>OX589608.1:25404915-26114785 GCA_951329385.1 Polia nebulosa
ATCTTCGGCAAACGCGTCTTTATATTTTTGCCACAACTGCCCAGCGTCCGATAGGCCACAAAATGTCAACAAAATGGCAAATAAATGGCGCAAACGATGTGGACTATCACTGACGCATGCTTCGGCTAAAGCATCATCCCAATGCTGATCGCCATCTAATAAATGCCGTGCGCGGCAAGCAGCTTGAAATGTGGGATATTCTATATCGTCCACTTTGCGGAGCTCAGCAAAAGAAGTAGGTCCTCGCACTGTGTGAAGAAGAAGGCGTAAATAATAACACTCTGCATTATTTGGGTGCACCGTGTATACTCTTCCAATCACGTGTTCTTTAAAAATGCCGGACTCGCCTTCTACAGCAGTTCCACGTCTCCTGCGATTAAAAACACCTTGCTGCTTGTTATAAGTATAATAATGTGGCACTTCATTGTACAACAGAGACTTAGCGAAATTGTCTCTTTCGCAAAGGCGAAAGAATGCGAGCAAGGTGGTTTGTCTTGGGTTGTTCATTCTTTCTGCCACATTTTCTGGCTGAAAGTAAACTCGCTGCCCGCCTTCCAGGTGCACGTCAAGATGGATGACTGGCGGATACCTTTCATGAATAGGGAAACTCAAAATGCGCCAAACTGCCTCCGAAGAGCTTATGTATCGGCCAGATTGATACCTTGTCACTTCATCAAATTGGTTGTTATTTCTTAGTGCTATCATGGCTTGATCACTACCTTTATTAACATATTTACATATATATTTTATAGATTCGACGCTATTACAAATTTCAACATTAATGTGTGCTTGAAAAGCGTTTGACAAAACTGGAGAATACGGTACCACCCAACTATTATTTAGAATTATTTCTTGTCCACGGAATCTGACAGTAGCTGTGAAACCACCTTGTGACGGTGATCTTCGCCGGTATTGCGGATACCCATTTTCCCCAGCCATAGTTAGTTCTTTCAGTGCTCTGGGGTATTTTTTTGAGCATTGACCATCTTTCATGCACGGTGATTCCCTGTTTAAGAGGCCACATGGCCCGTGAACCATATGTGTTTTTACTATGTCATGCAAAATCGGATCTGCATTATAGTCCGGAAATTCTGCACTTATGACACTGTCTATAGCATCGGGACGAATTTTTTCTTCCAGCCACAGAAGAATGTGCGCGTGGGGTAAACCACGCTTTTGCCACTCGACGCTATACATAAAACAAAGAGTTGAACCGAAAACTTTCTCCTTTGTAAGTAGATTAATCAAGACTTTGAGTTTTAAATGAAAAATCCTAGCAATAATGTCATGTCTGTCGTATGACGCCTGTCCTGTGAGAAGTGCCTGGCAAATCTCCGTCCACTTTGGATTTGTTGTAAATGTTATAAAAAGGTCCGGCCGGCCGTATTTACGGACGTAACAAAAAGCATCTTGCGTTCGTTCGTGCATATACCGCGGACCGCCTGTGAAACTGGATGGCAAAATAACCAATCGACCCAAGTTTTCGACGTTATTATCTGATTGCATGGCGTCCCGCAAGTGCACGTATTCTTCAGCGCGTAACCGTCGCTGGTTAGTGCGAATATACACTAAACGTTCAGTTTCTATTTTTGCGTACATGTCCACAATAAATTGGCTGAACAAACCACGAAATCGTTGCAAATATACGAAACTGTTTTGCCTTATTTGTAAAAGGTAGGAATAGTATTGTTGAGCAGATATTTTTTTTTGATAATTAGTGACTCTCGTAGTAGGGTTCACTTGGTACAGCCCAAAATTGTACCCATCTTCACCATGACAATAAATTAGTGGATATTGCAGGGCGTCGTAAGCTCGGTGGGTTTCCAAAATGCGTTGAAGGCGATCGTCGCGTGTACGCAACACGATATCACGTCTCTCACACTCCTGGTCGACTAAAACAACTGCAACTTCATCTGCGACGGGTGCATTGTGTCTTCCACGGTGTTCACCCACAGGACGTCTATCGGCACTTATAACAATTTTGAAATCATTGCTGCCTTGTGGAATTGACTCCAATGCAGCTTTGAATTCACGAACGTACTGGTTAACGTGATGCAGCAATTCTTGAAGTTGACCCAAAAGCTCAGCATTGAGCTGGGGAAAATTGTGATTTCTAACATTGAGCTGTTGCGTGTAATCGGATACAAAATAAATTTGGAGAAATTTGGGTTCATTTTCTGGCAGCAAAGATCCAATAAGGTGATAAACTTGACCTTGTACTTTGAAGGTTGGCATGAACGGTCCTTCCGTTATTTGTTTTGCCCCAAAGGAAGTCATTTGGAAAGCACTGTTATATAAACGAATATTATCCAAAAAACGGTTCGACTGGGGATGATCGCCATTCAGGAGACTTTTAAGTAAGTGTGGTGGATCTTGGAAATTTGGAAGAACAATTTTTCCATTTGAGCAGCACATTCCATCTGTCTCTTTCCTCCATTTCAAAGCATGACAAAAATTACAAATTTCTCTCATGTCACCCACGAAAGTAAAGCCAGCATAATTAATTCTAGACGAATATGTGAACCCTGATTTTTCCCTATTGTCCCAAGGTAATAAAATATTTGCATCGTCATTTTCCATGGACTCATCAGCTCCGCTATTTGTTTCTCTATTCATATGGTATCGAGCTCGTTCTATTTCTAGGCGAGATTGACGTTGTTCTGCTGTTTCTGCTCGTCTTAGTTCATCTATTCTTTCCCTTTCAGATGCAAGATAACTTTCATTGTTTCTTTGTACACCTACATAGTTATGTCTAGCTATTTGTAATCGTTCTTCTCTTTGGGAGAGAGATTCAGACTCGCGCGAGAGAGCGTGTCGCTCTCGGTCAGATGACAGACGTGCTTGGCGTTCCTCGATACTCTCTTGAGAACGCAAAGTCGCGGTCCGAGTTCTTTGCGAACTTAAGCGCGACTCCCTTTCTGTGAAAGTCTCTGACTCGCGTGAGAGAGACTGGCGCTCCCGATCAGCAGACAGCCGAACTTCGCGTTCCTGGATATTCTCTTGAGAACGCAAAGTCGCGGTCCGAGTTCTTTGCGAACTTAAGCGCGACTCCCTTTCTGTGAAAGTCTCTGACTCGCGTGAGAGAGACTGGCGCTCCCGATCAGCAGACAGCCGAACTTCGCGTTCCTGGATATTCTCTTGAGAACGCAAAGTCGCGGTCCGAGTTCTTTGCGAACTTAAGCGCGACTCCCTTTCTGTGAATGTCTCTGACTCACGTGAGAGAGAGTGGCGCTCCCGATCAGCAGACAGCCGGTCTTCGCGTTCCTGGATACTCTCTTGAGACCGCAAAGTCGCGGTCCGTGTTCTTTGTGAACTTAAACGTGACTCCCTTTCGGTGAACGTTTCCGATTCACGTGAAAGAGCGATGTGCTCTCGGTTAGCAGATAACCGTGCTTCACGATCTTCTTCCGATTCCTGAGACCTACAAAGTCTCATCCTTTTCGCATTTCGGCTACGCAGCGAAAGGTTAGTTTTTTTTCTTTGAGGCATTTTCAAGGAAAATTAAAGCAATAAACAAAACTAACAACACTTATGACTGAATAGCCTACAAACTTAAAAGAACGGTGCGTCGAACAGTCTAGTGTGACAACGTATCGTCTGTTCGTGGTCGTGACTCAACGAATTGGCAACACTAACTTACTGTATAACGATTGGCACTATTGGATTCAAACTACGAAGTAAATCAAATACAATCTTTACTTCGTACTTCAAACCAATGACCAAAGTTGACCAAACGAAACCAATAAGATAAGCAAATACTTTTTTTTCGACCAATTTAGAAAATCGATAAACCAAGCAACCAAAGAACTTTTACGACACACGCAAGAACTTTTAAGACACCTAACGAAACCCAATTTGCCTAGTAAACACGGTGGACGTCATCCTCGCGCGGAAAATCTTAACACCGCGATTCAGAAAATGACGTCATTTGCACAACGCCATCTATCGGATTTAGATTTCAACTATCAACATTAGTTCTAGTACTATACTTAATTGCGTAACGTAATATTTTACTTCTTGAACTCACTAAATTAATCATATCTTTTGATAGAGTGAACCGATTTCGATGAAACAAAAACTAAGTTAATCCTCAAGTTGCGTATAATTTTTGTATATAAACATTGTCAGCATTGAATTCGTAGATTTTACGTGATGTGCGCACAAACAAACAGACAAACAGACAAAAATTTCAAAAATGATGGAAATGGGTTCTGTTACTTATCTTTTCACACGCTGGCTATTTTTTGTTTCAATTTCTTCAATGTACAAAAATGACTTTTCTACAGATTTATTATATGTATAGATTATTATCATGTATTATATTACTTATTTGTTACATTTTAAAATATTTCTTTAAAAAATCAAATTAAAAAAAAAAAAATTAAAGCCCACCGGCATCGGGAACAGGATCCAAGTTATTATTATTAATATTATAACTAAACGTAAAACGTTTGAGCGTCCTTCACTATCTCTACGCACACACTAATAGCTCGGGGCCGTGCGCCCACCAACTAATTGGCTCTGAAATGTAGGCATAAGATGTACGTAGTTCAGTGACCCGATGTTTAGTTACATGTTGGTGACGCCATCTTATGTAGTATGTCATGAACCAATAGACTAACATAGAAGCAAACGCATTTTTAATTTCGCGGGCGATCGAAAACCGAATTATCTCGTTCTTTCCTTCATTCCCTTTCGTATATGTACATTGTACACACAGCTTCATTAAGAGGTTACGGGGCCCAAAAGACATGTTCAAATGCGTGATAGACCCAAGTTTGTTATTATGAAAATAACATTTTTAATTATAATAAAATGTTTTTTTAATTATAAAAAAAATTGTGAATAAATATAAAATAAGTATTTATTTTTTAAAAGACTTTTTCGATTTAACGAGTTTTTCAAATTGTTTTTTTCATTAAAACCTTAATACTTCCACTACTACATATATCAACAAGCAAATTAAGTTTTCTACTTCTTCTGTGGCATCCGAGCCGATGTATTAATTTTAGGTTTGTATAAGTACCAAACAATCTAACCAAGACACAAATTATTTATTTCATTTATGACACCAAATATGACACTTTCTATTTATGGTTTTTTACAGCCGATCGACCATAGAATATAATAAAACGTTTAGCTGCACGTTGCACCAATGCATCTTAGTTATAATCACCATAGATTAAGTAGATTTATCTGATGTTAATTATTTTTGTTTTTTATTTTGCGAGTCTGCAAAAATGCACTCCTTTGGTTTTTTGTGTTATGGCTTATTTTTTTTTATTTTTTTTTTAGTAATTTTGTACCGTGTCCCATGAGTATGTCTGTGGCATCGCAACGGGCCCAAACAGAGTACCAGCGCTGCGTTATTTATTGCTTTATTGCATAAATATCGCAGCATAAAGCCGAGTTAGGAGCTTTTTTTGGCCTCGCACAGTTTTTTTATTTGTATGTAGAGTTAATATGTTCTTGTTGTGAGGTACAAATAAATATTGTTTCTTTCTTTCTTTCAACTATTAGGCTTAACATTTACGAAGAGTTAATCAATGTCTAAATAGATCGGAGGTTTCAAGACCGCTTGCCGTGCATAAGATCGGAGGTCAAATCCTGGGCACGAATTGTGCTTCTTGTCATTAATTATATTTCTTTTTAATATAAAGTATTTTTTTACTTAATTTTAGTAAGTATATAATATTTTAAAAAATCAAGAAAAAGAAAATACTTTAATAATCATATAATAATATTTATTATTGCAATTATTTAACAAAACTTCGATCTTACACTACAAAGATTTATATTTTAAAATTTGATTTGATAATTTACAGTTATCATACTAAACATATTTTGCCAACTGCCACATCGCAATTTCTTTAATGCTCACATTTTGTTCATACAGAACAACTATTTTTGCCCTCTTAAAATTAGAAATCATTAAAAAAAATAATGAGTACCTAAATCATAGTATTTTACTCTTCGTCGTTTTAAGTGAACGTATACATTTAACATTGTAGTTATAACTTGAGGGTATAAATAAATTTTATAAAGAAAATGTAAGTAAGTTACGCTCACGGTGGACGACAACATGCGCGTACGAGCCCTCACGACGGGGGATGCAGTGGCCCGGGGTCGGGTCGTTTTGGAGGTGTCTCTGGACATTGCCAATGCCTTCAACACCCTGCCCTGGAGTTGAATAGTGGAGGCACTCCGGTATCACCAGGTGCCGCCCGACCTCTGTCGCGTGCTCGAGGCTTACTTGACGGACAGGGCCGTCATCTACCCCGGTCACCAGGGAGAATGGAATCGGCGAGAGATGTCGTGCGGTATCCCACAGGAGTCGGTCCTGGCCTCTGTGGAACATCGGGTACGACTGGGTGCTGCGCGCCGACCTCCCTAGCGGCATTAGCGTAGTATGCTACGCTGATGACACGCTGGTCCTGGCGCAGGGGAGGTCGCACGAGGCGGCGGCCGACCTCATGACACGCGGGGTTGCGACAGTCGTGGATAGGATCCGGCAACTGGGACTTGAGGTGGCGTTGCACAAGTCCGAGGCCATCTGTTTTCATGGTCCTCGGAACGCGCCGATGTCGGGTTCCCGGATAACGGTAGGAGGGGTTCACATCGGCGTCGAGGGGACGATGAAGTACCTGGGACTCGTCCTCGACAGCCGGTGGAACTTTGTCGAGCATTTCCGACGTTTGGCTCCCAGACTGGAGTGGGTCAGTATGCGGCTCCTGCCCAATATGGGGGGTCCAAACGCCTCCTGCCGGAGACTCTACGCGGGGATCGTGCGGTCCATGGCCCTTTACGGGGCACCGGTGTGGGCGCGTTCCTTGAGACGGTGACCGGTGCCGGTTCGGATGATCCGAGGATACTGCACGGTTTCCTGTGAGGCGGCGAGCCTCCTTGCCAGACGGTCGCTATAGGATCTCGAGGCCAAGGTCCTTGCGCTGCTTTGAGAGTGGCGCGAGGAGGCCAAACGCCGGGGCGAAACTCTGCTGCCGCGACACCTCGCGGCTCGGCGGACGGAGCTCCAACTGGATGTCATGGCGACATGGAGTCAACTACTGTCGCAACCCAGCGCTGGGCAAGCCACCATCGCGGCGGTAGTGCCGCTCATTGAGGAGTGGCTGGAGAGGAGTCACGGCGTCCTCACCTTTCGCCTGACGCAGGTTCTTACCGGACACGGTTGTTTCGGGGGGTTCCTGTTTCGGATAAGGCGGGAGGAAACGCCTGGGTGTTACCACTGCGCGGATCGCCCAGAGGACACGGTGGAGCATACGGTGGAGGTCTGCCCCGCTTGGGTGGAGCACCGCCGTGTCCTCGTGGATGCGATAGGCGGTAGCGACCTCTCGCGCCAGGCCCTGGTTGAGGCCATGGTACGGGGCGAGAGGGAATAGGGTGCTGTCTCCTCCTGTGAAGCAGTAATGCTCGCGAAGGCGGAGGCGAGAAGGGTGAGGGAAGCTCAACGGAGTGGCCCTCACACCTGCGGCCGCTACCGCCGCAGGAGAAGAACTGGGCGTAGGACGTCTAGAGACGATCTCCGGCCACCGTAGACCCGGGCCTGCGGACGGCGAGCAGTGGGTAGCTCGCCGTCCAATCAGCACCAGGCCCGTGAGTCGACGGCGCGTAGTGTTCCACGCGCGCCTCAAAGAGATGATTGTCAGCCACCACTGACGGGGCCCATCGTGGCCGGTGCCTGCATGCCTAGGGGTAGCGGATAAATTCTTCTCAGCCAGGGAAGGAACAGGGGTGGGTTTTAGTCAGTAAGAGTCTGACACACCCTCCCGCTACACTCAGAGAAGATGTCATTGGATGATTTCCCACCCCGCCAAAGTAAGTTACACTCAAATGATACCATCTATCGATTAGACAGAGACCTAAAGATAAAGTGACTCGGACGATAGTAGATAATAATTTCATCGCAATTCATATGGGCTCGCTGGCTAGTTTGTCAAACTGCCGGGTATGAGTATGATGTCGTTCGGTGATGCGATAGTCCGAATCCGAGTTGAAACAATGAACTTTATAAGAAGTATTTTTAGATTATTCGTAACGAATTCAATGTTGTAGCATTGTAAACTTTTAAAACTTGAGGGGCTATCATATACTGTCGCTGTGTGTACATACATACAAACATTGCAAGTTAAAAGCAAGACACATTTTCGCAATTAGCATACACAGGCCTTTCTAGTTCTATTTGATAGCACTTAGTATTATTCAATGTTTAACAGTAATTACTTAGAGAGAACTAGGGTAAAGAACAACGCTGGCAATCCCACACACAGAACTGTTCTATTGTGTCAGCAATCAGTATTCAATACTTTAAGTAGAAGTGTTTGAGACTTTTGGCAGTAGGAGTGTGCTCTCCAGAGAGAGCAACTACTCAGAGGTGTAGCATATTGTGTTTATGCTACTCAAGAGCCCCACAGACAGGATGTGTTTTGTTTCATGTTTTGGTAAGTGCGTGTTGTCACAGCAGTCGGCCTGTTCGCTTAACTAATAATTAACTAATTAATACTTACGTTGCGAACCTCTTCGTTTCCTTGATACTTCTTGCTTTACTTCCACTTCTATTTTTATAATCTCCATTAAAGGCAGATCATCTTTAGAGCTCGACTCAGACTGTTGTGCTGGCATATCTTCTATGTCTGAATAGATGTTGTTTAGATTTTCCAGTTCAAGCTCTGTAAATAAACAAAAACAGGGAAAAGTTAATTGTTCATACATGTGCCAGTAAAACTAAGAAAACTGACAAATAAGTATCAATATTGAATAAGATTTGTGACGCCCGCATTCCCCTTATAAAACAATGATCAGACCTGCTGTCTTGTATCGTTCAGAATGTTGGGCCACAAAAGAGATGAATGAAAAGCAATTGCATGCAGCTGAGATGAGAAGTGTTACGTGCATGGATAGAATTAGGAATGAGTATATAAGAGGAAGTCTGAAAGTGGCACCGCTGACTGAATAGTTGTGTGGAAAAGTTGTGCGGTTGTCGTGGTATGGCCATGTGATGAGGAGGAATGAAGAAAATGTCGTGAGGAAAGTCTTGTGTATGGATGTGGATGGCTATAAGAGTAGGGGAAAGCCAAAGAAAAGATGGATGAACTGTGTGAAAGAGGATATGGGTAGAAACGACACGGTTGGCGCAGTGGTTGAGCGTTCGGCTGCTGCGCTGCATGTCGCGGGTTCGATTCCCGCACGGAACAAATATTTGTATGACCTACAGATAGTTGTTCCGGGTCTGGGTGTCTTGCGCCGACCCCAAATAATTTGGGATCAGGGCAGGAGAATAATGATTGAATAAGATTTCAATTCTTTGGCATTAGTAGTTCCTGAAAGCTCCAGCTGTGTCAGAATCTTTCTTTGGGTACCAGAACTCAATATAAATACTTCCGACACGACTGATATTTATTGTATTTAATCTTTGTAAATGTTGTCCATAAGTGTTAAAGCTCAATAAACAATTTATTTATTATTTTATTATTTAACTCTTATGCATTTTGGTATGGAAACCTAAAATTATATAAAACATTTTCATAGCAAAATTTATTAATTATTTACTTTCACTATCTACTACACTGAAAACAGAATTGTGGTAAAGCTTAATAGTTTCTCATATTAAAATAATTTCTTTATATATATGTCGCCGCGAGAGCGTCTGGCTACTAAGATAACAATCATTACTAATTACTTTAACTAATATTCGAGATTTAAAGTTAGTTAGTTTAGTTAAATCTGCCCTCTATGGGATACATGTTCAACTATGATACTAGATGTTAGTTCTTATTCTAATTCAGCGCCATCTATTGGCGTCTTGATGGAATCAAACCTTTAATGGAAATGATTATTAAACTAATTATAATGTTTTAATTATAAACTAGAGTTTAAATAAAGAGGGAACATTTATTTTATAGCTTCTGGATTATTGGTCATTCTAACAATTTCACATTGACGAAGGGTATAGTTTGTTTATGACTTACATTACCAAATTCTAAACAATGGCGTCGGCTGAGTGAGATTTCAAATGGTCAATACCCAGATGTTATAATTTAATACGAAAGCTAAATTGGTTTCAGTATTATATCCCGAACTATAAACTCATATGACTATTTAACACAACACGTTCTAATGAAAACCTTTGTTTGTTTAAATTACTTAAAGTGCCGGGAAATGTTGGAAGAAGTAATGAAGCTACTAATTTAACTTAAGTTATAAGAAATGTCTCAGCATTAGTAATTAATAGCTATTGTTTATTGATTACATAATTAATTAATAAGTGTTTTTGTAAGTTTTCTTAAATAAGTAATAAAATTCTGTATTGGAATATGGTGTGTTTCCGCCCACTTTAATTGGACGCGTGTGTTCTGTGCGCGGGACTAGCGAGTATGCTCTCGCAGTAGTTTTGTGTAGACTAAAAAGAAAAAGGAATCGTGATAGATTGTGTTTCTCGACAAGTGTTCTAATGTTTAAAAGAATGTCCTCAGAGTTTCTTTTCTGTCAGTTCTTCTCTGAGAGAACAATGCCTTGGAACTGGCAGGCCACATATTATGTGGTTTTAGTTTGTTAGCTTCAGATGACTGATCAACTCTTATGCAGTGCCACAAGTGTCTGTACATGGTTTAAATTAAATAAAACCCATGAGTTTCAGTCAAGTGTTGTGTTTAATTGAAGTTGAACCACCATTTCTACAAACAACGTGAAATTGTATGGAGGCGCCTATAAACGAGTGATCTGAGTAGTGATGCCTCGTTATTTATAATTTTTTTTTTCTCCCATAGCTTCGCCCCTATGCCTGTCTCTCAGGAACCATGCTTTTACTGAGACAAAATGTAGTCTGTCCTGTCAACTCCTGTGCGCGCGAAACGGCCAAATCCGTTAACGCCCGCGCGCTATTTCCCGCCATTGACATGTTTACGACTTTGCTCACATAAAACGGTTCGCTTTTTTTTTTTGTGGGGTGGGAAATCATCCAATGAATTCTCCCGCTCTGGGTGGAGCGGGAGGGCGTGTCAGACTCTTACTGACTAAAACCCACCCCTGTTCCTTCCCGCCCTTAGTGCCCGGGGGCGAGGTAACTCTGTTTCGAATTTATCCTCAACCCCCGGGCAGGCATCGGCCATGACGGGCCCCGTCCCTATTGCTGACAACTCTTTGAGGCGCGCGTGGAACACTACGCACCGTCGACTCTCGGGCCTGGTGCTGATCGGACGGCGAGCTACCCATTACTCGCCGTCCGCAGGCCTGGATCTACGGTGGCCGGAGATCGTCTCGCGGCGCCGGAAGTCTCAGGCGTCTCCTGAGGCGGCTGCTGCTGTGACTGCTCTTGAGGTGTCTGCGAGAGCGTGAGAGTGTCACCGTTGTTGAGTCTCCCTCACGCGTCCCGCTTCCGCCTTCGCGAGCATTACTGCTTCGCAGAAGAAGGAGACGGCTTCCCATTCCCTCTCTGAACCAGGGCAGGGCGCGAGAGGTCGCTGCCGCCTATCGCATCCACGAGGACACGGCGGGGCTCCGCCCAAGCGGGGAGACCTCCACCGTATGCTTCACCGTGTCCTCGGGACGATCCGCGCAATGGAAACACCCGGGCGTCTCCTCCCGCCCTATCCGACACAGGAACCTCCCGAAACAACCGTGTCCGGTGAGGACCTGCGTCATGCGAAAGGTGAGGGCGCCGTGGGGCCTCTCCAGCCACTCCTCAGAGGGGCACTACCGCCGCAATGGTGGCGTGCCCAGCGCTGGGTTGCAACAATCGTTCGCTGACGCTTCTATCTCATCAACGATTTCGCGGGAATAGTATTTACACGAAATTTAGCATGTTACACTATGAATATACAAGTAGTTTAATAACAGTGTTTTTTTTGTATAGTCCGTTATAATATTTCCCTATTATTTATTCTCAAACTTCATATCACGAATACCAAACCAAGTAACGGCTTTTTCAAATTGCTTTACTGCGTTTGCGTTGCGTTTTGTGATGCGTATTTTTTTATAATAATATGTAATAACTACCTGAGAATAAATAAATACCTTCAAACTGTGTTCAAACACACAAAAAGTCACGTCATTCACCCTCACAATAAAAATGTAAACAAAACCGGTTGACCTTGACAAGAAATGGCATAACGTAATAATTCTTCAAAATATTTATCTAGAACGATGTTACAATGACGTAATAACAACATAGTAATGAATATAAATAAACTCAACATATCACAAACACGAAACTAATTAAAAAACACAATATTAAAAATTCTCGTCCGCCATTGAGAAACGTAAACGTGCAACTAAAAACATATTTTTTAATTTTTCAAAACAATATTTCTCTATGGTAATGTTTGTAAAAGTATGACACTATCACGCTCCGAGTGTGTAAAAATTTCCACAGGAATATGACGTTTCGTTATTTAATAATAGAGGTTGAAAGAACACGTGCCGCCCGCGGCCCGATCGGGCCTTACGGGTGCTGACGGTTAATTCATGTTTGCGAGCCGATCGGGCCTTACGGGAGCTGACGGGCCTCATTGACCACCATTGACATATAAAGTTGAACAAATAATGTTTCTTCTAAAAACAGTATTGTTCTTAAAAACATACCATCACTTTGACGTTCCTCCTTTGGCTCAATGATATCTTCTGATTTCTCACAAACAGCCGGTAACTCTTGTTTGATATCATGACTTTCTGTTTGGCATTCATCAACTATACTCACATGCACCATAGGTGATTGAATAAACCTCTTAAAACACTCTAAGTCTTGGTTTATTAATGGTTTTGACTGTAAAATATAATATTATTATTAGATGGGTAATGGGCATTACATATTGAGACCCCTCAGAGCCTCGGAAAGCATATTAAGCTGTTGGTTCCAGCTGTCACTTCTAGATCTTAGACAGGTGTTAGTCAGATAACTAGTCTTGAAAGAAGTGTTGTCAGACTTTCGAAATTATGAGAATTAAATCTGTTGAAGAATACCTTACGCAGCTCTTCAGCTTCCAGACATTTTCTCTGGAATCTGTAGCATTGCTTTAGTTTAGTGCAGCAGTAGAAACAAGCTAGCATCGGTCTATTGTCTTTGGTTATCAACTGCAACAACAAAACTTGTCTTACATTAATAGCCTAAGTACATTAGTATGATTTTATGAATAAATTAATTTGTTTAATTTAAATGTTCTATTGTGATTGTGTCCAAGTGGAAGTCTGAAACTGACACTGGTGACTGATAAATGTGTGGAAATTGGTGAAATACATATATGAACATGTTAATCAGAGGAATGAGGAAAGTTTAATATGAATGTGGATGGTAACAAGAGGAGGGGAAGACTAGAGAAACCACAGATAGACTGTGTTACAGTTGATAATATGTGTAGAAAGGATGATGATGACTAATGTGGAACAAGAAGTGTTGCACCGACCCCAAATAAATTGGGAAAGTACAAGAGGAAGACCCTAATCAAACCAACAGTAGGTGGTCCTGACTGCTGTCTGTGCGCCTGTTCTCATTCAGAGCAAGTGTTCATTCTAGCTGAAGGTGGATTGGTGACTATATATTCTCTGCATAGTACAAAACAAATGCATTTTCTGCATCTGTCTTTCTAGTAATCCGCAAACTCCACCTTAATTACGAGATGGATTTAGATACAGTTTTTACAACAGAAAGAGCGATTAACCAGGAATGTATAAGTATATGTCTCAGCGTCAGCCCTTTGAAGATGACCAAGACTCAGCCAAGTGATTAAAAAAAAACTACAAGTTAAATGAAAAATGATGGAAGATGAGCGTTACTAAGGGGTGTAATTTTTTTCATTATTTTTGCCATAGGACACACCATTTTCGAGATAAAAGAAAATTTAGAAAAAAAAAAAATATTTAAAAAAAAAATTTAAAAGGCGTAGTCGGAGCCCCGTTTTGCGGGCCCAATGGTTTAAAAAGAAATAACCACGAAGGGAATGGCAGGGTTTAAGTTCGCTCACTAGACTCCACCATCCCCTTCGAACTTATCCTGTGCAATTTGGTTTACCCCTGACCCGAGCTCGCTACGCTCGCTCTTGCATCCTAACATTGCCTTTTGTACTACACACATAATCATGAACAGTGGTATCACAAACTCATCAATATCCAATTTAACTAAATGACTAGATGACATTCAGCCATCTGGTTAAACGTTTCATTCAACGAGTTGGCTGGTTGTCCTTCAGTCATTTAATTGAATGCCAGCGTTTAATGAACAGTCTAGACGTCCAGTTGACTGGCGGATTCAATCATATATAATATTAACACGTGCCAAGCCGCAGCAGGCTGCTATTTCATTATAAGTTTCAGTTATCTTACACTGTGTTCCTTCACTGATGTCAGTGATCAGGTACGAACCATGTTTTCAGAGTTGAGAGGGTCCTCTCACCAAAAATTCTATAGACTTAGTATCAACTTACTGGATTATCTGTCAGCCTCTCATACAGTTCATGCAAGTTCTTGTTGACAACAACATACATGCGCACATTCTCCGCTAAACATACTCTACACTTTGGCTTTGGCAACTTCTCCATATTTTTTTCTCAAGAAGTGTCAGCTTTAGTTAGGTACTTATTTCAACACAGAGCACTAATCAACTAACATTAATAGCGTCATAGATAATACACTTTATAAGAATAGCGTGTTGATTAATAAAATGAAACAAAAACATTGATCAACATTGATCAAATCCACAGATGTAGTAGCAGGTAGTAATCAAATCAAATCAAATCACAGATTACTAATATGTAGCTTGTCACAGATTAGATACTAAATCAAATGCTATTTATTCAAAGGGATTTTTTTTTATTATCCCCGAAGGGAAGGCGAAAGTCTTTTGACCATATTGCCTAGTCTTACATGTATTTATACTTTTTTTCCAAATGCAGATGTAAGTGCATTTTCATTTGATTTTTTAAGTCGGGTTTTTGAAAATGTTTTTTATTTTTATTTTATACACTTCAGTAAGTTAGATTTTTGGGATAGCCTCCTCGAACCCTTTATTTTGATACTCCACTTAATAAAGTTAGTCGACTTTAATTTTTTTCTTTTTCACATTTTATGGCGTCTGGTGGTCGCCATAATTATTTTATTTTGATTACTGTCATGTCATTAGTAGCACTCGCAAGATTGAAATAAATCGATTGACGTACGAATTATCAAAATCGGCCAACGTTTTCGGTCTTTAGAACACCTCAAAGGAACAAATATACATACATTTAATCATAAATACATACATAGGCTGATAAACACATTACCCTCCCTTGCGTCGCGCAGTCGGGTAGAAAGGAAACTACGTATTGCGGTGTTCTGGAAAATCATGGCGCTTCTGGTTGCGAGAAAACTAAACCTTAGTAGCGTTCTAGCGCTGCGTGTCTATACTGTTTTGTTAAGACGACTAATTATTGTTTCAGCGCGAACATTAGTTACTCTTGTCAAAATGTAGCATTTCCTTTGCTTTTATGATAGCCTCTCTATGACGTAGTAACATATTACCTCAATGCCACTGGTAAAAATACCCGTTGATATTGTACCGTAACAATATGAAAACATTCTCACAATCTTTTATCGATGTTTTTAATAAAGAGGTATCGATATGGGCTACTCTATTATCCGCCATTTTATCCTCTCAGTGAAGTGTAGGTATGGCACGTTTTTCTTGTAGGTATGCCCAGTCCATATAATTTATATATCAATTTTAATTACCTACCCTATGATTTTAAACCCCGAAGGGAAGGCTAAAGTCTTTTGACCATATTGCCTAGTCTTACGTAGTGTATTTTTACTTTTTTCCATTAGAATGCAGATGTAACACATTCTAATGATTTTGCAGTATTAGGCAACAAATGTGTCAGGTCAGCCTTCTCGGCAAACTTCGCTGAGGTAGTCAATACTACAATAAAATTCTCAGCTCCATTTTACCGAGATCGTTGGCAGGATTTCTTTGAATGAAGTTCAGTTCTAAAAATAAAACTTAGCTAGACCGATTTAACGACCCCAAAACCCCCTGCATAATCATGAAATCGTTGGAGCCGTTTTTGAGACTCAGATTATGTAGATACAAACAAGAATTGCTCGTTTAAAGGTATTATTTAATTCTATAAATACATAATTGCTACGGCTGCGAATCAATGACCAACATCCAACCTATTTGAAAATTGCAAAAAACGCTTCGATCAATAATAGTACTAGATTCCCGATAAGCGTTTCAAAAACGGCCCGAAAAATAAGACTACGAATACTTGTGTGGTCTTATTTCAATTTAGTATGGTCCTATGCCAACATTAGACGGCCAAAATGCCGCAGTACGCGTCCTAAAACTGTGTAAATAACCACCTTGGTCTTACATTAGATAACCGTAAGAACAAGGTTTTGGAAGGAATATCTTTTTTTCTGTATGGAGTATGGAAGAAAAAGACATGTTGCGCCGACACCAAATAAATTGGGATAAGGGCAGGAGAATGATGATGATCTTTTTTTCTGTAAGTGGAAGCTCCAGGGTAGCCCGCGAAATTCAAAATATCTTACGTTTTTTGCAATTTGCAGGTCAGTGTTAGGTTGTATCTTGGTCAAAATTTGATTCACGGCAGTAACAAGTATGTATCTATAGAATCATAATCATTAAAATCATCAATAGATCTCTCTTAGTTAGAAATGATGCCAAATGTAAGTACTTCATGTAATCATGACATTTGGCATCAATTCTAACTAAGAGAGATCTATTGATGACTGACCTACAAATTGCAAAAGACTTAAGAAAATTTGAATTTCGCGGGTTACCCTGCTGCTGGTCGATTCTGTAGAGCTATTCTGTAAAATCTCACCGTGAAAACTTAGGTGAAGTGACCGTGAAGTGGGCTGTCAATCCATACAATCAAGGCGGAATGACAGTTCGCATCACGCTCACTCCACTTAAGTTTTCACGGTGAGATTTTACAGAATAGCTCTACTGGAGCATTCACCGTATGAGTGAGTTTCATAGTACCCATAGTGACAGACGATTATCTTTGAGTGAGAGTTTGAGAAAGTGTACGTGACGCAGATTCCCCACCGCAAAAAGTGACAGACAATTCTGTAAACTGTATCGGGAAAAAAAAAACGCTATGGCTACGGTTTTTGGCGGGATTTTCTCGAGTGAAGTTCAGTGGCTGTTTTAATTATTCATTTATTGATTCGTAGTGGATATTGTGATGTAAAATTGGTATAGTTTTGTGTCTCAAGTGTCTACGCAACTGGACAACATGTGGAATCATTGAAACAGGCGTGATATCGGTAAAATGGAGCTTAGAATTTTATTGTAGTATTGACTACCTCAGTGAAGTTTGCCGAGAAGGCTGACTCGACATATTTGTTGCCAAATACTGCAAAAAACATTAGAATGTGTTACATCTGCATTGTTATGGGAAAAAATGTAAAAATACACTACTTAAGACGAGGCGGTATGCTTTGTGACCTTAGCCTGCCCGAGAAAGAACAAAAAAAAAACGCTATGGCTACCATAGATGATACACTTTATAACACCTCTCTATATTTTAATACCTACTCTTTGCTTTATAAATAATGGCCAAAATAATCACTGATGTATAAATTATATGGACTGGGCATACCTACAAGAAAAACGTGCCATACCTACACTTCACTGAGAGGATAAAATGGCAGATAATAGAGTAGCCCATATCGATATCTCTTTATTAAAAACATCGATAAAAGATTGTGAGAATGTTTTCATATTGTTACGGTACAATATCAACGGGTATTTTTACCAGTGGCATTGAGGTAATATGTTACTACGTAATAGAGAGGCTATCATAAAAGCAAAGGAAATGCTACATTTTGACAAGAGTAACTAATGTTCGCGCTGAAACAATAATTAGTCTTCTTAACAAAACAGTATAGACACGCAGCGCTAGAACGCTACTAAGGTTTAGTTTTCTCGCGACCAGAAGGTCAGAAGCGCCATGATTTTCCAGAACCCCGCAATACGTAGTTTCCTTTTTACCCGACTGCGCGACGTAAGGGAGGGTAATGTGTTTATCAGCCTATAAATGTATTTATGATTAAATGTATGTATATTTGTTCCATTGAGGTGTTATATAGACCGAACGCGTGGGCCGATTTTGATAATTCTTACGTCAATCGATGTATTTCAATCTTGCGAGTGCTACTAATGACATGACAGTAATCAAAATAAAATATGGCGACCACCAGACGCCATAAAATGTGAAAAAAAAAATGAAAGTCGACTAACTATATTAAGTATCAAAATAAAGGGTTCGAGGAGGCTATCCCAAAAATCTAACTTACTGAAGTGTGTAAAATAAAAATAAAAAATATTTTCAAAAACCCGACTAAAAAAATCAAATGAAAAGTTCCATACAAGTCACTTTTCAAGCAGTATGATGTAGTTGGTTGCATGAAATCAATAATTGAACTAAAATAACTCCTACCAACTTGTTTTTCAGCCAGGTTTTTTAAATTTTTTATTATTTGAAGTAAATTTTGTTTTAGTGTCTTGGAATATACGCTTTTAGCTCTTACAAGAAACGAAATGCAGTAAGTAGGTACATCGAATATATTGCGTCAATTAAAATGAAATGTAAAAGTAACAGTGTTACTGTTATTCTAGAGCCTTGCGTTAAGTAGACCTTCGAGACGGAGGCAACAAGTTCAAAGAAAACAATGATGGCAAGAAAAACTGAAGCTAGTCATACCGATAAATCTGGCGCAGCAGAGGTGCTAGCGGCCAAACCTAGTGCAGTGGAGGTGCTAACAGCCAAATCAGTGCAGCGGAGACGTTAGCGGCTAAACCTGGCGCAGCGGACGTGCTGGAGACTAAATACCATATTCAGAGCACCATATCCAGATGTTGAGAGCTCGTCTTTATTTTGATCACTTTCAATTAAAATGCCAGACATATTTGATGGAATTGCAGGCTGTAAACAAGCAATAAAATTATTAATATGCTTGATGTTTCTAAATTTTATTATTAAGATTGTTACTTATTATTTTAAATGGCCTCATTTAATTTGCAATTTGTAAGTTGAGAAGAATTCTCGTTCGGTCGTTGAGTGCACTTCTCACTCACTCGCTCAATAGCTCACTAGTTCAGTAGCTCTCGAGTGGATAATGAGCTAAATAATCGTACATAAGCTCACTTAATGTTCACCTCACCCAAGTTTTCACAGGGAGATTTTTACAGAATAACACTGCTAATATACTTAAAAGTCCATTGACACAAAAAGCAGACTACTGGTGACATTAAAAAAATTCCTTTAAAAGGAGTATGTACGTATGTACTTAGGGCAACCAAATAAACAAGTTTGTCTTATTTTGGCAATTAATCTTAGGACTACACTCACACTCTTTGTGCCCGTTAGGCAAGTGTTGCACTTGAAGTCATCACCATCATTTATCACCCACTACGCAATCATTTTATAACAAACAATGTTACTTACCATTATGGTTCGTGAACGTAAAGCATCGTCACGCAGTGTTACTTTATTCAGTGTCCGGTTGAAACATGATTCTCTTCAAAGTGAAGGGAACAGAATATTAAGAATTGTTTTTGTTGATAGCTTTTTTACAACACTGATTGTTTCCAGCAAAATTTTCTTTTTTCGTTTATTAGCAGGCAGCCTAAAAAGTAAAACGTACAACCAATAAAGAACCATAATAATATAGCATTATCGATAAACAAAAATGTCATGCATGCACTACTCTATCCCTACAAAACAAGAAAATGATTTCATGAAATACAACTGTTAAAAAGAAAGGCAAACGGAAAATTATAAATGCTTTTTACATAAACTCTTCAACGAATACAGAATCTTTTGTTTAATAACTGAATATAAAGATATTTTAGCTAAAATTAAGTATACGTACTGGTGCAAAGTTATGTTCGGGTGATTTCCGCTTCTTTTGATGCCAAATCCGATTATATTGTAATTGGGCATCTTGCTATTGACTACTTTCACTAAACAACCGAGTTTAAACGCAATAACATAGCAAAATTACTCCAAAATTCACAAAATATATCCATTGTTTACGACCATTTGACAGTTGACGTACCCAACTTTGGTACCAAACACTAGAGGATAAAATGGCGAACTGGCCGCAAATAGGTATTTCAATGACGATAGGAATGAAGGGTTGACATTATAGTAACTGTCAAAAATACTACTAGCCTTTTCCACTTATACAAAATTAAGAGAGTTAAAAAGAGATAGCAGTATTTTTATGATTTTGGCGTCGATATGCCACATATTTGTATAACTGTTTTTTCTATAGTCAAACATGTCTAGTCCATATAATTTAATGGCTCAACTACACCTTCCGATTTCAAGGGACCCAATTTAGGAAACAGGAAGGTGCAATAGCAGTTAGAGCAGTTAGTGTCCGATTTAGTGAGATTGAAAGGCCCCGATTTGACTTCCTAAATTGTGTACGATTTAGGATAGTGTAATCGCATCACCCCGATTTAGAGCTAAGTGTTGCCAATTTAGAGACTTTATCGCTACAAATGGGCTAGTAGTATTTTTGTTTGTGTTTAAAATTAAATTAAATTTCACAAAGTCCCTTTCCCAGAAAAAAAATCTGTGTCCGTTCTTTTTATTTTTAAGTCCGCTCCTGGTAGAATCAGTTTTTAAGAGACTTTAGAGCGACTTTTGATTTTCTGTTTAGGGACTCGAATTTGTAAGAGTTGGCAACACTGCCGACTTAGGAGTTCAATTCAATTTAGGATAGTGTAATCGCTCGCTTCCTGCTTCCTAGTTAGTTTGTTCCTAAATTGGGTCCCTTGAAATCGGAAGGTGTAGTTGAGCCTTATATTTCAATGAAAATAATGGCTATAGCTAGCTACATATTAGTTAAGTAATTTGAGAATGGCTGCTCCCCTCCGGTTCGCTGGTGGCCCGTGTTGCTCTATTTTCTTACATAACTAAGTCGGAACGGCTGTTGACGCGCTAACAGCAATGTTGGCATAACTCTGAACTCGGCGAATATAATACTGGTACACTCGTAGTTATTTTTTGTTGTTTACATGTCGATCGATGATTAAGTGGTATTTTTGTTTGTGAACTTTTGTTGGTAATGGTGACGGCTAAACGCGAACTTCTCTCAGTGCTACGAATTTTTTTATAATAAAATGGTCTTTTTTGTGCGAAACTTGTTCGAGAGTGTTCCTTGTGTTGGTATTGTTAGTTAATGGTTTGTATCTAGTTTTAATTGTCCTTCTTTCAACCTTGATCTGTTAAAATGAGCTCTAAAAAGCCGCTTGACCCTGACCCCCCCCCCTTAATGTTGGGTAAATTTAAGTATTTGTACCTTCCAACAATTAAAACTTAAAGAAGCTACTGAGAACACAGCTCTGTGGCTGGGAAACTAACTCTACTGTAACTTACATTGCATTTAAAAACATTGCATTGCATTACATTGCATTTAAATAACCAAAACAATTAAGTGCCTACACACTGCCTGACCGTTAGTAAGTGAACATCACTAGTGTCTAGATGACAAGCACTGACTACATAACTAGGAACCTACCTGAAACTACATTCTTTTTCATGTTGATTTTTAATATTTTACGAAAACAAAGTGCCTAAAATCCTACTATAACTATAATCCTACTTCCTTATTATAAATGTGAAAATATGGATGGACCAATGGATGTTTGTTACTCAATCACGCTGGAATGGTTGAACGGATCTGGATGAAATTCGGCTCAGAATAGATTATAGTCTGGAATAGCACATAGGCTATAGTATAGTATAGGGACTCCGTAGTCCGCACTTAGACTCCCATTTGGTCCGTTGTGCGTGGGGGTCCTGACTAACATAGCCAGCCTATCTCCGCCCGGACACGGCCTCGCATTCCACGATGACGTGGGAGGCGAATTCCTCAGCGTCAAAACTGCCTATGCAGAGAGAGCTGTCTGTGGTGCCTTGGTTGAAAAGATGTTTTTTTAAGAGGCAATGACCTGTAATTGTCCCTTGGCAACAATGGCACATAGGCTATATTATTTCCATGCGGGCGAATCCACTGGCAGATCATGTAGTATTATAAATGCGAAAGGATGTATGTATGGATGTCTGTTACTTAATCACGCCATAACGGCTGAACGGATCTGGCTGAAAGGGGATCGAACTGCTTTGTATAGAAACAGGCCTCGTCCCGGTTCCACATTTTGTTCAAAATAGTGTCGCACAATATAGGGGGTATATAGACAAACAAAAAATGTTATGTGATATAATGTTCTCCACTACCTAGATAATTAAAGTTATAAATGGCCGAGCACAAATATTTTCGTTTCATTCATAAATCAAAAGTGGGAAATTTAAGCTACAAAGTGCTTTTTCTGTTGTAAATGTTATGTGATGTGATTGTCATAATGAAAAGTAATTAAAATCTATTTTAAGTGTATACATTTATAATACATTTTAACCAAGTAGAAAGTTTAACTGATTCGAAGTGAAGAATGCAATATCCTTTGTCGTATAGTTTTCTCAGATGGTCATATTTATTACACAGCGAGGCGGTGTTCAGCATTAGTTAATGTTTTTAAAAATAATGAGATGAAAATATTTTGACTCATTAAAACTATCTTTACCTCTATTGATCTCGGTAATGTGACACCTTAAGGATGTGTTTGCAAATCCGAAAAAAATAAGCTGTTTTTCAGTAGTTTGCAATGAAATGGAACCCAATCAATAGTACCTAACTAACAATTGTCACAAATAGATTACTTCTTTATCTCCAAATAATGGTAGTTTTTTGGTTTAATTTTTGGTATTTGATATCTTAAAAATGATTTTCCGTAACCTTTTCACTCAAAATTGACGATATGGGACTGAGTTCAGGAACATTTTTCTGCTACTAATTACATAATTTTGTTGTTTTAAAAATACCGGTGGTAAGCAGACACAGTCTTTTCAAAATAATGGTTAAAATATTTACAAAAATATTACAAATAATCTCAAAAATAAATAAAAATTGATGTCAATTTTTCATATATTGTGCTGGTACGCATGTTTTAAGTCCAGAATACACATGCTACTAAAAGAGCACACTTGTTGGCTTCTAGGTAGTATGCTCTTTAGTAGCATGCTCTCAGAGTGTTCACATTTGCTCATGAATGCACAGAGCTCAGTAGCACACTTGTTATGAGCATACTCTTTTGTAGCATGTCTGAGATACACATGCTTATTATTTATCATTTAAAATGGACATTTCTTTGCGGAATGAATTAAATTCAGTAATATTATTACTTTCTTCTTCTTCTTCTTCCTCGCTCTTTCCCACCTTATGTGGGGTCGGCTCTCCTAATTTTGTCAACACACACACACACACTTTCAACACATTTAATTAATATACATTCCATAAAAATTCATAATTTCTATAAAGAAATATAAAATTTAAAGTTTTATCATCGCCCCATCGAGCCATCTTGACTACGCAAACAATTCAAGTAGCATGCTCACATAGAACGCGTTCAGACTTGCTTTGGAGCTACCCCCCTCTAACCCGCGCCTCATACCATGTGCTAGTAAACCCGAAAAAATACACCGGATTGCGATTAAGTAGAGACTTTGACCTCTGAGTTTGTTTCGGTGTTTCTTCTCAGGGTAGTCAGCTAACACCGGCCTCATCTAGCTTAAACTGACAAAAAACATTGACATGTAAAAGTGTTCCTAGTAACCTATTTACTGAATTTATTCAGTAAATAGGTTACTAGATTTTGTATTACTACTGTTTATAAACATCATTTATCATTTAAGTAGTGTGCTCAATCAAAAGCATGCTCTTTTCGTATACACGTGCTTATAGTATGCTACTACGTAGCATTTTCTCGAAAGAAGTGTGCTCTTATGATACTAGGTAGCATGTGTATTCTGGACTTTTATCATTCTGGATTTCTTGCAAAGAAATTTCTAATGATAAAACGTCAGTCCGCGCCATTGTGGGTAGACGCTGTGTCGGTTGCAATCAGCGACTCGTGCTAGAAAAGATCGCTGTACCAACACAAAACATTTTATAAACTTCACAATACTGTTTTTGATACTTTACGTATTCTGTACACATAGGCAACTTTACAAGATTTTCTAATTACATTTCCTGTTTTTTTTTTACTAAAAGTAGGTATTTATAAATTAATGTTTGAATATGAGGTCAAAATCGAAATCCAAGATGACGCCGACGAAATTGGCCTTATTTTTGTCATGGGTGTCACTTTCATTGTTTTCGGGGTTGCCGATAAAGATTATGGAGTCAAAATCGAAATCCAAGATTGCGCCGAGGAAATTGGCCAACTTTTCGTCATGGGTATAATTTTTATGATTTTCGGAGTCAGATTATGGAGTCAAAATCGAAATCCAAGATGGCGCCGGCGAAATTGGTCAACTTTTCGCCATGGGTGTCATTTTCATGGTCCTCGGGGTCGCCAATAACGATTATGGGATCATTATTGAAATCCGATATGGCGCCGACGAAATTGGCCAACTTTTCGTCATGGGTGTCATTTTCGTGGTTTTAGGAGTCACCAATAACGATTATGGAGTCAAAACCAAAATCCAAGATGACGCCGACGAAATAGCTAAACTTTTCGTCCTAGGTGTCATTTTCATGATTTTTGGAGTCACCAATAACGATTATGGCGTGAAAATCGAAATCCAAGATGGCGCCGACGAAATTGGCTAACTTTTCGTCATGGGTGTCATTTTCATGGTCTTCGGGGTGGCCAATAATGATTATGGGGTCTAAATTGAAATCCATTATAGTGCTGACGAAATTGACCAACTTTTCGTCATGGGTGTCATTTTCATGGTTTTCGGGGTCGCCAATAACGATTATGGAGTCAAAATCAAAATCCAAGATGACGCTGACGAAATTAGGCAACTTTTCGTCATGGGTGTCATCATGGAGTTTGGGCTCGTATTGTTAGTTATGATGAGACCTTACCTACAGACTTGATGAAGTGTCCTCCTGTAATGACTTCCACACTTCAATTGGTATTCCATCTGGACTAATTGCCTTACCATTCTTCATTCCATTCACTGCTATTCTCACTTCATCCACACTTACCGTTCTCACTAGTCCCTCGTTCACTGGTTTATTCTCTAAAACACCACTCCAGATACTTTCCTCATTCACCAGTCTTTCGAAATAGGCCTTCCATCTATCCTTAATCATTTCATCTTCCGATAGAAGCGTTCCAGCTTCATCCCTTACACATCTTCCTTCGCCTTCCTCTCTCTGGCTCTAGCAAGCCGGTACAGATCTTTTTGGCCAGCCGGACTGTCCAGTGTGTCGTACAGTTTGTCTTGAACTTTTGCTCTCGCTATTGCCACCGCTTAGCTGTTTTCTTTAACTCATCATACTCATTTTTTTTTCAGCTTTCAAACTCACGTTTTCCAGTTCTACACTTTGCCATTCCTTGAATTTCTTTTTTTTTTCCTTCAACACCTTCTGTTTGTCTGTCGACCACCACCATGTATTTTTCTGTAATGTGCGCCTTCCTTTTGACTCCTAAAATATCCTTCGCTTCGTCCCTAATACACCCAGCTATCTCATACTTTGATCATTCTCATGCTTTGATTCACACTTAGATCATTCATGTCTCCCATTTCTATCATTTCATCTACTACTCGCTCCTTAAATTCTTTTGCACAATCATTCTTGTGTAGCATTCGCCATTTTATTTTAGGAGGAGGACGCTTTTTGCTTTTCGTGCACTGTGTTTTTATCGCTAATACCATAACCAGGAGCCTGTGCTGTGAGGCCAAATCTTCTCCTGGTAGCACTTTGCAGTCTTTGATGTGCTTAATATAGTTGCGCCTAACTAGAAAATAGTCAATTTGGGTCTTGTGGTTACCACTTCTGTATGTGACTTGGTGTTTATCTTTTCTGGAACCAAGTGTTGGCTAGTCAAATGCGGCAGTGGATTACAAAAACGTCTCTCCCTCGTTATTGGGACTTCCAAAACTCCATCCTCTATGTACTCTTTCATAACAATTTCTCGTTGTTCCTATATGTCCATTAAAATCACCTCCAACTATCTATTCCTCATGCACGGGGATGGTCATTATAGTTATATCAAAATTCTCCCAAAACTTCTCTTTCACCCTTTCATCACATCCTACCTGCGGGGCATACACACTAACTATATTCAGCATCACATTGTCCATCATAACTTTCACAACTATCAATCTATCATTAATCTTTTTAACCTCCGTCACGCTTTATTTCAATTTACTATCTAATACTATTCCCACACCATTTCTTTTACATCCACTTCCACAATAGAAGAACTTGTATCCTTCACCAAATTCCCTCGCCTTTGTTCCCTTCCACTTAGTTTCCTGTAAACACGTTATACAGCGTGGAGAAGACAATACGACAATAAATGAAAACACGGACAATACCAGTTTATAAGAATAAGTTTAAGCTATCAAAAATATCCTAACATCGAAAATAAAAAAATAAAAATTTCAAACAAACTAAATGGCATAAAACTAGAAACGAAATAGAACACCACTTATAAATATGAGTTCACTAACCTGTCGTAAGAGCGGCAACAACGCGCGGTCCTGTAGCGACTTGATTTTTTGGCTTTTAATTATGGATTAATGCTCAGTAAAATTACACTAAATCACAGATTATTTAGCACAGAATCACAACTTTGAATGCCAGCCCAAACATTGGCACCAAATCTGTACTGGTGCGAAGTCTCCCGTCCTAGACGCGGATTCACGCGGCTCCAGTAACGAATATTCTGTCTGTTCCATAAACCGTTCCTTGTAAATGTACTTTCATCAGTCCACATCACATTGTACAAGAAATCCGGATTCTCGAAATGTTTATTTTCAATCCAGCGACAGAAGTTTTACCTAACTGGTTTGTCTCTAGGTAACAATGCATGCAATTTCTTGTATTTATACGGCTTCCGTTTGTCGCGTTTTAAAATTTAAGAATAGTTGTATGGTCAACACCTGAACTACACGTTGGGTTGCGTTAAAAAAAACACGAAAACAATAAACACTAAGCGTCTAATTTCGCACAATTCACTCACTGTTTAACTAAATACCTATTAAAACGTTACGTGTCCTGTCACCAAAATAAAGCGTCCAATTTCGCACTAATACCGTCGTAAATGAATTTACAAAAAACACGAGCGGCGGGGAAGTACCTAGACGCGTGACTCGTCACAGGACCGCGGCGACACACTAACATAAATTTGTTGTAGCAAATTTCTTCAAGAAAGCGAACTAACAAACGAAACTAGATTTATCTCTTTCGCACACACAAAATTTTCTATTAACATTATGAGTGCATTGCAATTTCCGCATTCGTTACTTTCTTATCCAACTCTGATGACACGCTTTATGACTCTTATTACTCAGAGTTAAGGTATAATTTTCACTAAATCAGATGAAAATACTAATTTGGCGAAAGTGCGTAGTAGCGAGTTGGCAACGTGACTTTAATGTTTTGATGTTTATACCGACGTGGGTCGTTAACCTGACAGTGTTTCCCTATTATCAGATACATCATGTAGCAAATGTTAAAAATGACAAATAATTTCCTGTGACTAAACTACTGGATATATTCAAATGATTTTTTGTATGTAGACTGAGAACGTCTTGAGGTATGCGAGGTTTAATTTATTGTCGTATTGTCATCACCACTCTGTATTTATTCGTCTTCTTTTTAATACATCTGCTAACTCTCTAGCTCTTCCAGTCATAGTCTCATGTAATATCTAGTTATGTAATTATTCTGCAAATATTAATTTATGTGTTTTTACTAACTATTGTGTTCGCACTTTCAGCTATAGTAACATCTACCACAAAGTGCAGAGTTCGACGGTCCCGCTCTCCGTACCGCCGTACCAACGTGACACTGGCAGAACAGTCGAAACCCGCTCAATTGCCATAAAAAACAATCTTCAGAAATCATTATTAAAACCTATGAACTACCTGGACAGTACAGCCCGTACTGAACTAGAGATTTGACTGCTGCCCTGTCATAACGAGGTCCACTAAAGAAGTGCACACGATCATACGATATTTGCAAGCATTTGTTCGTGGAATTTTCGTAGAGAGAGAAGAAATCGTAACAAGCCACGCTAGTTATTTCTGAATAGTGTTTTTTAAAAAAATATTTATAACTAGTTATTTTGAGCAAAAAGATGGAAAGGCTGCCAAAGTGTAGGATATGTTTAGTGGAGAATGTTCGCATGTATATAGTGGCCGGAAGGAACATGCATAAACTATATGAGTTGCTGACTAATATTCCAGTAAGTTGATACCTGATGACCTAATACATTACCTAATAAGTCAAAATAACAAAATACAGGGGGTTTCAAATCGATGTTTTGTAGATATTATAAAAAAATCCATTTGAACAGCCTCTCTGTATGAGGAGAGTCATACCAAAAGCAATACTGACCACCATCTGCTGGCTTGGACAGTATTACAAAATTACAATGTGTTAATTATTAAATTTGGAACATACAGGGTGTAATAAGACACATCACAGAGCCGTTAACTACGCATACTGTACGTACAAAGTAGTTTTGCGCAAAAATTATTGCTAGGAAACGATTTTATTTTTAGGTATGAAAAAAAAACTATTTTTTATTACGCGCAATGTAACGCAAACCCTGGCAAGTGGAGTTAAACCCTGCCCCTTTGCTCTAAGCCACGTAGGTACTTGTCAGATACGTTTGATATTCATTGCGTTTTTGTAACTGCAAATGCGTAACTTCGAAATTTCGAAAAAAAAATCGAAAATGCAGGTAATATTTGTTTGGAAAAAAGTTCAGTAATAACACTCGGAATTCATTTTCGTAAAAAAGTTAAAAAAGTAATTGGGACTTTGACCTTCAATATCTCCAGAACCAGTAGATTCCCAGGTATGGCTAGTGGAAAAAAATAATGGGTAGAATATGTGGCTTCCGGCTTCGGAAACTGTCTTTTTACACCTGAACAAAATAGTATAAGATATGTTTTATTACAGTTTGTAACTGAAGACACAAGACCGACGCTGGCCTGTTACTTCTGCTATGCTAAACTAGAGCAATGCTGCCAATTGCAGCGACAATGTTTGAAAGCCGAAGAGCTGTTTGCTCAACTGATGAATGAGGTGAGGTTTTTTAGTCTCATTACTTCTAATTTTAGTAAATATGGAAATGATTCCTCTCAAGCTCATACCTATAGTGTCTGGATCTCACAAACTGATCCGGATGTGTTGGAACTTCTTAAGGACCTACCTCCTCGTAAGTGTTTCGTATCCAGAGTAGTAAGCAAAAGTGTCAAAAACGGCCGTTTTTGGTACTTATGCTTACTACTTTGGATACGAAACACTGAGTCCTGTTTCAAAAACGTAAAAATACCTTAAGCTCTTTGTAACAAACGCAACATAGGATTTTTTAATCGTTATTTTCTATGCTAAGATACGATTTTTTATTCAATGTGGGCCCCACTTGGCTATATACGCCTTAACTATCACCACTTGTGGAGACTCTTTCGAGAAGCTATAGGGACAATGATAAATGTTTGTGCTTGCCGTAATGATCATTATTCCATATAATAGTGATAAACTGTTACAGCCTAATCTTGTTATAAACCGAAGCCATCTTCAATGTTTCAATGAGTTTGTGAAAAGTCCAATAGAGACCATAAACTATACAGCTGGTGTTGATCAAATGGAAAGCATTGCTATCAAAGAAGAATTACCAGCATTTTGTGAGAGACTACATGATATTATTGAGCACACGGACGAACATCAAAGTAATGGTATGTATTTACTAAAACAAAAATAAAATGATGGTGATCGAGATGAAAAAATATAATTATGCCTCTATATTCCTAATAACCTAATAAGTCCAAAATAACTATTTTTAACAATTTCAAACGAGATTTCTAGACTAGCATACAGTATTGTTGATAGGCAAGAAATAAATTAATAATAATTCTATACTGTGGACAACTTAAGAAGTCGGATTTAGCATTTATCATTATACATACCGTGATAACTACGTATGATCGTCTACGTAAGATATCGGAAAATAAAATTCTTAATTCTAATTAATTACCATGTTGCCCATAAACTATAACAATAAGTATCATTCGTAAGCGCCAAGTTTTGCCTTACATTGGAAAGATTCACTCAAAAGCACGAATTTATTGTTGATTAATATTTCGGCAGGACGTTACAACATTGCGTTAATACAACTCACTAAAATATCAGAAATAAAAAAACAAAATCGAAATCCCGACTAACAAAAAACAACTTAAAGTTCCAAACAATAGTTATTGGTGGCAGCAAATCTGTGATTGAACTAAAATAAACTTTAATATTTTTTTTGACTGTATAAAATAGATTTTCTGAAAAATGAATACTTTTACAAACATTATATTTAAAAAAGAAATAGTAAAACTTTTAATAACTGTATTATTTAGTGATTAAAATAAAAACAAAATCCGATCACATATATTTTATGCCTCTAGGAATGCCACTGGTGCATATTGTACATAAACCTTCCGGAAAAAATCAGAAGCTATGTCGGATTTTAGTTTGGTCTTGGTTAGGCTTTGAAGGTTTGGTTTGATGCCGTCCTTACTTATCACATGCCCAAGGTATGCCGTCTCTTACTTAAAAAACTATGACGTATCACGTTGGATTTTAAAATTAGATTCCCTTAGTCTCTGGAACACCTTACTAAGTGTTCCTGGAGTGAGGTACTGAACACAATAATGTCATCCAAATATACGAGACATATGCTGTTTTGCAGGTCCTTTAGAACATTATCCATGACTGAAAATTTGATGGACTGTTCTTCAAACCTAAGGGCATTCTTAAGCATTCAAAGTGACCATTTTCGACATTAAAGGCTGTTTTACTTATATCGGCGGTGTTCATCTTTACCTGGTAAAAACCGCTGACAAGGTCTAAACTGAAGTAATATTGACAGTTGCCTAGATTATCTAAGACATCTGCAATTTTGGGAATTGGATGTTTATCGTTTTCTCATTAAGTTTAGGGAAGTCGACAAGTATACGCCACTTGGATTTTCCGGACGCGTCAAGTTTTTTTTGGAACAACCCAAATTGGGGAACTCCAGGCAGAGTCAGATGGGCGTAGGACGTCGCGAGACGATTTCCGGCCACCGTAAACCCGGGTCTGAGGACGGCGAGCAGTGGGCACGGTGGAGCATACGGTGAAGTTCTGTCTCGCTTGGGCGGAGTGTTGCTGTGTCCTCGTGGAAGAGAACGGCGGCCGCGACCTCTCGCGCCCAGCCCTGGTCCAGGCCATGGTACGGAGCGAGAGGGAACGGGTGAGGGAGACTCAACAGAATCGCCCTCACGCCCCCAACAGCAGTCGCCACAGGAGACGCCCTGGGCGTCGAGGTTGGCAAGCCGATCTCTGGCCACCATAAGCGCGAGCCTGCGGACGGCGAGTAGTGGGTTGCTTGCCGTCCGATCAGGACCAGGCACGAGAGTCGACGGCGCGTTTTTCACGCGCGCCTGAAAGAAATGGCCGCAATAGCTGACGACACCCGTCAGGGCCGATGCCTGCCTCTGGGGTCGCGGATAAATTCGTAACAGAGTTCCCGCGGTCCTTAGCACTCAGGCAACTGAAGGAACAGGTGTGGGTTTTAGTCAGTGAAAGTCGGACACGACCTACCGCCCCACCCAGAGCGGGAGAAGTCAATAGATGATTTCACCCTCACAAAAAAGTAGTTGTAATTTTGAGGGTAGAAGTAAAAACGAAGCTATAAACAAAAAGTTAATCAGTGCGCCTGTATCTGTCTGTATGTGTGTCTAAGAGAGTGTATGATGTTAGTGTCGATGTGTACGTGTGAGGTTTTCGGAGTAAGTTATTAACTTATATCGTACTAATTTAATTTGAATTAAGTAGACTTTCTGTAAAATAACAACTAAGTAACGAAAATTCTGCTATAACAATGAACAAGGCGTCGCATTCACAAGTATTCACTTGCGTAAGACAATCACAGAACTTTATTTACCTCAATTTAAAAGACGACATAAACCTAGGTAAAAATGGAAAAACCCGGTTGGCACAATTTGTGGAGGGTAACATTTTAATTTAGGTAGAATTATAGTGAAATGAAAATCGTTTCCGGTATTTTCACCCCTGTTTTTTTTAGGTTTTTGGCATTGGCACTGTTATTTTAAATTGGAATGAAATAATATAACTAAATGAAAGCCACACGCTTTCATAAGATAAATAGTTATAATTAAGTGCTGCAAAAACAGATTATATAATAAATTCGGCATATATCGTAACTGTAACATGTTTATTGTACTTTTGTTACAGTTTGCATTAAAAATAACCTTTTTTAACTTGTAACTAATACTATAACTTGTAACTAATACTATTATAAATGTAGTAAAGGTTTGGTTTAACTAAAATTATTAGGGTAGTTTAGGAAAAAAAAAATATTAGTCCGTTAGTTAAATAACTAAAAAATACTGGACACGCATTTTTGCTTTACCAAACCAATTAAAAAATAACAAAGATAAAACTCATCAAAGTTCAGGTTCACATTGGTGGTAAAAAGTGTCGCGCAGCGTGACATCATCATCTTCATCATCTTCTTGCCCTTATCCCATGTTACTTGGGGTCGGCGCAACACGTTTTTTTCTTCCATTCTGTCCTGTCAGCCGTCACGCTATCACTAACTCCCTTTTCTTTCATATCACTCCTCACACAATCCATCCATCTTTTCTTTGGCCTCACGTGACGTCACGAAAAATTTCAACGCACTGTATCTGTATCACCCTCATTTTTTGTTTAGGTGACTTAAGAAAAAAATGCTGAACGTCCGACGGCATGCCCGTATGCCGTTCCAGATTACGCGGCTTAAACCTCTATTATTAAATAACTAAAGATCTTATATCCTGTGGCATGGTTCACATGCATTCTTAGATAGAAACGCAACACAAAACGCAACGCAAACGCAGAAACGCAATTTTAAAAAGCCGTTATGTTGTTTTGATTTCGTAATTTGAAGTTTGAGTGTGAATAATAGGAAAATATGATATCGGACTCTATAATAAAAACACTGTTCTTAGATTACTTGTCTATTCATAGTGCAACATGCAAAATTTCATGTAAATTGATACAGTGGTTTTAACAACTACCCACACACACACACACACACACACACACACACACTCACACACACTATTCCCGACAAATCGTTGATAACAGAATTTGAATAAAATTCAACTCTTGAATTACAAGTATTGTTTACATGTTATTCTAAGGTCTGTTTATTCAACAACCCAAAAAAGTTTACTTTAAGTGCCTCGCTCCAATAGAAACCTCAGCAAGTTGTTTTTTATGAGCCCGGTCGTAAATATGTCAAACTGCGATAAGAGGCGCGGCGGTTGAGGAGTTAATTTAATATTCTAATTGGGGTGCCTGAGGTTTTACGTTTAAGCTGTTACTCGTTGTAGATAGCTTTATACTTATTTGTCTGTTTTCTCAGTTATCTTGCCACATAAACAATTAACTCTTCACTGTTTTTGTTTATTTACAGAGCTCGAACTGGAAAATCTGAACAACAGCTATTCAGACATAGAAGATATGCCAGCACAACAGTCTGAGTCAGGTTCAGGAGATGAACTGCTTTTAATGGAGATTAAAATGAAAGAGGATGAAGAAAAAGAAGAATCAAGGAAGACACGAAGATCCAGTGACACGCAACGTAGGTGTGACAATACGCACTTACCAAAAACAACTTGAAAGAAAAGAAAGTCTGTCTGTGAACAAAATCCATAAAAATCAAACATTCTAATGCGGGACCAATTAAAAAAAAATCTTAAGTATGTTTTGATGTCAAGAACCATTTAGAAGTACCCCCATGTCTGGGCAGCGTTTAGTCCAAACCCGATCAATGTCCTTTTTAAACGACTTTCGAAAAAGGAGGAGGTTCTACGAGTATGTTCGACTGTATCTATGTTTTTTTTTTTATGTTTGTCCGCCGATTTCTCCATCAGTTGTGGACCGATTTTCAAAATTCTTTTTTTATCCTATTGACTATACTCCCGAGGTGGTCCCATATAATTTTTTTCGATTTGTTTTTTTTTTTCTTTTGCTTCAACGCTTTTTGAGAAACTGAACAAAAACGCAAAATACGTATACCTAGATGACGTATTGACGTATGTTTAAATTCCACGTTCCATGTTATTGGAGTTAGTTCTGGGGGATAACAACTAAAAATGAAAAAAAAAAACAACCGACTTCCAAAAAAAAATACTCTAAAAATTAAAAAAATAACTTTAATTTCGGCAGTCGGTGAAGTCAAATAGTGAAGAAATAAAATACAAAATTAAAGTTATTTTTTCATTTTTAGTGTATTTTTTTTTGGAAGTCGGTTGTTTTTTTTACAAAAACTAAAGGTTAGTTTATTAAATCCTTTGATCATGTATGATCAATCATTAACATGAGAGAAGTGTTTTACAAAATACAAACAACTCTTTACTTGATTCTTTCACATTAGAGCCGAAAATTGTGAACCAATCAAGTCCCTTTCATATGGTTCTACTTTGAATTTGATACTTATCAGATTTATAATCCCAGGGTCGCCCATTGCAAAGAAAACAAAACTGCACATACAAGGAAGGAATCTAGAAGAACTAAATACAGAAGAACAACAGCAAAATGAGCAAACAGACTCAGAAGTTATCCAGAACACTCAAAACTGTACGTCGAAACTTATTCCGGAATTCAAAGAACCTTTAACTTGTACAAAACCTAGAGTTAATATTAGTATTAATAACACTACTTTAGACTCAAATTGCCTTAATAATGACAGCAAAAATTATTTGAAGTTTAAAATATCTAACAAAGGTGATGATAAAGAAAATCCTTTCAAATGTGATTTATGTTCGTGTTCCTTTATTATGAGGTATCATTTAACAAAACATATTCCTATACATGGTGATAAGCCTTACAAATGTGAAGTCTGTCAGCGTCGTTTTAGTGCGAAGCACCATTTAGCAACTCATACTCGTTTGTCACACTCTGCCGCTGGGAAAATCCCTCACAAATGTGATGTCTGCCAGCGTTGCTTTAGTGATAAGCTCTATTTAACTCATCATACTCGTATGTCACACGCTCCCGTTGGTGAATACCCTCACAAATGTAAATTCTGTCAGCGTTGTTTTAGTGAGAAGCACCATTTAAGAAATCACCATCGTATAGTACACTCTCGTACTAAATTTCACAAATGTGATGTCTGCCAGCGTCGCTTTCGTTTAAAGAGTAGTTTAACTAAACATATTCGTTTAAACGCTGATTGTTGGCGGCGACACCCCGACTACGCTCATTGGTGGAAGTTGCCCAAATGAATAGTACAAAGATACAACCACACCAAATCAAACAAACCAAACCACTCAAACTTTTCTTTTTTTAAATTTCAGCTCATTACACATAGTAGTTAAAGAGATATAATAAAAATACCAGAACAACCGCAATACATGGATTAACCGACCAAGTAAGAATGACCACAAAAAAGCGGCCGTGCAGTATATGGAGCTAACGTTCATCCATGTAATGCGGTTGTTCTGATATTTTTATTATTTCTCTTTCATTATTAAGTGTTATGAGCTGAAATTTTACATGTGAATCGTTGTATTAATACACTAAATATTGGAATATGTTTTATTTTGTATTTTAACCGACTTCAAAAAGAAGGAGGTTTTCAATTCGGATGTTTGTATTTTTTTTTTATATATGTTATATGGGTAAAAAGGGGGTGACTACAGAGATGACGACTAATAGAGGAGTATGGAAGAAAAAGACATGTTGCGCCGACCCCAAATAAATTGGGATAAGGGCAGGAGAATGATGATATGTTCGGGCATAAATCCGCCATTTATTGATGGATTTGCAAAATTATTTTTTTGTTCGGAAAAGGTTTATTCTGAAATGGTCCCATTTAAATTTCATGTAGATCTGATGATGAGTTTCGGAGACAGATAACGGAACTCTTCAAAAATTGACAGCAAATCAACCGCGGTTGCTGCGATCTAATGTCTAATTGTCTATGTATTGTTAAACTATTTAATGGGGAACCACAACTAAAAAGTGAAAAATAAAAAACGACTTCCAAGTGCAAAAAAGCTTTAATTTCGGAAGTCGGTGTCAAAAAACGAAGACACAAAACCACCGACTTCCGAAATTAGTTATTTTGCACTTTTTTTGAAAGTCAGTTCTATTTTTTGTAAAAAAGTTTTTTATCCATTAAAAAATCCTACACTCGGATGTCATACAATATAGTGGTCCAGTCGTAGTAAATTATGCCATTGCTCATTAATAACTAAGAGCACATAAATAAAACTTGGCAAGACATTGTAGACTCTTACAAGATACAAACAAACGTTATAAGTTTGGCTCTAGAGTTCCTATTCTAAGTACTTGGACCTAATAACCTTATTTTACTTTTATGTGTATATCTTCTGAACGGTATGTTTTTTTTTTTGCAAATTCTGTTTTCACAAACATTACACACAAACTCAAAGCAATGTGCGTAAAAATTTACAACTGCATTAAACCATTTTATATGAGTTTCATCAAATAGCCAAACGTCAGCGCAGCGAAAACTTGAATATATTCGCAGTTTCATGACAGACAAATTTAATTTAAACATAGGTACACATTTACCTCTCGTTACACACTGATTATTGAATGTATTTTTTTCTTGCACGTCCATAGGGGAAAAAAATGTGCCGCTAGGATGACGTAGTTCCATCGGAAACAGTTTTTGTTGAATAGCTCACCAATGGTTGGATGCACAAATTTGTACTTACCATACACAATTACACGACGTCGACACTAAATATCTGCTAAACTGAAATTAAGTAATTCGACATTTTTCCGCTGCGACTCCGCACACCCCAACGCCGCCACGTTCATAAGTCCGTTGAAAATGAATAACCCAGCTAAAGTGTGGAAGTTTCTTAGATTAATGGGAGTCGGAAAGTCACGCCAAGATTCTGTTCCTATAGATATAGATCTTGAATCCTCCTCCCGACGAGCGTCCGTGCAAGTCAGTCGTATTCGCAACGTCTCTGTGTTTCAAAATCAAAAAGTAGTGTAAAATCTGCGTATACTACCGCGAAATACATACAATAGTGTGCCTGTGATATCATATTTAGAACTGTGAAAAATAATTAAAAAAATACGGTCTATTACTTATAAATTATTCATATCCAAAATTCAAGAAACAAAGTAACAATTTAAAAGTGAGGGTGCAAGTGTATTTTGACTGCTACTGTGACTGACGGCACCAGGTCAACCCACCAATTTGACCAGTGGCAGGTCACGGCTTGTCTAGAGATTATAATTTTTACCGAGCTCCTTATCGACTGGCTAAGTACGGATCGGTGTGGACTGTCATACAAGGTGTCGCAAGATCGAATCCCACCTTATTCAATTTATACTTTTTGCGATTTATATTTTTGGCTTTTTATTGTTATTTCTTTAAATATTAAGAGGGTCTTTATCGTACTGAGTCGAGAGTAAAAAGACATATTTAGCTTCTGAACTATATTTTTATTCGCCAACAAGAAATATAACGATGAGTACCCATCGGACCCCTCCAAAAGTTGCAAACCCTCCGCCTCGGCCTGAGCAACCGGTATCTGAACCTTACTTGTCAGCCACCCCAGGGGCAACGATCGTGACCAATTAAAATATAACCCATAGGTTCAAGCGCCCACGCGTGGCCCCCAAACGTTGACGACTCTCCAAACTCCGAAGATTCCATGGAAACAAACCAATTTGCCTGCACCTTTAACGAATTTAAGAATGATATTATGCAGATGCTTGCATCCTGGAAAGCCGAGAACGATGACCGACTCTCTTCCTGGAAAGCAGAGCACGATGCGATGTTAAAAAGTTTGGTTAGAGACATGAGCGAACTGAAAATTCAGTGTGCCGAGATCCGAAAATCACACACTCAAATCGAACAAAGTATAAAATTTACGGATAAATGCTACGAAGAGATGAAAACGGGATTGGCTAATTTAGAGAAGCAAAAAAAAGAAAATGTCGATCGTATCGAACAGCTTGAGAAAGTGTACGTACGCGCAGCGGAATGTTGTTGAATTTAAAGATTTTAATTATGCAGATATTTAGTGTATGACGTCGTATAATTGTGTATGGTAAAAAAAAATTTGTGCACGCAACCATTGTGGAGAAATTCACCAAAAACTGATTCCGCTGGGCGAACGTTGTCCTGGCGGAACTTTTTTTAATCCATTGACTTTAGAAGAAAAGAGATGTGTCCAAAAATTAGTGTGTATTTGTGTGTAATTGTGTATGTATGAATAAAACTAGTGCATGCATAAACTTCGGAGAAATTCAAGTTTCCGCTACGCGAACGTTTGGCCATTAGCTAGTTTTCATATAAAGCGCTTACATAGAGAACTGTAGATTTTTACATACGTTGTTTTGAATTTGTTTATATTTGTTTAAAAAACAGATTTAGAAAAAATCGTAGGGCTTAAAAGATAAAAATATAAACGTAAAATACGCTTATTAGGTCTTAGTTCTTAAAGTATGCACTTTGGGGTCTAGATTTTCACGTTAATACAAACCTTGTAAGTGTCTGCAACATGTTGCCAAGTATCAATGATGTTCCGTTAGTAACTAAAGAGTTATAGGATAAATTTACCATGAACAGATCACTGTTTACAAAGCAGTCAAATATCACGACGTTCTGAAGGAATTGCATGGTAATATGTATGTCAATAATTAGTGTATTCATTCAACTATTCTTATGCAAAATTTCATGTCATTAAATTCAGTAATTAAAGAAAAACAATTATAATACTGACGAAGCATCGAAAACCTACATAACCCGACCAAGTTCGGATGGCTACCAAAAAGCGGCCGTGCCATATATCTAAGAAACGTTCTTAACCTTCCAATATAGTATTTATTAATATGGTACAGTTGCGTACACAAGCGTTAGGAAAAAGTAAAACAATTGCATTTCTTGAATGAAAAATATTTTTTTAATAATAACCATAAGACATTATTATATCGACGCCATGCGTCAAGTTAATGTGACCGAGTTGTACTAACACACACAAAATTTCAATTCAAAAACCGATTAGGTACACAAATTAAACTCTATATCAATAGACCTAAGGTCTAATTTACAACAAAATTGCAACTAAATGAGCAAGTTCCTGTTACTCGGTTTATCCTTACCCAGGAAGGTGGTGATCTTGTTCTGGAAGTTGTTCCAGGTTGCCGAGGAGTTGACGATCTGTGAGAGGCCCACATACGTATATCATTACATGTAGGTAATAAACATAAGGTGATTATTTAATAACAATATTTCTTTTCAACATTTCGTTATAATGTGGTCGGTCGTTTAGTAGTTTAGATCTATTCAGTAGTTTGTCTTTAACCAGGAAAAACATCTACTTTGTTACGATTATATTATAATATATGTCTTGTATAATTTATTATTATAAATTTAAGTAAATAGATATAGAATAAGATCAATCAGTAGATATTAACTTGGGTTTATGGTGTCTGTCCAATGTTAACATAACACAATTATTATAATTTATCTGCCTTATAAACTACCTACGTAAATGAATAAGTCTATAGCTATTAATTTATTATAAAATCTTACCTTATATCTGTTATCAGCTTCTCACTATCATTCACTCAATATTCCTACTACATAATTATGTTATGCTTCACTGTTACACTATAACATTAATAACACACTTTGTCAATATTATTATTACAGAGAATTGGCGATGCATAGCAAAACAACAGCGCATACGCACATTGTCCTTGACTGCACATTTATTTGTTTGTGACTGGGGATGAAACAAAATCAGGTTCAAGTTCAACAGTAAACGAATACGCGCGAAAACATATTGCCCTCTCTTTTCTTCAAGGATGACAGTACCGTTTCAAGCGGGAAGCCGCCTATCGCTCGTTGCGCGCAGCGCGTTGTCTATTTTTTCACACAAGAATATTTTTGATCAATTCATAACTACAATACTTAGACTATTTAACTAAAGGATTAAGCGTACCGAACTTCGAACAAAATAATTCTGCATATTTTGGTGGGGTGCGGGGGAACACGCTTACATACATAAGAAAAAAAAAACGATTCAAGAAGTAGTTTTTTTTAAGTTATTAGATTGTTTGATCCACTAAAGTTGCAAAGGGGAACGCTCGTGCATGCCTAGTCTATTGGTTAAATAGTGTAATAAGCTACAATATGATAAATATTTACCTAAACAGTAGTACATACTTACATGTGGTAAATATTTAATTTCCCTAAGGGGTCTATAGTTAGAATCCTGATCCGTGAAATCTTCAATAGAAATTAGCTGTATGAATTTATTTATTTATTTAACACTTCACACACATACAAGTACAGAGGCGGACTTAATGCCTCAGGAATGAATTTAAGGATGAATTTTATTTGTCTTAAATAATATATTTAGATTATATCTCAAGTCTCAAGCGCATACTTAAATAAAGTACCTACGTAAATAGTACCTACTTTCTGTCATAGTCAAATACATTTAAAAAAGTAGGTGTACAAAAATAAATGCCCTATAAATTATATCGAAACAACAATTGTGTTATCACCTATACCAATTAAATACCGGTATTATACTGTAAATTTTGGGATGTTACCTAAATATATTGCACGGCCGCTTTTTTGTAGCCATCCGAACTTGGTCGGGTTATGTAGGTTTTCGATGCTTCGTCAGTATTATAATTGTTTTTCTTTAATTACTGAATTTAATGACATGAAATTTTGCATAAGAATAGTTGAATGAATACACTAATTATTGACATACATATTACCATGCAATTCCTTCAGAACGTCGTGATATTTGACTACTTTGTAAACAGTGATCTGTTCATGGTAAATTTGTCCTATAACTCTTTAGTTACTAACGGAACATCATTGATACTTGGCAACATGTTGCAGACACTTACAAGGTTTGTATTAACGTGAAAATCTAGACCCCAAAGTGCATACTTTAAGAACTAAGACCTATTAAGCGTATTTTACGTTTATATTTTTATCTTTTAAGCCCTACGATTTTTTCTAAATCTGTTTTTTAAACAAATATAAACAAATTCAAAACAACGTATGTAAAAATCTACAGTTCTCTATGTAAGCGCTTTATATGAAAACTAGCTAATGGCCAAACGTTCGCGTAGCGGAAACTTGAATTTCTCCGCAGTTTATGCATGCACTAGTTTTATTCATACATACACAATTACACACAAATACACACTAATTTTTGGACACATCTCTTTTCTTCTAAAGTCTATGGATTAAAAAAAGTTCCGCCAGGACAACGTTCGCCCAGCGGAATCAGTTTTTGGTGAATTTCTCCACAATGGTTGCGTGCACAATTTTTTTTTTACCATACACAATTATACGACGTCATACACTAAATATCTGCATAATTAAAATCTTTAAATTCAACAACATTCCGCTGCGCGTACGTACACCTTGAGAGTGTACGTACGCGCAGCGGAATGTTGTTGAATTTAAAGATTTTAATTATGCAGATATTTAGTGTATGACGTCGTATAATTGTGTATGGTAAAAAAAAATTTGTGCACGCAACCATTGTGGAGAAATTCACCAAAAACTGATTCCGCTGGGCGAACGTTGTCCTGGCGGAACTTTTTTTAATCCATTGACTTTAGAAGAAAAGAGATGTGTCCAAAAATTAGTGTGTATTTGTGTGTAATTGTGTATGTATGAATAAAACTAGTGCATGCATAAACTTCGGAGAAATTCAAGTTTCCGCTACGCGAACGTTTGGCCATTAGCTAGTTTTCATATAAAGCGCTTACATAGAGAACTGTAGATTTTTACATACGTTGTTTTGAATTTGTTTATATTTGTTTAAAAAACAGATTTAGAAAAAATCGTAGGGCTTAAAAGATAAAAATATAAACGTAAAATACGCTTATTAGGTCTTAGTTCTTAAAGTATGCACTTTGGGGTCTAGATTTTCACGTTAATACAAACCTTGTAAGTGTCTGCAACATGTTGCCAAGTATCAATGATGTTCCGTTAGTAACTAAAGAGTTATAGGATAAATTTACCATGAACAGATCACTGTTTACAAAGCAGTCAAATATCACGACGTTCTGAAGGAATTGCATGGTAATATGTATGTCAATAATTAGTGTATTCATTCAACTATTCTTATGCAAAATTTCATGTCATTAAATTCAGTAATTAAAGAAAAACAATTATAATACTGACGAAGCATCGAAAACCTACATAACCCGACCAAGTTCGGATGGCTACCAAAAAGCGGCCGTGCCATATATCTAAGAAACGTTCTTAACCTTCCAATATAGTATTTATTAATATGGTACAGTTGCGTACACAAGCGTTAGGAAAAAGTAAAACAATTGCATTTCTTGAATGAAAAATATTTTTTTAATAATAACCATAAGACATTATTATATCGACGCCATGCGTCAAGTTAATGTGACCGAGTTGTACTAACACACACAAAATTTCAATTCAAAAACCGATTAGGTACACAAATTAAACTCTATATCAATAGACCTAAGGTCTAATTTACAACAAAATTGCAACTAAATGAGCAAGTTCCTGTTACTCGGTTTATCCTTACCCAGGAAGGTGGTGATCTTGTTCTGGAAGTTGTTCCAGGTTGCCGAGGAGTTGACGATCTGTGAGAGGCCCACATACGTATATCATTACATGTAGGTAATAAACATAAGGTGATTATTTAATAACAATATTTCTTTTCAACATTTCGTTATAATGTGGTCGGTCGTTTAGTAGTTTAGATCTATTCAGTAGTTTGTCTTTAACCAGGAAAAACATCTACTTTGTTACGATTATATTATAATATATGTCTTGTATAATTTATTATTATAAATTTAAGTAAATAGATATAGAATAAGATCAATCAGTAGATATTAACTTGGGTTTATGGTGTCTGTCCAATGTTAACATAACACAATTATTATAATTTATCTGCCTTATAAACTACCTACGTAAATGAATAAGTCTATAGCTATTAATTTATTATAAAATCTTACCTTATATCTGTTATCAGCTTCTCACTATCATTCACTCAATATTCCTACTACATAATTATGTTATGCTTCACTGTTACACTATAACATTAATAACACACTTTGTCAATATTATTATTACAGAGAATTGGCGATGCATAGCAAAACAACAGCGCATACGCACATTGTCCTTGACTGCACATTTATTTGTTTGTGACTGGGGATGAAACAAAATCAGGTTCAAGTTCAACAGTAAACGAATACGCGCGAAAACATATTGCCCTCTCTTTTCTTCAAGGATGACAGTACCGTTTCAAGCGGGAAGCCGCCTATCGCTCGTTGCGCGCAGCGCGTTGTCTATTTTTTCACACAAGAATATTTTTGATCAATTCATAACTACAATACTTAGACTATTTAACTAAAGGATTAAGCGTACCGAACTTCGAACAAAATAATTCTGCATATTTTGGTGGGGTGCGGGGAACACGCTTACATACATAAGAAAAAAAAAACGATTCAAGAAGTAGTTTTTTTTAAGTTATTAGATTGTTTGATCCACTAAAGTTGCAAAGGGGAACGCTCGTGCATGCCTAGTCTATTGGTTAAATAGTGTAATAAGCTACAATATGATAAATATTTACCTAAACAGTAGTACATACTTACATGTGGTAAATATTTAATTTCCCTAAGGGGTCTATAGTTAGAATCCTGATCCGTGAAATCTTCAATAGAAATTAGCTGTATGAATTTATTTATTTATTTAACACTTCACACACATACAAGTACAGAGGCGGACTTAATGCCTCAGGAATGAATTTAAGGATGAATTTTATTTGTCTTAAATAATATATTTAGATTATATCTCAAGTCTCAAGCGCATACTTAAATAAAGTACCTACGTAAATAGTACCTACTTTCTGTCATAGTCAAATACATTTAAAAAAGTAGGTGTACAAAAATAAATGCCCTATAAATTATATCGAAACAACAATTGTGTTATCACCTATACCAATTAAATACCGGTATTATACTGTAAATTTTGGGATGTTACCTAAATATATTGCACGGCCGCTTTTTTGTAGCCATCCGAACTTGGTCGGGTTATGTAGGTTTTCGATGCTTCGTCAGTATTATAATTGTTTTTCTTTAATTACTGAATTTAATGACATGAAATTTTGCATAAGAATAGTTGAATGAATACACTAATTATTGACATACATATTACCATGCAATTCCTTCAGAACGTCGTGATATTTGACTACTTTGTAAACAGTGATCTGTTCATGGTAAATTTGTCCTATAACTCTTTAGTTACTAACGGAACATCATTGATACTTGGCAACATGTTGCAGACACTTACAAGGTTTGTATTAACGTGAAAATCTAGACCCCAAAGTGCATACTTTAAGAACTAAGACCTATTAAGCGTATTTTACGTTTATATTTTTATCTTTTAAGCCCTACGATTTTTTCTAAATCTGTTTTTTAAACAAATATAAACAAATTCAAAACAACGTATGTAAAAATCTACAGTTCTCTATGTAAGCGCTTTATATGAAAACTAGCTAATGGCCAAACGTTCGCGTAGCGGAAACTTGAATTTCTCCGCAGTTTATGCATGCACTAGTTTTATTCATACATACACAATTACACACAAATACACACTAATTTTTGGACACATCTCTTTTCTTCTAAAGTCTATGGATTAAAAAAAGTTCCGCCAGGACAACGTTCGCCCAGCGGAATCAGTTTTTGGTGAATTTCTCCACAATGGTTGCGTGCACAATTTTTTTTTTACCATACACAATTATACGACGTCATACACTAAATATCTGCATAATTAAAATCTTTAAATTCAACAACATTCCGCTGCGCGTACGTACACCTTGAGAAACTAGTTCAAGACCTTCAGCTTCAGTCACGCCCATCAACAGTTGAGTTCAGAAACATTCCACTGAGAGCAAAGGAAAACTCGGAAGACCTCCTATCTGTTGTTACAGCAGTGGGTAAGGCTATCAGCGTGGAAGTCCGGAAGGATAGCTTCCGTGACCTGTATCGCCTACCAGGAACGTTATTTACTCCCAGACCTATTGTAGCTGAGTTTAACTCGGTCGTGAAAAGGAACGAATTTCTCTTACACGTTCGTAACTTTAATAAAGAGCGCCCAGTAATCGACAAGCTGAATACGCACACCATTGGTTTGGTGTGAGAGAAAAGGCCAATCTACGTGGATGAACACCTTATGCCTTCTAAGAAAAAACTGTTCTACGACACTCGGGCGGTAGCAAAAGCCAATAAGTTCTCCAGCTGGAGTTCGTACGGGAAAATTTTCATCCGAAAAGATCCTAAGAACCCAAACGAGAAGCCAACGCAAATAAGGTCGGAAAAATGTCTTCTTTCTCTATTTAAAAACCAATGACTATACTGCAGCTCATCTCTTTTATCTATTGTTTTTCACTTTTTATTTACTCTAACTATGCATGCCACAAATTGTTTACATTTTTGTTGAGCTGAAACCCCTTTTTCGTTTAATAGATGTTATGAAAATTGCTTTACAACTTATTTAACTTATTTTCTTATAGTATTCTTTGATCCAAATGTTATTAATGTTAGTAAAAGGATTGACTGTTGCGACCCAGTCTTTCGTTTAGTAAATTACAATTCGACCACTAATTTATTTATAGAAATTCCCACTGTGACGTCCCAGCAACCTAGCTGGTGCAAAAAATTGTTATCTAGCACGCCACGGCCTTTTGTCTACTGAATCTATTAAGTATGTGTCTAAAATGTGTTTTATGATTAATTGTAATTTAATAATTTAATTACTTATTTACTAATCTAATTTAATAATTTTCCTTTTTCTTATACTATTCAATTTAATTATGATAATTTATTCAAATGATGTAGGTATTGTATTGTGTTATGTTAATTTTACTTGCATTGTTGTCTATTTATAATTGATATTCCTGGAGGAACTTTGGCTCCTAAAACACAGGCTTTTTGCCTAGTTTAGGAGGCAGCAGTTCGTGTTTTTGATTGTCACCATGTACAACATTATGTTTTTGTAGCTGTATTCTAAATTTTCAAGTGTAAACGTACAAATAAAGATTATTATTATTATATTATTATTATTAATTAATTAATCAACATTTTTCCACTTCTTCTAACTTCAATGGTACTATCAAAGCATAAACTTTAAATGATCTTTCTGCTCTTCCCACTCCCGATTATTCACCATTTTTCTACAAACAAACCAAACAACAATCTGATTATTAAATATCTAAATTTTATATGTACGTAGAAATGAAGAAGGTTATATGTAGGTAATTAATCATTTTATTATGGCGCCGACTCAAAATTAGTTTACATAAAATTTGATATTTAGTGTACGAGTAGGTAAATAAGCTCAATACTCAAGACTTAAAAGGTTTATTTATTTTATGATTTTTTGTGACTCGCATCATCTTTTAATACTCTGAGGCTAATTTCTAATCCTTCATCATTCCTCTTGGCACTGAGGTTCCCAGGATATTGACCAGTTGAGGTTACCTCCAATATTCTAAAGACGTCTTTTCTCAAAGCATATTAAGTGGTATCTGTCACTAAAACCAGTTTTTATATCTAACTTCTATTGTTTAGGAAAAATATGGTTTCCATCATCAGCTCAGTTTCATGATGTGATGATTCCTAAATGCTAATACCTGATTAAGTTATGAAAAGTAAACAGAAACAATATTTGTACCCAATTTTCGAGGTTTTCTCTCAATTTTATCAGGATTCCATAATCAGATCCTGATGTCCTTGACATGGGACCACCCTTGACGTATACCCTATCTAATAAAAAAAGAATCATCAAAATCGGTTCATAAACAACGGAGTGAGGGCCGAACATACGTACAGAAACGCTGAACGTGCCCACAATTTTCGAGGTTTTCTCTCAATTTTATCAGGATTATTACATTATCAGATCCTGATTTCCTTGACATGGGACCACCACCCTTGATGTATACCCTATCTAACAAAAAAAAAATAATTAAGATCGGTTCATAAATGACGGAGTGAGGGCTGAACATACACAAAAAAAAATATATATATATATTTACGGTCGAATTGAGAAACTCCTCCTTTTTTTTTTCGTCGGTTAAAAATATAGTAAAAGACCATTTCCTTTCTCTCTAATGCCTTTCTGTTTCTATATAAATTCTCATCTCTTCCATATTAACGAACAAAAGGAGGGCTTTTATTCTTTTTTCTCTTTTTTTTGTCACCCCCTACAAAATTATGTAACGTAGGATATAATATATTTTTAGTGTAAAATTTTGACGTCCTTTTATTTTATTAGCAGTACATTTCGGCTCGAGTGAAGCCTGACTGGATGATTGGTGAAGGATACCAACTTCTTACGGGGTCCATGTTGTGTTGGGAGTCGTCATTCGCCATTGTTTATAAATAAAACTGATTTTAAATGCAAACAATTTTATTAAGAATTAAAAAACTATTATAAAGTAATAATAAAAATAATAACAATAAAACTATACTATAGACAATTTGATTCAGGCGTGATCCGTGTTACAATTAGAGTTGTGGACGGGGCGCTCGCTCGAATCGGAATGACCGCAGCCTGCGGGAAATCGCTGCTACCCCGTAAGGGGCGCGACGGACGTATAGGCATAGCCTTTCTGCGTGGTATCTGGTTGCCACCCGTAAATACGGGTGCTTCCTTAGGGTACCTACAACGGTGTGAATGCCTTGGGTGACTGCCATAAGAGCCTACTAGGCAGGCGATGGAACTACACCTGCCGATGCTCTCACAGCAATCGCCCATGTGTGATACTGCAGGCTCGAAACATGTGTTCACGGCAGCTAGGCGGTCAGCCACCGCCGGGTGAGACCCACAGTTCCCTGTGGGAGGCCCAGCGGATGACGACCAGCTCACGGCCGCCGGCTTACAGTGAGCCTACAGCATTTAGTGAGTGGCCCCCGTCCGCCCGGTTTCCAGATCTAGCCGGTTGCCGTCCGGACCGCAGGGCCGAAGGTGTATGTGTGGGCGGCATTGAATGTGTAACGCCGCCCATGTATGCGCTGTATATACATACAGCGCGTGGGTACACAGTGTGTGTGGAGTCATGTGTGTCTGGCTTGCGATACGCGACGTGCCTATATTAACTTAGAACACGTCGCGCACAGTGCATGTACTGCTTGTGTAGTGTTCCTGTTTGAGCAAGTCGCGTGTAGGTGAAAACGACTTACTCGGCGTCAAGTGCTGCTGGCTGGCTGCTGGCGGCGGTCCCGCACTGGTAGAGGGCCAGTATGGCCACCATGCCCTCCAGCACGGTGATAAGCGGGTCCTGGCCCCTCCTGATGGCCTTAATCAAGTCCAGCAGGAGGCCAGTGGCCCGCTTATGGAGCTCCGGTCGTGAAGTGGCGGCCACACTGGCGCCTAGTGGCGCATAGTGTGGACGCATGGCGGCGATGTCATCTTGTGAAGCGGCAGCAGTGGCGCCCTCTGGCACCTGTTGCGGTTTGCGGGGGCACATGGTGCGAACCTTTACCGTAGGGACGACCTCTGTTACGGAGACCGCCCCTGGCAGATTCACACCATGTGAGGAGTGTAGGGGTTGGGGTTGGGGTTGTACGGTGTCGGTGGGGGGAGGGGGCTTCCTCCCACGTCTCCTCCTCTTCCTCCTGCGGCTTGGCAGAGGGGCTGCTCTGGTACTGGGCCCGTTTGCAGCCGCCATCAGGAATGAGCTGCGGGCCTCGTGCGCGTCGACGTTTTCAGCCCGGACCGCTGCTGCGGCCGGGCGGGGTGCGGTGCTCGTCAGCGCCACCGTGCCCGCTCGCCTGTTGGCGGTCTCCCGCCGGAAGACGGGGCACTCGCGGCGCGACGCAGGGTGCGGTCCGCCACAGTTGGCGCATGTTGCCGGCTCCTCTCGGGGCCGGGGACAATCTCGTGCGGCGTGCCCTCCCCCGCATCGCCACACAGGCGAGCGGACGGTGGCACTGGTGGGATGAGTGCCGAAAGCGCTGGCAGCGGTGGCACTGAGCTGGCCCCCTCTTGCCGCGCCATCCCTCCACCACGACGCCACTCATCAGTAAGATGGTGGTGACGTCGTAGATGCGCCGGATGTCCGGCTGGTACTTGAGGGCTGCATAGTATATGCAGCCCGGACGTCCCCCGCGAGCCTTGATGGCCCGCACGTACTCGGGCTCGAAACCGAGCCCGCGCAGGTCCTCCTCGATGGCGGCCGGCTCGGTGTCCACCGGCAAACCGCGGATGGCCACCCTGAAGCCACGCTCCGCCGGCAGCGAGTAGGAGAACCATACCAGACCGGTCTCCCTCTCCAGGTCGCACAGATAGCGCTGGATCACCCTGTATTCCTTCTCGTCACCGGGAAGGAACCGAATGCCGCCCTGGTAAGGGCGGGCACTCGGAGAGCGACCCAGCTGCTCGTGCAGGACCCTGAAGTGGGTCTGCCAGTCCGGCAGCCTCTCCACTACCAACGGCGGGTAGCGTGTCTTCTTGTTTGGAGCACCCTTGGCGCCCCCGCCCTTGGCGGTGGCAGCCGTAGGGTGGGAACTCTGCTGCTGCTGAGGTGGGGAGCGGCTCGTGCCGCTCGTGACGCCTGCGGCGGAGGCGAAGGACGGCGCGTCAGCCCCGCTGCGCCTGCGCGGTGTGCGCTGCAGCTGGCGCCGCTTCGCCTCCTCCGCATCCTCTTCCTCGTCCGGGCTCCTAGGCCTCCGCTGCGGGCGAGCTGCGAGCGAGCGCTCGCGCTCCAGCCCCAACGGTGGCGGCAATGGGAGCTGGGAGTGGCCCTCCTCCTCGTCAGACTCGCCCGACGATGCCGACATGTCCGACCACTCGCTCTCGCGAGGGGAAAAACACCCCGACACCGCCGGGGAATCCTGGGCGGAGACCCTTGGCGGTGATGGTGACAGCGCACCGCTACTCACCGCAATGACATGCGGCGTCAGCGGCGGCGGCGGCGGCGCTCGTGGCGGCAACGGCGATGGCGCCGGCGAGGGAGGCGGTGACACTACCTCCATCGCCAGGGGCGTAGTGGAGCGTGGGCGCGGCGCAGGCGCGGTCACACTCGGCACAGGGGCCGAGCCGCGCTGCACTGGCGCGGTAGGGCCCGCGGTTCGCGCAGCGAGGTGCGGGTCCCGCGGCCCTATATTGGGGCAGGATGTGGCTGCTCGGGGCTCCGAGCGGGCGGGCCCAGCAGGCGGCACCGCGGCGCGCGCGGGTGGCGCGGCGGCGCGCGCCCCCGACGCGACGGCGGGGGGCCGTGTCGCGCCCGGGGCCCGCGGCCGACTCGCCAACGCAACAGGCAGCGGCGCCTGCATAGGCACGAGACGAAAGGCCGGAGGACGGACCGGGACGGCCGGCTGCCGGCTCGACGACGGCGCCGGCGAAACGCGCGCAGTCGCTGATGACGTCGGCGGGCCGGTGGCGGCCGTTCTTGCGGTGGAAGGTGGAGCGGCGGATTGTGCGGCCGGTGGTGCGCCGGGCGACGCACCCCCTCTTGCAGGGGGCGGCGGCGTCCGGCCCGTCACCGGACGGTCCGGCGGTGAGGGAGACGGCCCGGTACCGTGCTCCTGAGAGCGACGGGGACCGGACCTCTCCTTCGGCGGCATGTTTAGATGTCGAAACACGGTTTAAAAAAGAGACTGAGTTGCCTCCGCGACCGCTACGGTGGGTTACCCTACCGAGTGGCAACGGGGCGGCTTCCCCTGCGCACTCCCGCAAGCGCCGGCCGAGACCAGCACCTACGACAGCACACAGGGAGAACCGGTGGATGTGAGCGGGCCGAACGGAGGAGCAGCGTGCGGACACGGCTGCTCACAGTGGCAACTGACCGCAGCGCTCGGCGCTCCGTCTTATAAATGCCGGTCCCTTCCACAACTCGCCTGATTCACCGAGTGGTACGATGATGTCACAAAGCGTTCTGTTTCGTTTTACGTTGTAATAATTTGCTCACGCCGACACGGCCATTCTGCAAAAAGGTCGTCACTGACCTTATAACTCTGCAAGAACAAAAAAAAAGATACCACAGTATCAAAACATCACACAATTATTAAAATGAACAGGTTAATCACCTAGTAGATCTTTGCTTACCACTCAAAACACATTATTAAGAGTAGGAGGCCCCTGTCCTCAACAAACTCTTAACAATATAATCAAAAATTCGGAGGCCCCTGTCCTCAACAAATTTTGGTCAGTCTCACAACACATTATTAAGAGCAAGGAGGCCCCTGTCCTCAACAAACTCTTAACAATATAATCAAAAATTTGGAGGCCCCTGTCCTCAACAAATTTTGTCAGTCTCACAATACATTAAGAGCAAGGAGGCCCCTGTCCTCAACAAACTCTTAACAATATAATCAAAACTTTGGAGGCCCCTGTCCTCAACAAATTTTGTCAGTCTCACAACACATTAAGAGCAAGGAGGCCCCTGTCCTCAACAAACTCAAAATGAAAAATTCGGAGGCCCCTGTCCTCAACAAATTTTGTCAGTCTCATAACACATTCAGAGCAAGGAGGCCCCTGTCCTCAACAAACTCATAATAATATAATGAAAAATTTGGAGGCCCCTGTCCTCAACAAACTCAAATAAATCATTACCAACACGGGTATAAAATGGAAGTAGTGTACCTTTATTGTAGTGCATTCATTCTTGCATCAGAACACTGGCCCATGTCTTGGTTTTGTTCTGGATCGGTATTTGTAGAACATTCCTGTGGCAAGGAGGGTTCACCTTTCGAAGTTAAAAACACATCTTCCGCCGACACGGTATCCTGGTTGATGCATTCTCCAGGTTTTGGTGCTAAGCGTAGTTGGTCATGAGCTACTTTCTTGGGTCTTCCTCTGCATGTTATCTTAAGTTGGTAGCGTTCATTAGGTAAAAAATTACAAACTTCATATGCATTTGGGAACTTTACATCGTGTCCAGTTTGACTACTGGGGTTAGTTTTTAAAAGAACTATCTCTCCTTTTTGAAATCTCTTAACTTTAGTTTTTCCTTTATCGAATCTTTCTTTGTCATTCTTTCCTGTGGTCTCAATTTTCTTTAGTACTCGTACGTAGTTGTCTTGCTCATTTCGATCTGCAGTGCCTTCTACCTCATTAATTAACCTGTGAGCATCCAATGGGCCGCAGAGCGCCCAAAATCGCAAACAACCGTCAACGCTCAATGGGCCACAGGAGGCCCCGCCGACCCGCGCGGTTTCAACCCCCATTACTAAACAACCAAGAGTGACAGCATCGCAGCTCCTCAATCACCTCCATAGACAAACACTGCTTCGAAAAAATTAAAAAAAAAAGCTTCCAGTCGCATGCCCACGCCCGTGAATGGCGGACGAAATCCCGCCAGGATCGTGTGTTTCAAACAGCCTTGCGCCCGTCCATGCGCTATGTTGAGCATACATTCATTGCTGTGCCACTAGCACGTCGATACGACATCGGTTTAGATAAATATTCCGAAGAAACACCACGCAACAACACTTTCATCAAGGCCAACCGACCCCACTCTCACCGCCATTGCGAGCGCGAACTACGTGAGCCTGCATGTGCCACTTAAAGCTTGAGGGCACGCATCCACTCCAAGGCAGCCACCACATAGTATTAGAAAAAAAAAACGCAACGCAAACGCAGAAACGCAACTTGAAAAAGCAGCCACTCCGTCCCGTCTCCGTAATATGAAGCCCGAGTACGAACAATAGGAAAATGTTCCATCGGACCGCACAAAAAAAACAATGTCATTAGACCACCCGTCCATCCACAGTGCAACACGCAAAACCCCGCGCAGACCGACACAGCGGTCTCATCAGAAACCAACCCATCACGCGAACAGACACCACTCCCGCCAAACCGCCCACAACAGCACTTGATCAGAACTCAACTCTCGCAACACAAGCACCGTTCACACTCCATTACAAGGTCCGTTCATTCAACAACCCAAAAAAAAAACACTCCAAGTGCCTCGCACCAATAGAAGCGTCAGCGACCCGCTCTATGCAAACAAAGTCGCAAACACGTCAATGACGGGAAACAGCGCGGATGCTGACGGATGGGGCGGCCCCGCGCGTTAGGATGTTTACAGGTCAAAGATAGCAATTCGGCAGGTACAGCACATTGCCTCACAGCCCTGGGCCATATCGAGAGACAAATAAAATAAGTAGCTCTCGATAGCTTATCAATTAGTTCACTCCCACTAGCTCGATCAACGTGCTCGCACCAGTCTCGAACTGGAACATCACCATCTGGATTGTAGGGTGCAATATAGATGTCGCAAAATCTTGGTCTTCGCGTCGGAGCTACAGTCCGATTTATCAACCCTGCCAAAAACTCGTGATTAGTTTGCATACTTGCTTGCTGCTGTCGTAACAGGCTTTCCAGAATATTGGCTAGCGTGGACAGGACTGATTTGAGCTAGAGCCATCTGTTCCTCCATCATTGAGGGCGGATGGGACTGAAGATACGCCTCGGTCGATCCCACTTCTGAGGTCGGCTCGAGTGAAGCCTGACTGGATGATTGGTGAAGGATACCAACTTCTTACGGGGTCCATGTTGTGTTGGGAGTCGTCATTCGCCATTGTTTATAAATAAACTGATTTTAAATGCAAACAATTTTATTAAGAATTAAAAAACTATTATAAAGTAATAATAAAAATAACAACAATAAAACTATACTATAGACAATTTGATTCAGGCGTGATCCGTGTCACAATTAGAGTTGTGGACGGGGCGCTCGCTCGAATCGGAATGACCGCAGCGCTCGGCGCTCCGTCTTACAAATGCCGGTCCCTTCCACAACTCGCCTGATTCACCGAGTGGTACGATGATGTCACAAAGCGTTCTGTTTCGTTTTACGTTGTAATAATTTGCTCACGCCGACATAAACGCAAAAAGGGGGGTTTTTAACCGACTTCAAAAAGAAGGAGGTTATCAATTCGGATGTTTATATTTTTTTTATTAGTTAAGTTCGAGCATAACTCCGTCATATATTGACGGATTTGCAAAATTATTTTTTTGGTCGAAAGAGGTTTTTGTTCCGAAATGGTCCCATTTAAATTTCATATAGATCTGATGATGCGTTTCAGAGACAGACAACGGAACTCTTCAAAAATTGACAGCAAATCAATCGCGATTGCTGCGATGGTATGTCTATGAATTGTTAACACAGTTTAATGTAACCACAACTAAAAAGTGAAAAATAGAAAACTTTTTTAACCGACTTCGAAAAAGGAGGTTATCAATTCGGATGTTTGTATTTTTTTTTTTTTTTTTTTTATGTACTTATGTTCGGGCATAACTCCGTCATATATTGACGGATTTGCAAAATTCTTTTTTTATTCGAAAGGGGTTTATTCCGAAATGGTCCCATTTAAATTTCAAAAAGATCTGATGATGGGTTTCGGAGACAGACAACGGAACTCTTCAAAAATTGACAGCAAATCAACCGCGATTGCTGCTATCTTATGTCTATGAATTGTTAACACAGTTTAACGGGGAACCACAACTAAAAAGTGAAAAGTGCAGTCGGTGTTCCTGTTTTTGTGTCTTCGTTTTTTGACACCGACTTCCGAAATTAAAGTTATTTTGCACTTGTTTTGGAAGTCGGTTCTATTTTTTTGTAAAAAAGTTTTTATTACAAAAAATAGAACAGACTTCCAAAAAAAGTACAAAATAACTATAAAAATCTTTTTACTTTTTTGTAAAAAACTTTTTATAAATTTTTCATTCAGTCCAAGCCAAGGTTGTCTGGTAGAAATCGCTGTCAGCTGTCATAAGGCCGCCATTGTACCCATAGATATACCCATTATACCCTTATAGCCATTATACCCATAGATACTTGTGTATAACAATTTTGTGTGACTCTTGGTTTTATTCTATTCTATTTTATGTTAAGCATGTAAGAGATACACGCTTTAATTGCTTTGTCGAGGCACAGATTATGATAAAACGCCCCGCCACGTTTTCGAGTCTTCACAACGCGCGCGCTAGAAACATATCTGCCTCTTTTCATATAATTCTGTTATTATTGTTGGTAGCTAATTAGATTATTAATATATTATGTTTTTTATTGTTTTCTCATTACTAATAAAATGTTAATTAGTGTGTATTAATTGTTATAAGAATTCCAATAACACCGTATTTTGATAGTTTGTAAGAGAAATTTCAAGTAAAATTTTGTACTTACTGCTGCCCTACCATGACGTCATATAACCATCGTCTTTTCGGTGAGAGAGAGAGTCGTCATTATACAGGACGAATAGCACTATCCCTTCCTGTCACCGAAAAGATAATGGTTTTAAGACGTCATGGTAGGGCTGCTGTATTTTTTGTAATTTTGTACTTACTGTGTGTATTTTTGTAACTTGAAAATGTATTTTTTTGTTTATGGAGATATTGTTACAAAATAAGTGTCAAATGAAAGGTTTTAACATAAAAACAATATCATACAAGGAATTAATTCGATAGGACATCTAGTTTTAGAAATTTAAGGCGCAGTTAAACGACTTTTAAAGGTTTTTAATTGAACAGCACGTCTAAGCGACTAGTTTTATTTCTTTAAAAAAATATATGTTACTCTAGACTATTTCCTTCGTAATTAGATCTCAGAATATTTTAAATAATATGTTTATATCCTAATGTAATTAATCAGTAAAGTTGTGTCTACGCGGATAAAAAATTGAGAAACACGCAAAAACCATACAGCGTATTTTTATGAAACTTTCACCATTTTGAAGATTATTCAATTGTTTATAATTTAGGCTCAGTGTTTTAGTTTAATACTTGTTATTTTATGTGTAATAAATTAATAATGTGTCTAATTTCGGACAGCGCTCCTTGATGGGCGAGTTCTATTACTGATGAAACTTTCACCATTTTAAAGATTATTCAATTATTTATAATTTAGGCTCAGTGTTTTAGTTTAATACTTGTTATTTTATGTGTAATAAATTAATAATGTGTCTAATTTCGGACAGCGCTCCTTGATGGGCGAGTTCTATTACTGGGTGGACATACGACGCGTTACGTGAGCTCAGCGCAGAACACGCAAGCTAACCACTCAAGGTCGTTGGCAGCTAATAGCGCCTTAAGCAGAAATGTATGTGTGATAATTTGTCACATCAGAATTTTGTAACTGGTGCGAATTTTGTTGTGCACAAACTAAACTTAATTTAGGCTATTTCTATCTTTTTCGGTCGGTCGTGCGTAACCGACACAAGGGAATTAAGGTGAAAGCTCCACCCTAGCCCGCGAAATTCAAATCTTACATTTTTTGCAATTTGCAGGTCAGTGTCAGGTTGTATCTTGGTCAAAATTTGATTCGCGGCCGTAACAAGTATGTACTCGTATTTCTACAATTAAAATCATCAATATAACTCTCTCAGTTAGTATTAGTGCTAAATGTAGTAGGTATTTCATGAAATCATGAGATTTGGTACTAATAATAACTGAAAGAGTTGTATTGATGATTTTAATGATTACAGTTCTATAAATACATATTTGCTACGGCCGCGAATCAAATTTGACCAAGATACAACCTGACACTGACCTGCAAATTGCAAAAAACGTAAGAAAATTAAACTTCGCGGGCTACCCTGGAACATCCACCACCCAAGTGGGAGATTGTCGCAGGACGACAGTGCGGGCACTGGACGTGTCCCTAACGTCCGAAACACTGGTGAAAAACCATTCAAATGTGATATCTGTTAGCGTAGTTTTAGGCATAAGATTACAGTACCTGGATGACTGAGCTTTGCTCGGTTTTTACACGGGTAAAATACGTTTTCTAAAAATGAAACCTAGCTTGATCGATTTATCGCCCCCGAAACCCCCTGCATACTAAATTTCATGAAAATCGTTGGAGCCGTTTCCGAGATTCAGATTATATATATATATATACCCTACCCTTTCGGTATGGGCACGCTCAGCACAATTTTATTGTTTCTTTGTGTACTTCTTTTTTCCTTTTGTTTGTTGCTGTTGTGTTGTGTCTGTGTCGAATAAATGATTTCTATTCTATTCTATTCTATATAGGGAACGTGCACGAACTATAGGTGGCAGCACAAATCGACACGAGCGACACAGTGTGGTAAGAAAATTCTATTCAGAGCTGATAACGTGTTGCCGTCTATTTGTTTTTTTTACATTATATTATATCGTTTTTATTATGATTAAAATGATAAAATATGGGTACGGGCCGATTAATAATGATCGTCCGCGATACAGATTTACGCCACCAGGTGGCAGAGTCTTCGTCGTGCACGTTCCCCATATCAAGAATTGCTCGTTTAATTATTAGATTAGATAAAAATGTCATATTCGTACACACACTCATGGTGTAAAAACCATTCAAATGAGACATCACAAGATGAATTTATAAAACTTTTGCAAAAAAAAAAACCACAGACTATAGCTAACCTCAGGGTGTCGGTTTTTTGTGACGATGTGCGCGCGCATCGTAAAAATTTTCTCTCACCATTTTTGCCTAACGCGCCAAAAGAAGTATTATAACTTCAATAAAATCTTCCGATGAATTGTTAACCTTCTCCTTTTTGAAGTTCGGTTAAAAATACATACTCGTATACGTACTAGAGAAAAACCTTGTGTGATATTTGTCAGTGCAGTTTTAGTCAAACAGAAATACACACAAAAGAGAGAGAAGGAAGACCTTTAGGGTGAAGTTAACATCGTCTGATACTTGTGATTCAAACTTTAATAATTAATTGATATTTTATTTTGAAACGTCTTGTTTGGACGTTGGTTATTTGTACCTACCCATTGTACCTACCTATAATTGTTAGTGAATGATTTGTGAATAAAACTAAAATAATTTTAGCAATTTTACTTTGCTTCGTGTGCATCATATTGTTTTAATTATGTTCCGTATGGTGTCGGACGTAAAAAAATAGCACCATCCCATCACTTTCCGTGGGTGTCGTAAGAGGCGACTAAGGGACTCACCAGAGAAGCGGCAGCAGCATTTGCCATGAATTATAAGAGCTACACGGCGATCGCCAAACCGCCAGCCAAGCGTGGCGATTACGGCAAACCCCCCCAATGAAACGTACACCAAAAGATTGCCCCTAGTGCCCGGCAGCCTACCTACCCTTGACTCCGGTAGCGGTCAATGCCATGGTGAGGAAGGGGTGCGAAGAATCTCCGGAGTGAATCCGGTTACCCCAACAAACACCGACGACTGGACCTGGCAACATTTAATTCAAGAACACTTCGGACTGACGAGAAGATCACCGAACTTGAGGAAGAATTGAGCAGGTTGCGATGGAGTATTGTGGGATTATCTGAAGTCCGAAGAGAGGGGGAGGACTCGATAATCCTTGAAGGAGATGTCTCTTTGATTTGCATTTTTTGAAACGGTAGCCCATTTTGTGTAAAAGCTGTCTTAAATATTCCCGTCCACAATTCAATATGCCATCCTGTCTCAAACTTGATAGTAACTTACGGACACTTGGTTTTTTTTTTTCAACTTCGTAAAACTGATGAATTTTTGTTCTGATAACTCCAAGGTCAAAATCATCCACATCGTGTTTTTTCTTTAGAACTTTTGGTTTTTTTGGTGATTGAAATTTTAATTGACTTGAATTTTCAATTGATAAATAACCCGCAGAAATCACATTATGCACGGTTCTTTTGCTGTACCCCGTAGCCTCCGTTTGGAGGTACGTGGAACAGGGTGTAAAGTTCCACAACCTCCATTGAAAAGGGAGGATCCTCCGACCAGACGGGTGTTGTGTATGGTCCGGGCAACTGCCCAATGGTTGATTTCGGACTGTTGTATATATGTTCAAATCGCGCGGAGAACTCTGCTTGCGCGATGTAGAATTCTTGCTATTTTTAGTTCGTGTGCGGCGTCATAGATGTCGCTACATCACTTCCCTCCGGAGATCGGAGATCGATGGTTCTTGATGAGTCGTCCATACATCTTGTGATGCTTGCTGGGCCAGTGGAAGGTTGGTTCCAGTGAGTCGGAACCGGAAGAGCCGCATAGTTCACGGTGAGTCGGAATTGTCTGCGGTGATGCCCCAGTGAGTTGGGGTGTTGCTATCCCAGTGAGTCGGGATGATGCCGCAGTGAGTCGGGGTGATGATGTCCCAGTGAGTCGGGATGATGCCCCAGTGAGTCGGGGTGATGATGTCCCAGTGAGTCGGGATGATGCCCCAGTGAGTCGGGGTGATGATGTCCCAGTGAGTCGGGATGATGCCCCAGTGAGTCGGGGTGATGATGTCCCAGTGAGTCGGGATGATGCCCCAGTGAGTCGGGGTGATGATGTCCCAGTGAGTCGGGATGATGCTGCAGGCTACAGTGGGTCGGAGCGGTGCTGTCCGACGTAGTGACTTGACTGCTGGCGTCGACCAGGAGAGGTTCTTCGACCGGCCGAAGGTGCTGTTCGCTGCGCCAAGATCGCTGATGAGGTTGATGGTGATGAAAGAGGCTGAGGATGCTGACCAGGAATGCGCATCCGCTGCATGCTGGTGGTCAGGATACCCGTAGAAGCCGTTGGTACTAGCTGGCTGTATGACTCGTTGCTCAAGAGCTTGAAGGAAGCGATGATGATGACGTCACGCTGAAGTAGCTGCATGAAGGCTGCGCTGACGTTCATGCTCGAGGGTCACCAGTTTGGAGGTGCGTGGAACAGGGTTTAAAGACCCACAAACCTCCATTGAAAAGGGAGGATCCTCCGACCAGACGGGTGTTGTGTCTGGTCCGGGCAACTGCCCAATGGTTGATTTCGGACTGTTGTATATATGTTCAAATCGCGCGGAGAACTCTGCTTGCGCGTTGTAGAATTCTTGCTATTTTTAGTTCGTGTGCGGCGTCATAGATGTCGCTACATCCGCAACGATTTTGGCAATATTCACATCATTTTTAAATTCAAAGCTTTCTTTGTCTGCTTTTCTTTTCTTAAAATATTCAGCCACCTTAAAAATGACAGTCTTCATATCACGAGATAACGCACGACCCATCTTTGAATATTTATCTCATGTGCGTCTGACATAGACAGACCGATACAGATGACACAACCTGCCGTCACGAGCCAAAGAGAATATAATTTCAGAGGCGGAACTTAGAACATTCGGTTTTCGAGAATTGTTAACGGTTTTTATCCAACCACATAAAAAAAAACATGAGTACCAACATAAAAATTCTAAATAGCACTAACAATGACAATCATGACCTTGAAAGGATAGAACTGTCATAGCTAGGGATGCGCAACGTATAGAAATCAAAAACTTATCGATATTTGGAATTCATCGATATCGATAAAATGCATTCTATGCAGCTATACGGGGTTACTAAATTCCCAATTTATTTTGAAAAAAAAGGGTAAAAAATACTTGTACAGATGCGGTTTAGATGAAAAAAATAGAAATCAAATATCAATCAAAATCAAAAGTCATTTATTCAAACTAGGCTGAGAACCAGCACTTTTTGAACGTCCAAGTTCTACATAAAGACAGTCCCCCAAAAATGCCCGCCCGTCACCACTTCCTAGTGTTTTAGCTGTGAAGAAGAAGTGGCCAATAAACTCCCCAGCAACACATCTGTCTGTTAAGTTTGAAGAACTTGAATCTATATAATTATAGGCAACAATCTTAACATATGTAAAACAGAAAAATAAATAGATGTCTAAAATATAATCATAAAATTAAAGCGTTGACGGCGCACTGACAGAGCGCAGCAGCCGATTCTCCCCCCCGTCTCGCCGCGCGCATACCTCAGGGAGTGCACAGCACTAATGGCAGGGGGGGGACAGTTAGAACAAGCGCAACTTCGGTAAAGATAGAGTCGCAATCTTCTTTTTTGTGCCATGAAACTACGAGTCCATGACATCGAATAGTTACCATACTCTACAATAGATGTCTCTGTAATCACAATTTTAATGCAAATATGAATCTAAAATAATTAAAATATCAAAGTTAATTTACAGTATTTTTCTAAAGAATAATTATAATATTTGTCAATGTAATTATAATAATTTTCAAATTAATTTAATAATTTTCCCCTAAAGCATTATCGATTATGGCAACCTTTTACATAACGTAATGATAGCCACAAAATTTAAAAAAAAATAAAAAAAAATGGTCGCCGCAACATTCGTCCGCGTTTGTTTGTGTTTCGTGTGTCCAATTGGTTTTTCAATGGTTTATCTACATCATACGTCGATGTGAGTTTCTCCTCCGTCCTGATATTGGATTACTACCCGGAAACGAATTATTTTAGTCGTTACTCTGTAGCAATTTCACAAACATTGTGAAGTACTGACATAGTGAATAATATTCTTCAATCTTGCGAAAAGACGCTTTTTGTGCTGTGTGTGTCTTTCATTACAGATACAATGCCTTTCCGTTGTGCTTTTGGATGTAAGGACACTGGTAAGTTTTTTCAAAAAAGAAGTGTTATTATGTGGATGCGCCAGGGGTGTACGTTACTCCAGCAAGAAAGTATCTCCTAGAGATATATGAGTAGAACGTATAGTTGGTGCCTTATCTGCTGTAAATGTGTCCCCACATAAAAAAAGTGTGCCCCCTGTCGTTTTGAAAAAAAAAACGGAAAAACGATTCTTGCTGGGGTAACGTTTTTAGCTAGGCTAGCAGGAAAATTCTAAACGAGTGATCGGAGAGAGAAAAATTGTGCATGGCCAGAGAGCTTATATGTGTGCCACAATGTGCCCCCAAAAATAAAATCTGTGCCCCTTCAGATTTTCGTGATATTGCGTTTCCTGCTGGAGTAACGTTTTGATGAATCGTATATCTCTAAAACCATTGCATGTGCCCCTGTAGAATAAACATACACGAGTAGCTCTTAATGTGTGCCCCTATGTGCCCCAATTAGATTTAGAAAAATATTTATAGTTTTCAAGTTATCGCGGTTTTATGAAAACCTGAAAAAACATCGCAGCGCCTAAATGAGACAAGGCATAAGTTCGCTGAAAACTGTATTCGGTCCTTCTTGACGCTAATAATAACCATACAAAGTTTCAAAACGCTTCATGCATGCGTTTTTGAATAATCTTGCTAAAAGTCAAAACGATCGTGTCATAACTTTGACGGCAAAATACAAGGAACTGGCTAAATCTTAGATGTGTAGATGTAAATCAAAATCATGTGCCTTTAGTCAAAAATATATGGTGAAAATATTGAGCTTGGAATGTTTCGCATTAAGTAAATATAAACAAAAAACCAAATAAAGTAACCTACCCTGGAGCTTTCACCTTAGTGTTATATTTATTCTTTCTTTCTTTCTTTGGCCCGCTAAAACAGAACTCTTCTGTTAACCATGTTTGGGAATCCTTCATTCTCATTATTACTATCATACTCTCAATATAGGAAATATTATAAATATGTTTTTGGAATAAATTATTTTAAATAATTAGTACTTACAATGAATAGCAATTCAGCACATTCAGCAATCCCATATGGGTAAGCTTTTATGGACAAAAAGACAAAAAATAAAATATTATTTCCTTTGGTTTCAGGCAATGTCATGCATTCATTGCCCAATCCTAGCAAATTTCCTGAGCGTTTCAAAGCTTGGGTTGATCTTGTTGAATGCAATTGGGAAGCATATACATTTATAAGAAGAAGAGAATATGTTATATTCACTTCACTGATGAACACCGTAATCGCTTTAAGCGCCTTAGTGCATTGGCAATACCAACTCTTTATTTGCCTGGTAAGTTGAATTAAATTACTTTATACAAAGCAAACACAATACAATAAGATGTGCTTGTGCCAGATTTTACTAATTACCAGACAAGAGTAGGAATACACACAACAGAATAGGTTACTTCTAGGCAAGTGTGGTCCATCGTCGACCACATCATTGCTTACCATCAGGTGTGATAGAGGTCAAGCGCGAGCCTATCAATAATAAAAACAATGTGTGACGTTTCTGTTCTATATCAATAAACTGAGTGACATGAATATATTTAACAAAATAATACTTATATTTAATTTACTAATTCTTTCAGGTGAAAGTCATGCCATCACTGCTACAGCTGGGCAATCCGAGGCTAGCCTAAGTTTCAGTCACCCTACCACTAGCACTTCTCTTCCTCTTACTTCCACTCCTGGTATGTTTTATCAAATACTAGCTGACTTGGCAAACTTTGTACCGCCTCAGAATCAATAAATTAATTGGTTCTCGAGATATAATAAAAAAGCTATTTCATAAAAAATAATATTATTTCAGGTGATAGTTGTGGCATCGCTGCTACGACTCAGCATCCAGCTCAGCAGTTTGAGACTATCATTGTTAGTCATCCATCCACTAGTACCTCTCTTCTTGCTTCTTCAGCTTCAGGTATTATAATTTATTAGTTTATACAAGAGATGCCACGAATAGTCAAATACCGATTAATAGCCATTATTACCTATTGCGAATAGTAAAATAACTCGCCATTACTATTCAACATAATAAAAGGAATATAAAAAATGCTTAGGGCGCAGAGTTTCATTATTTTTAAGTCTTTTTATTTTTAAAAGTTTATTTTATACAACTATTCACCAAACGTCAAATAATAGCGACCATTCGTGGCATCTCTACTTTAAACTCCATCGACATGGTGCATTCTCTTGCATATTTTATTCATGTATTATATACTGTTTTCAGATAAAAGTCACTGCACTGCTGCTGCAAAATCTGTGATGATGGAACATAATTATAGTGTGATATGCAGACTCAAACAAAAACGATTACTCAAAGGTAGTTTATCTTCAGCATTTTTATTATAGCCTATTACTGTGCCACTGTGCCTGCACAAATATTTATTATTTGAAATTCCACATGAGTGATGTTGTAAACTTGCAAATAGAGCTAGTTTTAAGTAATCACCTAACTAAATAATTGATTTGTACAGAAACATTTAAAAAGTGAATGATACAAAATTTATTTAATAATAATAAATCTTTATTGAAATAAACTTCATTTACAAAAAAACCTATGAAGCCTCTGAAACCCAAGCTAGGTAAAAACCTGTATGTCAGATTTCAGCGCCTTCTCCCTATTTATTACATTACATTTTTATACCAACGAAGATTTTTAATTATAATTTCAAGCATGCAGAAATTAAAATAGAGATGTAGAATGTAGTGTGAAAGTTGTGTGTGAATGTGGAGCATGTGTGTGTGTGTGTGTGTGAGGGTGTGTGTTTACTTTACCCTATAAAATATTTTTCTGTTTCTTCGTAGTTAAGAGTAAGAAGCCTGTTCTTTACCTTGGACTTGCATTCATGAAAAGAGAGTATAATTATTATATTTTTCAGATGCTCGTGAAAGTATTGGGGTGCGGTTCAATTGCATACAAATGAGACCACTCAAGACAAAAATGTCACAAAAATCTTCAAAATAAAATATGTCGTTTGCGCAAAAAAGGACAGTCATTCAAATCGCGATTGGCTAATGCAGAAATTTTAATAGAGAACACAATATGTATTGAAAATAATACGTTCATCAAAGCTAAAGAATATGAAAACAAAAAATGGCTTTGTTGCCCCAGCAGAGAAAATAAAAATTATTTCAATGAAATTCAAAATATTGCAACATCGTGTCTCAGGAGAAACGTCCACAAAAAACGTGTGAAACACGCAATTATATCTTTTACGGATGTGTTTATAGATTGTCCAAATAAATGTCCAGCCCATAATGATACATTTAAGAAATGCTTTTTGGATAAGACATTAAATGTTATCATTTACAGTTGGTGTCGATCAGTCAATCGAATTTTGGTCGGAAAATTAATTTATGATGGTGAAGATGAAATGAAAACTGCAGCCCAAAAGTATTGTAATAAGAATAAAAATTATAAGAATAAAAATAAATGTAGTACTGACAAAAAAATATGTCGGAGATGGTTGGCATTATAAATGTGATAGTTAATACAATTTGTTATGGGAGTTGCCTGTCACTACAATTGTGGGTAGTCAACAGAATCTGATATGATTTGTTTTTCTTATTATTAATTTATGTGATTTTACTAACTATCACTGTCTGATAAATCGGAGCATAATTTATGGAGTACTCTGTGAACGCACTAATTGATTTTTGGCAACTTATTACGATAGTTGTAACCGATGGTTTTGTTCAAAACAATCAATGACATGTTACTCTGATTATTTATTTGATTTACTCCATTTAATCACCTTTGTTTATTTACGACAATTAATCTTGTATTATTTGATTACTTTTTAATGTAAGTCTTAATAGATTTAGCACATTTTAGTGTTTTGTATCTTGTAAACGCGTGACGTACTTTTGTGCGCCATCGGACAGAGTTGTTGTGGAGGGATGTTCGTACCTGGTACAGCACTGCTGTATATTCACATAGCTGTATAGGCTTGCTGCTAGCGAGCGATACACTTTGTATTTGGGTGGCTTACTCCGCTATACGAACTGTGAACCGTAAGGTTTGGTTGTACCTGGTACAGCACTGCTGTATATTCACATAGCTGTATAGGCTTGCTGCTAGCGAGCGATACACTTTGTATTTGGGTGGCTTACTCCGCTATACGAACTGTGAACCGTAAGGTTTGGTTGTACCTGGTACAGCACTGCTGTATATTCACATAGCTGTATAGGCTTGCTGATAGGTTACACTTTGTATTTGGGTGGCTCACGCCGATATACGAACTGTGAACCTTAAGGGTTTGTTCACCGTATTGTTACTATATCTTTACACTTACTTTATCTTGTTTCTAATTACCGTTTGTATTGTGTGTGTGTTTTTAATGTAGTGTAACTAGTACTGTAATAAAAACCCTGTAATTGTTTATACAGTCTTGTTTATCCCAATAAAATGGGAACTCCAAATCCTGACGATATACCTCTCAGCTCTGCTGATCCTACATATAAATATTTTTTTTTTTGTTTAATTTCCTATTGTGCTATTTTTATTATTATGGTATTTATGCGTACCTAATATGGGTACGCATCTGCCTAACCCTTCGGGAAAAAAAAGCGTGACAATGTGTTTATTGTAATTTGTTAAAATAGTTTTCTGAACAAAATTGTAAATTTTCTGAGAAACATTACGGTAATTAATATTTTATTTTGTTTTCGTTATTACATTTTGTAACTAATTACAGTTAATAAATACTGCGGATTCTCTACAAACATAATATGGTAATTCCTTCAATGTAGCTGGTGAAATTCAAATTTTGTTTCGTATGTGTTGCAAATAGCGGCTGTGTACCAACGTATCTTGACCTAAATACGATTCACTAATTTATTGATGACTCGTTTACTAAATCACGATCATTACAATATCAATCATAGCTCCTTAAGTTATTTGTGTTTCAATGATTGTAATTTAGTAAATGTATCATCATTATATTCGCATTTTGATCAACCTACGACGTAAATACAGTTGCTATTTGCAAAAAAGCATAACAAAATTGAATTTCGCGGGCTACATTGAAGGAATTACCATATTATGTTTGTAGAGAATCCGCAGTATTTATTAACTGTGATTTGTTACAAAATGTAATAACGAAAACAAAATAAAATATTAATTACCGTAATGTTTCTCAGGAAATTTACAATTTTGTTCAGAAAACTATTTTAACAAATTACAATAACCACAAATTATCACGAATAGAATAACCTCCTTAAATTCCATAGAGCTACAGCTACCTATACGACCTATAGATAGAGCCTCTTTGGATAGAGAGTATATGTATTCTGTGGGATAGAGCCTTAGTTCCGGTTAAGAAATACAGAGGCGCTTCGAATCTATATGCTTCGAAATCGCACGAGATGGCTCTCTTGTCCTGTATTATTATTATACTCTTTGACTAATGGCCACACTATAATTTTTTGATGGCTGATCTGTCAGACAACAGCCACAAAAGAAAATCTATTGTTCGTGGTCACATGACCTACGTGACAGATGAGGTTTTATAACAACATTTGTGGTGCACTGATCACATATAGTAGAAACTACTCTTAGCCCTGTATTATTTATTTCGTCTATCAATTTTACTAAAAGGGCTTTTAAATCTTCTTTTTTAGTCCCACTTTTTGCAAATGTAAAGCAAATTGGTTGTTTTGTTTTGCTTTTTATGCCCTTAATCATAAAAACCTGGGCATGATCAGCAATACCATTTGTTTTATTTGTGCCATTGTCTTGGAAACCAATAATTTCATTGGAAAATGCATTATATACTAGACCAGGTGATAATAACACTTCGTCAAATAGCAAATTGACAAACTATTTTTCCTCAGGCATACGTTTAACATGTTTTTATACTACACCTGCTTGGAAAGTACCTTGATACTTTATCAAATTTACGTTATAAAGTACGTCATTGCATATCGAACAAATATGCGGGGAGAAAACGCATCTGAGCGGGAGAGAAAAGTGTATGAAAATCCATTTCTTACGTGGTTTTTCTTTTTTAATTTTGGGTAAGACTATGCGCCGGTAACCTAAATATCAAAAGCCAAAAAGTTTTTACAGTGAGTTTTTATCTCCAAGTTCGCAAAAAATGACACTGGCCACTAGCTGTGTGTTGGATGGTGTCGGGCTGGCAGTGCGACCCTGCGGCGGCAGGATAAACAATTTGAAAAAAGAACATGTGAAAATTGCAGACGCCATTGGCGCCATTTTCAATTTGTGTGTTATTTGAGGATTCAGTTTTCGTAGAAAGTAAAATAAAACTATCAAAATGATAAGTAGTGATAGTGATGATGAAGATTTTTTAACTCCGCCGCAGTTGAAGAAAACAGCAAAAATACTGATTGATAACCTTTTACCACAGAAATCAATTAAAAAATATAATAAAACTTATGACGATTTTTTGCAATGGAAAAGTGAAAAAAATGCGGCATCTTTTTCTGAAACTGTTTTGCTAGCTTATTTCAGTGAAAAAGCGCAAAAATACAAACCAAGTACGTTATGGTCTATGTACTCAATGTTGAAAAGTACTATATTGACAAGAAACGACATAAATATTCAAGAATACAAAAAACTTACAGCATTTCTGAAAAGAAAGTCGGAGGGATTCCGTAGTAAGAAATCAAAAGTGCTTACTACAAAGGATGTTTATTCCTTTTTGCAGAATGCTCCAGATGACAAATATTTGTTGATGAAGGTAAGTTTATGAACAAAATGCACTGGTTTATGATTTATTATGTACCTATTTATGAGTAGAAATCTACTAGGTTTTCATGTTTGATATTTTTGTTTACAGGTTATTTTGATTTTAGGAGTAAATGGGGCCTGTCGTTCGCAAGAACTTGTGGATATGACAACAGACGATATCGAAATCCTCGAAAATGGAATAATTGTCAATATTCCTAACACAAAAACCAAAATTCAGCGATCATTTGTTATATCGGGCTTATTTTATGAGATAATGAAGAAATATAACGAAATTCGCCCCAGTGACCCCAAAACCAATCGGTTTTTACTACAATATAAAAACAAAAAATGTACGAAACAAGTAATTGGGAAAAACAAATTAAGTACCTACTGTGCCAAGAGAAATAGCTTCCTACCTTAATTTACTCAATCCACTAGAATACACTGGCCACTGCTTTCGCAGAACTTCAGCGACTATTCTTGCCGATACTGGTGCTGATTTAACCACAATAAAACGCCACGGTGGTTGGAAATCGTCCGCTGTTGCAGAAGGTTACATAGAGAATTCCGTAGAAAACAAAACACGAATAAATAACCAAATATGGGGATCGATTAATGTGCATCAAGACTCATCTCCTCAACCATCAACGAGCGCGGCGATGCCAAATGCCCCTCAGCAGCCAGTTTCCCCTTTGGCACCACAGCCTTCTACGAGCGCAGTGCCAACAGCACAGCCAGTTATTCCTCCTACATTGTCGCAAACATCTCAAACAAACATTAATGGAAAAAGTGTTACATTAAGCTTCACTAACTGCAACAATTTCAATATAAATTTCAATCAGTAAAGATTTAGTTTTTTATTTTCCTCGTAGGTGTAGTATAAAGCACTATGTATCACTCGAGAGAAAGTGCGATTCCCGATCTCGGGTGTTTTAAAGCCCTCGCCTCGGCTCGGGCTTCAAACTACACCCTCGACGGTAATCGGTCACTTTCTCCTCTCGGTGAACAATGTACTATTTTAAATTTTCTGGTCTCATTGTGAACGAACTGAGTTGTTTTGCAAACAACGTTTTGATGGTAATACAAACATTTTCTTTAAAAGTTTATACGCTTTAGGACTTTGTTTTAATAAAGACAAGGCCATAATTTTTTCATCAGTGGTGTATCGTGTCCCTCGTGGTTTGTTTTTCCACTTAAGCTGCAGTTTAATGAATGTTTGTGCTGCCTCAGGTAATTTTTCAACCGTTGATAAAAAAGATTTGGACATTGCTAATTTCTTCGCAGCAAGTATTTTCTTGGTCTGCAGTTTGCACTTCTGGCGCATTTTCAGCAGTTTTTTTGATAAATTATTGATTGTGTTGGATGAAGATTTCCGCTTTAGCCTGCGTTCAGACATGCGGGAATCGTGCGTTTACGAATCGCGCGGTTTCAAACCGCAAAATTGTGAAGCTATTCAGACACGCGCGGTTAGTATGCGATTTCGTGCGGGTTAGCGTCAGTTTCAAAATGGAGGTCGACGAAGAAGTGTGTTTACTGTGGTTGCTCCTTAAAAAAAAGAAAAGAAAAAGGCGGTATTGGGTGCATCCAATATTACGTGACCGACTAGTACATGGTCAGTTCGTAACATTATATCCCAAATTAAGAATGTATGATAACAAATTTTTTGACTATTTGAGAATGTCAATAAAATCTTTTGATGAACTAATTGAACTGATCAGGCAAGATATTTCATGCTCTGAAACGCATTTGAGGCCAAGCGTGTCACCGGAAGAGAAACTCGTAATAACTTTAAGGTAAGATTTATTTATTGTTCTTCAAAATCAGCATAAATATTTTCTATAACTGTAGAGGACTGAGAGCCAGAACTAAATTGCGATGGTGACGGTGACGGTGCCGGAACAGGAGGAGATGATCCAGATGTAGTAAAATATCCTTGCGGGCTTGTATACTGTTGTCCTTGCCAATACGTAGGTGTGATCTGCTGAGTATTGTAGCGAACAGGGGGTGGTAAGCTTTGTCCTTTTTGTATCACTTGAAGTAATTCAATTTTGGTTGCTAAACGCCTATTTTCTGGTACTTTTCTGAGTTCTTTATATAACGACAAACAAAAGAGTTTGTCGTCATCTTGCTTGGTAATACTATTTTCTTGAAGTTCATTCTGAAAATGTTTTCGTGACTCGATACTTTTTTTCTATTAAAACAGCTATTTTTTCTTCTGGCACTTGTGTTTTCTTATGTTTAGGGGGACGTATTTCAGTGGCTTCGGTTGCATTGGCGTTTAGTTCACTTGTCTCCTCACTTTGCCTTTCATTCTGTTCTTCAATATTAGTTGTAGTGTCTTTATTACTTACACTATTCTGCAGGAAAGATAATCTTGAAAAATACATATATCGGGCTCCTTTACGAGCACCTGAACCAGAAGGAGTTGTTTTTTCTTTTTTGTATTCTTTATTGTAGCAATCTCGTATGTTTTTCCATTTTTTTTGGAGTTGTGTACCTAAAAATAATAACATTATTAATAATATTCTTGTTTCAGATATCTTGGTACGGGTTGTTCATTTGGAGAACTAAGCTACAATTATCGCCTAGGAAAATCGACGATTACTAGAATTGTCCGCGAAGTATGTAAATCATTGTGGAATAAGTTGGTAAACATAGTCATGCCCGAAGCGACTGAAGATATCTGGAAGACAATAGCACGAGACTTTGAGAGATATGCAAATTTTCCAAATTGCATTGGTGCTATAGACGGCAAGCATATCCGAGTTATAAAGCCTGTTGATTCGGGTTCTTTGTATCATAACTATAAACATTACTTTTCCATAGTGCTCTTAGCACTTTGCGACGCCAACTATTGCTTTACTTATGTTGATATTGGGGCTTATGGCAAAAGCAGTGATTCTGCTATATTTAAAAATTCGGTTTTTTATAAACGCCTGACAGAAAAATCATTAAACATACCAACACCTAAACCAATATCTAATGTAGACCTAACACCAATGCCTTATGTTATAGTTGGAGATGAAGCCTTCGGCTTAGCAGAAAATTTAATGCGCCCATATTCAGGCAAATGTTTACCATATGAAAAAAGGATTTTTAACTATAGGTTATCGAGAGCCCGACGTAATATTGAGTGCACTTTTGGTATTTTGGCGAACAAATGGCGCATCTTTCATAGGCCTATAAATGTAAACATAGATTTTGCCGAAGATATAATAAAAGCTTCTTGTGTTCTACATAACTATGTGCGGACTAGAGATGGTCTAAAATTTAAAGATACTTTATATAATGCACCCATGACTAATCTCAATACCTTGCATGCGGGAAGAGGGACACCGTCATCTTTGAATATCAGAGATAAATTCGCTCATTACTTTGTGAACGATGGGCGTGTTCCATGGCAAGACACAAAGATATAGCTGCAACTAACATACCGTACTTGTAATGTTTAGGTACATAACTAAATGTAAACAAACGAAATATGGTAATACCGTTGTGACCTTCATTTGAAAAATGCTCGAAATGTCTGCATAAAGCAGCCGAAGTTTGTTTATATTTATTTAAGTACCTAAAGTATACGGAGAGTATAATATACGCTTCATAACAATAATTATAACATAATTCTGTCAATTATTTTTTGGTGAATAAACCTACTTACTTAAAATATTCTTTTTTTCCACCGTGTCTTCGCAATTTCCAAATATCTCCACCAACTCTTGCCAAGCTCGGTTCTTGATAATTTTATTTGCGTAATCATCACACTGAATGTCCCATATTGCAGGTCTCTTCTCCACCTCATCAATAAATAGTTCAGTGTCGAAACGATCCATGGCGAACTCACGAACAGTGACGTGCTCACCGCGCGGTATCCGCAACGCAACTGAACGCGAAGTAAAGACTCCATTGTAATAGAAACGCGCGGGAGCAGCGCGATTCTATTTTCTGGCGGTTGGGTTGCGGTAACCGCGCGGCTTGATTAACCGCGCGGTTATGTCTGAACGATTACTAACTAACTCATATAAATAAGACCCGCGCGATTTCCATGCGATTCTATAATCGCGCGGTTCCCGCCGTGTCTGAACGAGCGCTTAAACAGCTACGCATAGGGGCTGAAAAAAAACAATTATTCAAATATAAATTTCAAGTGGTTAATAAACAACTTTATATGCTTGTATTAATATTATGTATAAAGTTAAGTTCATATACAATTCTAATTGCAAAGGGAAGGGAGGGAATTTTTTTGTGGTTAATTAATATAAACCGGCCTCATTTAACTTAAACTGACAAAAAATATTGATGTGTTAAAGTGTTCCTGGTAACCTATTTACTGAATAAATATCATTTATTACGTTTGTATTAGTAAACAAATGATCAAAAATAAAAAGATGACATGGTTTTTTGCTTTATTTACTTTCACCATGCTTGTATAACTATAGATAATATCGTTATAATATATTATGTCAATTCACATAAATTCATCGTACATACAGCTAAGGAGTGGAATTCCCTGTCGGAGTCTGCAATCTGGTTGATGCGATTATATGATCTACTATTGGGCAAGCATACTCCATCGTCAACCACACTATAGTTACCATCAGGTGAGATAGTGGTCAAGCACGAGACTATCTAATTAAAATAAAATATTTTGGTGTGGCGAGTTGCCGCCACTCTGCAAGTTGGATGGGTTGTGGTATCACGACGTGTGTGTCCTGCTTTAGCATGTGAGGCAAGTGTGTAGCCGGCTTTACGGGAACCATAGGCAATCTAAGGTGCAGCAGTCGAATTGAGTGCGCCTTCCGCCGCGAGGCCGAACGCATTCACCGCAGACTAAATTAATGTCTTATTAACATCGTCCCCGCAAATACATTAAAATCCCGAGTAATATCCCGTAAACGTTGGGGATTCTCCGGGAATAATAAATAACCCATATTTACCGCGTCCGTGTAACTAGTGAACAAGAATAACCAGGAGTGTTGGTGTGAAGAGAATCGAGTGGCCACTCGTCGGGGTCCTGCGAGGCTGCCGGAGAAAAAGTCAGGTACCGCTTGTTTTTACTAGCTTAGAGTTAGGCCACATGCGCCGTCTACTGCCAACCACTCCTAACTTGAAGTTATACAGACAAATATAGGCAATTTTGGGCCAGCATTCCCTCCAAGTGTTTGGCCGTAATTAATGTCCTGCATCCTGCAGAGAACCACAGCTATTTACACGCTTGGGCAACTCCATATTTACTGACCGCTAGATAAGGCTACTGATTGCTGCTCTACTTCATTAGGTGAGGATTCTGTCTCTATTTCAAATAGTTGTGCTTCTGATTCTACTGGACTGGATTGTTGTAAATCTGATGTAGACGGTTCCATCAATTGTTCATTCGATGGCTGTATAATATTTTGTGCACTTGCCGAGGCTGTAAAGAAAATATTTAAATTTTATGTTAATTATGAAACTAATAACATACTTATTCATCATATAACTGTGAAAAAACAAAAACAAATTATGTTCATCAACAGTATTTATTGTGAAGTTTGCCAACTCATGTACCAAATTAGTAATATGCAATTCTATTTTCTTTTCTCTTCGTATATAAAAAATCTAACTCGCCATGATTTTGTATTTGTTTTTTTAACCGACTTCGAAAAAAGAGGAGGTTCTATGTTCGACTGTATGTATGTTTTTTTTTTATGTATATCCACCGATTTCTCTCTCAGTTGTGGACCAATTTTCAAAATTCTTTTTTTTTCGAAAGATTATACTCCCGAGGTGGTTCCATATAAATTTTATCGAAATCGCTTCAGCGCTTTTTGTAAAACTGAACAAAAACGAAAAATACATATACATCGATGACGTTTTGGTTTTCTCCAATTAAGAGTATGTTTAAATTCCACGTTCTATGTTATTGGGGTTTTTAGTTCTGGGGTATGACAACTCATCATCATTCTCCTGCCCTTATCCCAATTTATTTGGGGTCGGCGCAACATGTCTTTTTCTTCCATACTCCTCTATTAGTCGTCATCTCTGTAGTCACCCCTTTTTTACCCATATCCTCTTTCACACAGTCCAACCATCGTTTCTTTGGCCTTCCCCTACTCTTATAGCCATCCACATCCATACACAAGACTTTCCTCACGACATTTTCTTCATTCCTACGCATCACATGCCCATACCACGACAACCGATTTCCACACAACTTTTCAGTCAGCGGTGCCACTTTCAGACTTCCTCTTATATACTCATTCCTAATTCTATCCATGCGCGTAACACCACACATCGCTCTTAGCATTCTCATCTCAGCTACATGCAATTGTGTATAATAGTGAAAAATAAAAAAAACTTTTTTACAAAAAAAAAACAGCCTTCTTCCAAAAAGAAAATACTTAGGTACTTACACCAAAAATTAAAAAATAACTTTAATTTCGGAAGTCGGTGTTTGCATTTTATTTCTTCGCTATTTTCTTTTTTGGAAGTCGGTTGTTTTCTTTTGTAAAAAAGTTATATAAAATAAAAATCAAATCTAAAAATAGTAGAAATTAACACTTACCAATCCTTCAATGTAGGGATAGCATTCTTTGTTAAACTTCTACTTGGTAATTTAAACTAATCTTCAAAGTGTCTGTGGCAAATACGAACAGAATTATAAATGTAATTATTTCTTCTTTCTTGTGTTGCTCTGTCCAATACATTCTTCCACTGGTCAAACTTCTCCTTGTGAGGATATTCCCATTTGGGGAATCGGTGTAGAGGACCTATAAATAGAAATTTAATTTATTGTAATATAGCTTTGTGCGTAAAGTGATTTATAGGTACGAACATAACAATCATAATAAGTCCTAAGCACAGGTTTATGAGTAATCTACCTGATGCACTAGGGAGTGAATTATAGTTAAACAGACAGTATAACAGACAATGAGATAATACAAAATTATCTCATTGTCTGTTACACTATCTGTTATTTTAGCGATCAGATAAATAAATAATCGACTGATAATAGTATTATTAACAGACCGAACAACTAGTTGAATCTGTTTTTTTTTTTTGTTTGGAATAAATATGTTAAGTATTTACTAATGTAATCAAAAGGCTTACCATCAATATTACACCTAAAAAAGCATTTTAATTCACTTGTTTTCGGCATTTTTGCAAATTCAAGTTCGCAAATTCAAAATAAAAGTCCGTGTGACAAAGTGCCAAATTATCAGTTGTACAATCAGTCCGGGGTCCAAGTAACAAGCCAGTTGATATCGTAACGTGTAGGAAATCAGACAATCCGTAATCAAGCCAAGTCGTAATAAGTATCAGAATAAACACAATAGACGCACAACGAACTCAAAACGAAGAAAAATAAGTAATTCAAAATATTCAAATAAGGACGGCAAGTAGCAAGCACAGAATACATAAGTCAGAGCGGCCACCGTCGAGTGCAGATGTAATAATGTTGAGTTGCGGATCGAGTTTACGGAAGATAGAAGAGTGGTCTCTCAGCTCCTGACACTCCTGTATCTTTACGGAATGTCAAAACGTTAAATTTGTTCTTTTCAGAACTGTGTGCTTCCATGTTTCTTATCAGAGCGTCTCAAACGTGGTAATGTGCTGTGATCAGCGGTGGCTACACATATTTGATTCTGTTATAAATACACTTACAATTCTGTAAGCTATAGGAAGGTGTTTTTAAGTCCCTGGATATAAGGGATGCCTTAAATCCTTTTAAGTTCCAAGTGAACATTAAAAAAAAATATACAGATTTGTGCGGGAGTCTGTGTTCTTTAAAGTCTCATTAATAAAAAACTCATTGGTGAACTAAAGTAACAGCTGGTCGATTCTGTTAACAGCTCACCGTGAAAACTTAGGTGAAGTGAGCGTGAAGTGAACTGTCATTCCACCTAGATTGTATGGATTGACAGCCCACTTCACGTTCACTTCACCTAAGTTTTCACGGTGAGATTTTACAGAATAGCATTACAGAGGTCTTCCAATTTCTTCAGAAATAGAGAGAGACCTACTATTAACTTTAAGGTTTTACGCAACAGCATCATTTCAGGTTGGTAGATATGTAAATATATACGGACCTAGGTCAGAAACCATTTTATAATTTGCGAAAGCGAAAGCAAAGCGCTACTCATAAAAGTTTTAACATTCTGTATTAAATAAATCTTACGACGTAGCAGTAGGTACCAAAACGTGACGAATGCTATTTTATACTTCGGTCAATATATGACTTAATCATTCACATCAAGTATTTGAAGAGCGGATCTTGGTAACTGAGCTCGGGTACCTACTAATGTGTTTATTAATTAGCAAGGAGCTTGATCAAATGATACACTTGAGGACGTAGTTGAGGAGCGTTTATTAATACGGGCCCAGGAGTTATTAGCGGGATTTTGTCGAGTGAAGTTCAGTGGCTGTTTTAAATATTCGTTTATTGGTTCCTAGTAGATATTGTGATGTAAAATTGGTGTAGTTTTGTGTCTCAAGTGTCAACGCAAATGGACAATATGTGGAATCATTGAAACAGGCGTGATATCGGTAAAATGGAGCTGAGAATTTTATTGTAGTATTGACTACCTCAGCGAAGTTTGCCGAGAAGGCTGTCTCGACACATTTGTTGCCAAATACTGCAAAAAACATTAGAATGTGTTACATCTGCATTCTAATGGAAAAAAAGTATAAATACACTACGTAAGACTAGGCAATATGGTTAAAAGACTTTCGCCTTCCCTTAAAAAAAAACCAGCTGTCCGTCCCCTGTCCGTCATAAGCATATAAGCATATTCTCTTTGTCATAAGCGTCAAAATCAAAAGTAATAGAATAATGCAAAAATATATTTTATTTCCGAAAGTATTTATTTGTTAAGCTTGAATGAGATTGCTCAAGATAACAAGTACTATGCACAAAAACAAATTGAAGAGTCTACTCCACATCCCGTATTGTAAAGTTGAGCCATACTTCTGAACTAAGTGATCGTTTTGAGTTTAAAAATGGAAAGACTGCCAATTTGCAGGATATGCTTAGTAGAGAATGTTCCTATGTATATAGTTGCCGACAAAAACTTACATGAACTATATGAAGCGCTGACTGATATTCCAGTAAGTTGATACCTTCTATCCTATTATGTGTTTATAAGGTTTACGTGCCTTTACGTGGCCTATTTACAGTGGTCCAGATCAATTCTTTAAGAGCTCTAAGATGACTGACCAGCTTGTCTGTATGAGAGACGTAACAAAAACAGCACTGACCACCAACTGATGTCAGTATTGCTTGGACAGCATAACTATGTATTTAATGGTTGGGAAGTATTCCATTCTAGGAATGTTATAGAGCTCCGTAACTGTACCACAATGAATCCAAAATAATCCATAACCATAATCAATAAAAAAGTTTTGAATAGGGGTGGAGTCTAAATGAGTCATGTTATGACAGGATTTTATTTCTATTTTCTATTTATTACGATTAGTCATAACTATTTAGTGATTGTGGGATTATTATACTCATATACAATTTCATGTTTTCAAGTACTTAACAAAAGTGTAGTGTTATCCTACTAGTAAATATGTAACTCCTTCATGCAAAATACTGGACGGGTTGATGAAACTTAACAGTAATATAACTTACAGCATCAGGATAACCTAAAGCCTATAAATTATAATGGGGGAGGTACTAGGTGACACTTCTTAAGTTGAAACTTCAGCTTAAATCATAACACATTGGTAAGTATGAAGAACTGTTGTAACTGTTGGCCGAAAAGATTGTGTTACATATTTTTCCATTTAATTTTGTGGAAGTTATTTATTTATTTATTTATGCACACACAAAAACAATTACAAGAGAAAAATGAACAAATACAGATAGAAGAGCACAAAGGTGCTGCTTATTTCAAAAGAAATGTCTTCCAGCAGACCTGCGACTGGAAAGTTGGTTGAGAAATGTAGACACAGTGTGTATAAATAGATATAGAAACATAAAATAGACTAGAATACATAAATATTTCATACATAAAATATACCTAATACATAATCGGATTTTTTATGCCTCTTGTACATATTTTATTTATTAAGTTATTTATTAGTTTAATTAGCTATTTTAATTAGATATTATAATAAAACACATTCTTATGTATTTTGCAGTATTTGGCAACTTATGACTTGAATGTGCATAGTTAAAAAGATAATAAATAATGTAGGTACTGTGTGTAACTTTGTAACTCTATACATAATTAAATATAAAATAAATATCAATAATAAATTTAATCACGGAATGGTGGAGAGGTAATGCTCTTTGACTAGTTTCTTGAATTGGTAGACAGTTTTAGAATCACGGATATAAGTACGGATATAGTTACCAATATCCGTAACTGAAACTAGCAGTTATTCCGAAATTATTTGATATCCGAAACCGATATAATAATATTCTTATATCCGTATCCAGATCTGAAATTTCATAACCATAAAATCCCTGTTCTATTCATAAGTAGAATGGTTATGATATGTTTTATTGCAGTTTGTAACTGAAGACAGAAGACCGATGCTCACTTGTTACTTCTGCTTTGCTAAACTAAAGCAATGCAGCCAACTGCAGAGAAAATGTCTGGAAGCAGAAAAGCTGTTTGTTCAGATGATGAATGAGGTGAGGTATTCTGCAACTGACATTTTTTCTCATAACTTCTAATTTTGACAAGTGTAGAAGTGATACCTCTCAAGCTCATACGTATTGTGTCTGGATTTGACTGACTACCCAGGATGTGTTGAACTTCATAAGTATTGCTGTTTGTGGAGGCTCTTGTTTTTAAAGGGGAATGCCCATCTGCCATACAAAAAAATGCCTGGAATGGACAGAAACTATTAATAGTCCTTAATTCTATTTAGAATAAAACACGTATAGCGAAATTATTCTTGAGTTTGTTTAACTATGGTAAAAATATAATGATCGCTAAATATATTTAACTTGATATCCGCTTCTATTTTTACGGAGTTGTGATTATTTGACATGAGTAAGTGACATTCAGCCAAAGTAGAATTATCAAATAATCTATATGGAACTATTTTATACATTTAGTGCACAGTTATCATTAATTTAGTATTATATTTATCATTAATTTAATATTAGTATTATACAATCTTTATGTACCGTAAGTCTAATTAAAATAATATATGCTTGTCAATATGAATTCAAATAAATTGTTTTTAAATAGAAAACGTATCTAGGATGTATGAACCACATGTCCTTTGCTTTAGTGACAGTTTGAAATTACTGCTCATGTCAAATAAACACAACCTCCATATAAATATAAGCGGATATCAAGTGAAATATATTTAGTGATCGTTATATTTTTACCCTAGTTAAATAAACTTAAGAATTATTTCATTATACCTAAAAAAATAAAATAAAATAAGCCTTTATTGCTGTTTTACATATTACAATTTAGTAAACTTATTACTGACGATCAGTTATTCCTACAACAGCTTGTCCTTCGACAAAGGCCTCCTCCAAAGACTTCCACCTATCTATGTCTCTTGCTATTCTGGTCCATTCTGGACCGGCGACTTTTTTGAAGTCTTCTTCCCAGCGTTTCATTTGTCCTGGGGTACCACTCCGATATTTTCCTAGTCCATTTCTCATTTTTCTCGCTCATTATATGTCCTGCCCATCTCCATTTTAGTGTATTGCATACTTTATTGACATCTTTAAATTTTATTATATTTTTGCTTTTGTTTAATCTTACTTTATCTTTTTGTCTTACTCCGATTACACTTCTTTTTATTCCATTTTGACACACTATTATCTTTTTAGTTAATTTCTCAGTTAATGACCATGTTTGACAGCCATATGTTAAACATGGCAAAATGCATGTGTTATATAATTTTCTTTTATCTTTAATTGGCATGTCTTTGTTTTCATGACTTCGCTAAGAGACCAAAATCTTTTCCACGTGTTGGCGATTCTTCTATCAATTTCTTTATGCATAGTATCCTGTGTGGCTATTAGCTGGCCTAGGTATATATACTCATCTACGTATTCAATTTTCTCCATGTTTATAGTGATGTTGTATGTCTGTGAAGCATTAGTCATAACTTTTGTTTTTGTTGTATTCATAGAAAGTCCTGCTTTTATGCTTTGATCTGCTAGTTGTTGTAGCATTTGCTCTAGTTTTTTTGGACATTCTGAGAACAGAATTAAATCGTCTGCGAAACGTAAGTGATTTAGGTTTTCACCGTTTATGTTGAGTCCATTTTTATTCCAATCTAGGTTTCTAAATATCATCTCCAAGGTCGCTGAGAACAATTTGGGCGAAATTGGGTCGCCCTGTCGGACGCCTCTTTCTATAGGAAACTCCTCTCCCGTTGCTTCCAGCCTAATTTGGGCTGTACTTGTTGAGTATATGTTTTTTAGTATTCGTATATACTTTCCCTATACACCTTGAGAGCGCAATGCTTCCCAGATGTATTCATGTTCTAAGGAATCGAAGGCCTTGTTGTAGTCTACAAATCCCAGATAGTAAGTTTTATTGTATTCTTTGTATTTCTGTAGGACTTGTCTTAAAACATGTATATGATCTACTGTTTAGTATTTACTACGGAACCCCGCTTGTTCTTTCGGTTGGTTTTCATCAAGTATAGATGTGATTCTGGACAAGATTATTTTAGAGAACACTTTATAAATATTCGACATCAAGCTGATTGGTCAATAATTTACTATTTCTCCTCTATCCCCTTTTTTATGTAGTAATATCATGGTTGATTTGGTCCAATCTGTAGGAATATTTTCAGTCTCTATAATTTCATTAAATGTATCAGTTAGTATAGGGGCAATGATCGGTAAGGTAGCTATTACTAGTTCGTTCGTTATTTGATCGGTTCCAGGAGTCTTGTCTCTCTTTTGTGTATTAATTGCTTTAATTGTTTCTTCCTTTAATATTGTTGGTGTCGGTTCAAAATCTGTTGTGTTCCTTTCGGTTATTCCTTCTTTCGGGTTCTTACTTTGGTACAAATTTCGATACTAGTCTGTAGCTATTTTAAGTGTTTCTGTTCTTTTGTTTGTATGGTTTCCGTCTTTATTCTTCACCTTTAGCATCCAATCTTTTTTAGAGTTCAATTCTTTAATAGCCTTTTTTGTTCCTCCAGTTTTTTCGATATGTTTTTTCAGTGTACTTTGTCGTTTTAGTTATTCATCTTTTCTTATACTTTCATTTATCTCTTTTCTAATTTCTGCTATTTTACAGCGGTGGGTTTTGTTTTGTTTTCTTTGTAATATTTTTTTCCTCTCCTGTAGCAGCTGTTGAGTCTTATCAGAAACGACCTTTTTATTTTTTGGATTAACATTCTTGGTTTCTGTTTGTAAAATGTTTACAAATGTATCATACTAGACCGGAGTGGATATATAAAAATGCAAGGTAAATAACCTTGCTTTTTTCTATTGATTCTTTTAAACAATTTTTAAGTTGGTCGCAATTACGGGTGTATGTAAAGGAAGGAGTCTCATTATGGAACATCCTTTTTCTCTTTATAAGCGTGCTTGTCAGTCTAGCACGGATTTTATGGTCCGAATTAAAGTTAAAATTATTTATGATTGACACGTCTTGAATCATTTTGGCATTATTAGACATAATGAAATCAATTTCATTTTTATGTAATCCATTTGGGCATCATTATACCTATTTCATCCTAAATAGAATTAAGGACTATTAGTAGTTTCTGTCTGTTTCAGGCATATTTTGTGCATTCCCCTTTTGCTTACAATCAGCCTTGACGATGAGCAGGTAGGTGGAAGGTTGTCGGCGATTGGAGTCTGGACTTGTTAGTCCCTTTCCTTTCTTATGACAGGTTATCAAGGACGTGCCGTCTTTTTGACCTTCTGTTTGGGCTATTCAAGTTTAGGATTAAACCAGGATATTACACCAATCTCTCAGATTGGTGTAATATCCTAGGCGCTCTAAGTAGATCTACTCCTTGAGATTTTATCGTGTCGTCCACAGTGGGGACCTCTAAGTACTGGTGAACTTCAGTATTTGATGCGTTAGCTAGAACCCACAGTATTTTATTTTGGGCATATTGGATGATGGCTAAATGATATACTAGCAGTACTTCATATTTGGATACCATATGTCCATACTGGTTTCAATATTCTGTGATATACCAATAACTTATCTGCAGTAGCAGTAGCGACTGGTGCACCGGCAAAGGTCGTCTTAGCTTTAATATTTGTGGAGGCTCTTTTGAGTAACTAAAGATCAATGTAAGTTGTTTGTGGAACTGAACATCAGGATTACTTTACCTAATACTATAATATCCTTTTACAGCCGAATACTTTAGTAAACCGAGGCCAGCTAGGTTTTTTCAGTGGGCTTACAAAAACTCCAGTTGAGATCATAAGTACTATTGATGTCGGTCAAATTGAAATCATTGCTGTCAAAGAGGAAATACCAACTGTTTGTGAGAGACTAGATGATGTCATTGAGCCGAAGGAGGAACATCAAAGTTATGGTATGTTTTTAAGAATATAAAATAATATGATGATTATGAGATTAAAATGAAGTGTTTCATTCCTACATAAATTATTCTAGTTTTCATATTCTTTAATTACATTAGTTTAGTTTTTAGTTTAGTGTTTTGAATTTTATGTTTTTTGTTGATCAGGATTAGGAATTTTAGCATGAAAACATGTTACAGGATTAGTGTTTGTGTGTTGATTAATGAAATAAGAATAAATATTTATTAAAGTTGCCAGATTTTTTTTAAACTGTTTCTAACATTGACAAGCAACAACAACAAAATTTAACAATAAGTAATTTAACGGGCGTTTTTGGTACTTTTGCTTACTACTTTGAATACGAAACATTTTGAGTCCTGTTTTAACAACGTATAAATACGAGTACCTTATCCTCTTTGTAACAAACGGAACATAGGATTCTTTAATCTTTATTTTCTACGCTTTGCTACGATTTTTTATTCAATGAGGGCGCCACTTGGCGGCTATATACGCCTTAACTTGCAAGGTTTGTTATTTTGGGCCAAATCTTGCAAGAAGCTGAATTAAAACTACTTTTTCTTATCCTTATCCTTCAACGAAAGCTTGCTGTAAGTAGTGGTAATATAAATAATTTGTTAGTATTCTATTGACTACTGTTTTTAATTTACAGATCTTGAACTGGAAAATGCAGACATTGGATATTCAGATGTTGAAGATGTAGCACACCATTATTCTGAATCAAAAAATGATGTGCCTTTAATGGAATTTAAAATGGAAGTGGCAGAAGAACAAGAATTTCTGAGCAAGAAGCGAAGAGCCAGTGACAAGCAACGTAAGTGTTAGTTAAGCGAACAGGCGCCGAATGGGCAAAATCCTTTGGACTCTTACTAAACCCAACTAAATCTCAAGCGCTCATTATTGGTGGCAAATACATGTTCAACCTATTAGATCACCAGTCGCTCCCACCAGTAGTGTACGGTTCAGTGCCCATATTATACTCCAAAAGCGCAAAAAACCTGGGTGTCCATATGGACTCTAAACTCTCTTGGGAGGTACATATTGCTGATGTGAGTAGGAGGGTTTTCTACTCCTTTCAGTCTCTTAAACGTCTCCAAAAATTCTTACCATTTCGCATTAAGGTTTCTCTTGCTCAATCTCTCCTACTACCGCTCATAGACTATGCGGATGTCTGTTTCCTAGATGCTACGGAGGTACTTTTAAACAAACTTGAACGACTGCAAAATTTGTGCATCCGCTTTATTTTTGGCCTCCGCAAATACGACCATGTGTCGGAGTTTCGGACCAGATTAGGGTGGCTGCCAATAATTCGGCGTCGGCGAGATACCCATATCCTATCCCTTCTTTATACTATTCTGCACAATCCTATTTCTCCTCAATACCTTCGTGAACGCTTTGAGTACCTCGTTCCGAGAGGTAAACTCTGTCGCACCACCTCCTCTCTTCTCCTTCGTACTCCGCGTCACACTTCCAGCCGCTATAATGGCTCCTTCTCAGTGACTGCAGTGCGTCTCTGGAACTCTCTTCCACACTCTTTACGCGACAGCCCTTCTCTGAATGTCTTTAAGAGGAAAATAAAAGAGCACTTCCTTTCTCAATGACATATTATTAGGGTATATATTGGTGTATATTTGTATATATTAGTATATAGTATTTTGTATGTATTTTATATATAGGGCTTATTTATATAAGTGTATATTGTACACAATCTTACCCTCGAATGTGACCTCACTCTATCACTCAAAGGTTTGCTGGGAGAAAACTCAACTTTGAGTTAAGCTCGCTTTTGTACATGAACTGTGTTTTTTTTTTTTTTTTGGGGGGTGGGAAATCATCTAATGACTCTTTCCGCTCTGGGGTGGAGCGGAAGGGCGTGTCAGACTCTTACTGACTAAAACCCACCCCTGTTCCTCCCTGCCCTACGCGCCCGGGGGCGAGGTAACTCTTTAATGACTTTATTTTATGTTAAGATTTGGTGTACAATAAAGAATTTAAAAAAAAAAGACTAAAGATTTTTTTAACAGTGATAATTGAAATTAACTTTTTTATTTACTTCCCAAACCTTGCCTGTTAACTCTAAAAAAGTTATTTGCGGGCTTTTAGACTTTGCAATGCGGTACTTAGGCATTATACTACTTATTAATTTATTTATTTATTTAATCATTTATGTACACACAGAGACACAGTAACAATAAACATAATTATAAATATAGTACAAAGGAACTGCTTATTTCTTAAGAAATTTCTACCAGCAGACCTGCGATAGGAGAAGTGAGAAAGAAATGTAGACAAAAGTGTGTAAGAAACAGAAAAAAGAATACAAGATGTCCTATACTAAGGTATCAAATAAACCTACACATATATTGTAAAAATATATATACTTACATAAATATATACCTAATACTGTAAATAGATACATGACATACAAATATATAAAAAAATATTATAATGGAGAGGAAAGGTAGTGCTCTTTAACACGATTTTTGAAGAGAGAAATTGACTTCAAGTCTCGAATGCTAGGCGGAAGCGAGTTCCACAATCTTACTGCATGGACAGAGAAAGAGTAGGAATAGTAACTGGATTTATGAGGATGGGTTTTGAGGAGGGATCTAAGGTGAGATCTGCACGGCGCGTCACCAGGGCGAGCGTAAGAAATTCGCTCACGCAGATAGGAGGGATAAGACGGGTTGTGTATAATGTTGAAAAGGAGACAAAGAATCCGAGTGTTCCTGCGAAGTCGGATTGGGAGCCACTTGAGCTCCTTGCGAAGGTGAGAGACATGGTCATACTTACGCAGACCAAAAATAAACCGGATACCTAAGTTTTGCAGACGCTCAAGCTTGCTTAGTAGCTCCTCAGTAGCATCCAGGTAGCAGGCATCGGCATAGTCTATAATCGGCTGAATAAGAGTTTGGGCTAAAGAGATTTTTGTTTTTAAAGGCAATAGACCCTGAAGGCATTTAAGCGAATGGAAAGAATAGTTTACCTTTCGACTGACCTCATTGACCTGCGCACGCCACGACAGATTGGAGTCAATAATAACACCCAGATCTTATCTTATTAATTATTATAAGATGCGAAAATGGGGCGCAAGAGTACACGCAGAAATTTTCTGAAGCAGGGTAGATTAAAAAAAAACCCACGTGAACAAATCAGCATTGATATAAAAACCGCCCAAAGCCAAAAAGCCGGATAAAAGCCGGCTTAATCAAAGCCGGTGGCGCGTGCGTTATGTTGCAGGAAACGGAATGTTGCCACTTAAATATTAATATTTATTACGCTGTCTAATATGCGCCGGCTGTCGCTGAAAACCAGCGCTGGGGCTCTGTCTTGTATAGGGTCATAGCACTTAAGCTGAGCGATGGCCGTTTTGCGTGGATGTGACGTATATTTTCCCCCAGCTTTTCTTTTTTTTTGTTGTGTTTCTCTGTTTTTTGCGCCATGTTTACCGTAAATAAACGTATTTTCTTTCTTTCTTTTTTTTCCTTTATATGAAAATGACGTACTGAAATTGGATTTTAAGCCGTCGCAGCTATCGATTGGGCTACCCCTTGCTCAACTACTCATTTGAGGAAACTGAAAAACATATTTCATAATCGTACACAAGCACACTACACAAAAAATATGTATGATGGATTTTCCAAACATTCAAAAATTCATGACATAAACATGCGGTCGTAGGTACATTGAAAATTACACAAATGAAAACAAATAACATAACAAATCATCCACAGTAATGATGAAAATTATCCTTTAAATTTTAAACATTCCCACATTTTTAGGGTAATTCTCTGGCGCTGGTATTATACGCATGATGCACACAAACGCAAATGCGATACGTAATACACTCGCGAGCGTCGCGTTCACTCACACACGTATGAAAATTTGGCTTCACGTTATACGTTGCGTTTTGTATTGAACACGGTATCTGGACATTTTATAATCTAAGCTAGCTAATAATCACTATTATCTTCGTAATCGCTTTGTAATCGCTTCCGTTCGCATCCGTAGTCGAAAACAGACTGACTCACTCGCCGCCCGCAGAGACTATTTATACACTCATAGAAGTTTCCAGAACATTGTCGAACTATCCTTGGAATATTCTAGAAACATCTATGAACTTCAACACAGTACCACAATGGAATGTTCTCGAACGTAGTGGAAACTTCTGGAAACTTTAACAACTTTCTGGAACTTTCCAGTGTGATTCGGTCGACGTATGGAATTTAACTCTCGTAATACAAGTTGTTTACATTTTATATTAGGGTCTGTTTATTAAAAAACCCAAAAAAAAAATTAAGTGCCTCACGCCAATAGAAACGTCACCAAACCGTTTTTTGTGAGCACGGTCGTCGTAATCATTTCAAATGCGGGGACCACCGCGGTGCTTGACGGGTTTTGACGTATTTTTACACTCTGTGCCTGACAGGTATAAGAAAAAAAAGTTCATTACATAGACTTACAGACGGCGCTACTTGTTGCTTACGTTTAGAAATAAACTACTTAATACAAGAATATTTTACAAAGATATAAAGCCTTTTTTTTTTGAGGGGGTGGGAAATCATCCAATGACTTCTCCCGCTCTGGGTGGAGCGGGAGGGCGTGTCAGACTTTTACTGACTAAAACCCACCCCTGTTCCTTCCCTGCCTGAGTACCCAGGGGTGTGGTAACTCATTTTCAGAATTTATCCGCTACCCCTAGGCATGCAGGCACCGGCCACGATGGGCCCCGTCAGTGGTGGCTGACACTACTCTTTTAGAGGCGCGCGTGGAACACTACGCGTCGTCGACTCACGGGCCTGGTGCTGATCGGACGGCGAGCTACCCACTGCTCGCCGTCCGCAGGCCCGGGTCTACGATGGCCGAAGATCGTCTCGCTACGACCTATGCCCAGTACCTCTCCTGCGGTGGTAGCGGCCGGGGCCGTGAGGGCCACTCCGTTGAGCTTCCCTCACGCGTCCCGCCTCCGCCTTCGCGAGCATTACTACTTCGCAGAAGGCGGAGACTGCCTCCCATTCCCTCTCGCTCCGTATCATGGGCTGAACCAGGCCCGGGCGCGAGAGGTCGCCGTCACCTGTTGCATCCACGAGGACTCGGCGGTGCTCCGCCCAAGCGGGGCAGACCTCCACCGTATGCTCCACCGTGTCCTCTGCGCGATCCGCGCAGTGGTAACACTCGTAGACGCATGATGGCGTGCACCGTGGAGCGTCTCCTGCGGAAGCCGTACTGACTCTCCGCCAGATTCGGCCCCACCCGCACCAGCTGCCCGACAAGGCCGTCTGCAATTACTCTTTCGAAGAGCTTGCCCACCCCGTCGAGCAGCACAATGGGCCGGTAAGCGGACGGAGAGTCCGCGGGGCGCCCCGGCTTCTTGATCAGGACCAGCTTCCCCGTCTTCCAACGAAGCGAAAACAGACCCCACTCCATGCATGCGCTTCGGAGCTCTCTCAGTCGAGGCCCGAGAGCCTCCTCCAGGGCCAGGACCCAGACTTTCCCATGAAAGCCATCGGGTCCTGGGGCGATGCTTTTGGCATTCAGCCTACGCAACGCTGCTCTCAGCTCTACCTCGGTCACCTCGGGAACATCGTCGTCGTCGGGTTGGTCCGCGTCAGGTACCGCAGGAGGAGGAGCCATAGGCGCGCTCACCACGCCCTCCAAGAGCTCAGGCCGGAGACTGCGTAAGCGGGGGAGTTTATCCCGTACCACTTTACATGGGCACCCCCACGGATCTCTGTTCAGAGTCCCCAGCGACTCCTCGCGGGCCAATTTCTTGGGCCGCCTGATCCCAGCTCGGAGGGCGGTCCTCGCAGCTCTGTACCCCTCGTACAGCTCCGCCTCGATGGCTTCCGCATCCGGCGGGCGGTTACGGAGCCTGCGGTGCCTGGTGCACCAGCGTCGCGCGGCAATACACGCTTGGCGTAGAGCCGTAAGCGCCGGCGACCACCAGTACACCTGGCGCCGAGCACAAGGCCGGACCCCGGGCATTGCCACGTCACAAATCTCGGACATGGCCTCCTGGAACCACTCTGCCTCGTCGTTTATGTCGGCAGGCCTGTCCGGTGATGACACCCAGGCCTGCACGATCGAGGCTTCCAGGTGTAGCTCCCGGTTCAGCTGCTTCAGCGACCAACGCGGACCACTCGGGGTCTGTCGGACTGGCACGGTCGAGGTCTGGGCGGAGACATCAAACCGGATATACCGGTGATCGGAATATGTCTCCACCCCCTCCGCATCCGCACACACGTGGGGACAGAACCCCGGTTTTGGACGACCAGGCCAGTCTCCAGAGCCCAGTCCTCCACCATCCTGCCTCGTGCGTCCGTGTACTCGGAACCCCAAACCAAGTTGTTGGCATTGAAGTCCCCGAGGACGAACACAGGGAGGGAACGGTAGTACCCGACGACGACGTCTCTCAACCCCGCGAGGGAGTTGTGGAACACAGCAAGAGTTCGGTTCTGGGAGAAATAAACCCCCACCACGGCTATCTCCCCGAACCGTGCTGCCACGCAACCCTGTCCCCTCTTGATGTCCTCGATGGACGGGGAACCGGCGGCGGCCCGCGAAATGAGGGTTACTGAGCCGTCTAAGTCCTTCAGGAAACACAGACTCCGGCAGGGTATTCCACTTCCTCGCTGTACGCACAATGAATGTTTTCTTGGGATTTTCATCATCTACCGGTGGCACATCGCCGTACGTCTTGCGGTCCGATGATGGAACGGGTTTGGCGGAATCAAATTATGCAAATTCGTCGCACATTCCCAAAATGTAACCGATAGAAAACCGACCGGCTAGCAACTCGGCGTCTATGCTCAAGACTTTGGAGCTTCGACTCGACGAGCCTTTCATTGCCGATGATCCTCTTGACTGGTTTCTCAATTGTCTCAAGGCCATCGAGCTGGTATCTGGCCGATTCGTTCCAAAGATGCGAGCAGTACTCCATACACGATCGAACTTGCGCTTGATAAAGTTTGAGCAGCTGTTCCGTTGTGAAGTATCGTCTCACTTTTGCGAGGATTCCCCACTTTTTGGCAGCCACTTGAGCCTTTGCCTCTATGAAGGTACCGAAATTGAGGGTGGATGTCAACGTAACACCACAGAGATCAAGTTAGTGGGTTATTGGCACGGTTACACCTCGGAAAGATGGAACCAGGTGAAATTGACTCCTTTGAGCGGAAAAAAAACACGCCTGGGTCTTAGCAGCATTGAACCTGACCAGATTGGCATCGCCCCATTCTGAGACAGCCTGTAAGGACAAGTTCAAGCGCCCAACCATAGCCTCTCGGAGAGACCGGACTTGAGACCGTACGACGTATCTCTCGGTAACAGTGCTGTCGTCTGCATACCCAAAGATACTGGGTTTTAGCAGATCGTTAATATGCAGCAAAAACAATGTTGCCGAGAGCAGCGACCCCTGAAGAACACCGGCATTAATAGCTAGCAGTCCGGACGAGCAGCCATCTATGACCACTCGGATAGACCGATCCCTCAGGAAATCGACCGAAGGAAGGAAGCTTGCCAATAAGGCTATCGTGCCAGACCCAGACACCAGAGAGGTGAAAGATTCTAACGGATTGTGGCGTCCACTGATGTTCATAGGCCACCCCCAAGTTTCGCTACAACGACCGTTCCTTTGTGTCTCGCTTCCATCGGATTCCCACACCAGATCAGCGGTCCACATTGTGGGAGGCCTTCCAGTACTGCATCTTCCAGTACGCTGTCGCCCCACCAGAACCTTCCGGCCCCAACGACCATCTGTTCGGCAAGCAATATGCCCTGCCCAATGCCACTTCAGTTGTGTGTGTAATAGCGATTGTTCTGGCTATGTCGGTAACCTTGGTTCTCCTGCGGATTTCTTAATTCCAGATTTGATCAAGCAACGACTTTCTGGACATAGCTCTCTTCATTACCCTTTGGGTGACTTTACGAGTAAGCCTTTTTATGAGGCACATTGTAAGCGACTATGTTTCAGGGCTTTATGCCATCACTGGCAAAACGCACTGGTCATAGACTTGAGACACTGTAGTATGTGACACGAGAAGATACCGCGCAGCTTCCCGAATGCTGCCCAGCCGAGTCAGATTCGACGGTTTGCCTCTTTCTCGAAGTTTATAGCACGTTTGTACCACGTAGTTCATTCCACGTTGGGCATAACTTCTCCCATTACCCCTTCCAATTCAAGCGCGAGCAGTTCCCTGTAAGTGTGTGCTTCGCAAATACCATAAACAAGTCGCAGTGGGTAGACACTGAAGACTACAGGTGTCGACCTCTGGACCAGCCACTCCTCACACGAGAAAACTGTCTTGCTCCCGCGTCTTCACACCTGACTCTCAGTACATTTTGGTTGTTGAAAGCAAGACTACTAGCATATAGAAAAGTTCCTTTTAATATACAAAGTTGATACGACAGAGGGGCTTTCCTTTAAACTGCCTATACTAGGTACTATTTTCAAGCTCTGTACCAAAAATCAATTAAATCGGAGCAGTAGTTTAGTCACAAACGATTTTTTAAGTTTTGGCCTCGTTTGAACACGATGTATCTTTCCTAACAGCTGATTATGTCTATACGCACAGGTCATGCACCTTAAAACGATAAATCTGAGTATAACCTACGATACGACGCGTTGTTGCCGTTCTCACGCAAGTCACAAGTACATTTTCGCTATAAGATGGCAATGCAAACAAGGAAGCAATAAATACATACACTTGCACTTTCTTTACGAGAGTGAAAATATCCCGCGCGTAAAAGAAATAGAAACATGTCACTATGTTTCTATTGCATCTGTTAGATCCTTGAAGTGGGGCGTGCCGCGTGCGTCTAAAAAACTTATTTTTTTCAGTTCGCCGACGTTATCCTTTGAGAATGTACGTTCCCAGTACTTATGTTACATAATACGGAAGCCCGGAACTCGCGCGCTGACAATCGTGATTTTTTTTGTGTTAAGACACTAGATACAGTTTTTTTTTTTATTGTGACAGGACACGTAATTTGGGATTATTATTATTTAGTTTTAGTGTTTTTTTTGTGATTGCCTGCTTTTATTGTGATACGACACTTGAAACTAATAATTATTATTGTAATCTGACAATTAAACTTTGGTTGTGTGTGTGTGTGTAATTAAAGTGTTCAACAATGCCTCGTGTAACTTACACGGCGTCAGAATACACAGACATGATTCTAATTTACGGCGAATGCCGTGGAAACGCCGCTTTAGCTCTGCGAAAATACCGAGAGAGGTATGGTGACCGCCGCAATTGCCCTAGGAACGCCCGCACTATACAATTGGCAGTACAAAGAATACGGGACAATAAAAGTATAGTGCCGCAACAGGAGGGAGTGCCACCGCGACAAATACCCGCTGCTCGGGAAGAACGAATTTTAGACCATTTTTCCCGCAATCCGACTACGAGTCTCCACAGAGCCGCCCGTCAGTTTAGGGTTTGTCATAGAACCATCCACAAGGTTCTAAAACGTAACAAACGCAAACCTTTTAAATATCGGAAGGTGCAAGCTTTGTTATCGAGAGACTTGCCGGTCAGGAACAGTTACTGCCAATGGCTACTAAATAAAACAACCGAAGACCGTGATTTCCTAAGTAATGTAATATGGACTGATGAGAGTACTTTTACTCGGAACGGCATCTGGAATCGGCAAAATCTCCGGTACTGGAGTTTAGAAAATCCACACGTGTTTCGAGAATCTGAACACCAGTACAGATTTTCTCTCAATGTGTGGGCTGGTATACATAATAATAATATTATCGGCCCAGTTTTTATTGACGGGACCCTTACAGCGGCGAAGTTTTTAGAATTGTTGCGTGGTCCTGTGGCCGAGTACACTGACCAACTACCTTTAGCCGTTTATCGCAAGTTGTGGTACCAGCTGGACGGAGCGCCTCCACATTCTGTGATGGCTTTGAGGGAGCGGCTCACAGAAATGTTTGGGCAGCAATGGATCGGTCGATTTGGACCTGTTCGTTGGCCACCACGATCTCCAGACCTCACTCCCATGGATTTCTTTTTGTGGGGCTACATTAAGGGTGAAGTGTATGCCTCAGAGGTAAATACAATAGATGAACTAAAAAATAGGATCATTTTAGCATTTCACAAATTAAAGTGCTTAGCGACGGACAGTGATTTAATTAGAAAAATAAATAACAATATTCTCCGTCGGTATAATTTGTGCATTAATGTGAATGGAGGACACATCGAGAATTTAAAAATTTAGTGGTTTTGTTGTGATTGTTGTTGTCCGCGTATTTCAATAACTAACATAAAAGCCAGCGCGTGCGGAGACGTCGCGCCGCCGCCCGCGCCACCGGCGCGCCGTCGGCCGATCGCTTTGACGCGAGAGAACACACGTCGCCGCCCTCCGGCGCGTGTGCGATGTTGCCGCTTTGTTACCTAGGTATCTAAGGTCAGTTAATTTTATTTATAAAGGGTGGTTGCGTTTTACTCAGAATTGTAAGCTATTTAGTTTGTTTGAAAAAAAAAAACCTCATTTATTATTATTTTTACTTTTATACCGTATCGAACTACTACTAAACACGTATAGTATACGTAGTTTAATTTAATGCCCCTCTGTCACATCAACGTTGTATAATATTATTCCTTTTTTCACTTTTACTGACTTTTAGCTTCGTTGACGTGCATACATCTGGTCATAATATACAAATAACATATTTACCGAATTAATGAATGCTTCGCAAGCACAGAATTATTAGTTTAATTTGTGCAGGTTTACGAGCAGCAATAAGATCAAATCGGCGGAAAATAAAAAAAGACAGTTTGGAAAGCTATCAATAATGAAACTTAGGAATAAAGTACGGAAGTCGAATTTTTTTATTGGAGACTTCACGGGGGGCCCGTGAAGTCTCCAATAAAAAAATATATTAATATAAAGTAGGGTAATAATTAAATTATATATAAGGTCCTAACTTAGAAGTAGCTCAAGAGTTTGTGAATTTTTTTGCCAATATACCTCATAAAACAGCTGAAGCTTTAAATTCCTCACCCGATGCCTCCGTTGTTTATTAAGAGCAAACGTTCCAGGCTGTCCGGTTGAATTCCAATTCAAACATATAAACCCTATGACAGTCATAAAGACTTTCCGGAAAATCAAAATTAAATTAATGAAATAATTTTCGTTTCGTTGCTCTCTAGTTTTTTGTATAAAAGTTGTCAGAGTTAGTCAAGTGTAAACGAAAGTGCAGGTGCTCGTTCTTGGGCTATTTGCACTGCTTGGCTCTTCATCGTGTCTCCTGAAAAGCTCTTATCAAAGCTGGATAGTTCATGCAATGAGGCGTCATCATTATTTTTCCGTCCAGCGGGTTTTCTCAGGGTAACATTGAGTTTTCTTTATCTCCATCGGGTCCAACAACGTTTCCAAATGCTATCCATTTAATTTTGTGCGCCCTAGTGGTTGTGAAGCAAAGCCAACATTGAGTCAAGCATTTTGTCTTCAATGTAATTCTCCAATATCTTGTTCATTTGATTCAACTTTGAATTTTGTACTTATCAGATTTATTATCACAGGGGCGCCCGTTGTGAAGAATCCTCAACTCCACATACGAAGAACCGAACTAGAAGGTGTAATTACAGAAGAGCTAATGAAAAGTGAACAGTCAGAGACGAAAGTTACCCAGAACTCACAAAACTGTACGCCTAAAACTGTTACGAAATACAAAGAGCCTTTAACTTATAAATCGGTTAATAATACCAATGAAACCCGTATACACGCTGATGGAAATCCTCTCAAGTGTGACTTCTGTCAGCGTTGCTTTAAAGTCAAGTCTTCTTTAACGAGACATATTCGTGAACACACTGGTGAGAAGCCTTTTAAATGTGATATCTGTCAGCGTTGTTTCAGTAAGAAGGGTAATTTAAATCAACATATTCGTACGCATACTGGTGAAAAGCCTTTTAAATGTGATATCTGTCAGCGTTGTTTCAGTAAGAAGGGTAATTTAAATCAACATATTCGTAAACATACTGGTGAAAATCTTGTTAAGTGTGACGTCTGTCAGCGTTGCTTTAGTGGGAAGGCTGAATTAACAAAACATATTCGTATGCACACTGGTGAGAAGCCTTTCAAATGTGATATCTGTCAGCATTGTTTCAGTAAGAAGGGTAATTTAAATCAACATATTCGTACGCATACTGGTGAAAAGCCTTTTAAATGTGATATCTGTCAGCGTAGTTTCAACCTTAATTTATCTTTAATAAGGCATATTCGTATTCACACTGGTGAGAAGCCTTTCAAATGTGATATCTGTCAGCATTGTTTCAGAGAGAAAGGTAATTTAACGAAACATATTTGTACGCATACTGGTGAAAAGCCTTTTAAATGTGATATCTGTCAGCGTAGTTTCTACCATAATTTGTCTTTAACAAAGCATATCCGTATTCACACTGGTGAGAAGCCTTTTAAATGTGATATCTGTCAGCGTAGTTTCAACTATAATTTATCTCTAACAAGGCATATTCGTATTCACACGGGTGAAAAGCCTTTTAAATGTGATGTCTGTCAGAGACCATTTAGTCAGAAAGGCGAATTAACTAAACATATTCGTATACACACTGGTGAAAAGCCTTTTAAATGTGACGTCTGTCAGCGTAGTTTCTACCGTAATTTATCTTTAACAAGGCATATTCGTAATCACACTGTTGAAAAGCCTTTCTAATGTGATGTCTGTCAGAATTGTTACAATAGAAAGGATGAATTATCACGACCTATTCGTACGCACACTCGCGAAAAACGATAGCATGGTCTAATGCTATCATCGTTGAATGTATTTAAACAAAGAACTTTTACTGATCTGAAACTATTTTAATTACTTCAAAATGGATTATAAAATATTATAAATTTAGAAAATGTATGGTTCAATGTGTGGACGAGACAGAAATGCCGGTTGCATTTGAGTGCCTAAAAGGTCGGGCGTTAGCGACCGAACCTTTTTGTGACACTTGAGAACTATGGGCTGGGCAACATTAGGAAGTGCAAATCTGCACTTTATGTTATTTATTTTATAAAAGAGAAAAGAAATGTTAGCCATTTACTATGTGTTTCTGAATGGAATGACTGATGAATTTATGAACAAAGAGTTGAGTGAACGGGAAGTAGAGTGAGGGAGTGAAGGGTGAACGGAGTAGATGTCAATTGCAAGATGTCGGATTTGGTATAAAGCTAACTAGGGTGAAAGAAGTGAAAGTAAATTTAAATAAAGAAGTTTTTAACCGAAAAAGCTGTATTTTATTTGGACCCTTTTGCCTAGAAAATCTCGTCCGGGATAGAGGGTCTAAGTGATTGCGAAGATTTTATACGTTTTAACGGCCAACACGAGTTACCATTTTATTTTCATTACAAAACGAAGTTAGAAAACGATGGCTTACGATGGTAGGAAGAACGACGAAGGCCTATTCAGGGCATTCGATTGTATACCCTAAATTCACAGAAGATTATATGACGTATTCCTCCATGAAGTGGAATCTAAATTTAGACGACAATTCCGCAATATTCGGGTTGAGTCCGCAACAAAAACTAATTATCGTCCGACGTAGTTTAGCTGGCACGGCGGAACTGTGGCTGAAAACAGAAAAGGCGTTCAGAACATACGATGACCTCAAGGTGGTATTGCTCAAAGAATTCCCTGAGACGTTGAATAGCAAATAGATGCACGAGATAATGAGCACGCGGAAGAAACAAGCAAACGAGACATTTTATCAATACATGCTCGTTATGAAGGAGCGTTACTAGACTACGTAGCGATCCAGTACATAATAGACGGAATTTCGGACTATGAGTCAAATAAACTACTATTCTACGGGGTCACATTTTATCCACTGTTGAAAGAAAAACTAGTTCTTTATAAAACTTTTAAAAACAAAAAACTAAGAAAGCTGATTCCACGAGGCAGCGTGATAACCCGACGAAAGCGAAACCGCAAGATGAACCCGAAGATAAATCAGTAATTCATTGCGGTTACAAGTGCGGTGGTAAAGGGCATGTGGTGAGTTCCTGCTGCAAAGGCGTTAAATATTTTAAATGCAACGTATTTGGGCATATTGGTCCAGAATGCAAAGCGGCGGGAACATCGAACGACAAGGAACCTAAACAGTCATGAAGCAATCATGGCGGCGCAACCAAGTTGGATGATCGATGTTCCTTCAATATCAAACTTCAGAGGGCGCAGAAGCAGAGGATGAACATAAAGGTCCGGAAGAGCTACTGAGTGACGAGTGTCAGTGAGCCGATGTCAATCGTCGGTACGGTCCCCTGAGTTACAAATCCTATAGCCTTGGCATACCTACAAGAAAAACGTGTCATACCTACACTTCACTAAGAGGATAAAATGGTGGATAATAGGGCAGCCCATATCGATATCTCTTTATTATAAAAACAACGATAAAAAATTGTGAAAATGTTTTACTATTGTTACGGTACAATATCAACGGATATTTTTACCAGTGGCATTGAGGTAATTTGTTACTACGTAATAGAGAGACTATCCTAAGTAAAGAAAATGCTACATTTTGACAAGAGTAACTAATGTTTGCGCTGAAGCGCTGAAACAATAATTAGCCGTCTAACAAAACAGTATAGTCACGCAGCGCTAGAACGCTTCTAAGGTGTAGTTTTATGGCGACCAGACCAGGTCAGACGCGTCGTTATTTTCATGGCGCTTACTCGTTTTGTTTCGTCGCAACTGAGTAAAGTGCGACCAGAAGAGTTCCGTTCAAGGGCGTGGCCTTGAACGGAACACAGTAGTGATGTGTGGCGACTTTATTAATACGTAGTACCTACATAATTCAATTACTCAATGTTTGTTGGTTTGTCCTTCTTTCACGAATGACTTCTTTCATTACGAATAGTTTGGTGAAATTGGCTCTAAACCGTAGAACTTATTTGATGTTTCCCGTTAAGATAGGCCGAAACCTGGAGGACAGATAATATTCTGCTTTTTATCGAGCTAGTTTTCTGCAACTGATTTCATTAAAACCATTGTAGAAGCTATTTATTTATTATTAGAAGAAAATCAATACTACGAATAGCAACACCACGACGGGCTATATAAGGAAGGCGGCTGGCGGCACTCGTCCTTTAGTCCTGGCTGGAGGCTTTAATAAATTAGAGCCTTCACAGGCGGCTGGCGGCACTCGTCCATTTGCCCATCGGTCATCACGGAGGACGGAAGCTCTGTCTGAATATTTAGCGATTGACGTTATTTCAAATATTGTAAATTGTTTGGCCATTAAAATCTTTTAAAAAAATTAATCTATGTTTCTATTTGTAACATCAGAAGTGGGATTCGAATGCTGAAAAGCCGTTGAAAAGCATTTCTGGTTTATAAAGGAAAACTTAGTTATCCACCACGTGGTTTGGTTATTTAATATTCGGACGGAGTTTTTTGTCTGTGCGATGCCTGCCAACGATCAACGCAGCAAGTGAAAACGCCGTGGGCGAACTCCTTCGCCTAATCCAATGGAGGAGATCCTGAGGAGGCTAGGCGCGTTGGAGGACCAGTCCCGCGCGTCAGTGGAGACGCAAGCCGTTGCAGCGACCAGCGATGGACCTAGCCGCGCCATCGAGCTGCCAAACACGACACCATCGGCATCGGTGCTTGGGGCGACTACGTAAATTAGTGCTGTCAAATTTAGTTTGAACTAATATTTCCATACAAATTAAGGGTACACGTAAAAACATGTCGTCTAAAAACACGGCGAAGCGCCAGGCGTAAACTAGTTTGACATCTCTAACTTAGTTTATAGCTATAGCCGTCCTTTTCTCGCACAGCCTTTTAGTAAAAGATCGCAATTCTCTAATTTTAGTTTAGATATTAAACAAGAGAATCCGCACCATTTTGTTTCTGATTTTGATCCGAGTCTTCATGACTTCGACACGTGGTGCGATGAAGTAGAAAGAGCTCGTATTTCGAACTATTGGGACGACAGAGAATGCCTTGCTCGCATCGGATATTGTCTAAAGGGTGAATCTCGCACCTGGCTTAGCCAATGGACAAGCAATATTCGCACATTGTCCAGTTTCAAATTAGAACTAAAAGCGCTATGCCCACGTTCTGTCGATGTCGCGAACATTCTTTATGATGTAATGCGGACAGAGTCCGATAAATACTCCACATACGCTGAGTATGCTCGTAAATCGCTTTTAAAGTTACGCATAGTTAAGGGCCTAAGTAATGAGCTGCTTACCGCTATTATTATTCGTGGAATTGCAGATCCACAAATTCGTGCTATGGCTACTAACGCTAAATTATCGCCTGATTCTATAGTGGAGTTTTTATCGAGCTTTGTTAAACCTTCTAGCAGCTATAATAAGAAACTGTCTCCTAATGGTCCCAATCGATCTGATAAGTCTTCCAATCGTAGTTACTCAAATCGCAAACCGTTAAAACGTCAATATGATTCCAAAAATTTAAAATCAATAAAATGTTATCAGTGTAATAGATTCGATCATAAGAGTGTTAATTGTAATAAACGGTCGAATACAACCCCGAGTAATAGCGACGAAAAAGTAATTGCGTTGCCGACGACATCTCGTGGCGATCCACCGAAGTGTACGTTTTGCAAAAAAGTGGGTCATTCCGAGGTTACTTGTTTTGCTAAGGAACGCGAAAACTCACGAAATAACAATTTTTGTCGCGAAATTGTGGGTAATTATAAAAATCGTGATGTAACGACCGCCGTCATATTAGGAATACCGTTAGACGTACTAATCGACAGCGGTTCATGTGTTTCTTTAATGTCTAAAGCTGTTGCTAAACATTTTCCGTGTCAATTTAAGCCTACTAACCAGCTATTATGCGGCCTGGGTGGTACGGAAATTAGATCGGAATCATTTGTTACGCTACCCGTTGAGTTTAGTGATATAACGATTGAAATTGATTTTCGTGTTGTGGGTAGCAATAATCTGAATGTACCCGTCATAATCGGTACAGACGTACTAAATAGGAAAGGTATTACTTATGTTAGGTCCGGTAACTGCTAACGTGTAGTTCACAGTGAGGTGACCGCAAACGTTGTTATGCAAGTAAATTCGATTTCCTTATCCGATCAAGTTAATACGTCTGTATCCGGAAATGATAGGGAACAGTTACTAGAGATCCTTACCAAGTATTCCGAATTCTTTTTAAGCGGTACTGCTACCACAACAGTGAAAGATAGTGAGAGGCATATTGAGTTAACAACCAATGTGCCAGTGTACTATAGACCCTATAAGTTATCGCATGATGAAAAATTAAAAGTACGCACTATTGTGAAGGATTTGTTTGATAAAAAAATTATTCGCGAGTCCGATCCTACTAGTTAAAAAGAAGGATGGTTCTGATAGAATGGTCGTGGACTACCGTGCATTGAATCGAATAACTGTCAAAACTAGATATCCTCTCCCCTTGATCAACGACTATATAGATAGGTTAGGGAATGCTCGCTGGTTCAGCTCCCTCGACATGGTTTCCGGCTTCCACCAATTAAGGGTTGCTGAAAAGTCTATTCATAAGACCGCATTCGTCACACCAGAGGCCCAGTTTGAATATTGCAAAGTACCCTACGGTTTTGCGAACGCGCCGATTTTATATCAGATAACTATCTCACAAACGCTTAAATCCTTCATTGATGCTGGGAAGGTATAATATACCCCGAAGGTATAATATACACGAAGGTATAATATACCCCGAAGGTATAATATACACGAAGGTATAATAAGTAATATACCCCGCTCGATCCTTACCGGTTCGCTATTCCTCTGGATATTTCGACATCCTGGATAGCGAAGGACCATCCTCCATTGCCCCATACACGACATCAAGAAGGTGCGTAGCATTGCATCAACTTTATACAATTCTAGCACCCTCATGGGCCATGTATGAGGAACTGAGTCATAGGCCTTCTTATAGTCTATCCAACATGTCGACAGATCCTTTCGGGAACGCCGAACCTGCTGGCTAATGGTCATATCGATGAGGAGCAGCTCCTTAGTACCACTGGACCCATTCCTACATCCATTTTGAGAGGCAGACATGATACAATTACTATCTATATGTGTGTTAATCTTAGCTCTCAAAATGGATGTAAGAACCTTATAGACCGTCGGTAAGCACGTGATCGGTCTATAATTTTTAGGTTCCGTAGTACTAACTGTTTTGTGGAGCAGGTGGGTTATTCCTGTTGTAAGGAACTCGGGTAGCGAACCAGACTACAAGGCTGCCTGGTATTGAGATGCCAAGCGAGCGTGCGACCTTTGTAGCCACTTTATCCATAAATTGTGCAGCCCGTCCGGCCCTGGAGATTTCCAATTAGGCAACGGACGGACTGCACGGGCTACATCTTGGGGGCTGATAGTGATTGCCCCCATTTCTGTTATTGGATCGCACGCTCGCTCGATCTCCCGAGTCCAGTCACCTTCGGTGTGACTGACAGGCATCGACCAGATGTTGCGCCAGAATGAACTCATGGCGTCACTATCCGGCAGACGCGTATCAGTCACACCTTGTTCCGGTCACTCCCAATCCTTATACACCCACCTTTCATTACTCCGGAATGTGCGATTCTGGGTGTATCGCTCCACCCGCCGCTTATACCTATGGATGCGGTTTGCCCATGCATACACCTTCTGCTTCAGGAAGTCGACGCGCTCTGTGACACGGGACATATAGTCTCGGGAGCTGTTATCAGTCCCCGAAAACACCCGTCTCACAAAGCGCATCACTCTTGGGCGAGTGTTGCCCTCTCTGAAGTAGATTAGTTTGCCGATGAGTGCTCTGGCCCCACCAATACGACACTCGATCCTGCGCTGCCAAGCCGGCACGGCTGGTTTCGTTCGTGTAGCTCTGTCATTAGGGAATTTGACGTGAGCTACACGACATGCCGCTACAGCCGCGTAGTACATCGAGTGTGTGTCAGTGAGGTCTTCGCAGTTTTCAAAATAATTTGACAACTGCGAATCCAGAGCAGCCACCAGCGCCTTATGCCTATTATGCATGGGCAAACGAGGCCAGCGTGGCCTAAGTTCGGGTGGCATGTTGCGATATTCCCGAATAGCACACTCCAAAGCAATTCAATTCGTCATTGCACTGGGTACTTACGTTTGTAACCATGTCATAACACTCCTCGTCAGCGTGGCTGGGAGCATGGTTAGACGGTGGTACCACCACTGGTACCACAGTCTGCGACGGAGGGCCAATGACATGGCTACCCATTTCAGTTCGGAGGCGATCAAGTACAGTATCATCCAGCATATGATTACGCTGGATGACCCGCACCTGATCCGATACGTTGACGGCTGGCTCAAGCACCTGAAACAAAGAGAGCATCCGAACACGGTACGCGGTCAGATTGTTACCTCCCTCTGTAGCCCCATAGTATGAGCGCATGACATTTTCGTTGATGGGTTGTGTCCATCGCATGCGCTTCGCACTTCCGCCGGGAGCTGGGACCCTATCAGAGGCCGGTGGGCCTCGAGGTCCTAAGCTGCTCGGCGGCCGGCATCCTCCCCGTCGACGCGCTGGTGGTGATGTCGTCGGCGTTGAGAAGAACTCGTCGCTGGAGCTCGACGCAACTGCCGCGGCCGGTGTCACAGCACTCACGGTGGGGCTGGGATCCGGCGGCGGCGGGGCGGAGCTGAGCGACGAGGCCGGAGGTGGTGGGCGTGCACGGCGAGCTGCGGCTCTCGTCAACATTTTTCTTTTTAACCGACTTTCGAAAAAGGAGGAGGTTCTATGTTCGACTGTATGTGTTTTTTTATGTATGTCCGCGCATTTCTCCGTCAGTTGTGGACCGACTTTTTTATCCGAAAGAATATACTCCCGAGCTGGTCCCATATAAATTTTATCGAAATTGCTTCAGCCCTTTTTGAGAAACTAAACAAAACGAAAAATACGCGTATCTTGATGATGTTTTTGTGTTCTCCAAATGTTTAAATTCCACGTTCCATGTTATTGGGGGTTTTAGTTCTGGGGTATAACAACTAAAAAGCGAAAAAAAAAATTTTTTAAAAAAAAAACAACCGACTTTCAAAAAAAAATACACTAAAAATTTAAAAAATAACTTTAATTTCGGAAGTCGGTGTCAAATCACGAAGAAGTAAAATACAAACACCGGCGTTCCGGCGGCGGCGGGGCGGAGCTGAGCTGCGGCTCTCGTCAACATTTATCTTTTCTCATACATTCATCGTCATTATTAACTTTATCTTGTCATTTTTACTATTGTTTTTTATTATTTACATATTGTAGGTACTCGTATTATTGTAGGTTTTGTTTGGTCTTGCATGCATTTTTGAATGTTTAAAATAAAATAGTTTGTTGATAAAATTGATATAAAATATGCAGAGAAAATTTTTCTGTCAGTTCGGTTGACAGTCGAGCCACAGATTATTATTATCATTCACATACAGGTTGAAGAGCGATGGTGACGTCAACCCTCCTTGTCTCACTCCGCACTCCAACCCATATGCGTCAGATCTGACCCCTGCCCATCGGACACTATTGACCTGGTTTCCATACCAGAACTTGATGATATTAATAAGTTCTCTTGTTTATTTATTTATTAAAACTTCATGCAACACAAATGTACAAAGGCGGACTTAATGCCTTAGGCATTCTCTACCAGTCAACCAAGGGTGGTGGAGAGATAACATGGCAGGTGCATAAACTGAAAAAAAAAATACGATAAGACGAAAATAATTACAAAAGTGTATATATAATTAAAATAAACATACAATATTTAATATAATATACCTACATATATAATAATAATATATAAAATCTGCGGTCTGCTTAAGACACAAAATAGCACTATCCGTTGACAATCCGGGCCTAAACCCGAATTGGTTGTCATGTGGTCTTATATATTTATTGGTTGGGTTGCGACAGTAGTCGAGCGGATTTGGCAGTTAGGACTCGAGGTGGCCCTGCACAAGTCCGAGGCCATGTGTTTTCATGGTCCTCGGAACGCACCACCGTCGGATAAGGACCAGGCCCGACTGTCGACGGTGCGTAGTGTACCACGTGGGCCTCAAAGAGATGTCAGCAGTACCTGACGGGGCCCGTTAGGGCCGATGCCTGCCTGGGGTCGCAGATAAATAGAGTTACCGCGGCCCTTGGCACAGAGGCAATTTAAAGAATAACTTATGCGGGTTTTTAGTCACTAAAAGTCTGTCACGCCCTCCCGCTCCGTCAAGAGCGGGCGAAATCATTGGATGATTTCCCACCCACCAAAAAAAAAAGTCTGTCACACTATTCCAGTTAGTAAATAAAATAATAGTGTGACAGACTTTTATTACAGGCTATAATTCCTGAAAACCATCTAATCCACAAGGGCGACCAAATATATTCAGAAAAAAAATATCATAGAAGTCAGAAAAAGTTGTTTACATCTAAGGAGTCAATACAAAATACTGCTTTGACGCTTGATAAATCAAGGTTGCCATAATATGATGTAAAATTAAACCGATTCACCCATCGGCTGATTGGCTAATAATATTGTCACGCAAGACCTTTGATCCGTCATGTTACGTAAACACGTTGGCAAAGAACTCAAGCAGATAATAAACACACTTGCTTGAGTAGCTACGAGATATGTATCAGTTACAATATTTTCCTTTTGACGTCAATATAACTAATAAAATCTTCAAACTACATTGTGTCTTATTAGAACAGGACCATATATTAAAGTACTGGTCAATTTGTTCTAAGAAGTGCATTAAAAACCGCGATAATCTGTATAAAAACGTTTTGAAAAACGCAAACAATGAGATAAATAAAATTACTTATAAACGATACCGAAATTTTTGTTAATCATTATTAAAAAAACTTAAAAGAGACTATGAGAAACTGCAATTCCAAAACGCAGGAAAAAATTGTAAAAAAATTTGGAAAATAGTCAAAGAGATAATATATGTAAGTAAACCAAAAGACAGCCCGATTGAACTTATAAGCAACAATGACCCCCAAAATTCCGCAAATATTGTTAACCAATACTTCGCAAATGTTGGTAAATCGTAAGCAGAAAAAATCACTGAGAATAATCTGCAAACGGAACCCATCACCTTAAACTTGTACAGCCATTCTTTTTGTCTGCTCCCTACGGATGAATATGAAATTGGGACGTTAATAGCAGGATTGAGGAGTGATTGTTCGGTAGGTCTTGATATGATATCTAGCGATGTCTTGAAATCAAATAAAGATGTTCTAACATTACCTATAACGTACATCTGTAATCTGTCTCTGGCAACCGGTGTATTTCCGAAAATCTATAAGAAGTCAAGAGTTCACCCGATACATAAGAGTGGTGACAGAGACTGTGTCAATAATTATAGGCCAATCTCAATTCTCCCTACCCTATCAAAAATTTTAGAGCGTATCATTAACAAGAGGCTTGTTAACTACTAGGAAAATAAAAATCTTTTGTCACATACACAATTTGGTTTCAGAACCAACAGATCAACCGCCAATGCTGTGTTAGAACTAACAAATTATGTAGTTAACAACCTAGATTCAAAGAGGAAAACCATTGGAATATTCTTAGATTTAGCAAAGGCCTTTGACACAGTCTCTGTCCCTATCCTGTTAACAAAGCTCGAAAGCCTTGGTGTACGGGATCTTCAATTAAAACTATTTAAAGATTACCTATCTGATAGAACACAGTGTGTACAAATCGGTAACATAACTAGTGTAGAGGTCCCAGTGACTTTTGGAGTTCCCCAGGGCAGTATTCTCGGACCGACACTGTTCCTAGTCTATATAAATGATATATGTCAGCTAGAGGTTCCCGATTCGAAAATTGTTGCGTTTGCGGATGATACGGCCTTAATTTTCAGTGGTAACTCCTGGAATGAAGTTTTTTCCACAGCTCAGATGGGCATGAATACAGTGAGCAGTTGGTTAAATAATAATTTACTTACCTTAAATGTAGAAAAAACGACATACATAACGTTTTCCATTAAAACCAATGACAAACCGGATCCCACTTTAAGCATTGTCTCTCACTCGTGCCCACATGCAAATGATCCAAATTGTCAGTGTCCTAGCCTAAAACATACTGAATCCACCAAGTATTTAGGCGTAATTATTGACAGAAATCTTACATTTCACGATCATATTAATCTTATATCTGCGAGAGTGCGTCGACTAACAATAATATTTAAGGCCTAAAGAAACACTGCTTCGAAATCTGTTATAAAATCGGTCTACTATGCTCTCTGTCAGTCTCAGCTTGAATACTGTATCTCGACATGGGGTGGCACATGTAAAACTCATTTCTTAAAAGTTGAGAGGACACAAAGATCACTCCTTCTTTTGGAATAAATTACAAGGCCAACCATGAATTTGGCCTATTGGAAGGCTATAGCAACGCTGATCACGGCGGCTGTCAAATGAGTGGACATTCAACCACAGGAGTGGTATGCTGCTACTCTGAAAGCATTGTATCATGGCTGAACTAGGTATATGTAAAACAGACAATTAAGGGAAAGTGTTAAATGCAGACTCCTTGGACCCTTTGCTCCATAGAGTCGAGTAATTATCTGTCACCATAGTGATGAAAAATAAAGGTGTAGTCAAAAATGTGCGATGTAAAATGTTGATGATATAATTCATAGAATACGTTGCACCTTACTGTTTACTTTGCTTCCACAACTGCGATCCTCCGCTTTAAAAAGCGTATATATTCTAAGAATAATAAGTTTAGGTCATCATACACTATGTTCCTTCACTGTCAGTGTGTGTGTGGTATTAGGTACCATGTTTTCCTAAGACCTGAGAGGTTACTTTCACTATAAATTCTCTATATTCTGTAACAACTTACTGGATTATCAGTCAACCTCTCGTACAGGGAACCACTGTACTTTAGCGTCGGTCGCGTTTTTATAGTAGATATTTTTTTTGGGTAGAGAATACCCTTTTTAGTGTAAATTTGAAAACCCCAAAGTGCGGAAAACCATAGGTTTTTTTTTATGAATTTTTAAAAATATCATTTTGAGGTTATGTTTTGTTAACTTTTTGGGTAAAAATTTCACTAAAAATTGCTCAAAACACAAAAGTTGCTTCTGCAACGGTTTCGGCGCTGCGGGAAGTGCCCCTTCGCCCTTGCGTAACAAAGGATAGGCACCTACGCCCACCTCCCGCAGCTTCGGCTTGCTGGTCGCCTCCGGCGACCAGCCTCAGCCGCTACGGCTCGCGCGGGTGCCTATGCTATGTTACAGCGGGCGGGGGCTTCTCTCCCTTCGCGCCTCCGGTTTTTGTATACACTCTAGGGGTAGCAATCAAAGGACTACGTGCAGTCAGTGTGTCTCGATTCGGTTTTGGAAAAAAATCGACCTATTTTAACCATAAAGTAGATAAACATAGGTCATAGATTATATATCTTTTTGTATTGTATTGCTGCAAAAAAAATGCATTTCGTTTCACCTTAAGCAGATACCACAAGAATATATACAGGATGTAACGGAAAGGTGTGGTCATATTTTAAGAACCGGTTCTGCTCATGGAAATGAACAACTTTCTCTATGAAAAAATAGAAAATTCCCAAAAAAAATTGGACTTTTCATACAAAGTTATCATCAGCAGATCAATATTTGTATCGGAGGTAAAAAAAATTTTTGAGTAATTCCTCAGATTTTCTTGAAGAAAGTGTTCATATCGATGGCCAGATGCTGATGCGTTACACCCTGTATATATATGTGTATATACATATATATATATATATACAAAGTTGATACGACAGAGGGGCTTTCCTTTAAACTGCCTATACTAGGTACTATTTTCAAGCTCTGTACCAAAAATCAATTAAATCGGAGCAGTAGTTTAGTCACAAACGATTTTTTAAGTTTTGGCCTCGTTTGAACACGATGTATCTTTCCTAACAGCTGATTATGTCTATACGCACAGGTCATGCACCTTAAAACGATAAATCTGAGTATAACCTACGATACGACGCGTTGTTGCCGTTCTCACGCAAGTCGATGAAGTGCGATGTTGCCGCTTTGTTACCTAGGTATCTAAGGTCAGTTAATTTTATTTATAAAGGGTGGTTGCGTTTTACTCTGAATTGTAAGCTATTTAGTTTGGTTGAAAAAAAAAAAACCTCATTTATTATTATTTTTATTTTTATACCGTATCGAATTAATACTAAACACGTATAGTATACGTAGTTTAATTTAATGCCCCTCTGTCACATCAACGTTGTATATATATATATACACACACATATGTATATATATATATATATATACGGTCGAATTGAGAACCTCCTCCTTTTTTTTCGTCGGTTAAAAATAACTTTAAATGGTCAATAAATCAAAATGTTCGTAGTTATTCACCCAAAAAACACAATTTACTGAGAAATGAGTTATAAATTTACAATATTTACACTAAAAACTATTAAAATTCACTGTCGTTTTGTCTAAACGAAAAACGAAACAACCTAGGAATGAAATTCATACATTATCTATCAGTGGCAATACGTCTATTTTGGTACAATTTTTTGAAACTTTAAGATTTTTTTCTCAAAAAGTTATGTTTCCGCAGTGTAATATTTTACGAAAGTGTTTTACTTAGATACATGTACAAGCTGTAAAATTGTGAAGCCTCGCACGAACCGACGCTAAAGTACAGTGGAGCCGGCGGTTTTTCCATGTTTTATATATATACTGTAAATGTAAACGTATCAGATTTATCCAAACACTTGAATTAAGGAACTATTCTTGATTCAAGTGTTTTAAGATACAATAACATAACATTGATATTGACATTGATACTTATTATTTTTTTTTCACAATTGTAGCAACGCCACTGGCGTGGTTACAAGACCTTTAAGCCAAGTCTTAATTTGATCACTATAACTTTTTCTTTTTTCCCATTACAATGCAGATGTAACACATTCTAATGTATTTTGCAGTATTTGGAAACAAATGTGACGAGTCAGGCTTCTCGGAAAACTTCGCTGAGGTAGTCTTATAGGAGGGGATACCTTGCATTCTGATGAGTACCTCCACCATATATTAGCCTTTTATACAGGCTGTAAGGGACAAGATATCGCAAACTTCGCGAAAAGGTTTTATCTAATGCCACTAACAAAATTATGATAGTCATTCATCTCGGTAATGATTGGTTACAGATATTGATATTTTCAAGCGCGCAATTTGTTGCAAACAATGCGATCTCAACGCGACGCAATTAATGTAGGCGCACGCGAGCGCGTAGTACGTAGTTACCTACACGTCTTACACACACAGACACGGCCGTGGAGCCGCGCGCGACGCGGGTCGCCTCGCTCCGCTTGTATGAATTTACCTACCTACAACGTCGAACAAAAGTTAAAGACATCTTAGCTGCAAGTGCAGGTACAGTCAAGTCAGTAATTTAGGCTGCATTTTAAAACTAAAGTTGTGTAAATATTTTAAGAGCTTCATGGTACCTACTACCTAGGTACCTGTTGGCTAATTAGAATAAATGCAACAACAATGTTAGCGCCGTCTACTGCGAAGGGAATCTCAACAAATGTATGTCGTTGTTTCATGTAAACAAAAAACCATAGTTTTCAAAGTACTTTGTCATAAAAATACATTTACGTTAACGACAAACGAACACCTAAGTATTTAACGCACAACCAACAACAGTAAAAAAAAAAAACGTAACGTAATAATGTAGTGATGAAAACAAAACATTTAATAACATTAGAAGACAACGTTACCTAGCTTGTAATAAACATTATTATTAAGTACCTAGTATTTGCGCTTGTTTTTTTTGTGTTTGTGTTCATTTTTATCACTCAGCCCACCAGCTTTAGGCCAGGCTTTAGCAATAACGGATTAAGTTTATGGCTAATTAGCCATAAACTTAGACCGTTTTTGTAAGGGAATTCCCTTAAAATAACGATTCCGACAAGGGTTAGAAATAACAAATAAACTTGTAAGTAGCTACCTACATTGCGATCCAGTGATGTAGGTATAAATTAATGAACTTACCTCAAGCTCGCTCACCTCTAACCAAATAGGGTTCAAAGTATCCGCCACCAACTCGTTCGCAGATCTGAGCGCAGCGTGACACGTGGCAGAAAGGTGGGGTCCTGGCTTTATAGTTATTATACTCTTTGGGTCCTGGACACACTCCGTTCTCGATACGATTCCTCATATTTGCTGCTGAATTACACTCGGACACAAATACTTTATCTTTGATGTAACCCCAAAGAAAAAAATCTAATGGGGTCAAGTCCGGTGACCGAGCTGGCTATGGCTGCGGACCAAATCTTCCGATCCATGATATCCAAAAAATCACACAACACAGAAACAAAACACAAATAAAACACAGAAAGATTAACACACTTTTTTATATAGAAAGATTAACACACGAACACAGAACAACACACAAATATAACACAGAAATATTGTTTTGATAAATTTCCGATAACCGTAATTCGCAATAAGTGGCACACGTTCGCGACCAACGTCAACGAGGAACTGACAAAAATACGTTAAAATCGGCGAAATGCAAAAGAAATGTACTTTATCTAAGTTTTCATTATTCCTTTGAATTCACCGCACAGTGCCTACAGTACTAGTCTGCTTGGCGCAATGGCCCTTTGTCGGTAATTTGCGGCGCGTTTGAAAGCAACAAAGCGCGTGCCGTCTATACTCTATTAGGCATTGACCTCGCTTAATTGAAACAGCTGAGCGGGTAGTGTTTTCGAGTTTTGCGTTTGGTTGCTGTCATAAAATAAGTCCTATATCAACTAGCACAACTTATTATTTTACATTGTCACAATCAATAAATTTATAACGAGTTCAGCTAATCAACACTAGAGAGAGCTTAAACCAAATTATTCTAGAACGATAACATCTTTGAAATTGATGTCATATTCGCATGCATATATGGTCACAATCAATAAATTTATAACGAGTTCAGCTACTCAACGCTAGAGGAAGCTTAAACCAAATTATTCTATTTAGAACGCCTTTGAAATAGATGTCATATTCGCATGCATATGTTATCTCTTTTGCCACTCAGCTAGAGATGTAGACAAACATCGATATTTCAATAGCGACGTTTATTTTTGTTGTGCGTCCGAATGTAATAATTATTGTTAACATCACTCAAATGTTTTGAGTTATGGAAAAAGATGATTGTCTTTAAACAGGTCTAAATCCTACTAATATTATAAATGCGAAAGTTTGTATGTTTGTTTGTTTGTATGTTTGTATGTTTGTATGTTTGGCTGAAGGTATCGCAAAAACGGCTGAAGGGATTTGAATGAAATTTCGCACACTGGTAGGTCATAGCCTGGATTAACACATAGGCTACTTTTTATCCCGGTAAATGACAAGACTTAGCGAAAGCTGAGATGGAAGTAGAAATCCAAAGTCAGGCTGAACGAGCGGTTTACGCTCACAAAGTACCAGGAGACCAGAAACATGAAAAGTATTTCCGGGGTTGGAATCATGAGCGGTAAAGTCTCGCAAAGTACCAGGGGACCAGAATCATGAAGAGGTTTTTTCGGGGCTGCCCCAGCGGTATAGCTTCGCAAACCACCAGGAGACCAGAATCAAGAAGAAATATTGCCTGGGCTTGAATCCTGAGCGGTATAGATTCACAAGCTACCAGGAAATCAGAATCACAAAGTATATTCCGAGGCAGGTATTATGAGATGTAGAGATTCACAAATTACCAGGAGACCAGAAACATGAAAAGTATTTCAAGGACTGAAATTATGAGCGATAAAGACTCACAAAACTACGAAAAGATCAGGATTCACGAAAAAGTAGTTCCGGAACTGGAATCATGATAGGTGTAGATTCCAAAACTACCAGGAGACCATAGTCATGAACCAGTATTTTTGGGGCTTAAATCCTAAGCGGTATAGATTCCTACGACCTACTAGGAGATCAGAATCACAAAGTATATTCTGTGGCTGGTATTATGAGAGGTACAGATTCACAAATTACCAGGAGAACAGAATCATGAATAAGTTTTCCGAGCAGTACAGATTCACGAACAACCAAGACATAGAAGAATTACAAATGTTACCAAAAGGCTGGGATTATGAGCGGTAGAGATTCATAAATTACCAGGAGACCAGAATTATGAAGAAGTGATTTTGGGGCTAGAATCTTAAGCGGTATAGATTCACAAAATACTAGGATACCAGAAACACAAAGAGTGTTCCGGGGCTGAAATCCTGAGTGGAATAGATTCTCAAACTACCAGGGAGAGGGGGCTGGAATCCTGAGCGGTATAGATTCATAACCTACCAGGAGATCAGAAGTACAAAACATATTCCGAAGCTGGTATTGGGAGAGGTAGAGATTTACAAATTACCAGGAGACCAGAAATGTGAAGAAGTAAAATTTCCGAGCGGTATAGATTCACTCACTACCAGGAGATCAAAATCACAAAAAAAAAACCCAAAAAAAAGGGTGGGATCAAAAGAGGTAAAAAAAAAAATCATCTTGAATAAGTATTTTCGGGACTGGAATCCTGAGCGGTATAGATCCTTAAACTACCAGGAAAACAGAATCATGAAGAAGAGAAATTTCAGACCTGCACGCGGATGAAGCCAAAGGTAAATTGGAAGTAAAAGGTGGTGAAAAAGTTAATCCTACTAATATTATAAATGCGAAAGTTTGACATGAAGGGAACGCAAAAACGGCTGAAGGGATTACAATGAAATTTTGCACACAGGTAGGTCATAGCCTGGATTAACACATAGGCTACTTTTTATCCCGGTAAATGACAAGACTTAGCGAAGGCTGAGGTGGAAGTAGAATACCAAAGTCAGGCTGAACGAACGGACACGCTCAAAAAGTACTAGGAGACCAGAAACATGAGAAGTATTTCCAGGGCTGAAATCATGAGAGATAAAGACTCACAAAGTACCAGGAGACCAGAATCATGAATAGGTGTTTTCGGGGCTACAATCTTTAGCTGTGTAGCTTCACATACCACCAGGATACCAGAATCAAGAAGAAGTGTTTCCGAGGCTTCAATCTTGAGCGGTGTAGATACACAACCTACCAGGATATCAGAATTACATATCATATTTCGAGGCTGGTATAAAAAGAAAGGTAGAGATTTACAAATTACCAGGAGACCAGAAACACAAGAGTCGCAAACTACTAGGAGATCAGAATCACGAAACATATTCCGAGGCTGGTATTAGGAGAGGTAGAGATTTACAAATTACCAGGAGACCAGAAAAATGAGAAGTATTTCCAGGGCTGAAATCATGACCGGTAAAGACTCACAAAGTACCAGGAGACCAGAATCATGAATACGTATTTTCGGGGCTACAATCCTAATCTGTATAGCTTCACACACCCCACCAGGAGCCCAGAATCAAGAAGAAGCGTTTCCGGGGCTTAAATCCTTAGCGGTATAGATTCACAACCTGCCAGGAGATCAGAATCACAATATATACTCAGACTTATTACAATTACACTTTTTACGCGGGCGAAGCCGCGGGCGGAAGCTAGTGTTAAATAAAACGAACGTAACGTAGTAACGTAGATATAACTATAAAAATACACATTTATTAACCTAATAACACATACTTGTTTATAATTGCCGTTTTGATATTTTTAATTTTAATAAGTTATGAAAATTTCATTAAGTCGGTGGTAATATGATTTGACGTAGGAAATTTTCGTAGCAGATGATAGACTATTTTTGGTATATCGACGACCCAATAAAGTGCATTATTTTAGTGATGACAATATCTTTATGTGACAGTCTTTTAAAAATACTTCAGACGGGACGTCTGGCATATCTTAATAACGGCTTCTGATGTCTATGTACCTAATGATTGTTTTGTTTCTGTTACTAAAGCACCAACTCCTGCCCGGGGATGGAGGATAAATTCGAAAGAGTTACCTCGCCCCCGGGCACTCGAGGCAGGGAGGAACAGGGGTGGGTTTTAGTCAGTAAGAGTCTGACACGCCCTTCCGCTCCACCCTAGAGCGGAAGAAGTCATAGGATGATTTCCCACCCCCCAAAAAAAAAAAAAAAGCACCAACTCAAATTACCCACTTATTTTTTTTAAATTAATTTTCTTGTTATGTAACCAGCCCCTCTAGCCATATTACTTTTCTAATATCGTTTACGCTATCGCTTAGTACAAAATGTATGGCAATGACATTACCCGCGTAGATAAGTGGCACATGACTTATTGCAGGTAGGTAATGTCATCGCAGCGCCATACATTTTGTGTGTTTGGTGTTGGTATTCTCGCGCCAGTGTCAGAGCGGCCACCGTCGAGTGCAGATGTAATAATGTTGAGTTGCGGATCGAGTTTACGGAAGATAGAAGAGTGGTCTCTCAGCTCCTGACACTCCTGTATCTTTACGGAATGTCAAAACGTTAAATTAGTTCTTTTCAGAACTGTGTGCTTCCATGTTTCTTATCAGAGCGTCTCAAACGTGGTAATGTGCTGTGATCAGCGGTGGCTACACATATTTGATTCTGTTATAAATACACTTACAATTCTGTAAGCTATAGGAAGGTGTTTTTAAGTCCCTGGATATAAGGGATGCATTAAATCCTTTTAAGTTCCAAGTGAACATTAAAAAAAATATACAGATTTGTGCAGGAGTCTGTGTTCTTTAAAGTCTCATTAATAAAAAACTCATTGGTGAAATACAGTAACAGAGGTCTTCCAATTTCTTCAGAAATAGCTGTACCTACTATTAACTTTAAGGTTTTACGCAACAGCATTATTTCGGGTTGGTAGATATGTAAATATATACGGACATAGGTCAGAAACCATTTTATAATTTGCGAAAGCGAAAGCAAAGCGCTATTCATAAAGCCTCGGCCAAACCTGCGCGTCAGTAAAGCGGGACGCGGGACGCGATGCGGGAGCGTCTGCAAAGCGAAACTGACGTGCATACCTGCGCGACTGCTGCGGCGCGAATCGCCAACTTCATTAATTGATGAACAATCACTGAAGACGCGCGACTTTATCTGGTGTAACTACTAAATTGTTGTGGTGATGACATCCTGGTACTTAATATCAGAGTCTGACTCTGATGAGGAAGACCTTTTATTGCTTGCTCTTGCGGAACAAACAACACGGTAAGTATTGTATTTAGTGATTGAGTAAGAGCTCACAGACGAGCGACAGTGTGTCGGCGACAGTTCGCGACACTTGTCGGCGACGGTCGCCAACTGTCGCTGACCGTCGCCGACCAGTGTCGCGAACTGTTGCTGACAAACTGTCGCTCGTCTGTAAGAGCCCTAAGCCACAAATTAATGTGTGGCGAAGGCCAGGATCGTCTACGTTACTACTACTACTACTCGTTAAACGTATGGTGTTGTATGCGACCGTTTAAGCCACACGCGACGCGCAACGCCCCACGTGTGCATAAACGAGCCCTAGGGGCGTTTGCACAAATAACTTAGGGCACTTTCACATATAAGGCGCAGACAGCAGCTTACTATGTGCCATCAGTTAGCGCACAATACTATTTTGATTAGACCTTTCACACCTAGCGCATAATTGGCAGTTACGCTTGATGTGAAAGCTCTATTCAAAAAAGAGCATGGCGCGCTTAATGACGGCTCATAGTGAGCCGCTGACTGTGCCTTATAATGTGAAAGCGCCCTAAGTATTATCACAAAGTATTCTTATATTTTAACTTAATTATTATTACTTACAGGAAAAGGTTATGGGTACACGATATTAACAAGGAAAGAAAAAAATATGGGGAATACCATATCCTAATGAGAGATTTACGAAACAGCCCACAACGGTTTTTTATCTATTTCAGAATGCCAGAAGCATGTTTCGATGAAATTTTAGAATTGATTAAAGAAGACATAACAAAACAAGATACAAAATACCGCGAAGCTATTTCTGCAGAGGAACGGTTAGCAATAACTTTAAGGTTAGTACCTATGTTTTGCATCTGCTCACACCCAATTTTGCAAAATCTCTATAACCAAAATTATTTCTGACATATAAATGACATAGGTTAAAGAAAAAAGACTAAGATTTAATCATTCAGAGGTTTAATCATTTAAAATTATGAAGTCAATATAATATGAAAATCAGATTTAAGCCGAGAATGTTTTCAAATATTTCGCTGCAGTAGAATCACCATCAGCATTTACTGCCTCTTCATTCAAACCGTGCAGTTCATGTTCACGAGTTGTAACCACAGCCTCGGCTGTTGTCTCGTCTGAATTATTATTATGAATAATCGGTTGTAAATTAACTGTTGAACTTGTATTAGGAGTGTTGGAATAATCGGCGTAATTAGAAAAGTTTAAAGTTGCCGTAGCCGCAGATGATGTCATTTCTGTGTTACTGTTATTAATTAAGTCCAAAATATTTGGTGCACTTGTATTGTAAGTATTAGAATAATTGCCATCATCGGAAAAGATTGAAGGAGTCGATGAATTAGTGTAAGTGTGCGAGACACGTGTGCTTTCATCGATCTCTGCTAATTCTTGTTCTGCTATGATTTGAGCTAGTTTCATTTTTATAATAGTCTGTCTACGGAGCGACAATCTCTTGACACTCTTTGCATATCCAATAAATGTATGTTCCAAATCGTCCATTTGTGATTGTGATCTCTTTTGTGATTTCCTTTCAAAATATTCTAGCACTTGGTTGACTGGCGTGACTTTATTGTTATTTTTTTGCGTAAGAGTGTTAGATCCAGGCGGAGTATTTGAAATAGGTGCATTTCGTGCAGCAATGATCTCAGCCTGTGATGCAGAAGTTTGTGTTACCGGTTGTGATTCATTATTCTCAACTGCAATATTTTGGGCATCGTCGGTTTGATCAGCTTTCGTTTTCAGAGGGATCATTAATATTATCTATTGTTTTAGCAAAAGTTAAATGTGGTTTTAGAAATTTCATTTGTTCGGCCCACTGCCACTGGCCGTAGTTTTTCTTTGCTGCTTGTCCTGTAGTGGTTTTCGTACTTTTAAGATATTTTGCGAATGTATCACGGAGATTTTTCCACTTTTTTTTCGCAGCATCACCTGGAATTTTAATATAATATATTTATATTTAATTATTTTATGGTATTTCTCTCTTGATGTATATATGTGTGTGTGTGTGTGTGGTGTGTTTGTGTGTGGTGTGTGTGTGTGTGTGTGTGTGTGTGTGTGTGCACGCGTATGGGATGTGTGGAGGAGGTGTTGATGTGAGTGTCTATTATAATAATTTGTTTTATTTTTCAGATTTCTTGCAACCGGCGATAGCTACAAAACCATTTCTCACAGCTACAGGGTTGGATTTTCTACAGTAGCACACATAGTAAAACAAGTATGTTACTATATTTGCTCGAGACTACAATCCACTTACATGCCCGTGCCTACACGACAAATTTGGGAAGCATCGGCTAACATGTTCCACGAACGGTGGCAGTTCCCAAATTGCGTGGGTAGTATTGACGGCAAGCATGTTACCATTAAAAGTCCTCCAAACAGTGGATCTAACTATTTCTGTTATTTGAAGAAGTTTTCCATAGTACTTCTGGCAATAGTTGGACCAGACTATAAGTTCATTGGTGTGGACATTGGAGGATATGGAAAAAATAGTGATGGAGGAATACTTGAAGAATCACCAATGGGACAAAAGTTGTCAAACAATTCGCTAAATATTCCACCACCTAAACCTCTTCTCGAGCAAAATATACCTACGCCTCATGTTTTAATTGGAGATGAAGCATTTGCCTTGAAAACATATTTGATGAGACCTTTTCCAAGGCGGTCAGCAAGGGAGGACAATAGTAAAGACAATTACAATTATCGACTTTGCAGAGCAAGACGTGTCGTAGAAAACGCTTTTGGTATTCTAGCAAAAAAATGGAGGATATATGATAGACCCTTAGAAATAGATGTTGAAACTTCTAAACTTGTTGTAAAAACAACTTGCATTTTACATAACTACTTGATTTGTAAAAAGGCAGATACTTTTTTGCATTTATTACCATCTCCTACGACTACGGTCTTTGTGAACTTTGATGTCGATGTAAGAAGAGCAGCTAACGTTCCTTTCCAAATACGTGACCGTTTTGTAAACTACTTTAATAATAATAATATGAATAATAATGCTGTGTAAAAAAAATATAAGACGTGGATTATTGCGATTTCCTAAACATTTTCGTAGCCGTTTGCAAACGGGCTATTTATACCTACAATATGCCTCTGCGACATGTATACCCAGTTCAAGTACTTGCGAACGTGAGCGACGTTGCCATTTCGTGCAGCGTACCTACGCGCAGAGACTTTGGTTGGTTGTTTATCAATGAATTTAGAAAGAATTGTGCTTCCTTGTTTCAACCTCCCCCGTCCTCATATAATTATAATCGGATATTATATACATATTATAGAGAATATACTATAAAATTAGTAATGAAATGTGTTTTATTTACTTACCATCCATTTTAAACACCGGACCGATCAAATCCCATATTTTATCCTTTTTTCGTAAATTCTTATAGTGTGGATTTTTCAAATCATATAAAATAGGATATTCTCTTACTTTTTCTATAAACAACTCTGTAGTATCTCCTGTTGTAGTCATTGTGGAATTAAATAACAAACAAACTCGCTCACAACACACGTCTGACCACTGGACGCGTGCGTCCCGCTCTGCCGACGCGGCCGTCCCGCGATGCGGTCGCGTAGGTATGCAAAGCGCCATTAGATGTTATGGGTAGCGTACGTCGCGCGGTAGACGCTCCCGCTTCGCAGTCGCTTTGGTCGCGCAGGTTTGGCCTCAGCTTAAAAGTTTTAACATTCTCTATTAAATACCTAAATCTTACGACGTAGCAGTAGGTACCAAAACGTGACGAATGCTATTTTATACTTCGGTCACTATGACGTAATCATTTACATCAAGTATTTGAAGAGCGGAGCTCGGGTACCTACTAATGTGTTTATTAATTAGCAAGGAGCTTGAGTTCTTGGCATCGTATTAATCGCGGATCAAATGATACACTTGAGGACGTAGTTGAGCGGTCACTATGACGTAATCATTCACATCAAGTATTTGAAGAGCGGATCTTGGTAACTGAGCTCGGGTACCTACTAATGTGTTTATTAATTAGCAAGGAGCTTGAGTTCTTGGCATCGTATTAATCGCGGATCAAATGATATACTTGAGGACGTAGTTGAGGAGCGTTTATTAATACGGCCCAGGAGTTATTAGCGGGATTTTGTCGAGTGAAGTTCAGTGGCTGTTTTAAATATTCGTTTATTGGTTCCTAGTAGATATTGTGATGTAAAATTGGTGTAGTTTTGTGTCTCAAGTGTCAACGCAAATGGACAATATGTGGAATCATTGAAACAGGCGTGATATCGGTAAAATGGAGCTGAGAATTTTATTGTAGTATTGACTACCTCAGCGAAGTTTGCCGAGAAGGCTGTCTCGACACATTTGTTGCCAAATACTGCAAAAAACATTAGAATGTGTTACATCTGGAAAAAAAAGTATAAATATGCTACGTAAGACTAGGCAATATGGTCAAAGACTTTCGCCTTCCCTTAAAAAAAAAACCAGCTGTCCGTCCCCTGTCCGTCATCACACTATCACAGTCCGTCATAAGCGTCAAAATCAAAAGTAGGTAATAAAATAACGCAATAATATATTTTATTTCCGAAATAGTATTTATTTGATAAGCTTGAATGAGATTGCTCAAGATAACAAGTACTATGCACAAAAACAAATTGAAGAGTCTACTCCACATCCCGTATTGTAAAGTTGAGCCATAATTCTGAACTAAGTGATCGTTTTGAGTTTAAAAATGGAAAGACTGCCAATTTGCAGGATATGCTTAGTAGAGAATGTACCCATGTATATAGTTGCCGACAAAAACTTACATGAACTTTATGAAGCGCTGACTGATATTCCAGTAAGTTGATACCTTCTATCCTATTATGTGTTTCTAAGGTTTACGTGCCTTTACGTGGCCTATTTACAGTGGTCCAGATCAATTCTTTAAAAGCTGTAAGATGTCTCTGACCAGCTTGTCTGTATGAGAGACGTAACAAAAACAGCACTGACCACCAACTGAGGTCAGTATTGCTTGGACAGCATAACTATGTATTTAATGGTTGGGAAGTATTCCATTCTAGGAATGTTATAGAGCTCTGTAACCGTACCATAATGGATCCAAAATAAAAAAATAATCCATAACCAATAAAAAAGTTTTGAATAATTTTGAATAGGGGTGGAGTCTAAATGAGTCATGTCATGACAGGATTTTATTTCTATTTTCTATTTATTACGATTAGTCATAACTATTTAGTGATTGTGGGATTATTATACTCATATACAATTTCATGTTTTCAAGTACTTATAACAAAAGTGTAGTGTTATCCTGCTAGTAAATATGTAACTCCTTCATGCATAATACTGGACGGATTTTGATGAAACTTAACAGTAATATAATTTACAGCATCAGGATAACCTAAAGCCCATAAATTATTATAGGGGAAGTACTAGGTGACACTTCTTAGTTGAAACTTCAGCTTAAATCATAACACATTGGTAAGTATGAAGAACTGTTGTTACTGGAAAAGGATAATCAACATAAACCAGAAAAACCTCAACACTTTTCGAAGAGTAAAAAACAGAACTTGTCAATAACAGACTCTTTACAAAATAGACGTGCCTGGGATGATAGTAAACAGAAATTGATCAATAAGTGGCCGAAAAGATTGTGTCGCATATCTTTCCATTTCATTTGGTGGAAGTTACCAATATCCGTAATAACCGCTAGGAATAACCGCTAGTTTTAACTAGCGGTTATTCCGAAATTATTTGATATCCGTAACTGATATAATATTATTCTTGTATCCGTATCCAGATCCGAAATTTCATAACCATAACATCCCTGTTCTATTCATAAGTAGAATGGTACAAGATACGTTTTGTTGCAGTTTGTAACTGAAGACAGAAGACCGATGCTCACTTGTTACTTCTGCTTTGCTAAACTAAAGCAATGCAGCCAACTGCAGAGAAAATGTCTGGAAGCAGAAGAGCTGTTTGTTCAGGTGATGAATGAGGTGAGGTATTCTGCAACTGACATTTATTCTCATAACTTCTAATTTTGACAAGTGTAGAGGTGATACTTCTCAAGCTCACACATGTTGTGTCTTGATTTCACTGACTACCCAGGATGTGTTGAACTTCATAAGTATTGCTGTTTATGGAGGCTCTTGTTTTTAAATTTTTGCTTGGTTGTCAGCGATTGGGGTCTGGACTTGTTAGTTACTTTCCCGTCTTATGACAGGTTATCAAGGACGTGCCGTCTTTTTGACCTTCTGTTTGGGCTATTCAAGTTTAGGATTTAGCCTGGTGCGGGATTGGTGTAATATCCTAGGCGCTCTATGTAGATCTACTCCTTGAACTTTTATTGTGTCATCCACAGTGGGGACCTCTAAGTACTGGTGAACTTCAGTATTTGATGCGTTAGCTAGAACCCAGAGTATTTTATTTTGGGCATATTGGATGATGGCTAAATGATATACTAGCAGTACTTCATATTTGGATACCATATGTCCATACTGGTTTCAATATTCTGTGATATACCAATAACTTGTCTGCAGTAGCAGTAGCGACTGCTGCACCGGCAACGGTCGTCTTAGCTTTAATATTTGTGGAGGCTCTTTTGAATAACTAAAGATCAATGTAAGTTGTTTGTGGAACTGAACATCAGGATTACTTTACCTAATACTATAATAACCTTTTACAGCCGAATACTTTAGTAAACCGAGGCCAGCTAGGTTTTTTCAGTGGGCTTACAAAAACTCCAGTTGAGATCATAAGTACTATTGATGTCGGTCAAATTGAAAGCATTGCTGTCAAAGAGGAAATACCAACTGTTTGTGAGAGACTAGATGATGTCATTGAGCCGAAGGAGGAACATCAAAGTTATGGTATGTTTTTAAGAATATAAAATACTATGATGGAGATCAAAATGAAGTGTTTCATTCCTACATAAATTATACTAGTTTTCATATTCTTTAATTACATGAGTTTAGTTTAGTTTTTAGTTTAGTGTTTTGAAGTTTATGTTTTTTGTTGATCAGGATTAGGAATTTTAGCATGAAAACATGTTACAGGATTAGTTTTTGTGTGTTGATTAATGAAATAAGAATAAATATTTATTAAAGTTGCCAGATTTTTTAAACTGTTTCTAACATTGACAAGCAACAACAAAAAAATTTAACAATAAGTAATTTAACGGCCGTTTTTGGTACTTTTGCTTACTACTTTGAATACGAAACATTTTGAGTCCTGTTTTAACAACGTATAAATACCTTATCGATACTCTTTGTAACAAACGGAACATAGGATTCTTTAATCTTTATTTGCTACGCTTTGCTACGATTTTTTATTCAATGAGGGCGCTACTTGGTGGCTATATACGCCTTAACTTGCAAGGTTTGTTATTTTGGGCCAAATCTTGCAAGAAGCTGAATTAAAACTACTTTTTCTTATCCTTATCCTTCAACGAAAGCTTGCTCTAAGTAGTGGTAATATAAATAATTTGTTAGTATTCTATTGACTACTGTTTTTAATTTACAGATCTTGAACTGGAAAATGCAGACATTGGATATTCAGATGTTGAAGATGTATCGGCACACCATTATTCTGAATCAAAAAATGATGTGCCTTTAATGGAATTTAAAATGGAAGTGGCAGAAGAACAAGAATTTCTGAGCAAGAAACGAAGAGCCAGTGACAAGCAACGTAAGTGTTAGTTAGTTAATTATAAGTTAAGCGAACAGGCGCCGACTGCTGTGACAACACGCACTTACCAAAACAACATGAAACAAAACACATCCTGTCTGTGCCCTCTAGAGGAGCATAAACACAATATCCTACACCTCTGAGTAGTTGCTCTCTCTGGAGAGCACACTCCTACTGCCAAATGTCTCAAACACTTCTGCTTAAAGTATTGAAGACTAAAGATTTATTTTACAGTGATAATTGAAATTAACTTTTTTATTTTCTTCCCAAACCTTGCCTGTTAACTCTAAAAAAGTTATTTGCGGGATTTTAGACTTTGCTATGCGGTACTTAGGCATACTACTTATTAATTATTATAACATGCGAAAATGGGGCGCAAGAGTACACGCAGGAATTTTCTGAAGCAGGGTAGATTAAAAAAAAACCCACGTGAACAAATCAGCATTGATATAAAAACTGCCCAAAGCCAAAAAGCCGGATATATATCGCCACCCGCAGAGCCTATTTATACACTCATAGAAGTTTCCAGAACATTGTCGAACTATCCTTGGAATATTCTAAAAACATCTATGAACTTCAACACAGTACCACAATGGAATGTTCTCGAACGTAGTGGAAACTTCTGGAAACTTTAACAACTTTCTGGAACTTTCCAGGGTAATTCGGTTGACGTATGGAATTTAACTCTCGTAATACAAGTTGTTTACATTTTATATTAGGGTCTGTTTATTAAAAAACCCAAAAAAAAAAACTTTAAGTGCCTCACGCCAATAGAAACGTCACCAAACCGTTTTTTGTGAGCACGGTCGTCGTAATCATTTCAAATGCGGGGACCACCGCGGTGCTTGACGGGTTTTGACGTATTTTTACACTCTGTGCCTGACAGGTATAAGAATAAAAGTTCATTACATAGACTTACAGAGGGCGCTACTAGTTGCTTACGTTTAGAAATAAACTACTTAATTCAAGAATATTTTACAAAGATATAAAGCCTTTTTTTTGAGGGGGTGGGAAATCATCCAATGACTTCTACCGCTCTGGGTGGAGTGGGAGGGCGTGTCAGACTCTTACTGACTAAAACCCACCCCTGTTCCTTCCCTGCCTGAGTGCCCAGGGGTGTGGTAACTCATTTTCAGAATTTATCCGCTACCCCTAGGCATGCAGGCACCGGCCACGATGGGCCCCGTCAGTGGTGGCTGACACTACTCTTTTCGAGGCTCGCGTGGAACACTACGCGCCGTCGACTCACGGGCCTGGTGCTGATCGGACGGCGAGCTACCCACTGCTCGCCGTCCGCAGGCCCGGGTCTACGGTGGCCGGAGATCGTCTCGCTACGACCTACGTCCAGTACCTCTCCTGCGGTGGTAGCGGCCGGGGCCGTGAGGGCCACTCCGTTGACCTTTCCTCACGCGTCCCGCCTCCGCCTTCGCGAGCATTACTACTTCGCAGAAGATGGAGACTGCCTCCCATTCCCTCTCGCTCCGTATCATGGGCTGAACCAGGCCCGGGCGCGAGAGGTCGCCGTCACCTGTTGCATCCACGAGGACTCAGCGGTGCTCCGCCCAAGCGGGCGGGACCTCCACCGTATGCTCCACCGTGTCCTCTGCGCGATCCGCGCAGTGGTAACAGTCGTACACGCATGATGGCGTCCACCGAGGAGCGCCCCCTGCGGAAGCCGTACTGACTCTCCGCCAGATCCGGCCCCACCCGCACCAGCTGCCCGACAAGGCGGTCTGCAATTACTCTTTCGAAGAGCTTGCCCACCCCGTCGAGCAGCAATGTGCCGGTAAGCGGACGGAGAGTCCGCGGGGCGCCCCGGCTTCTTGATCAGGACCAGCTTCCCCGTCTTCCAACGAAGTGAAAACTGACCCCACTCCATGCATGCGCTTAGGAGCTCTCTCAGTCGAGGCCCGAGAGCCTCCTCCAGGGCCAGGACCCAGACTTTCCCATGAAAGCTATCGGGTCCTGGAGCGGTGCTTTTGGCATTCAGCCTACGCAACGCTGCTCTCAGCTCTACCTCGGTCACCTCGGGAGCATCGTCGTCGTCGAGTTCGTCCGCGTCAGGTACCGCAGGAGGAGGAGCCATAGGCGCGCTCACTACGCCATCCAAGAGCTCAGGCCGGAGACTGCGTCTGCGGGGGAGTTTATCCCACACCACTTTACATGGGCACCTCCACGGATCTCTGTTCAGAGTCCTCAGCGACTCCTCGCGGGCCAATTTCTTGGCCCGCCTGATCCCAGCTCGGAGGGCGATCCTCGCAGCTCTGTACCCCTCGTACAGCTCCGCCTCGATGGCTTCCGCATCCGGCGGGCGGTTACGGAGCCTGCGGTGCCTGGTGCACAAGGCCGGACCCCGGGCATTGCACGTCACAAATCTCGGACATGGCCTCCTGGAACCACTCCGCCTCGTCGTTTATGTCGGCAGGCCTGTCCGGTGATGACACCCAACCCTGCACGATCGAGGCTTCCAGGTGTAGCTCCCGGTCCAGCTGCTTCAGCGACCAACGCGGACCACTCGGGGTCTGTCGGACTAGCACGGTCGAGGTCTGGGCGGAGACATCAAACCGGATATACCGGTGATCGGAATATGTCTCCACCCCCTCCATGTCGCGCCAGTCAACGACACGCGGTGACAGAGCGGGGCTGGCGAACGTGATGTCCACCACCGATTCACCCCGCATCCGTACACACGTGGGGACAGAACCCCGGTTTTGGACGACCAGGCCTGTCTCCAGAGCCCAGTCCTCCACCATCCTGCCTCGTGCGTCCGTGTACTGGGAACCACAAGCCAAGTTGTTGGCATTGAAGTCCCCGAGGACGAACACAGGGAGGGAACGATAGTACCCGACGACGACGTCTCTCAACTCCGCGAGGAAGTTGTGGAACACAGCGAGAGTTCGGTTCTGGGAGAATTAAACCCCCACCACGGCTATCTCCCCGAACCGTGCTGCCACGCAACCCTGTCCCCTCTTGATGTCCTCGATGGACGGGGAACCGGCGGCGGCCCGCGAAATGAGGGTCACTGAGCCGTCTAGGTCCTTCAGGAAAGACAGACTCCGGCAGGGAATTCCACTACCTCGCTGTACGCACAGTGAATGTTTTCTTGGGATTTTCATCATGTACCAGTGGCACATCGCCGTACGTCTTGCGGTCCGATGATGGAACGGGTTTGGCGGTATCAAATTATGCAAATTCGTCGCACATTCCCCAAAATGTAACCGATAGAAAACCGACCGGCTAGCAACTCCGCGTCTATGCTCAAGACTTTGGAGCTTCGACTCGACGAGCCTTTCATTGTCGATGATCCTCTTGACTGGTTTCTCAATTGTCTCAAGGCCATCGGGCTGGTATCTGGCCGATTCGTTCCAAAGATGCGAGCAGTACTCCATACACGATCGAACTTGTGCTTGATAAAGTTTGAGCAGCTGTTCCGTTGTGAAGTATCGTCTCACTTTTGCGAGGATTCCCCACTTTTTGGCAGCCACTTGAGCCTTTGCCTCTATGAAGGTACCGAAATTGAGGGTGGATGTCAACGTAACACCACAGAGATCAAGTTAGTGGGTTATTGGCACGGTTACACCTCGGAAAGATGGAACCAGGTGAAATTGACTCCTTTGAGCGGAAAAAAAACACGCCTGGGTCTTAGCAGCATTGAACCTGACCAGATTGGCATCGCCCCATTCTGAGACAGCCTGTAAGGACAAGTTCAAGCGCCCAACCATAGCCTCTCGGAGAGACCGGACTTGAGACCGTACGACGTATCTCTCGGTAACAGTGCTGTCGTCTGCATACCCAAAGATACTGGGTTTTAGCAGATCGTTAATATGCAGCAAAAACAATGTTGCCGAGAGCAGCGACCCCTGAAGAACACCGGCATTAATAGCTAGCAGTCCGGACGAGCAGCCATCTATGACCACTCGGATAGACCGATCCCTCAGGAAATCGACCGAAGGAAGGAAGCTTGCCAATAAGGCTATCGTGCCAGACCCAGACACCAGAGAGGTGAAAGATTCTAACGGATTGTGGCGTCCACTGATGTTCATAGGCCACCCCCAAGTTTCGCTACAACGACCGTTCCTTTGTGTCTCGCTTCCATCGGATTCCCACACCAGATCAGCGGTCCACATTGTGGGAGGCCTTCCAGTACTGCATCTTCCAGTACGCTGTCGCCCCACCAGAACCTTCCGGCCCCAACGACCATCTGTTCGGCAAGCAATATGCCCTGCCCAATGCCACTTCAGTTGTGTGTGTAATAGCGATTGTTCTGGCTATGTCGGTAACCTTGGTTCTCCTGCGGATTTCTAATTCCAGATTTGATCAAGCAACGACTTTCTGGACATAGCTCTCTTCATTACCCTTTGGGTGACTTTACGAGTAGGCCTTTTTATGAGGCACATTGTAAGCGACTATGTTTCAGGGCTTTATGCCATCACTGGTAAAACGCACTGGTCATAGACTTGAGACACTGTAGTATGTGACACGAGAATATACCGCGCAGCTTCCCGAATGCTGCCCAGCCGAGTCAGATTCGACGGTTGACCTCTTTCTCGAAATTTATAGCAAGTTTGTACCACGAAGTTTATACCACGTTTGCCATAACTTCTCACAATTACCCCTTCCAATTCAAGCGCGAGCAGTTCCCTGTAAGTATGTGGTTCGCAAATACCATAAACAAGTCGCAGTGGGTAGACACTGAAGACTACAGGTGTCGACCTCTGGACCAGCCACTCTTCACACGAGAAAACTGTACGTCACTTACTCCCGCGTCTTCACACCTGACTCTCAGTACATTTTGGTTGTTGAAAGCAAGACTACTAGCATATAGAAAAGTTCCTTTTAATATATAATATTATTCCTTTTTTCACTTTTACTGACTTTTAGCTTCGTTGACGTGCATACATCTGGTCATAATATATAAATAACATATTTACCGAATTAATGAATGCTTTGCAAGCACAGAATTATTAGTTTAATTTGTGCAGGTTTACGAGAAGCAATAAGATCAAATCGGCGGAAAATAAAAAAAGACAGTTTGGAAAGCTATCAATAATGAAACTTAGGAGTAAAGTACGGAAGTCGAATTTTTTATTGGAGACTTCACGGGTCTCCCGTGAAGTCTCCAATAAAAAAATATATTAATATAAGGTAGGGTAATAATTAAATTATATATAAGGTCCTAACTTAGAAGTAGCTCAAGAATTAGTGAATTTTTTTGCCAATATACCTCATAAAACAGCTGAAGCTTTGAATTCCTCACCCGATGCCTCCGTTGTTTATTAAGAGCAAACGTTCCAGGCTGGCCGGTTGAATTCCAATTTAAACATATAAACCCTATGACAGTCATAAAGACTTTCCGGAAAATCAAAATTAAATTGATGAAACAATTTTCGTTTCGTTGCTCTCTAGTTTTTTGTATAAAAGTTGTTAGAGTTAGTCAAGTGTAAACGAAGGTGCAGGTGCTCGTTCTTGGGCTATTTGCACTGCTTGGCTCTTCATCGTGTCTTCTAAAAAGCTCTAATCAAAGCTGGATAGTTCATGCAATGAGGCGTTATCATTATTTTTCCGTCCAGCGGGTTTTCTCAGGGTAACATTGAGTTTTCTTCATCTCCATCGGGTCCAACAACGTTTCCAAATGCTATCCATTTAAGTTTGTGCGCCCTAGTGGTTGTGAAGCAAAGCCAACATCGAGTCAAGCATTTTATCTTCAATGTAATCCTCCAATGTATTGTTCATTTGATTCAACTTTGAATTTTGTACTTATCAGATTTATTATCACAGGGGCGCCCGTTGTGAAGAATCCTCAACTCCACATACGAAGAACCGAACTAGATGGTGTAATTACAGAAGAGCAAACGAAAAGTGAACAGTCAGACACGAAGGTTACCCAGAACTCTCAGAACTGTACGCCTAAAACTGTTACGAAATACAAAGGGCCTTTAACTTATAAATCAGTTAATAGTAACAATGAAACCCGTATACACGCTGGTGGAAATCCTCTCAAGTGTGACTTCTGTCAGCGTTGCTTTAAAGTAAAGTCTTCTTTAACGAGACATATTCGTGAACACACTGGTGAGAAGCCTTTTAAATGTGATACCTGCCAGCGTTGTTTCAGTATGAAGTATAATTTAAGTAAACATATTAGTACGCATACTTGCGAAAAACCTTTCATATGTGATTTCTGTCAGCGTAGTTTCAAGCATAAGTTGGGTTTAGCAACACATATTCGTAAACATACTGGTCAAAATCTTGTTAAGTGTGACGTCTGTCAGCGTTGCTTTAGTGGGAAGGCTGAATTAACAAAACATATTCGTGTGCACACTGGTGAGAAGCCTTTCAAATGTGATATATGTCAGCGTTGTTTCAGTTTGAAGGGTAATTTAACTAAACATATTCGTATACACACTGGTGAAAAGCCTTTTAAATGTGATATCTGTCAGCGTAGTTTCCACCATAATTTAACTTTAACAAGGCATATCCGTATTCACACTGGTGAGAAGCCTTTCAAATGTGATATCTGTCAGCGTTGTTTCAGAGAGAAGGGTAATTTAACGAAACATATTCGTACGCATACTGGTGAAAAGCCTTTTAAATGTGATATCTGTCAGCATAGTTTCATCCATAATTTATCTCTAACAAAGCATATTCGTATTCACACGGGTGAAAAGCCTTTTAAATGTGATGTCTGTCAGAGACCATTTAGTGAGAAAGGCGAATTAACTAAACATATTCGTATACACACTGGTGAAAAGCCTTTTAAATGTGATGTCTGTCAGCGTAGTTTCTACCGTAACTTATCTTTAATAAGGCATATTCGTAATCACACTGGTGAAAAGCCTTTCTAATGTGATGTCTGTCAGAATTGCTACAATAGAAAGGATGAATTATCACGACATATTCGTACGCACACTCGCGAAAAACGATAGCATGGTCTAATGCTGCCGTTGTCATCATCATCGTCAATCAATCATCGTTGAATGTTTTTAAACAAAGAACTTTTACTGATTTGAAACTTTTTTAATTACTTCAAAATGGCATTATAAAATATTGTAAATTTAGAAAATGTATGGTTCAATGTGTGGACGAAACAGAAATGCCGGTTGTATTTGAGTGCCTAAAAGGTCGGGCGTTAGCGACCGAACCTTTTTGTGACACTTGACAACTATGGGCTGGGCAACATTAGGAAGTGCAAATCTGCACTTTATGTTATTTATGTAGGATTTTATAATAGAGAAATGAAATGTTAGCTATTTACTATTAGTTTCTGAAAGGAATGACTGATGAATTTATGAACAAAGAGTTGAGTGAACGGGAAGTAGAGTGAGGGAGTGAAGGGTGAACGGAGTAGATGTCAATTGCAAGATGTCGGATTTGGTATAAAGCTAACTAGGGTGAAAGAAGTGAAAGTAAATTTAAATAAAGAAGAAGTTTTTAACCGAAAAAGCTGTATTTTATTTGGACCCTTTTGCCTAGAAAATCTCGTCCGGGATTGAGGGTCTAAGTGATTACGAAGTGTTTATACGTTTTAACACAAGAAGTCACCGCGTGGGCGCGTGGCCGTTTTTTGACGGCCAACACGAGTTACCATTTTATTTTCATTCCAAAACGAAGTTAGGAAACGATGGCTTACGATGGTAGGAAGAACGACGAAGGCCTATTCAGGGCATTCGATTGTATACCCTAAATTCACAAGATTATATGACGTATTCCTCCATGAAGTGGAATCTAAATTTAGACGACAATTCGGCAATATTCGGGTTGAGTCCGCAACAAAAACTAATTAGCGCCCGACGTAGTTTAGCTGGCACGGCGGAACTGTGGCTGAAAACAGAAAAGGCGCCCAGAACATACGATGATGGTATTGCTCAAAGAATTCCCTGAGACGTTGAATAGCAAATAGATGCACGAGATATTGAGCACGCGGAAGAAACAAGCCAATGAGTCATTTTATCAATACATGCTCGTTATGAAGGAGCGTTACCAGACTACGTAGCGATCCAGTACATTATAGACGAAATTTCGGACTATGAGTCAAATAAACTACTATTCTACGGGGTCACATCTTATCCACTGTTGAAAGAAAAACTAGTTCTTTATAAAACTTAAAAACAAAAAACTAAGAAAGCTGATTCCACGAGGCAGCATGATAACCCGACGAAAGCGAAAGCGTAAGATGAACCCGAAGATAAATCAGTAATACATTGCGGTTACAAGTGCGGTGGTAAAGGGCATGTGGTGAGTTCCTGCTGCAAAGGCGTTAAATATTTTAAATGCAACGTATTTGGGCATATTGGTCCAGAATGCAAAGCGGCGGGAACATCGAACGACAAGGAACCTAAACAGTCATGAAGCAATCATGGCGGCTTTGCGCTGAAGCGCTGAAACAATAATTAGCCGTCTAACAAAACAGAATAGTCACGCAGCGCTAGAACGCTTCTAAGGTGTAGTTTTCTCGCGACCAGAAGGTCAGACGCGCCGTGATTTTCATGGCGCTTACTCGTTTTGTTTCGTCGCAACTGAGTAAAGTGCGGCCAGAACCCCGCACTTGAACGGAACACAGTAGTGATGTGTGGCGACTTTTTTAATACGTAGTACCTACATATTCAATTACTCAATGTTTGTTGGTTTGTCCTTCTTTCACGAATGACTTCTTTCATTACGAATAGTTTGGCGAAATTGGCTCTGAACCGTAGAACTTATTTGATGTTTCCCGTTAAGATAGGCCGAAACCTGGAGGACAGTTATTATTCTGCTTTTTATCGAGCTAGTTTTCTGCAACTGATTTCATTAAAGCCATTGTAGAAGCTATTTATTTATTATTAGAAGAAAATCAATACTACGAATAGCAACACCACGACGGGCTATATAAGGAAGGCGGCTGGCGGCACTCGTCCTTTAGTCCTGGCTGGAGGCTTTAATAAATTAGAGCCTTCACAGGCAAGTTCGGTTAAGCAGACGACAGCCTCCTAGGCTGTCCTGCAAGATGTCCATAAAAAAAAAGGCACTCGTCCAATTACGACTGCGATCGTGTTTGGAGACGAATGCGTTACCGCTCTGTGCCAAAATTTAAGATCGCTGTCGTGAGCCTTGAGGTAGCTTTCGCAACCAGCCAAAGCCTATTCGAAGCAGCCTTTTTAAAGGTAACTGACGATGGTACTATTTCTTTCAAGAAATAAGTCAAAACCGGGTTGCGCCGTCATTTCAAGCCGCCGAGTCGCCGAGCTACGTCTACTTACCGAAGCGGCCTTTATAAAGGTAGCGGAGGTAATCGTCGATTGTCTCGTCGTGTCGCCGCGCCAACAATCATTCGAAGCGGCCTTTATTAAGGTAGCGGAAGTGATTGTCCCACCGAGTCGCCGAGTCGCCGAGTGACGTCATATCCGAAGCGGCCATTATCAAGGTAGCGGACGATATTATTTCTTTTTCTTGAGATTGTTCAAACTCACTCTTGTCCCCTCAGGGAAAAACCACTGTTTCGTGGTACTTAGCGGGATACCTTACGGTGCCAACGACGCTAAGTGGGTGTTGACCCAACACACCCGCCGAGCCCCTTCAGGGTAAGGCAGTCAATTACCGGGCACCGGGGCTTGGCCTTGGGGGCTTCCCTAGCCAACCGGCCAGCCGCTACCTTTGTTGCAGCTTTACACACCTGGTGTCGGTTGGGTGTCTCTACCCCTTCGCACCAGACCCGTTAGGACCCGGTTTGCACATTAAGATTGGCAATCGGCAAAAACCAAGCTTAGGTCACACCATAGGCACTCACCTCCCAGCTGATCCCGGCTGGGAGGGTTACTCAACCCCAGGCGTGTCCACCTGGGGACTTAGGAATTTTAGGACTTAAATAACAGTTAATAGATAGTAATTGTAATTCTATTTTTTTTTTGTTCATTTTGTTTATTCGTGTCCTTATTGGAGTTTATAACTCCCGTTTTTAAAATAGACAGGGACCCCTGAGTTTGTTCCGGCATTCTTCTCAGGGTGAGGCTATAGGAATCGCCGACCCCTCCCGTATAATTAGGCCCCTTCCCTGATAAGACATGACGGACTCGCTTATTGCGAGATTCGTCAAAGAGGTCCTATTAAAGGACCCCGAGTTCTCGGCCAAGTAGGCCCTGCTTTCGAAGCGCTACAAGCGCAACCCCCCCCCCCCTCCCGTCCGCCCGCTGAAGTAGCTGACTTCAGCGATGCCTTATGCAGCCCCCGACTCGCCCCCCTCAGCCCCCTTTCCCCGCCCGATGTAGAGCCAAGCTCGGGCTCGGAGGAGGATGATGTCATGGACACATCCGCCCCTCAACCGTGCCCAGCCCCCCAACCTAGTCCTCCCCCAAGCCAGCTACTTCCCTCCCGAGGAAGCAGGCTCCACCACCTCCCCTGTATATACAGGATAAGTCCATGTGGACGGAGGTGTCACGTATGTGTGTAGAGAAGAAAATCCTCTACACCAATGCCCGCGCATGCGCGAACGGTATTCGCGTCACGGTCAAATCGTCTAACGATTACCGTGACCTAACCCGATCCCTCAAGGAGAGAAAAGTGGCTTTCCACACTTACACTCTCCCTGAAGACACGCCCACAAGAGTGGTGATAAGGCGTGTACCAAAAGAGATCTCCACTACGGAGATCAAAGAGGACTTGCTGGCTCAGCAAGTCCCGGTCATGGCTGTCCACCGCCTACATAATGCTCGTAGCGGTGAAGTATACGACATGGTGTTAGTCGTATGCGAGCCAACATCGGGGCATCACCCCATTTTTAAAGTAAAGTCCGTTTGCGCCCTCACTGGCATTTCTATTGAAAAGCCATTCAAGGCAATCGTAGCTCGCCAATGCCACCGTTGTCAACTGTATGGGCATGCGCAGAGTAACTGCTTTGCCCCTCCCAGATGTGTTAAGTGTCTGGGGGCCCACGGTACGGCCGATTGCCCCCGCCCCAAAGACCTATCCCTCTGCACAGAGCCGCCCAGCTGCGTTCTGTGCGGTCAGTCTGGACACCCGGCTAACTACCGAGGTTGTCCTAAAGCCCCCAAGCTGGCAAAACGGGCCAACGCCCGACTTCAAAGGGAAAGCCCATCAGACAAGGCGCCCTCCTCCCAAAACCGTCTTGCACCGCAAAGACCCTCCCCCTGGAATAAGCTAAACCACATAAAAGCTTTTCCAGCTCTTGCGGCCCCCACTTCCCCCTCAAACCCCAAATACCAGCGCTTATGGCCTCGACCATACAAGCGCCCTCCCCCGCGCCATCAGTCCCATTAGCCCCCCCAACTGGAGCACGCCGCATTGCGGCCCGGGCTGCGATGCCAGTGAGCCAGCCCCCCGCTATGGACGATGAAAAAAGCGTAGCCCTCACTATTCTCGAGGCCTATCAAATTTTCAGGACCCACGAAGCCCGAGCCTTGGCTTCTATTATAAAGCAGACCAAAAAGGCCGGTAAATACACTCCAGAGGCGGCCCAAGAGATATGGGCCAATTTCAATAGTATCGCGAAGATACTCGACAACTTGGATTGGTTTTAAAACCCAGTAATGAATAAAAAGGCTAATTTAAATTGCCACAAACCACGATCCCTTAGAATTGGTTTTTTCAATGCTAACGGAATCGCAGGCCAACGTGATGAGATCGCAAAATTCCTACGCGACCATCACTTAGACATTTTCCTCTTGCAAGAGACATTCCTTAAGCCTCACCGCAGTGATCCTAGAATTGCCAACTATAGAATGGTTCGCAATGATAGGACACGCTGTCATAAAGGAGGCACCCTTATTTACTACAGGAAAGACCTGTATTGTACCCCTCTAGATCCTCCTACTTCCCTTTCCGAGCTTGAGTTCTCTGCTTGTCGGCTGGGCATGACTGGTCATCAATCGATTACCATCATCTCCGTCTACTTCCCACCGGTACAATCAACATCGCCACCGGATGATCCCGTCGCTATCACCAGTGACTTCAATAACCTATTCGGCCTGAGTGACTCCGTTATTGTGGCGGGTGATCTCAATGCCAAACATCCAGCATGGAACAGCAGCCTAACAAATTCTAGGGGCAGGCTCATTTTTAATCTGAGCTCTTCCCTAGACTTTGACGTCATCGCTCCGATGGGTCTAACTCACTTTCCCCATGACCCCACTCACACGCCCGATATTCTCGATGTGGCGCTTCTGAAGAATGTAAACCTTCGTTTGCAGTCGATAGAAGCAATACACGAACTCACCTCTGATCACCGCCCTGTGATCATGCACCTGGGCTCCCGCTCGGGTCAACCCGACCCTGGTCAACCTCCCCTGACCCAGGTGATTACCGAACGGTCCACCTAGATGCCATTCCTGACCACATAGACTCAGTCGCTGACACGACGGCGGCGATCAACTCGCTTACGGAGCACGTACAGTCTATCTTGAACGATTGTTCAAAGGTGGTACCAGTGACAGAAGATCGTCGCTGGGTGCTGCCGGCCGACGTGAGGGCTCTGATAACCGAGAAGAACGCAGCCATCCGTGCGTACAGCGCTTTCCCCTGCGACGTAAACAAGGCTCACATGCGCAAATTACAGCGTACTGTAAAGAGTCGCATTAGTGAGCATCGTTCTGCGAGCTGGGGCAAGATGCTGAGTGAACTCGAACCCACCCATCAGGCCTTCTGGAGTCTCCAGAAGAAGATGCGTTCCAAGACTGCGGCTACCATGCCTCCTCTCATACGCCCAGACAAGAGTGTCGCCTTTGGCAACTCTGAGAAGGCGGAGTGCCTAGCTGACAGTCTAGAGTCCCAATGTTCTCCTAGCCTCCAGCCAGCTGACCAGGCCCACCTCGACAGGGTGGACGCTGAAGTTGAAAGGAGAGCTTCCTTCCCTCCCGTCGAAGATCCAGATGACCCTCTACCCCCCGTCACTCCAGACGAGGTGGAGGACATCATCAAAAAGCTTCAGCCCCGAAAAGCCCCAGGCTCTGATGGCATCACCAACAGAGTCATCCAGCTTCTCCCTGCCCAACTTATTTTGCTTATGACCGCCATCTTCAATGGCGCCTTAAGTTATAATATTTTCCCCCAAGCATGGAAGCAGGTCACTGTCATTGGTATTCCCAAACCAGGCAAGCCCAAATCCAACCCTTCCAGCTACCGTCCTATTAGTCTCCTAAATGGTTTCGGCAAGATCTATGAAAGGCTTATTCATAAGCGGCTCAGGGATTATGCCGAAGCTAATAATCTCATTCCCAACGAGCAGTTCGGCTTCCGTACCGAACACTCGTGCGTCCAACAAGTACATCGGATCGTAGAAAATATGAGCGCTGGGTTCCAGCGCGGTATGACGACCGATGTCTTGTACTTCGACATAGCGAAAGCGTTCGACAAAGTTTGGCACAATGGCTTAATTTATAAGCTGTATCAACTAGGAGTGCCAGACCGTCTCGTACTCATCTTACGAGACTTTCTGTCGAATCGTACTTTCCGCTATCGTATAGAGGGAGCACTATCCTCCCCTCACCCCATAAGAGCAGGAGTCCCCCAAGGCTCCGTAGTATCCCCCCTAGCGTTCACGCTGTTCACCAGCGATATTCCAAAAAATAAAATGTCACATCTAGCATTATTTGCTGATGACACGGCCATCTATTATACTGGCCGTATACCCACCCGAATAGCTCGAAATCTCCAATCCTCTGCAACCACCCTAGGCGAGTGGTTCCAGAGATGGAGAATCGAGGTTAATCCCGATAAGAGTCAGGCTGTTCTCTACTCGAGACCCCGCCACAAAATATCCCCACCCCCTCCGATCACCATGTACGATAAACTTATTCCTTGGGAGAAGAAGGCTAAGCACTTGGGTGTGGTCCGAGATCAACACCTAACCATCGCGGAGCACATAAGACAGGCCCGCTCGCGGGCCGCTTTTGCTTAAGGTAGGCTCCATCATATTCTCAATAAACGCAGCACTATGTCATTCAAGTGCAAAATGCGTACTTTCACCACGGTCATTCGACCAATCATGACGTACGCTGGCCCTGTCTTCGCACACGCCAAGCCCCGTTTCATACATAAAATGCAGACTCTTCAAAACCGCTTTCTCCGCAATGCAGCGGGAGCTCCCTACTTTCTTCGTAACGAAGAGCTGCATGTAGACTTCAGACTCCCCACCATCCAGCAGTTCTTGAAACGTCTCACCAAGCGTTTCTTGGATACTGGTGAGAAACATCGAAACCCCCTAATCGCATCGGCCGCCCGATACGTACCCTGCCGCATCTCCAAGGTGCGCCGCCCCAGACATACCCTCCTCATACCTGACGACCCTACCACTCTGCTCCAAGAGAGCCGTAGGGAAACCAGTACAATTTACAAACGCAGACCGCCGTCGTTCCGCCCTCGTCGTCGAGGCCCGTCGCGAAGACTCAGTCAATGCCCTCCCCGTCCCTTGCCAGCACGCGCCGCTGAGCCAGCTAATCCCCCAATTAATGGAAACTTGATCCAGCCTTCCATTGCTGCCCCTCCCCCCGTGACGCCCTAAGCCGAGGCCCGTACCCCGCAGGGGGTGCCCTTAGCGTAGTCACTTAGTATGTAAGAAAAATAATAAGTCCTGGCTGGAGGCTTTAATAAATTAGAGCCTTCACAGGCAAGTCCGGTTGAGCAGACGACAGCCTCATAGGCTGACCTGCAAGACGTCACTCCCTAAAAAAAAAAAAAAAAAAGGTACTCGTCCCATTTTTTTTGCCCATCGGTCATCACGGAGGACGGAAGCTCTGTCTGAATATTTAGCGACTGTCGTTATTTCAAATATTGTAAATTGTTTTGTTGCCGTTGGCCATTAAAATCTTTTTAAAAAATTAATCTGTGTTTCTATTTGTAACATCAGAAGTGGGATTCGAATGCTGAAAAGCCGTTGAAAAGCATTTCTGGTTTTATAAAGGAAAACTTGGTTATCCACCACGTGGTTTGGTTATTTAATATTCGGACGGAGTTTTTTGTCTGCGATGCCTGCCAACGATCAACGCAGCAAGTGAAAACGCCGTGGGCGAACTCCTTCACCTAATCCAATGGAGGAGATCCTGAGGAGGCTAGGCGCGTTGGAGGACCAGTCCCGCGCGTCAGTGGAGACGCAAGCCGTTGCAGGGACCAGCGATGGCCCTAGTCGCGCCATCGAGCTGCCAAACACGACACCATCGGCATCAGTGCTTGGGGCGATTACGTAAATTAGTGCTGTCAAATTTAGTTTAAACTAATATTTCCATACAAATTAAGGGTACACGTAAAAACATGTCGTCTAAAAACACGGCGAAGCGCCAGGCGTAAACTAGTTTGACATCTCTAACTTAGTTTATAGCTATAGCCGTCCTTTTCTCGCACAGCCTTTTAGTAAAAGATCGCAATTCTCTAATTTTAGTTTAGATATTAAACAAGAGAATCCGCACCATTTTGTTTCTGATTTTAATGCGAGTCTTCATGACTTCGACACGTGGTGCGATGAAGTAGAAAGAGCTCGTATTTCGAACTATTGGGACGACAGAGAATGCCTTGCTCGCATCGGACATTGTCTAAAGGGTGAATCTCGCACCTGGCTTAGCCAATGGACAAGCAATATTCGCACATTGTCCAGTTTCAAATTAGAATTAAAAGCGCTATGCCCACGTTCTGTCGATGTCGCGAACATTCTTTATGATGTAATGCGGACAGAGTCCGATAAATACTCCACATACGCTAAGTAATGAGCTGCTTACCGCTATTATTATTCGTGGAATTGCAGATCCACAGATTCGTGCTATGGCTACTAACGCTAAATTATCGCCTGATTCTATAGTGGAGTTTTTATCGAGCTTTGTTAAACCTTCTAGCAGCTATAATAAGAAACTGTCTCCTAATGGTCCCAGTCGATCTGATAAGTCTTCCAGTAGTAGTACTCAAATCGCAAACCGTTAAAACGTCAATATGATTCCAAAGATTTAAAATCAATAAAATGTTATCAGTGTAATAGATTCGATCATAAGAGTGTTAATTGTAATAAACGGTCGAATACAACCCCGAGTAATAGCGACGAAAAAGTAATTGCGTTGCCGACGACATCTCGTGGCGATACACCGAAGTGTACGTTTTGCAAAAAAGTAGGTCATTCCGAGGTTACTCGTTTTGCTAAGGAACGCGCAAACTCACGAAATAACAATTTTTGTCGCGAAATTGCGGGTAATTATAAAAATCGTGATGTAACGACCGCCGTCATATTAGGAATACCGCTAGACGTACTAATCGACAGCGGTTCATGTGTTTCTTTAATGTCTAAAGCCGTTGCTAAACATTTTCCGTGTCAATTTAAGCCCACTAACCAGCTATTACGCGGCCTGGGTGGTACAGAAATTAGATCGAAATCATTTGTTACGCTACCCGTTGAGTTTAGTGATATAACGATAGAAATTGATTTTCGTGTTGTGGGTAGCAATAATCTGAATGTACCCGTCATAATCGGTACAGACGTACTAAATAGGAAAGGTATTACTTATGTTAGGTCCGGTAACTGCCAACGTATAGTTCACAGTGAGGTGACGATCGAGTCCGATCAAGCAAACCCACAAACCAAACCGCAAACGATGTTATGCAAGTAAATTCGATTTCCTTGTCCGATCAAGTTAATACGTCTGTATCCGAAAATGATAGGGAACGGTTACTAGAGATCCTTACCAAGTATTCCGAATTCTTGTTAAGCGGTACTGCTACCACAACAGTGAAAGATAGTGAGATGCATATTGTTACGTCGACCGTATTACACTGGAACGTTCGAGAATGTGGTCGAAGTTTCCAGAAGTTTCCACTAGGTTCGAGAACATTCCATTGTGGTACTGTGTAGAAGTTCATAGATGTTTCTAGAATATTCCACTATAAGATAGTTCGACAATGTTCTGGAAACTTCCATGACCGTATAAATAGGCCGGACGGCGGGCGAGTGAGTCAGTCTGATTTCGACTACGGATGCGAACGGATGCGAATACAAGCGATTACGAAGAGAATAGTGATTATTAGCGAATTAGTGTTTGTGTTTATAAGTTGTTGAGTTAATAAAGGATATTTAGTTAATTAATTGTTGTAAAATAATTTATCCCATACCCAGCTCGTAACAAATTGGTGTCAGAAGTGAGGGATAAATTATGCCAATTTTACCAAAGGACGACACGGAGGGTATTCGTACAAGGAGTCAACGGCAGCAAGACATGGATCAGAGGCGGTTTGGAGATTCCCCGATACAGACGCCGGGTGGTGTTCAGCCTGCGACAGAGCCAGTCGCTGGCCCATGTGGAGTTTCTTCGGCACCAGCGGTGCCAGACTTGTCTGCGCTAATGGTGCTGTTGCAGGAACAGGCTCGTCGTCAAGAGGAGCAGGCCCGCCGCCAAGAAGAGCAGGCCCGTCGGTTGGAAGAGAAGCTTCAACAAGATAAAGAGGAGCAGGCCCGCCGCCAAGAAGAGCAGGCCCGTCGGTTGGAAGAGAAGCTTCAACAAGATAAAGAGGAGCAGGCCCGCCGCCAAGAAGAGCAGGCCCGCCGGATGGAAGAGAAGCTTCACCAAGACAAAGAGGAGCAGGCTCGCCGCCAAGAAGAGCAGATGCTCCTCATAAAAGACCTTCATTCAACACTTGGCAAGGAGCTCCAGGTGATGAAGGAGCAGGTTCACCAGCATGAGAATCGTATCTCAGAAGCTGAAGTTCAGATTGCTGGGGTGAAGAAGGCTTTAGGTGAACTTAGGGCTGGAGACGTGGTTGTGCCTTCAGCGGTTGCTGCACCTTCGGCACGTGGATTTAAGGTGCCGCCATTCGACGGAACATCTTCATGGTCGGCCTACAAAATTCAATTTGAAGCCGTTATGAAGGCGAATGGGTGGACCAAAGAGCAAGCTATGACCGCGCTAACCTTAGGCCTCCGAGACCAGGCCCTAACCATACTTGAGGCTCTTGGCAAGGATGTAACCTATGAGCAGCTGCTGGAAGCCTTAGAGGCCAGATATGGTGACGCACACTTGGACCACGTATTTCGCGCTAAGTTAAGAGATCGTGTGCAACGTAGTGCCGAGAACCTACAGCAGTGGGCCTTGGAAGTTGAAAAGTTGGTTCGGAAGGCATACCAGTCTGCCCCTGCACTCATCAATGGCAATCTGGTACAGGCGTTCATCGACGGAATACGTGACTTGGAAGTTAGAGCCGCTGTAAGACTTGGGCATCATGAGACACTGAAGGACGCCTTGGCCCATGCCTTGGAAGTAGAGGCAGTGAGGCAAGACCATCGAACACACCGTATCAGGGAGGTTGTGGCATCACCTGTACGCGATCGTCCGCAAGGGTATAGCCCTAGGTGTTACACTTGTGGAGAAAGGGGTCATCTTCGGTCAAGCTGTCCAAAGCGAAGCACACTGAGAGAAAATCAATCCCAGCAAGATAGGGCGACTGATACGACTGCCCAGCAACAGCAGGGAAACGAGTAAACGCCAGGACTGAGGGGCGGGTGCTGGCTGGTATTGAAAGAGCCCCGAGGATCTCGATCTCACAGGCCCATGACGGAAACAGCCTGATCATCAAAGGCGAAGTCAACGGAAAACCATGCAAATTGACGTTGGATACTGGAGCTTCTCACACGGTCGTCAATTCTCATCTAGCAAGTCGGTTCCTTGGGGACTTCTTCAATAACCACGACCGTATACAACTACTGACAGCTACCGGTCAGCACATAATCGTCAGAGGCAGAAAGGAGGTGGAGTTAAAATTAGGTAACAAATTCTATCGGCATAATGTCATCGTGGCCGACATAGTGGACGATTGCATCCTGGGATTAGACTTCATGCGAAAACATCGTTGTGAGATCGACGTTGATCAAGGAGTATTGAAGTGTGGTACAGAGGAAATCTTCATGGAAGGTGTACCATCAGGAAAAGTTTTCCGCCTGAAATTTGACGTGTCAACACTTTTAGAAAACTGCGATTTAACGGAAGTAGAAATGGATAAAGCTAAGAAGATGTTACTTCAGTACGCCGACTCTTTCTCTACAAATGATGCTGACATAGGAAGAACAGGACTGGTTCAGCACAAAATTAATACTGGCAACGAGTTACCAATCCGTCAACGACCAAGAAGACTGCCGGCTGCACGTGAAAAGGAAGTGGAAATGATGATCGAGGGCATGGTAAAGGATGGTGTTATAGAGCCTTCATCGAGTCCATGGTGTTCTCCTGTGGTCCTGGTGAAGAAAAAGGACGGCAACACACGCTTTTGTGTGGACTATCGACGATTGAACGACGTCACGAAAAAGGACAGTTACCCACTGCCTAGGATCGACGACACATTGGATACACTGAGTGGAATGAGGTGGTTCACCACGCTAGACCTGAAAAGTGGCTACTGGCAAGTGGAAATAGACCCTAAGGATAAGGAGAAAACTGCATTCTCAACAGGAAAGGGGCTATGGCAGTTTAAAGTTATGCCATTCGGATTGTGCAATGCTCCTGCGACATTTGAAAGGCTAATGGAGCAAGTACTTGCTGGATTGATCGGAGACGCATGTCTTGTCTATTTAGATGACATCATTATCGTGGGCCGTACATTTGAAGATCATCTTCAAAACCTCAATCGAGTGTTGTCAAAAATCCGGACGGCAAATCTTAAGTTAAGTCCGAAAAAGTGCTCATTTTTCAGACGACAAGTAAACTTTTTAGGACACATAGTTTCGGAGGAAGGTGTCCAGACAGATCCGGAGAAAATCGTCGCCGTCAAGGATTGGCCAGTTCCGAAAGACAAGACGCAGGTCAGAGCATTTCTGGGTTTGTGCTCCTACTATCGACGGTTTGTCAAAAATTTTGCCGACATTGCAAAACCTCTACACAAACTCACTGAGGAAAAGCAGCAATTCTGTTGGGACGAGAACTGTAACATCGCATTTCAGGAATTAAAGAAACGTCTGTGCAATACACCTATTCTGGGATATCCTGACACTGAAAATGACTTCATAGTTGACACAGACGCAAGTAATACTGGAATTGGAGGCGTGTTGTCTCAACGGAAAGGAAACCAAGAAGTTGTTATAGCTTACTACAGCAAATCTTTATCCAAACCGGAAAGAAATTACTGCGTTACGAGACGGGAGCTACTCGCCGTAGTAAGGACATTGCAGCACTTCAGTAAATATTTGCTTGGACGGAAATTCCAATTGCGAACTGACCATGCTGCATTAAAGTGGTTATTGCAATTCAAGAATCCAGAAGGACAAGTGGCAAGATGGATCGAACTACTACAAGAGTTTGACTTCGTTACTGAACATCGTAGTGGGAGAACTCATGGTAACGCAGATGCACTGTCTAGAAGACCTTGCCCAGAAGATTGTAAGCACTGTACCAAGCAAGAGACTAAGGAGGCAGTGCCCGTGAGGATGCTAAGAATGGATCTCAGCAATGAATGGAAGGAAACCCTACAGCTCGCTCAGCAAAATGACACGGACCTCAAACCGATCTTTGAGTGGCTTAAAGCTGGTGCTCCGAAGCCCAAGTGGAGTGATGTTGCGGCGTTAAGTTCCATCACAAAGAGCTATTGGGCACAATGGAACAGCTTGGTTATCCAGGATGAAGTCTTGTGCCGTAAATGGGAAAACGCTCGAGGAGACAACTGTCATCTACAAATTGTTGTCCCCAAAGCCAAAGTACCGGATGTTTTACGGCTCTACCATGATGGATGTTCAGGAGGACATATGGGGCTAAAAAGAACTCTACTGAAGATACGAGAGCGATTTTACTGGATCCATTGTCGAGAGGATGTTGAGGACTGGTGTCGCAAATGTACCAGTTGTGCGGCTGTGAAAGGACCCCAGACACGCAGCAGAGGTGCTTTACAATTATACAACGTGGGAGCCCCCTGGGAACGGATAGCACTAGACGTTGCAGGACCATTTCCGGAAAGTGAAAACGGAAACAAGTACTTCATGGTTGTCATGGATTACTTCACAAAGTGGCCAGAAGTCTTCGCCATTCCCAACCAAGAAGCAACAACAGTCGCAGATAAATTGGTTCAGGAAGTCTTCTGTCGTTTTGGAGTACCCTTGGAAATTCACAGCGACCAAGGGAGGAATTTTGAATCACAAGTTTTCCAGGAGACTTGTCGACTGATGGGTACTCACAAGACCAGAACCACTTCTTACCATCCGCAATCTGATGGGATGGTAGAACGTTTCAACCAAACGTTGGAGAGATATCTGGCAAAAGTTGTGGAAAGCAGGCAAAGGGATTGGGACAAGCACATACAGCCATTTCTTCTGTCCTACCGTAGTGCAGTTCACGAAAGTACGACTGTGACACCAGCCTTCGCGAACTTTGGAAGGGAATTACGGTTGCCTGCAGATTTAATCACCGGAACCCCCCCTGATGCCCCACGCAGTGTAACCGATTATGCGAATGACTTGCGTACCAAGTTGAACGATGTATATGAGCATATCAGACAATCCGGCCAACAAATGTCTGATAAGATGAAGACCCGATACGACCAGAAGGCAAACCATAGAGGTTTTGACGAGGGTTCACTGGTGTGGTTGCATAACCCAGTGCGCAGCAAAGGGAAGTCTCCCAAATTGCAAGCAAAATGGGATGGACCATACCGAATCGTGACCAGGATCAACGATGTTACCTACCGAATACAGAAGGGTCCACGAGGTGCGCCTAAGATAGTCCATGTAGACCGATTGGCGCGATACTACGGGACTAATGATGCTCGGGACGAGCATGTCTAAGGAGGGGGCAGTGTTACGTCGACCGTATTACACTGGAACGTTCGAGAATGTGGTCGAAGTTTCCAGAAGTTTCCACTAGGTTCGAGAACATTCCATTGTGGTACTGTGTAGAAGTTCATAGATGTTTCTAGAATATTCCACTATAAGATAGTTCGACAATGTTCTGGAAACTTCCATGACCGTATAAATAGGCCGGACGGCGGGCGAGTGAGTCAGTCTGATTTCGACTACGGATGCGAACGGATGCGAATACAAGCGATTACGAAGAGAATAGTGATTATTAGCGAATTAGTGTTTGTGTTTATAAGTTGTTGAGTTAATAAAGGATATTTAGTTAATTAATTGTTGTAAAATAATTTATCCCATACCCAGCTCGTAACAATATTAAGTTAACAACCAATGTGCCAGTGTACTATAGACCCTATAAGTTATCGCATGATGAAAAATTAAAAGTACGCACTAAAGTGAAGGATTTCCTTGATAAAAAAATTATTCGCGAGTCCGATTCAGAACACGCTATTCCGATCCTACTAGTTAAAAAGAAGGATGGTTCTGATAGAATGGTCGTGGACTACCGTGCATTGAATCGAATAACTGTCAAAACTAGATATCCTCTTCCCTTGATCGCTGGATTATCTTTGGTCGACACATGAAACCATTGAGACGAACTCATTGCACCCAATATTTCAGCAGTCCGATTCGCAACAAACGTTTTCCACCGGCTAGGATGGCTGTTAAGCCATGATAGCACTACTGTAGAATCAGTCCACGCTGAAATCTTTTCCTTTGGTATATTTAAGACCTCTGCGGACTCTGTCAATAGCTTTGCTAAGAGTACTGCTCCACATAACTCCAATCGAGGAATGCTGACTTGTTTAATTGGGGCAACTCTTGTTTTTGCAACTAACAATGAAACATGAACGTTGCCTGTGGTATCAATTACCCGCAAGTAAACGACGGCTGAGTATGCAACTTTTGAGGCGTCACTAAAACCTTGCAATTCCAGATCATCAGTTGAACTAGTCTCAAGCCAACGACGGATTCGAACCTTGGTAAGCAATTTTAACTCTTCGCGGTAGGTACTCCACTCTGTTATTAGTTCCGTAGTTAACTCCTCATCCCAACTAACACCTGCGAGCCATAACTTCTGGATGAACACCTTTGCTACAACCACACTAGGAGCTAACCATCCTAATGGGTCGAACAAACGAGCTATGTCTGATATTATAGATCTTTTTGTTACAGGTGCCGTCGTCAACGGTGGGAGTTTTACCTCATACTGAAAGGAGTCTTCGTAGCGGTTCCAGGTAAGTCCCTAGATTTTTGTAGTAGTATCTAGTTTAATTTGTCTGTCCTTATTATTTATTTCCTTTTCTTTTACTATATGTCCTGTTTGTCCTTATTCTTAATGACCTCATGTTTTATGCTTTTTTGACCTGTTTGCCGAATTCCTTCATTCCTATCTATAGAACTTATTTTTACTATTCCATTTCTGTAATGTAAATCCACCCTTTCCCAATAATTCTACCATTTGATTACAGATTTCTACACCCTCTTCAATGTTGTTACATCCAGTCATTAAATCGTCCATATAAAAACAATTTAAAACTCTGTCTGCTGCAAGTGGGAATTGGTCTCCTTCATCATATGAGACCTGATGGAGCGATCTAACTGCTTGGTATGGTGCAGAAGCTGTCCCGAAAGTCACCGTTATCAGCTCATAATCTCTGACCGGCTTTTCAGGATCGTCTCGCCAGAGTATTCGCTGGAAGGCAGCATCTTCATCGGCCACTCTAACTTGACGATACATTTTTATTATGTCCGCCACTATACCAATAGCATGCATTCTCCATCTTAAAACAGTGTGTCTTAAATCTGCTTGAAGAGTTGGTCCTACCATTAGAGTGTCGTTTAGTGACACTCCGTTCTTATTCTTTTCTGAGATGCGATAAAAACAACACGAACCTTCGTCGTGATCTTGTCGTTTCTTATTACCGCGTGGTGTGGTAAATAAACGGCTTTGTCTTTATTACTATCCTCAGCTTTTACAGGTCTCATGTGTCCTAATTGTAAGTATTCCTTAATTACTTCTGTATATTTTTCTTTTAAATCAGTATCCTTACTTAATCTTTTTTCTAATGATTTAAATCTTGTTTCAGCTATATCACGTGAACGTCCGCCTTTACAAGCAGGTTCTTCGTCTCGGAATGGCAGTCGTACAATATATCTGCCTGTATCATCTCTCTTAGTTGTTTTAATATAGAATTCTTCACACCGTTGCTCTTCTGGATTAAGTAACCTCTTTGTACTAGTTTGTTCTTCGATCTCCCAAAATTTCTTTAAAATGTCATCTTCATTGAACTGTGCACAATGTACCTTTATATTTTTTCTATGAAGTTTTGAACTCTCACTATTTGGACTGGCTACACCTGAAAGGACCCACCCTAAGGTGGTGCTCTGTGCGATGAGAGTGCCGGATGGACTCTTAACTATACCTTCCTTCAAAATGTAGCAGTAAGCATCTGCACCCAAAAGAATATCTATTCTATTGGCTGTGTTGAAATTAGTATCTGCTAGACACAGATTGTTTATGGCAATCCAATCCAATGAACTTGTGAGAGTTTACACTTCTCTCAGGCAAGTATGAGGTGATCTTACTCAAAACGTAGGCGTTTATTTTGAGTTGGAAATCGCGATCAATTGTTGACTCAATTGTCAGATTTACCATGTGCCTTGCAATGGTCGATCTATCGTCACCTAAGCCAGACACGAGACCTCTGACTGGAATTTTCTTCAGTCTAAGAAGTTGGACTGTGGCCTCTGTAATAAAACAAGCCTGTGAACCTTGGTCTAATAATGCTCGAACTGTTTGAAATTCACCCGTTTTGGACTCGGCTTTTATTAACGCTGTGGCTAATAAAACCTGTCTGGGTTTAGAGATCATGCCAGGCAGGCAGGATCGGGCAAGGTCGCATGCTTGCATGCGACTATCGGATTATCACTAGTTGAAGAACTTGTATTATCTGTAGCCGGGTTCACGGTAACATCCCGGCCTTCATTCTCTCCGTTAGGCTCTCCATTCGGGTGCAACAATGAATGGTGGCGCTTGTTGCAAACTTTACAGACGGTCTGCTTTTAACAGTCGGATACTCTATGATTGCTGCCCAAACAATTAAAACAGATTTTATTTTTTGCTACGAATTCGCGTCTATTTTCTGTGGGCTGTTTTGCAAATTGCTTGCAGAAACACAGCTTGTGGACTTCCGAGCAGTATTCGCAACGCATATTGGACGGCTTTGTGGCTAGCATCGCTTTCGGACTATTACTGACCTGGTGAGCCACGGCTTTTCTTGGCTCTATACATTCTAAAGCGCGAAAACGACTTTCAATAAATATTTTAAGTTCCTCAAAGGTGGGCAACTTGTTGCTTAAATCGTTAGAACTGTTTAACTCCCATTGTTTTCGCGTTTCATTATCTAGTTTGAATGTTACTATATGGATGATGATAACGTCCCATGTACTCACATTGATGTTTAAATTTGTAAGCGCATGAAGACAGTCACTTGTGGTATCTAACAGCTCCTTTAATGCGGCAGCTGATTCTACATTTAATAGCTTCTGGCTAAACAACCTTTTCAAAATACAATTGACTAGATACTTTTTATTAGCATAGCGCTTTTCCAACTGAGACCAACATTCGCTGTAGTTGGCATCTGTAATGGGTGTATGCCTAATCAACTGTTCGGCTTCCCCAGTAAGATGGCTTTTAAGATAGTGCAGTTTTTGCACATTATCTAAAGATGCGTTATTGTGTATAAGCGACTTAAAAAGATCGTGAAAGGCTGTCCATTCACTGTATTTGCCAGAAAAATTGGGAATTGTGATCTTGGGCAACTTTACCAACGAATTGGATGCCTTAGAAGAATTATGATTGTTAGAGCCACTATTTTGTGGTACCGGTTCTCTAGTATTAATCTTATTAACCATTGCTTTCATCAGACATTTACATGATATATAAGTATCTTCGGTAGAATCATATAAATCGACAACCTTTTGACCTATGTCTTCTATCTTATAACGACCATAAAGTTGAGATTTGGTTTCCTTAAATGAAGACCAATCCTTTTCTAGTAATTCGAGCCTTGTCTCGATATATTCTATTGTCAATCTATCTTTAGGACTCTTTTTAAAATTAGTAAAAGCCTTTCGTATAACATTTTGGAGGTCTTTCAATATATTTACTTGACCTTCCATCATGAACAACAATAAAAATATTCAAATGAGTTCTGAAATTGATTAAAAAGTACAATTTAATAAACTATATAAAATTCAACAAAACCTAATAAAAGAAAACCTAGATTGAGACTTAAAACTTACAAGTTTGGTTCTAAACAACACGTACTGATTTTTTCTAAGTCTTATGGACCGCGAAAAATTTTACAAGTGTTTTTTTTTAAAACGAAGACTGGTAGAAATCGGGCATAGATTCCCCGTTCCGTCGTTTTTTAACCGACTTCGAAAAACGAGGAGGTTATCAATTCGGATGTTTGTATTTTTTTTTTTTTTTTTTTTTTATGTATGTTCGGGCATAACTCCGTCATATATTGATGGATTTGCAAAATTCTTTTTTGTTCGAAAGGGGTGTATTCCGAAATGGTCCCATTTAAATTTCAAAAAGATCTGATGATGGGTTTCGGAGACAGACAACGGAACTCTTCAAAAATTGACAGCAAATCAACCGCGATTGATGCTATCGTATGTCTTTGAATTGTTAACACAGTTTAATAGGGAACCACAACTAAAAAGTGAAAAATAAAAAACTTTTTTACAAAAAAAATAGAACCGACTTCCAAAAAAAGTGCAAAATAACTTTAATTTCGGAAGTCGGTGTCAAAAAACGAAGACACAAAACAGGAACACCGACTTCCGAAATTAAAGTTATTTTGCACTTTTTTTGGAAGTCGGTTCTATTTTTTTTGTAAAAAAGTTTTTTTATAAAACTTTAAACTATTCTAAGTCTAACAAACATGCACAATTTTAAAGCTAAGTTAAATTATTATCTAAATGTTAAAGTAAAAATCTTCTTCAAAATAAAGTTCAAAATTGCTTGGCAAAATCTTCTTAAAATCACTGCTATTAGTATATTTTATTAAATTGTACTCACGTTTGCACTTCACTCACACTTCCAAGTCGGTTTCGTAGTGTATCACTGGTGGCGCCCTCTGTGGCGTCACTTGGAACTTCAACTGCCGGTTGTTGACGTCGATTTCGTTCACCTTGCTGAACGAAGTTGTCGCCTGAACTCGATTACTAATCTTCTGTTGAACTACTGGTGGCGCCCTCTGCCGCGACACGGTGAACTAACAATTCCACAGCGGCTGAGCTCGTCCACTTGCTGGACAAAGCTGTTGCTGCCTCTGCGGGATGCCCGGTACTCCTGCCGCAGCGATCCACTGCGAGTACACTCGGGAGCGGTCCAAAGCTGGCACCGCTAACTTAAAAAAATTCAGACTTTCTGGGTCTGATCCAGGGTCGATGGACCAATGTTTATTACCGAGCTGGTAATTTTTGTACTAACACTTGTGGGAACACTAATAGGGTTGAGATTTGAAATAAAACCAAATTGTGTCCTGATCTAAGCTGGTTATATATTTGCTTAAAATTTACTCGAGCCCAACCAAATCGTGGTAACGAAACCATAGCGACTTTTAATTTGACGCCAACGCCATCTATCGAGTTCGAGGTTAACAATTTAATAGTTACATTTTGTTACTACGGTTTCTGCATTAACACCAATAAAATGGGAACTCCAAATCCTGACGATATACCTCTCAGCTCTGCTGATCCTACATATAAAAAAAGTTTTTTTTTTTGTTTAATTTCGTATTGTGCTATTTTTATTATTATGGTATTTATGTTTACCTAATATGGGTACGCATCTGCCTAACCCTTCGGGGAAAAAAAGCGTGACAATGTGTTTATTGTAATTTGTTAAAATAGTTTTCTGAACAAAATTGTAAATTTTCTGAGAAACATTACGGTAATTTATATTCTAATTAGTTTTCGTTATTACATTTTGTATCAAATTACAGTTAATGAATACTGCGGATTCTCTACAAACATAATAGTCCGTATTTATGCAAAATGGAACCACACGACAAATTTAGTTTTTTACTTTTTTTGAAGAACACTTATTTCACAGTGGCCTAAATTCCTATACAAAAAAGAACCGCATGATTTTTCCCTTGGAAACAAGGTATACTAAAAGCAGAACAGAACCAACAGCAACAAAAAACGTGACTTATAAAGCAAAACCGAACCACATCACAACGGGGCTCGATTGTTCAAACAAATAAACATTATTACGTCCATGTCATTTTATACAAAACAGATCCACACATACTTGAGACCATTATACATTACACATTATTTCTATTATTAACAATTATTTTTAAACAGCAAATGGAACCAAGTTTTTGTGGTGTCGTTATGCGTAAAATAAATTCATAATTTAATTGCTAATATTTTTTTTGCAAAATAGAACCACACGCGTTCGGTTCTATCACGTTTAAATAAATATTGTAAAACAGTAGAACCACCAGTGTTTGATTCCATTATGCATTTATATCGTTTTGATTCCCATCATAGCTCAAAGGTACCAAATGGCATGACTTGTTACATGCCCCTCATTTTTAAACAACGTTTCAAAATAAAACGTCAAACATCTGTCAAAATAGGATACAGAACGCGAAGAACATCGCCAAAAATGGGCAGAAGAAGCAAAATGAAGGTTGACTTTATTCTAGCTACTAAATGTAACGAAATAGAATGTCTAACCTACGTTTGATCCCCAAAAAACACTGCCAATGCCTAAGATCCCTACCGGAATTATCTGTATATATAAAATTCAAAGTTTACTATAAACGACAGCTTTGGCTGTACAATATGGGAATCTAAGTATTCTGCAAAGACAACTTGAGTGAGTGCTTTGTTTGGATAGAAGGAATGGCTGGTAAAAGTGCCCAGGAAGTCGGTTCTCGTTTATTAAAATACTTAGGCTAGTATATTTCTGAAGATGTCGAGGAACTAATTTTATGGAGCTATTCATGTGGAGGATAGAATCGTCACATACACAAAGACAGTTTGATGTTTAAAGCATTTTTACATTCTTATCCCATCTTGAAAAAAATAACACAAAAATTTGTGTTACTCAAGCATAGATATTGATAGAGATTTTTCCCACATTTAAACGGCAATGAAGAAATTAGAGACTATTCACTCCCGATGATTATGTGCAAGTTATGAAAGATGGCGAGAAAAAGAACTCGCTTACAGTTACAGTTAATGGCAAAATCTAATTTTCTAGGAACTTCTAAGGTTAAAAAAATGATTATTAACATGAAACGTGGTATTAATAAAGAATGTATTAATTGGCTACAAACTCGGGCAATATACCTGAAAAGAGACTTCCCAAACTGAATTTATTTTATAACAGATTTCCGTGGTAGTTCTCTGCAAGTAAATATAGAGAGAGCACCTGTTCGCGGCAGACCAGCTGCTGTAATCTTGACGGAACATTTAGTTCCCTTGTGGCCGTCAGGGAAGCCAGTATCACCAGCGAAATAAGCCGATATTCAGTCCATATTACATCTCATTCCACAAGGTGCACAGAGTTTTTATAATGGTCTCATTTGTGATGATGCAGTAGAAGACGACATAGATGGAGTAGACACGATAGATTTCGAATTCCAGTTTGATGATAACGTCGATTACACGCTCTCTATATGCATTATTTTATATTTATTGTAATTTACAGCTTTATTACGATAATATTAATACATAGTTTCACTTATATTAGTAAATCCCTGGGTTGTGGTTCTTTTTCGTATATGAGAAAACCTATCAATTAGTAAATGTTAAAAGGAACCACATGTACATTTTATTAATTATCTAGAAACTTTAAGAATATTCAGAGCAAATTTATATACCTATACTTAAATAAGTAATTTATCAATAAATTTAAATAAAATAAATAGTAATTTTACTTCATCTAACAGAGCTGCACATGTTTTTGTAAATCCTTTGATATCTCAGAAATGCGTGTTTGCTGGGTGGTTCCATTTTGCATAAATACGGATATGATAATTCCAAGGTAATTCCTTTAATGTAGCTGGTGAAATTCAAATTTTGTTTCGTATGTGTTGCAAATAGCGGCTGTGTACAACGTATCTTGACCTAAATACGATTCACTAATATAATGATGACTCGTTTACTAAATCACGATCATTACAATATCAATCATAGCTCCTTAAGTTATTTGTGTTTCAATGATTGTAATTTAGTAAATGAAACATTATATTCGCATTTTGCACAACCTACGACGTAAATACAGTTGCTATTTGCAAAAAAGCATAACAAAATTTAATTTCGCGGGCTACATTGAAGGAATTACCATATTATGTTTGTAGAGAATCCGCAGTATTTATTAACTGTAATTTGTTACAAAATGTAATAACGAAAACAAAATAAAATATTAATTACCGTAATGTTTCTCAGGAAATTTACAATTTTGTTCAGAAAACTATTTTAGCAAATTACAATAACCACAAATTATCACGAGTAGAATAACCTCCTTAAATTCCATAGAGCTACAGCTACCTATACGATCTATAGTTAGAGCCTCTTTGGATCATTGACATATAAATTATATGGACTGGGCATACCTACAAGAAAACGTGCCATACCTACACTTCACTGAGAGGATAAAATGGCGGATAATAGAGTAGCCCATATCGATATCTCTTTATTAAAAACATCGATAAAAGATTGTGAGAATGTTTTCATCATAGATGTATAATTCTATAGATTGGCAATGTCATCAATCGAACGAGACCAAAAACCATTGATCTAAGTGTGCGTAAATTGTGAATGTGTGCATAGATAGTGTTGTACGACTTGTTCTTGCGATATCGATAATTACATCTTTCTAATATTATGTTATGGATAAGAAGTAAATTTCTTCTGTGTAATACAGTATTTAAATTTAGAATAATAAATGTAGCTGCTTTACCTATTAAGCTGAGCAGCGGTACAATTCTTCATGGCTCGGTTGGTATTTAATATTTTTTGGTTATTTAACTGATGGTCTCATTAGATTTTTTTAGTAAACTACCCTATTGGTCAAATTTCAATTGGTCCATGGAGCACTGATGGTTTCCTACGCAATAATGCTGCTGGCATGCCACTAACCCTCATTTAGCAGGAAGATTTGAGTGAGATGACACAGCAAAGTATTAATAAAAAAGAAAAATAACTTCTGGGAATGAAACTGATGCCGTAAATATATGTTTGCAATGTTTCTCTGTCTGAGTAAAACGCAATTTCTATTAGAAAGATTCTAAAATTTACATGAGTATTTTGAGCGTGGCACGCCGTGCACTAAGTTAGCGGCCATAAAAGTAACATCTACAGGAAAATAGTGAAATAAAAAACACTTAAAAAGAAAATAGCTTTATTAATCACATAATGTACATAATGATAACAATGTTGAAATGTCGATAACAACAAAAAACCAAGCCATCACATCACTCAAAAGTGAGGTTATAATGCCCTCGTATTTCTCTATTTGTTATTTCTGAAATTAGTCGGTTTTAGACATGCTAATTAATCTAAGTAATAAATAACATAATTTTTTCACCTTATTTTGCTTACAGCCGGCTCCTTTGTGAATTCTTATTGCAGAAATAAAGATGTAAACAAACAATAAACTTACTTGTGAAACGAGTAATCCTGAGGATTTTTATTTTTGCAAGATTCACATCTTATTACTGCACAAGAAACCATCGCAATACAGTTCTTAAATCAGATGTTATCACTATATTCACTGAAATAATTGTCGAAACACTTGTATGCACATTTACCAAGGGCCCTACAGGGCCTTAGCAAATACGTGTTTGGTCCTGTTGACAGCGTGTTGCTTTTTCTCTTTCTAACACAGCAAAGTTCCGTTAAAAGCGGGAGCTCTCTTTCACTCTTAAGCCCAATCTACGGAGTATATACTACATCTATGGTTTTCATATTGTTACGGTACAATATCAACGGGTATTTTTACCAGTGGCATTGAGGTAATATGTTACTACGTAATAGAGAGGCTATCATAAAAGCAAAGGAAATGCTACATTTTGACAAGAGTAACTAATGTTCGCGCTGAAACAATAATTAGTTTTCTTAACAAAACAGTATAGACACGCAGCGCTAGAACGCTCTAAGGTTTAGTTTTCTCGCGACCAGAAGGTCAGAAGCGCCATGATTTTCCAGAACCCCGCAATACATAGTTTCCTTTTTACCCGACTGCACGACGCAAGGGAGGGTAATGTGTTTATCAGCCTATGTATGTATTTATGATTAAATGTATATATATTTGTTCCTTTGAGGTGTTTTAGAGACCGAAAGCGTGGGCCGATTTTGATAATTCTTACGTCAATCGATTTATTTCAATCTTGCGAGTGCTACTAATGACATGACAGTAATCAAAATAAAATATGGCGACCACCAGACGCCATAAAATGTGAAAAAGAAAAAAATGAAAGTCGACTAACTATATTAAGTGGGGTATCAAAATAAAGGGTTAGAGGAGGCTATCCCAAAAATCTAACTTACTGAAGTGTATAAAATAAAAATAAAAAACATTTTCAAAAACCCGACTTAAAAAATCAAATGAAAAGTTCCATACAAGTCACTTTTCAAGCAGTATGATGTGGTTGGTTGCATGAAATCAATAATTGAACTAAAATAACTCCCACCAACTTGTTTTTCAGCCGGTTTTTTTTTTATTTATTTTTTTTAATTTGAAGTCAGTTTTGTTATAGTGTTTTGGAATATACGCTTTAAACTACTTGTATATTCATAGTATAACATGCAAAATTTCGTGTAAATTGATACAGTGGTTTTATCAGAAATGAACCTAATACGTGAACAAATACTATTCCCGCCAAATCGTTGATAACAGCATTTGATTAGAATTCAACTCTCGTAACACAAGTATTGTTTACATTTTATTATAAGGTCTGTTTATTCAACAACCCAATAAAGAAAACTTCAAGTGCCTAGCACCAATAGAAGCGTCAGCGAACCGTTTTATGTAAACAAAGTCATAAACATGTCAATGGCGGGAAAATAGCGCGGGTATGCCAGATGTGCGAGTTTCGCGCGCGCCGGGCGCTAACGGGTTAAGCTATTACAAGAAACGAAATGCAGTAAGTAGGTACATCGATTATTTTGCGTCAATTAAAATGAAATGTAAAAGTAACAGTTAGTGTTATTCTAGAGCCTTGCGTTAAGTAGACCTTCGAGACGGAGGCAACAAGTTCAAAGAAAACAAATAACGCTGAATCCGCAGTGGGCTCCCAGGCACGGACATCTCCAACATATTTCTTTTCTAACATGCAGATGATTTTTGGGTTTTAATTAAAAGTCAACAATAATTACAATAGTCTTTGTAACAAATCAATCTCATTCATTTCTGAACAATACAATTTTGTTCTGGTAATTTCTGTGTGATATTCTTTCAGTAGAGTAGTAGTAGTTCTTCCCACAGTATTTGTATCTCAAATTCATGTATACGTCTATTACTCTTTTAATTAATAAACAAAGCTTGGGGTTTTGAATTTAATAAATTTCTTTCCTTTTTAAATCTATCAAAGATGGGAAGGAAGAAGGGAAAGAAATTATTACTGAAGATTTTTTTATTCGTTTGTTTTCTAACTTTTTCATTAAGTCTCTTTTTAGACTTTTCTTCTTGGGCTGTTTTTGACACTTGTCCTTTAATTTCTTAATCATTTTAAATGTGTACCTGAAATCAAATAAAATAAAAGTAAGCTTTAATAGATATTGAAGACAAGCGAGAGATATCTCCCACACAGTCTTAGTTCAGTCGATTACATATTATCATTGAGATCAAATTCGCAAATAATGATGGCAAGAAAAACTGAAGCTAGTCATACCGATAAATCTGGCGCAGCAGAGGTGCTAGCGGCTAAACCTAGTGTAGTGGAGGTGCTAATAGCCAAATCTGGTGTAGCGGAGACGTTAGCGGCTAAACCTGGCGCAGCGGACGTGCTGGAGATTAAATACCATATTCAGAGCACCATTTCCAGATGTTGAGAGTTCGTCTTGATTTTGATCACTTTCAATTAAAATGCCAGACATATTTGATGGAATTACAGGCTGTAAACAAGCAATAAAATTATTAATATGTTTGATGTTTCTCAATTTTATTATTAGGATTGTTACTTATTATTTTAAATGGCCTCATTTAATTTGCAATTTGTAGGTTGAGAAGAGTTCTCGTTCGGTCGTTGAGTGCACTTCTCACTCACTCGCTCAATAACTCACTAGTCCAGTAGCTCTCGAGTGTATACTGAGCTAAATAATCGTACATAAGCTCACATAATGTTCACCTCACCCAAGTTTTCACAGGGAGATTTTTACAGAATAACACTGCTAATATACTTAACCCGTTAGTGCCCGCGCGCGCGGAACTCGCACATCCGGCATACCCGCGCTATTTTCCCGCCATTGACATGTTTATGACTTTGTTTACATAAAACGGTTCGCTGACGCTTCTATTGGTGCTAGGCACTTGAAGTTTTTTTTTATTGGGTTGTTGAATAAACAGACCTTATCATAAAATGTAAACAATACTTGTGTTACGAGAGTTGAATTCTAATCAAATGCTGTTATCAACGATTTGGCGGGAATAGTATTTGTTCACGTATTAGGTTCATTTCTGATAAAACCACTGTATCAATTTACATGAAATTTTGCATGTTATACTATGAATATACAAGTAGTTTATTAACAATGTTTTTTTTGTAGAGTCCGATATAATATTTTCCTATTATTCATTCTCAAACTTCATATCACGAAAACCAAACCAAGTAACGGCTTTTTCAAATTACGTTACTGCGTTTGCGTTGCGTTTTGTGATGCGTTTTTTTTCTAATACTATGTAATAACTACCTAACAATAAATAAAAACCTTCACACTGTGTTCAAACACACAGAAAGTCACATCATTCACCCTCACAATAACAATGTAAACAAAACCGTTTGACCTTGACAAGAAATGTCATAACGTAATCATTTTTCAAAATATTTATCTAAAACGATGTTATAATGACGTAATAACAACATAGTAATGAATATATAAACACAACATATCACATAAACAAACACGAAACTAATTAAAACACACAATATCAACAAATTGTCGTCCGCCGTTGACAAACATAAACATGCAAATAAAAACATTTTTTAAATTTTTTTAAAACAGTATTTATCTATGGAAATGTTTGTAAAAGTACGATACTATCACGCTCCGAGTGTGTAAAAATTTCCACAGGAATCTGACGTTTCGTTATGTAATCATAGAGGTTGAAAGAACGCGTGCCACCCGCGGTCCGAAAGGGCCTTACGGGAAGTGGTCCGTATTCTGGGTTCGCGGTCCGAAAGGGCCTTACGGTAGCTGACGGGAAATCCATTGACACAAAAAGCAGACTACTGGTGACATTAAAAAACTCCTAGGAGTATGTACGTATGTACTTAGTGCAACCAAATAAACAAGTTTGTCTTATTTTGGCAATTAATCTTAGGACTACACTCAAACACACTCTTTGTGCCCGTTAGGCAAGTGTTGCACTTGAAGTCATCACCATCATTTATCACCCACTACGCAATCATTTTATAACAAACTATGTTACTTACCATTAGCTAGCATTAGCAGTTATTCTCCATTTGCTTTTAGCCAATTTTCCGCTTGTGATGTTAAGAAGAGCATACTAGCGATAACTTCCAATGCAGTAGGAAGTGACTGTATCAGCCGTAAAATGTTGATCCCAGTGCTAGACGTAATCCTTCCCGTCATTTGCCACATCCTCAACTTTTCTATATCAAGCAGTGTCTTTCCATATTCATGGAAAGATGCTCAAATTATTCCTTTACCAAAAAAGTCCAACCCCACATCCTTTTCTGAATACCGTCCAATATCCGTCTTACCTTTCCTGTCCAAAGTTCTAGAACGGTTAGTCCATAACCAAATTAGTACTTTCCTATCCAAAAATAATCTTCTCAACCCCTTCCAATCCGGCTTCCGTCCTGGTCACAGCACTACTACAGCGCTTCTCAATATTACGGATGATATTAGGTCAGCCATGGAAAACAGTAATCTGACGGTCTTGGCATTGCTCGATTTCAGTAATGCTTTTAATACTGTTGATTTCGATGTTTTGCTTGGCATTTTATGCTCTCTTAATATATCTCCATCGGTGATTGACTGGTTTCGTTGTTACCTGTTCGGTCGCCGGCAACGTATTTGCATCGGAGAGACCTTGTCTTCCTGGTGTAGTACCTCAGCCGGTGTACCACAGGGTGGCGTACTATCCCCTTTACTTTTCGCAGTTTTTATAAACTCAATCTCCCATGATCTAAGTTCTTCCTACCATCTTTACGCAGACGATTTGCAAATTTACTCGCAAGCTCCGCTTGGAAATCTTTCTGAGGCAATCGTCACCATAAATCGTGATCTGGCCCGCATATGCGACTGGAGCAAAAGATTTGGACTCATGGTCAACCCCATAAAGACTCAGGTCGTTGTAGTTGGCAGTCCTAGGATGGTTTCAAGGATTGACTGGACGAGTCTCCCCCAAGTTTTTTTCGATAACTCTGTTATTCCTTTCTCTGAAAAAGTTAAAGACTTGGGGATATTCATTGACAAGACCTTCTCTTGGACTGCCCAACTGCAGGAAGTTAGCCGCAAGCTGTTTGCATCTGCTGCATCATTGAGGAGACTGCGTAATTTTCTTCCGACTGCCACCAAGATTGCGCTTGCACAATCGCTACTTCTGCCCATCCTTGATTATGCTGCTGCCAGCTATCTTGACCTTACTCAAGAACAACTCGATAAACTTGAGCGGCTTCAAAATTTTTGTATAAGGTTCATATTCGGTTTACGAAAGTATGACCATGTTTCCGAATTCCGTATGAAGCTCAAGTGGTTGCCAATTCGCCTTCGCCGGAATGCCCACATTCTTTTCCTTTTGTATAATATACTCTTTTCTCCTTTCACCCCTCTTTACCTCAAAAATCGTTTTCAGTTTCTTTGTGATTCCCACACGAAATGTCTCAGGTCATCAGATAACTTACGACTGAAAATGCCAATGCATTCCACGACTTTCTTGGATAAATCCTTTGCTGTCCAAGCTGCTCGTCTGTGGAATGCATTGCCTGACGCAATAAAACGCGCTCAATCGTTGCCGGTGTTTAAAAGGCTGGTAAAGGAACACTACCTGTCACTGTGATTATCGTTGGTCGTCATTTATTTTTACTTTATATGTGTATATATATTATATTTGTGTATATATTATACAGCATATGTATATATATGTGTATCTGTTGTATTGTATTGAGTATTGTATTGTCACACCAATGACAGCCCCATATCTTGTCCAGGCAATTACTCTCCATTCTAGGTTGCCTGGAAGAGATCGCGGAAAGCGATAAGGCCGCCGATTGTATTTGCTTTAGTTTTTAAGTTTCTTTAGTTATGTATCAAACATGGTGTACAATAAAGAATATAATAAATAATAAATAAATTATGGTTCGTGAACGTAAAGCATCGTCACGCAGTGTTACTTTATTCAGTGTCCGGTTGAAACATGATTCTCTTCAAAGTGAAGGGAACAGAATATTAAGAATTGTTTTTGTTGACAGCTTTTTTACAACACTGATTGTTTCCAGCAAAATTTTCTTTTTTCGTTTATTAGCAGGCAGCCTTGAAAGTAAAACGTAAAACCAATAAAGAACCATAATAATATAGCATTATCGATAAACAAAAATGTCATGCATGCACTACTCTATCCCTACAAAAACAAGAAAATGATTTCATGAAAAACAACTGTTAAAAAGAAAGGCAAACGGAAAATTATGAATGCTTTTTACATAAACTCTTCAGCGAATACAGAATCTTTTGTATAATAACTAAATATAAAGATATTTTAGCTAAAATTAAGTATACGTACTGGTGCAAAGTTATGTTCGGGTGATTTCCGCTTCTTTTGATGCCAAATCCGATTATATTGCAATTAGGCATCTTGTTATTGACGACTTCCACTAAACAACCGAGTTCAAACGCAATAACACAGCAAAATTACTCCAAAATTCACAAAATATATCCATTGTTTACAACCATTTGACAGTTGACGTCCCAACTTTGGTACCAAACACCGAGAGGATAAAATGGCGAACTGGCCGCAAATAGGTATTTCAATGACGATAGGAATGAAGGGTTGACATTATAGTAACTGTCAAAAATACTACTAGCCTTTTTCACTTATGCAAAATTAAGAAAGTTAAAAAGAGATAGCAGTATTTTTATGATTTTGGCGTCGATATGCCACATATTTGTTGTTTTTTCTATAGTCAAACATGTCCAGTTCATATAGCTTTGGATAGAGAGTTGTCAGGAGTAATATATATTCTGTGGTATATGTATTCTGTGGGATAGAGCCTTAGTTCCCGACTTCCCGCAATAAAATTCAGAGGCGCTTCGAATCTGTATGCTTCGAAATGGCAAGAGAAGGCTCTCTTGTCCCGTATTATTATTATACTCTTTGGTATCTAATCTGTGAACCACATTACCACAAGCACCACAAGCCAAGCCATAATATTGTTTTAAAAAAAAAACAAGGAGTCAAGGATCAATGTTGAAATTATATTCTCTTTGTCAGGGGTTTTTGGCGGGATTATGTCGAGTGAAGTTCAGTGGCTGTTTTAATTATTCGTTTATTGATTCCTAGTGGATATTGTGATGTAAAATTGGTGTAGTTTTGTGTCTCAAGTGTCAACGTAAATGGACAATATGTAGAATCTTTGAAACAGGCGCGATCTCGGGCAAATGGAGCTGAGAATTTTATTGTAGTATTGACTACCTCAGTGAAGTTTTGCCGAGAAGGCTGACTCGACACATTTGTTGCCAAATACTGCAAAAAACATTAGAATGTGTTACATCTGCATTCTAATGGAAAAAAGGATAAAACTGAAGACGAGGCTTCGGCCTTACTCACTTTTGAACAAGAAGGATTAAACTGAAGACGAGGCTTTGGCCTTACTATAAACAAGATAATAAGCACTGAAGACGAGGCGGTATGGTCCAAGACCTTAGCCTGCCCATGAAGGGCGAAGGAAAAAAAAAAAATCTCTTTGTCAATGGTGTCAATGTTATTGTATTTTCATCCGTATTATTATTATACTCTTTGATTTTCATATTATTAATAAAACACTTGAAACCGAACCTGATACGTGTACAGTAATAATAAAAAATGGAAAAACTGCCAATGTGTAGGGTTTGTTTAGCGGAGAATGTTCGCATGTATGTTGTTGTCAACAAGAACTTACATGAACTGTACGAGAGGCTGACTAATAATCCAGTAAGTTGTTACAGAATATAGAGAATTTATAGTGAAAGGACCCTCTCAGGTCTTAGGAAAACATGGTACCTATTCACTGACAGGGCTAAGCTTTAGATGATGTGACGTGGAATTTAGAGTCCATATTTTTTTTACAGAAAGATAATATTATTAGAAGCTTGTACGTGTAGTTCTTTTCGCACGGAAATTAATAGTCGATTTAAAAAAAAACATTTAAAAAAAAGGGGGGTTTCCGTGCTTTTTCCTTCATAAGGGTCTATACCTCCCCCCCTCCAAATTTCATCCCTTAATTCCACGTCACATCATCTAAAGTCGTACCACTGACAGTGAAGGAACATAGTGTAAGATGGCCTAAACTTATTATGAACTAGCGACCTGCACTGGCTTTGCACGGATGCAAAATAATATACACAAATCACAAACCATTATCGTTAATCGCTCTTTCTATTTGTGCAAACCGTATCTAAAACGGTTGCATGGTATAGGAACCGATGCGGAAAGCGAATTTGCTTTGTACTGTAAAGAGATTATTAGTCACCAATCCCCCTTGAGCAAGAATGAACACTTCTTCTGTATAAGAAGAGGCTTACAGAAAGTAGTACTGACCATCTACTATTGGCTAGGATAGTGACATTCTCTTGCATTTGCCCAATTTATTCCACTCATCTCTATTAGTCGTCATCATCCTCTCTGCACACATCATCTGTCACACAGTCTATCTTTGGTATCTTCGGTCTTCCACATCTCTCTCCCTTCTCTTGTAGCCATCCACATTCACACTGTAAACTTTCCTCACAACCTTTTCTTAATTCCTCTGCATGTCATGCTCACATATTTCACCTATTATTTCTACACATTTATCAGCCAGCGGTGTCAGGTTCAGACTTCCACTTTGACTTGGAATAGAACATTTGAATGATACAAATTAATTTATTCATAAGAACATAACAATGTTAGACTAATTTTGTTGCAGTTTATGACCAAAGACAATAGACCGATGCTTGCTTGTTTCTTCTGCTGCACTAAACTAAAGCAATGCTGCCGATTCCAGAGAAAATGTCTCGAAGCTGAAGAGCTGTTTGCTCAGTTTATGAATGAGGATTATGAGGTGAGGTATTCGTCAACATATATCATTCTCTTAACATCTAATTTTGCAAGTCTCACAACACTTCTTGCTAAGCCTCTCATCTGACTAACACCTGTCTGAGATCTAGAAATGACAGCTGGGACCAACAGCTTAACATGTGCCTGAGGCACGGAGGTGTTCCAATATGCCCACAACCCATCTTAAACTAATGTTATCTTTTACAGCCAAAACCATTAATAAACCTAGACCGCTTAGAGTGTTTTAATGGGTATATTAAATCACCTATGGTGCAAGTAAGTATAGTTGATGAATGTCAAGCAGAAAGTGATGATATCCAGGCAGAGTTACCAGCTGCTTCTGAGAGACCAGATGATATCATTGAGCCAAAGGAGGAATATCGAAGTGATGGTATGTTTTTAAGAACAAGTAATTAAATGATCAATCAATACTAAGTTAAAAGAAGTACTTAACATTGTTTTTTCAACTTCAGTGGTGGTCACTGAGGGTTACTACAGTAAATGCATGGTTCCTGTGGAACAAGTCACAAGGGCGAAGCTGTGGGAATAAGCCAGTAAATAATGCCTGAAAATATATGTATTTATTTAAGGACAACCAAAAAAGCGTACACTAAAAACACATGTTAAAGTACTCATATTTTTACATTGTATAATGTAGCCTTAATTAAAGGCTGCCATTGCCTGCATAAAACATAGGAGTATTAAATACAGCAGATTTTACTTATTTAAATTGTTACATACATAGGTACAGTTTATTGCATGCATTTGCATTTACATAAATCCGACGTACAAATACAATTGAAAACTACCTAATTAGTGCTGGTTTTGTTTGATTGATTAAATTTTGTCCTATTTTGTGCCACCCACAAAAAAAAAAAATTTCATGTAAGTGAAAAAAACAAATGTTCGGGGTTGGGTTGAGATTAAGATAAACTAGGATTAAAGATTATAAAGATAACTATATTTCAGTACTTAATACAAATGGGATAACGATTAAAACTAATGAGGTGAATGAGATGAGATTGAGTCGCGCCTGACAGGTATGCTATCCGAAAACGTACTGATTGTTTTACTTAAACATAAAATATTCAAGGCATAGAGCGCGGTGTCGCAATTACGCTGACATGTTTCTTATTGTTCGGTGATTGACCCGAACACAAAAGAAACTACAAAGACTTGACTTTATGTAAAGAGTAAGACATATCAATATCTACACTGGGTCACGGTGACAGGCAACTAAATTGAACCTGCATTCTGTTAATGGTGGAAAAATGACTCAGATTGGTTTTAAAGCCCTAAGCTCAAAGCAACTGATATCTAGACTTACGAGCAAGTCACAAAATAAAATGTAAAGAAATTCTTTACTTAACCCTTGAACGCCCGACGGCATACCCGTATGCCGATCCAGATTACGCGGCTTAAACCTCTATTATTAAATAACTAAAGATCTTATATCCTGTGGCATGGTGCACATGCATTCTTAGATAGTTATTACATAGTGTTAGAAAAAAAACGCAACACAAAACGCAACGCAAACGCAGAAACGCAATTTTAAAAAGCCGTTATGTTGTTTTGATTTCGTAATTTGAAGTTTTGAGTGTGAATAATAGGAAAATATGATATCGGACTCTACAACTCCAACACAACAACTCTATTACTTGTCTATTCATTGTGCAACATGCAAAATTTCATGTAAATTGATACAGTGGTTTTAACAACTACCCACACACACACACACACACACACACACACTATTCCCGACAAATCGTTGATAACAGAATTTGAATAAAATTCAACTCTTGAATTACAAGTATTGTTTACATGTTATTCTAAGGTCTGTTTATTCAACAACCCAAAAAAGTTTACTTTAAGTGCCTCACTCCAATAGAAACCTCAGCAAGTTGTTTTTTATGAGCCCGGGTCGTAAATATGTCAAACTGCGATAAGAGGCGGGGGCGTTGAGGGGGAGAAACTAAAGATTTACCACAATACTCTTTTCAGTGTAGTAGATAGTGAAATAAACTAAATATTTAATAAGTTTTGATATTTAGATGTTATATATAATTTTAGGTTTCCTTATCAAAATGCATAAAATCTACATATAAGGTGTTGCTTCCTCAGTCTTTCTGACACAGCTGGAGATTTCAGGATTTACTAATGCCATAGAATTGAAATCTTATTCAATATTGATACATATTTGTCAGTTCTCCTAGTTATACCACATGTATGAACACTTAACTTTTCACTGTTTTTGTTTATTTACAGAGCTCGAATTGGAAAATCTAAACAACATCTATTCAGACATAGAAGATATGCCAGCACAACAGTCTGAGTCAAGCTCAGAAGATGATCAACCTTTAATGGAGATTAAAACAATGGAAGTGGAAGAAGAGCAAGAAATATCGAGGAAACAAAGAGCCAGTGACACGCAACGTAAGTATTATTTAGTTAATTATTAGTTAAGCTAACAGGCCGACTGCTGTGACAACACGCACTTACCAAAATATGAAACAAAATACGTCCTGTCTGCACCCTGTTGAGTAGCATAAACACAATCTATGCTACACCTTTGAGTAGTTGCTCTCTCTGGAGAGCACACTCCTACTGCCAAATGTCTCAAACACTTCTGCACAAAGTATTGAAGACTGATTGCTGATACAACAGAACAGTTCTGTGTGTGGTATTGCTAGCGTTGTTCTTTACTTAACCCTCGCTCTCTATAAGTAATTTCTGCTAGATACTGAATAATACCAAATACTATCAAATGGAACTAGGCAGACCTGTGTATGCTAATTGGGAAAACTTTTTTACAAAAAATACAACAAACTTCTGAAAATTGCAAAATAACTTTAATATCGGAAGTCGGTGAGGTCCTTGGTTATTAAGAGGTAGAATTCAGCCGCGGTACTGTAGGACCCCAAGGCACCAGTACGGCCTGCAGGGATCCTGGGACGTTCTTCGAAGTTCGGAGGATGTCTCGTAGCTTAGACTCGCTGGCTTACTGTGAGGGTGCGGTGTATAAAAGGTTAACTCGCTACATGTGGATAAGAAAAGAGATGAGGGCGCTATAGACTCTATATTGATTTTTATAAGAATTACATGTGTGCCCACTTGCAAGGGCAAAACTCCAATCTGACATAAAACAAAAGTGACACCTATTCCTTTATAATTATTCCAACAAGATTTTTTTTTTTTTTTTAATAATCTCAACAGCCAGTACAGACCCGCTGAGTTTAGGCTGTGTCTACAATCGTCACAGTACCGACAAGCCCGGACTTTATACTTATTTGTTGCTAGAGGAGAATGTCCGCGGATGTGGAACTGTAATAGGACTACTGCAGCTGTATTGTGGGAATAATTATTCTTGGCTGCTGTTCTCACCTGAACGTCTGTAATCTGGTACCTGGGATGGGGCAGACATCAGTCCAATCTCAGTCCACCAGCCCCCTTTTTATCTGACTGTGCGACGCAAGGGAGGGTAATGTGTTTATCAGCCTATGTATGTATGTTTGTTTCTCTGTGGCGCTTTAGAGACCAAACGCGTGGGCCGATTTTGATAATTCTTACGTCAATTGATTCGTCTACCTGTTAGGCAACGCTAGTTGATCTTGCGAGTGCTATTAAAGAAATGACAGTAATCAAAATACAATATGGCGACAACCAGATGCTATATTGTGAAAAAGAATGAAAGTCGACGAATTATATTAAGTGGGGTATCAAAATAAAGGGTTCAAGGAGGCGATTCCAAAAATATAACTCACTAAAATGTGAAAAAAATGGAATATTTTCAAAAAAAAACCGACTTTTAAAACAGCTAAAAAGTTTATTTATTTATTTAGTACATGGAGGACTTACAGCTAATAAAAAGAAAATAAAAAAGGAAGCCATAGTCACCAGAAAGCCAATTACAAATCCTTACTTATAGAACTATAATAATTTTGTGGTGTGAGCACAAAAACAAAAAACACAACGCTTTAAAGAAAGAAGCAATATAAAAAATTGGTTCATTTTTCAAGCAGTTGGTGGCATGAAATCAATAATTGAACTAAAATAACTACCACCAACTGCTTGAAAAGTGACTTCTTTGAACCTTTGTAGCTGTTTTTGTAATCGGGTTTTTTTGAAAATATTCTATTTTTTTTTTACCATATCATCTTTAGGCAAGATGTCGAAAATGAAGTCAATGGTCACCCCCTTACTATTTTATTATAATTATTTACAATAAAAAAAATTAAAACTGCGTTTTCTTAAGAAATAGTAAGACATTGCTTTAATTCCTCTCATACCCACGCTAGCCAAAGTGATAAAAAGTAATGTACAAACGATTAACAGATTTTCTTAACAAATTCAACTTACTAAAACTGCAGGTGTATTTGCTGACTCAGTTGACATCAATTTGATAGGCACTATGCAGTACATTGCTGCTTTGACGTATAGGAAAACAAAAATGTACTACTTAGTGCTATTATAATCGATGTCCACTGAGTTAGCAAATACACCTGAATGAAAGTCAACCACACTAACTGCCGTCAAATTATTAAAAAAAGTTTCTGAAAGTATGGATAACAATAGAAATTTGTAATAAAATTATTTAAACAATTACAATATCTTTGATAACAATATTCACATTTTTTTTTTTTACCAAGACCTAGTATTTATTCAAAATCTTATAAAATACTTAACAAACAGTAATTAAAACAAAAACTCCTAACTAAATAAAAATTAAAATATAGCGTCAAAAAATTCCTCCGCATCGCTGTCGACTGGAAGTGTACCCAAAAGACTGGCGGCATTGCCACGTTGTATGGCAATGCTTAACCACTGGCCGAGGTAAAAGCCAGCCCTTGGGTCACGCGAAGTGTCAACAAGGCGTTTAGACAGATCTTTAAATAATATGTGAGCACTTGGACCCCACGGCCCAAGGGTTTAAACCCCAAACGGCTCGAAAATGTAGCTACCGACGAGGTTGCTATATTTCCGCCGCTTGAGGTTTTCCGCAGCCGCAGCGGCAGCACCGGCACAGCACGACGAACTAGGAAGATGAGATGGCGCAAGAGTATCGACACATGTAGCGTCCCACACTAAAGGCCTACCCAACTTCCACGGAAATAACGACATTCCGTCCGGTTTTAGAAATAATAGAAAATATTGATAAATGAATTACTTAACACTTGTGCAGTGTTTTTCGATATTAGCTTATGCGTTTGAATTTGTTGCTCATAAAATTTAATTTTGGTTTAGCATATAAATGGCTTCATTTTTTAACTTCAATGCCTTGCAATGTGAACATACAACGTCCATAGGTCCAATAGCAAAGATTTGCTGTAAACTGTAATCGATTGCCACGTTATAATTGAATGCAACTCGATGTGAATCAAATGCAACATTTCTATGTTCTTGATATCGATTCCGTTCAATTTCATTTCGCACTTCACGTTGCTCATCAGTTTGACTTTCTCTTAAATATCTTTGACTTGCGGCATTGCGAGTGTTGCGACCTCTGTTCGTACGTCTATTTCTTGACATTTTTAATATCACTACTTAAAATTATAAATGAACAAACTTAAAACTCCATAAATTTTCCGATTCAATCAGCTGTGCAGTGTGCACTAAGAAATGAAAACCATAATTCGTTAACAATATGCAAAATCAAAGCAAAATTGTTTAATTTTACCTCGTCAAAGATATCATTCCGACCAGGGAGCTGGGTAAGGGTTATAATTCGTTCTTAATGCCGACCTTGGATTCCCATGATGAATTCCTTGATGCCGACCGATACAACTAATTAACGCAAAGAGAATATAACGTTACGCTAGAATTATGCAATATTTTTAAACAATATTGGCGATGTGCGATCTGTCTCTTACTGTCAAACAGCTGACAGTTATTTCAAACGTGCTGACACTGACCTGCAAATTGCAAAAAACGTTGTGGCGTAGCCACAATACTGCGTAATAATAAAACAACATAAACTAATTAAATCATATTATATTTATATATATCTACTATAAAATACTTTACATACTAAATACACAAAATACAAACACAAACATGCACAATAACACTTAACATAATAATATATAAACTTACCTTAGCTGCATCGTTGAGTCGCCGAGCGACACCTCATCGTCGTCGTGTCGTATCGATTAAGCGCGCTCCAAGTCCCGTTACTCACCGAAACAATGGACGCCTAGAACCATCGCCGGCGCAGCGACGCGCTCGCCCGCGCCCCGCAGTCCGTCTCGCACTCTCACGGCAGACGCACGCTCGCTTGCTGCGCGAAATCAAATCCTTCCGCTTACGCTATACCGCTAACGATCGCCTATCGCTGTATCTATCTGCTTGTGCTTACTGTTGTATATTTTAGTGGTGAGAATAAACTGTTGTTAAAGTGTCTGGACCGTTTAATTGTGTTTCCCTGAAGACAACCTCACATCACGAAGAGAAGACGCACACAGCACCCACATTCTCCTACAACGTAAGAAAATGTGAATTTCGCGGGCTACCCTGGAGCTTCCACCATAAAGCAATCTTTTTCCGACAACCGTGGATGGAGAGAGGAATAGCACACAATAACAGTGGCTTATCTCTTTCATCTGTTTATCTAGATGACTTCAAAAAATTCAAGTTCAACTATATCGTCTCGGACTGCATTTGTAGAAAAATCGTTTATCAATTCATTTTTGTGTTTATCATATACCGACTAATGGTTCAACGATGGCCGCGGTATAAAACCAAATGCACCACTTCCCATAGTGATTTTCTCATTGTCCTTTAATTACAGATGTCACTTTAGACTTATAATTTAATAATCTGATTGGAGTAAGGTTTTGTGTTTAATCTGTTACACGTTGTACGTGTATAGATTTATACTTATTTGTCTGTTTTCTCAGTTATCTTGCCACATGTATTAACAATTAACTCTTCACTGTTTTTGTTTACTAACAGAGTTCGAACTGAAAAATCTAAACAACAGCTATTCAGACATAGAAAATATGCCAGCACAACAGTCAGAATCAAGTTCAGGAGATGATCTGCCTTTAATTGAGGTTAAAGCGGAAGTGGAAGAAGAAAAAAACGAATCAAGGAAGAAACGAAGAGCCAGTGACACACAACGTAAGTATTAAGTAGCTGATTATTAGTTAAGCGAACAGGCCGACTGGTATGACAACACGCACGTATCAAAAGCAATTTGACAGAAAAGACATACTGTCTGTGCCCAAAATCCTTAAAAACCAAACCGACCGTTAAAAAAAATATCTTAAGTACAGGGTGGGGCAAAAGTTATGCATCCGTTTTGGAGAGACAGGGTTAAGGCTGCGGGGAAGGTAGGACATTTGGTAGGGTCTCATTGTGTTAATGCGAGCGTGCCATTTTAGTACACAAAATGGTTTGGACGGGAGAGCGTCGTGGGTTTGTCGTTTGCACGTTTTTAGACAATGGCCGCTCTGTTGTCACACAAAGACACAAAGGGCGTTCCGGCGTCAGTTCAACATTCGGTCGTCCCTTCCCGCAGCCCGACCCATGCCCCTCGTAAACCGATGCATATCTTTTGCCCCATCCTGTATGTTCTGAGGTAAGGAAGCATTTTGAAATACCCCCATGCCTGAGCAGTGTTTGGTCCACAGAACAGAACAAACTGTTTTACTGTTCTGTAGTTTTGTCCAAACCTGATCAATGTCCTTTTTTGTTTTCTTGCTGACTACATTACTGTCAAAAGCTATGAATGCGGTTAGAAATTACTCGAAAAGAGAATGACAGTCCTAAAAACATTTATGTTAGCTACGTCGTGCGTTACTTTAAAAAAAATTACAGGTGATTTTATGAAATCTTTTGATCATGTATGATATTAAGGTCAGAGATGTTTTTGCAAAATAGAAACAACTCTTTAGTTGGTGTGCGTAGTCGTAGCGAAAAAATGTCGAATTTCAGTTTAGCAGTTATTTAGTGTTTGACGTCGTGTAAATGTGTATGGTAAGTGCAAAGGTTTTCTTTAGCATAGATTTATTCTATACTCTTACAATTATTTTTGAATGTTAAGTACATACTTTTTAACATAGTAATTATTCACTTCAAAGTTATTTACTCAATTTAAACTTTTGAATAATAGTCACCTTCTAAGTTTAAACAGCTAAGATTCCATTACATAAAGTAAAAATTGGTACTGTTATATCATACGGATAGCTTAAAAGATTTTGGAGTTCTTGTATTTTTTTAATTCATTAATTAATGCTTATCATTTGTCCTGAACACCACCACCACCACTAAGAGCGGTTGCGCACTACGTCCGATACTTATCTGTCAAAATACAGATCTAGAGAAAACTCCGACCGAACTCGGATCGGTAGTGCGTAACCTACTGTTACGAGCTGGGTATGGGATAAATTATTTTACACCAATTAATTAACCAAATATCCTTTATTAACTCAACAACTTATTTACACAAACACTAATTCGCTAATAATCACTATTCTCTTCGTAATCGTATTCGCTTCCGTTCGCATCCGTAGTCGAAAACAGACTGACTCACTCGTCGTCGTGGGACGTCGCTGCGTTCCCGCAAGGGAACGCGGCGGGCGGCTTCAGGGCTAAGCCCTCTTATCCGCGGGTTCTGTAGGCGCCCGCAAAAACGGGCGCTTCACTGGAGCGCCTATCTTGGCTTGAAGAATATGGGCGACTGACTACGAGAACCTCCTAGGCTGGCGCTGTGTTGTAACGCCTGCCGAGATTCTCTTAGCAATCGCCCTGTGTTTTGCTAAGTGTAATGCCGCAGGCTCGCGGGGGTAATCGCGGCAGCTAGGCGGTCTACCACCACCGGGTGAGACCCACAGTTCCCTGTGAGAGGCCCAGCGGATGGCGCCAGCGACTGAGCTGCCGGCTTACAGCAAGCCCACGGCATGAAGTGTGGCCCCCACCCGTCCCGCAAGATCGCGGTCTGGGCAGCAGGGCCGTCGGCGTGTGTGTGGACGGTATTGTGTGAGTAACACCGCCCATGTGAGCACTGTTTTACCCGGGCTAGCCGCGTCCAACAGTGCGTGAGTTCACATGCGTGAGGAGTCGTGCGTGTCTGCATGCGTTCCGCGGCGTGCCTATATTAACTTAGCACACGCCGCGTCACAGTGTATGTACTGTGGTGAGTGTCACTGTATGAGTAGGCCGCGTGTAGGTGTAAGCGACCTACTCGGGTGTCAGAAGCAGGAGAAGCGCCCGGATGACGCTTTTTATGACCTTCTGGATGGTATGTGGCTCACCTCCCTGCGTCAGGGCTCTTGCAGCCTCCATTAACAGGTCGGTGGCCTTGGTCTCCGTGGTGGTAATTTCCAGCTTTTTGCGCTGTAGTCTGCGCTGCGCCGTGATGTCGGCGACAGCCGCGGCTGGGGCTGCGGTCATCTTCTTGGCCCATGCTTGGGCGGGTTGTGTGGCTCTGGGTCCGGGCGCCTGAGCGGTGTCATCTTGGTCGGCGGGGGGGGGCGGCGGCGGAGGTTGCTTTCCCTTCCTACTGCCACGCTTTCGTTGTCTCCTCCTGCTGCTTGCGGGGGTGGCTCCTCTGGTTTTCGGCTCGTTGGCCACCGCCATCAGGGTGGTGCCTTGGGCCTCGTACTCCTCTACTTGTGCGGCCTGGGTCCTGACGTTGTTGGCCGGCCGGGCTGCTCTGCTTGAGGTGCAGGCGACTGTGCCCGCACGCTTGTTAATGGCCTCCCTCCTGAAGGCCGGGCACTCGCCCGCCGTTAGGCCTATTTATACGGTCAAGGAAGTTTCCAGAACATTGTCGAATCATTACACAACAATTCAAAGCAACGTGCGAAAAAAAATTTCAACTGCAATAAGACGTTTTATATGATTTTCATCTAATAGCCAAATGTCAGCGCAGCGGAAACTTGATTATCTTCATAGTTTTATGACACACAAATTTCATTTAAACATACACATTTACCTCTCGTTACACACTAATTATTGACAATAGTTTTTTTCTTGTGCGTTCCTAAGAAAAAAAAAGTGCCGCTAGGATGACGTAGTTCCAGCGGAAACAGTTTTTGTTGAATAACTCCCCAATGGTTGGATGCACAAATTTGTTCTTACCATACACATTTACACGACGTCATACACTAAATATCTAACAAAATGAAATTAAGAAATTCGAAACTTTTTCGCTGCGACTACGCACACCTTGCGTAGAAATTTCGAATACTTGATTCGTTTACATTAGAGCCAAAAATTGTGACCCAATCAAGTCTCTTTCATTATGATTCTACTTTAAATTTGATACTTACTACATTTAAAATCACAGGGTCGTCCATTGCGAAGATGACAAAACTACACATACGAGGAAGGAAACTAGAAGAAGTAAATACAGAAAAACAACAGCAAAAGGATCTAAGAGACACGGAAGTTATCAAGAACACTCGAAACTGTACGTCGAAACTTATTCCGGTATTCAAAGAATCTTTAACTTCTACAAAACCTAGAGTTAATATTAGTATTACTAACACTACTTTAGACTCAAATTGCCATAGTAATAGCAAAAAATATTTAAAGTTAAAAATATTGAACGAAGGTATTGGCAGTAATGATATAAAAAGACATCGAAGATTTTGTGATATAGAAAATCGTTTCCAATGTGATATATGTCAGCGTAGCTTTAACAGAAAACCAAGTTTAGCAAGACATATGCGTACGCACACTGGCGAAAAACCTTACAAATGTGATGTCTGTCAGCGTTACTTTAATGAAAAGGGTCATTTAACACGACATATTCGTACGCACACTGGCGAAAATCCTTACAAATGTGATGTCTGTCAGCGTAGATTTGTCCGAAAAATTCATTTAGCAAGACATATTCGTACACACACTGGCGAAAAACCTTACAAATGTGATGTCTGTCAGCGTTACTTTAATGATAAGAGTCATTTAACACGACATATTCGTACGCACACTGGCGAAAAACCTTACAAATGTGATGTCTGTCAGCGTTCCTATAGACAAAAGGAATATTTAACACGACATATTGGTATACACGCAGGTGAAAAGCCTTTCAAGTGTGATGTCTGTCAGCGTAGATTTAACCAAAAGAGTAATTTAACACGCCACATTCGTACGCATACTGGCGAAAAACCTTTCAAATGTGATGCCTGTCAGAGGTGTTTTTGTCAGAACGTTTTAAAGAGTCACATTTGTGCTGTTAAACCGTGATATCGTGGAGTGTTTTTAAATAAATAACTTACTGATTTCATTTAAAAAAACGATTTTCTAAAATCGACATCCAAAAAAAAAATTGCAAAGATCATTGGGCATTTTTGACACGGTGTAGCAAGGCAGTGTTAAAACCTTGTTTATTTTTTGACCTCTATTCCAAAACTACGTTCTTTGCTACCTTTTTTTAATTTCAAATTCAAAAATTACTTGTTTTCTCTGTCATGTCTCTGTTTTTATAATAAAATATCAGTTCTAATTCTGTAGCCGAGTTAGTACAAGCTCATTATCATTTTTCGACTCTTCAACTGTCAGTTACCAGTTTCCAAGAGTTGTGCAATAATACAATTTAATTACGTACCAAGTCACAGTGTATGTGTTTGTACTTTAATGAGTGCTTCTTATATTCAAGCCTACTTTTGTAAATAACAAAATATACGTGTTAACTCTTCGTGTGTTATTCTTCATTTACGTCCTCCTCTGCGTGTCACTCCTACGACATCCTTCACGAGCCACCAATACTCCGGGCCTGCAACGTGACACCGCCTCCGCACCGTGACAACGGTACCTCAAAGTCCGCGTCCATGATTGAAATGCGGTTTGTTTCGAAGGTTTAGGGTTAACATTTCCCGGAATATATTTATTTTAATCCAAATGTATGGAGAAAAAAAAGTTATGTGGTACAACGCAAAATGTATATTTTTCACACTTATTGATTTTCAATCTTTACTACTAAGGGTGTCATTACACCAATCGATCAATCGTCGATTGATGCCATCGATTGACGTTGATTGATTGGTTTTGTGTAATAGCTTTGGCTGATCGACGTCGACTTATCCATTCTTCCATCGATCGACGCACAATAAGCGCAATATCGGTCTGTGTGCCTGGCTCGTCAAAGTAGAAATGGGCTTTTTTTTTTTTGGGGTTGGGAAATCATCCAATGACTTCTCCGGCGGAGGGCGTGTCAGGCTCTTACTGACTAAATCCCACCCCTGTTTCTTCCCTGCCTGAGTGCCCAGGGGTGCGGTAACTCATTTTCAGAATTTATCCGCTATCCCTAGGCATGCAGGCACCGGCCACGATGGGCCCCGTCAGTGGTGGCTGACAATCATCTCTTTGAGTTGCGCGTGGAACACTACGCGCCGTCGACTCACGGGCCTGGTGCTGATCGGACGGCGAGCTACCCACTGCTCACCGTCCGCAGGCCCGGGTCTACGGTGGCCGGAGATCGTCTCGCGACGTCCTACGCCAGTATCTCTCCTGCGGTGGTAGCGGCCGGGGCCGTGAGGGCCACTCCGTTGAGCTTCCCTCACGCGTCCCGCCTCCGCCTTCGCGAACATTACTGCTTCGCAGAAGGCGGAGACTGCTTCCCATTCCCTCTCGCTCCGTACCATGGCCTGAACCAGGGCCGGGCGCGAGAGATCGCCGCCACCTATCGCATCCATGAGGACACGGCGGTGCTCTGCCCATGCGGGGCAGACCTCCACCGTATGCTCTACCGTGTCCTCTGGGCGATCCGCGCAGCGGTAACACCCGTTCGTTTCGTCCCGCCTGATCTGATGCAGAAACCTCCCGAAACAACCGTGTCCGGTGAGGACCTGCGTCAGGCGGAAGGTGAGGGCGCCGTGGGGCCTCTCCAGCCACTCCTCAAAGAGGGGCACTACCGCCGCAATGGTGGCGTGCCCAGCGCTGGGTTGCGACAGTCGCTGTCTCCATGTCGCCATGAGGTCCTGCCGGAGCTCCGTCCGCCGAGCCGCGAGGTGTCTCGGCAGCAGTTTGGCCCCGGCGTTTGGCCTCCTCGCGCCACTCCCAGAGCAGTGCGAGGACCTTGGCCTTCAGATCCCATGGCAACAGTCCGGCGAGAAGGCTCGCCGCCTCACTGGAAAGTAGAGATGGGCTGAGTGGTAACTTTCTGTATCAATGACTGCATGACAATGACAAAAAAAAAATATGATTACGAGAACAATGAAAAAATCACCAATGATTTTTTTGAGTATAAGATCACGTAACTTCAATTATGAGTCGATACCTACTAAAACGATCGCGGAACGGCTTAATGGCTCATTAGTTATTTATTTTTCACTTTTTAGTTGTTGTACCCTATTCTAAAACTAAATTAATAGTAAAGTTATGCCCGAATTGATAGCCCCAAAAATAGGGAATTTAAACATAGTTGGTGAAATTAGGGTGTATCAAGGTGAACTGTACAAATCTGTATACCCCTTTAGAGCGTATTAGCGTGATGTAATGTTGTGAAACGGTGAAAATAATATACTGACATGCAATTGCAGCAATTCTGGAAGGTTTGCTATCATTTATTGAAGAGTTCCATTGTGTATCTGCGAAGTTATTTATCAGATCTTCACCAAATTAAAATGAGACTACATGTGAAGCAACAGCTTTCAAATAAAAAAAAATCTTCAAAATCGGTTCACGTTCACGTAGTAAAAAGTTATGAGGTAACACACATAAAAAAAAAATACAGTCGAATTGAGAACCTCCTCCTTTTTTTGAAGACAACAAAGCAATGAACTCGCAGAATATGTTCTATCAAACAATTTGAACAGACAAAGAGTAGCATTCGTGACGCTTGACGGGAATGATCCAGATTGCCATGATTTTACATAGCTTATATATGATGAATTGATACTATTTACATTAGGATCCTATCATTTAAGAATTGCAAGGTCATATTGCGCCGAACACATGCGGCAAAATGGCATATACCGTATAGAAATGTACCGGCACCGAGAAATGGTCCAAAACAAAATATTAATAAGAAGCTGAATCCAGTCACGCCATGTGCGAATGAGACAATATTATACATATATTTTGATTGATCCCACTCTAAATGGAAGACAAAGTATTCAAAATTATTTTTGTTCCTGCATACACGGTCGCCGCACTGTTGGAAGCTGCGCGCATGTCGCGAGTGTGGTGTACTTCTTATCGTGGGAAAGACATCAGGAAAGAATAGATGCACCAGCAAGGTTTTTAGATGATGTCACGATTGATATAGATGCTGTTGAATAAAATGTAAAAAAAATAATGTAGATAGGTAAACATTAACAGGTTTGTTCGGGGATTACTCATAAACTAGTATTTTTGTAAATGGGTGCTTGTAATGACGCGGGAGAAATTGCGGAGAGCGTGATAGAAAAGCTCTTAAACATTCTTGTACCTTTTAGGAAGTTCTTTCTGCATTTTTGTAAGCAATGTATATAACGAGGGGTCACTACTCAGATCACTCGTCTATAGGTGCCTCCATACAATTTCTCGTTGTTTGTAGAAATGGTGGTTCAACTTCAATTAAACACAACACTTGACTGAAACTCATGGGTTTTATTTCATTTAAACCATGTACAGACACTTGTGGAACTGCATAAGTGTTGATCAGTCATCTGAAGCTAACAAACTAAAACCACATAATATGTGGCCTGCCAGTTCCAAGGCATTGTTCTCTCAGAGAAGAACTGACAGAAAAGAAACTCTGAGGACATTCTTTTAAACATTAGAACACTTGTCGAGAAACACAATCTATCAAGATTCCTTTTTATTTTTAGTCTACACAAAATTACTGCGAGAGCATACTCTAGTTCCGCGCGCAGAACACACGCGTCCAATATAAGTGGGCGGAAAACACACCACATTCCAATACAGAATATCATTACTTATTTAAGAAAACTTACAAACAATACCAAAACACTTATTAATTAATTATGTTATCAATAAACAATAGCTATTAATTACTAATGCTGAAACATTTCTTATAACTTAAGTTAAATTAGTAGCTTCATTACTTCTTCCAACATTTCCCGGCAATTTAAGTAATTTAAACAAACAAAGGTTTTCATTAGAACGTGTTGTGTTAAATAGTCATATGAGTTTATAGTTCGGGATATAATACTGAAACCAATTTAGCTTTCGTATTAAATTATAACATCTGGGTATTGACCATTTTAAATCTCACTCGGCCGACGCCATTGTTTAGAATTTGGTAATGTAAGTCATAAACAAACTATACCCTTCGTCAATGTGAAATTGTTAGAATGACCAATAATCCAGAAGCTATAAAATAAATGTTCCCTCTTTATTTAAACTAGTTTATAATTAAAACATTGCAATTAGTTTAATAATAATTTCTATTCAAGGTTTGATTCGATCAAGACGCCAATAGATGGCGCTGAATTAAAATAAGAACTAACATCATAGTTGAACATGTATCCCAAGGGCAGATGTAACTAACTTTAAATCTCGAATATTAGTTAAAGTAATTAGTAATGATTGTTATCTTAGCAGCCAGACGCTCTCGCGGCGACACGGCCATTCTGGACAGCTGGTGCGTGCTCTGCACCTGCTGATGCCCTCAGTGTAGTTTCACAGTTTGTGGTTGTTGTCTGAAATAGTGGAGATAAATTTCGTCGGCGGATTATTGTTATTTTTTATGATCCTACAACACTCATTGGTAGCAGTTGGTTTAAGTTACCATTAACAGCTTGTTATAAATTTGACATCTATTTACTTAGTTTGCCTTTAATTGAATGCAGTTATGTAACACACAACTAACACATTACAAGTAGGTATTGTAATTGCAGTTTGTTTTTGAGTTCATTGACATTGCATGTTCAGCTATCAGCTGAATATAGTTCCATGTTCGGTCATGATTGATGATTTGTAATATATTATAGTCAGTTGCTATCTATCACTGAATAAATACGTTTACTAGATCAAGAATCTACTAAGTTGTTAAATTTGTCTCAAATGGTGATGTGCAAACATCTACTCATATGTACACAGCTATTTGCTTTAGATATTCTCACTTAAATTGTATTTAAAAATAAGTGTACCTAGAGTTAGCTGTTGGCTGTACAGTTCTATTTTCAGTCATGTATGCACAATGTTGTTTGTTGCCTGTATTGTCTTATAACATTTCTTGATTTGTAATAGGTAGGTAATAATCAGTTTGTCTTAAATTGAAATATTGAATGCATTGATGTATACACACATACTCATTCACTGCTAATTGCTTTATTTGTAAGTATAGCATAGGTATGCCTATATTGTTTGTACATTTCTTTCAAATATGTTAAAGAATTATTTTGTTTACAAGGTGTAAAATCGTGTGATGAGCTGTTGACTGAATAGTTTCAATTTAATGGGAAGGTAATGCTCTGTGATAGACACAAAGTCTTGGATTTGACAGGATTAAAGGAAAGGATCAGGAACACCGCTCTGTGCTGGGCACAAAGTCTTTGATTTGATAGGAATAAAGGTTAAGGAGTTTAGGACCATTGCTCCGTGTCAGGCACGAAGTCTTTGATTTGACAGGATAAAGGAACTAGGGTCTCAGTGTAGTGTGTAAGTAATCAGCTCTTGGCTGAATAGTTTCCTTTTTATGGGGAAGGCAATGCTCTGTGATGGACACAAAGTCTTGGATTTGACAGGATTAAAGGAAAGGATCAGGAACACCGCTCTGTGCTGGGCACAAAGTCTTTGATTTGATAAGAATAAAGGTTAAGGAGTTTAGGACCATTGCTCCGTGTCAGGCACGAAGTCTTTGATTTGACAGGATAAAGGAACTAGGATCTCAGTGTAGTGTGTAGGTAATCAGCTCTTGGCTGATTCATTGTCATGGGGAAGGTAATGCTCTGTGATGGACACAGTCTTGGATTTGACAGGATTAAAGGATAGGATCAGGAACACCGCTCTGTGCTGGGCACAAAGTCTTTGATTTGATAGGAATAAAGGTTAAGGAGTTTAGGACCATTGCTCCGTGACAGGCACGAAGTCTTTGATTTGACAGGATATAGGAACCAGGCTCTCGGTGTAGGTGTACACCTTTGTTCGGGCGCCTCCGACCACTCGGCAATCTTCGGCTGCGGTCGCGGACAGCGGAAGGAGCGAGAGGTGCGGCGTGCGGGACGCGGGCAGCCAAGACACTTCGCCACCGATCTCCGACGACGGCTCGCGCGTGCACTCCATACGCTTACCAACGTCTATATATTGTACCTATCTCGATTATATTATTTTAAGTTACAGTCCACTGCCTTTTAGTTTTAGTCCTTAGTTAGGTCCCTAACAAATGGTCATTCGAGCCTCTTCAAAGTTGCGTTTTGGAATAACCAAGATCGTCGACTATTGGCAGTACGAAACGACGTTGGTGAACTTTGCACTCGTCGTGAATTTGAAAATCGCCGTGTCAACGGAGCAACCGTTTTTTTTTTAAAGTCACCGTTATTCAAGAACAAGGAGCAACGTATATTTCTTCGAGGTCTTCAATCACGACTTTGGTGCAATACTAAATTGGCTGGTTTAGTCAATGTACATCGAATCATCGCTTCGAGAGATTTCACTCAGTTCGCCTTGTGGATAAGGATACGGGTATTTTGTGAGTTTGTTCCAATTATTTCCCTTCTATATCCTTTTCAAACATTTTTCTGTTTTTTTCCGTTAAATTAAAATGTGCTAGCTATCCTCTTCCCACTGTTATGATTGCGCATGCGCACTGCTTATCTTTATAGCTACTTACCGTTAGTAACGGTCGCATCAGCTTTGCGCTAAAGTACTTGCAACAGCTGACCGTCCGACCGCCATTGTGTCTAACGACTTCAAGGTCACGCGTCTATTCATTAGCAAATTTTTTTTTCCTACACTTTTAAACGTAACTGTCAATTAGAAATATTATTAGAAAACCTTTGTTAAGTTAATCACTGTTTTTTCCACAACTTCTTTTTACCATGGCTTCCGAAGAATTATTAATTAGAAAACGCAGTGCTATGAAAGCTAAACTTACAAATTTTGAGAACTATGTCAACGTGCTTCTTAGTTGTAAAACCTTGTCCGACTTGCAACGTATCGAGTTGGAGAGCCGCTTTAGTAAATTTGAAGCTATATACGATCAATTTGATGACTTACAGGTGGAAATCGAGGTGCATTCGGATAAACCGGACGAGGCTTATGCGGAGCGAGCCAAGTTCGAGGAGCGGTATCACTCTCTCGCATCGCAGGCGCGCAGCTTGCTGGCCAGTGTCGGTGGCAGTGATTACGGGTCTGTAGCGGGCTCGGTGAACAAGCAAACAGGTGAATCGTTCCAACAACGAACTTTATACGCTTACCCAAAATTGATTTGCCTAATTTTGATGGTGGTTATCAGTACTGGCTTGAAAATAGAGATACATATTTGTCACTAATCCATAATAGTAGTTGCATAGATGCCATTAGTAAGTTCCACTACCTCCGCGCGTCGCTTAAAGGCGATGCTTTAGAAATAATAAAAAATATTGATTTTAAAGGTGATAATTATCGAATGGCGTGGAAGTTACTATGCGACCGCTTTGATAATAGTAGGCTTTTAGTAGATACCCATGTTAAGGCATTGTTTAACGTAGATTGTATTACACAAGAATCATCCACTTCTTTGCGTCGTTTAAATGATATAATTAATAAAAATATCAGCCCTAAATGCAATGAACGAGCCCACAGACAGTTGGGATACGCTGATTATTTATACGATGGCAATTAAACTAGATCCGATCACCAGCAGGGAATGGGAAGCTCATCGCAATACCATACCAACAAAACCAACCGTTTCTCAATTTTGTTCCTTTATTAGCAAAAAGGCAGACTTGTTGGAGACATTAGAATGTAACAAAATCACACTTAACATGGAAAATGATACTAACACTAGTAACAATAAAGTAGAAAACCGACATAAATCATTAATAATAGCAACTAATCAAACCGATAATTCACTACAAAAATATAAAACAAAATGTCCCCTATGTAATCAAAATCATCTATTATACACTTGTGAAGGGTTCCGAAAATTAAACGTAGAACAACGTATATTAAAGGTTAAAGAATTCAAAGTTTGTTTTAACTGTTTACGTAGTGGTCATGAATCAAAACGATGTAGATTAGCTCGTTGTAAATATTGCAAAGGTAGACATAATACCCTTTTACATGTGGAACAATCTGCTCATCTCCAGGATCCCATGCCCAATAGTGTAGCATTGCCCACTAATGTTTCTGGAGATGCTGCTTCACATAATGGCACCACAGAAAATATATCCTTGTCAAGTGACGCACGATCGCAACATACTACCTCTCATATTTTACTGTCCACAGCGCTGGTGAGAGTGGTGAATCACCGAGGCATCAAGAGCATCGCCAGGATCCTGCTCGATAATGGTAGCACAGCAAATTTTATTACGCAGAAATTAAGTGATAAGTTAGGACTTCCTCGACACAGCACGAGTTCCACGGTGACAGGTATAAACAGTCATACTAAATTAAGCACACGGTCTTGCAAACTAACCATTAAATCGTGCAGCGGCAGCTATAAGACAGATATAAATTGCTTCATATTACCTACAATTACCAAATTACTGCCGTCTACTTTAGTTGACATAAGTAGTATTCCCATACCATTAGATTAAAATCTGGCCGATCCGTCATTCAATGTTCCATCAGAGATTGACATACTGGTTGGTGCTGAAACATTTTGGAATATTCTAGGCAGCGCATCGATTAATTTAGGCAAAAATCAGCCCAAGTTACATGAGACTAAGCTTGGATGGATAGTATCAGGCTCCGTGGCTCTTCCAAAACATCCACCCAAACATATATATTCACATTAAGTCGGTCATGGTACCTCCATGACCGACTTAAACAGCAGCCTAAATAAGTTTTGGGAGCTCGATTCTGTTCCTTCTAAACATTCCTTGTCACAGAAAAAACGAGCTTGCGAAGAAAGTTTTCGTGTCAACACTGTGCGTGATCAAAACGGGCATTTCATAGTAACAATGCCTCTTAAAAATGATCCCAGTGAATTGGGCGAGTCTTATGAAATGGCTAAACGTCGATTTTTATCTTTGGAACGTCGTTTCCAACGTGATCCTGCTTTCAAGGAAAGATATGTTGCATTCATCGAAGAGTACGTGAGCTTAGGGCATATGACTTTGAATAACTCAACAAGGAAACCTCATTCAGGTAACAAAAATGAGTATTTCTTGCTACATCATGGAGTCATCCGAGAATCCAGTACAACAACTAAGCTCAGGGTAGTCTTTGATGCATCAGCAGCGACTACGTCTGGAGTGTCGTTTAATGACATCCAAATGGTGGGGCCCACTGTCCAAGATGATCTCATTGCCATATTGCTGCGTTTCCGTCAGCACAGGTTTGTTATTTCTGGTGACATAGAGAAGATGTACAGGGCCATTCAGGTAACACCATCACAACGATCTTTACAACAAATAATCTTCCGTGCTGACCCTAAGCTACCGCTTCAAACGTACACTCTTAATGCTGTTACTTATGGTACAGCTTCCGCCCCTTACTTGGCTACTAAGAGCTTAGTCAGTCTAGCAACAACCGCCTCTAATGACATTGTAAAATCGTCCATTGAACGAGATTTTTATGTCGACGATTACCTGAGTGGTGGCGACTCCATTTCCGAGGTGGTCCATTTGGGTAAAGAAGTTGCATCAATTTTAGCGTCAGCCAACTTTCATTTAAGAAAGTGGCAATCTAATAGTTCAGAGATTTTAACAGAAATAGCCGGCGTTACAGGGCATTCTGGCAGGTTGAACTTATCTGAGGATAGAAACGTGTCATCCAAAACGTTAGGCCTATATTGGCTATGTATATCTGATTCTCTCGAGTTTTTAATATCGGTCGATACCAACAAACCAATCACAAAGCGCCACATTTTATCAGTGCTAAGTCAAATATTTGACCCATTAGGTCTGGTAGGGCCTTGCATTATCGAGGCTAAAATTATCATCCAAAGTCTATGGATGTCTAAGTGTGACTGGGACGAGCAAGTACCAGAAAATATACATACCTCCTGGTTAATGTTCGTGAATAGTCTACCATTTCAGTTTAAATACCCTTAAAATACCCCGGTGGATTTCATGTGACAATTCCACTATAAATGAGATTCATGTGTTCACAGATGCATCCGAAAAGGCCTACGGTGCATGTATTTATATAAAGTCTAGTACTAGGGATGGATTGGTAAGAGTACAGCTGTTAGTCTCTAAAAATCGTGTTGCACCAATCAAGCCAACAACCATTCCTAGACTTGAGTTATGTGGGGCTTTATTAGGAGCAAGGCTGTGTGTTAATGTACGAAATTCCTTCACCAAACCCGTTAGTAAATGCTACTTTTGGTGCGATTCGACAATAGTGTTAAGTTGGCTTTCCATGACACCTAATCTATTAAAACCTTTTGTTCGTAATCGCATCAATGAAATACAAGACTGCACTATGGGTCACACATGGAGCTACGTGCCGTCGAAGGAAAATCCGGCGGACCTTGTTTCTCGCGGGCTGAAGGCTGACCTTATCAGCGAGTGTTCCTTATGGTGGTCAGGTCCTCAGTTTTTATTAAATGATGAAAAATATTGGCCTAAAATGCCCAATGAGAACTTGAAGCAAGATCTACCTGAAGTTGTATCATCGCACTTCACTGATCACTCATCCCATTATCAATCAGACAATCATTCCTCACATCATTATAACAATCATTTATTCATTAAGTCACTTATTCACAAATATTCCAATTATAATCACCTACAGAGAGTCGTCGCTTATATACTAAGATTTATTAACAATTTAAAACATAAACATCATAAATTCCTTGGTTCCCTTTCCTGTGAAGAACTTGTAAATTCTACAAATTTTATTTTACGCCACGCTCAAATAGAGATGTTTCCTGATGAGTATAATTTATTGCAATCAGGAAAGTCTTTACCAAAAAAAAATAGGCCTATTTCTTTGAGCCCCTTTACAGATTCGCATGGTCTCATACGCGTAGGAGGGAGACTTGACAACTCACCTTATGATTATAATGTCAAGCACCCCATTTTACTATGTGGTAAGCACCATATAACTAAAATAATATTTCATAAATATCATCTCGATTGCTTACACGCTGGCCCTCAGCTGCTCTTGGCAAATATACGCCAAATGTATTGGCCTCTCGGTGGTAGAAATCTTGCTAAATGTATAGTTAAAAAATGCATCAGATGTTTTAAATACAAGTGTCAAATCGTGCAACCTACAATGGGACAGTTGCCCTCTTCAAGGACACATTTAGAACACCCATTTCTAAATTGTAGTGTGGATTATGCTGGGCCAGTGCTGATAGCTGATCGCAAAGGGCGAGGGTGCAGGCTTATAAAGGCGTACCTATGCATTTTTGTTTGCCTTGCCGTTAAGGCTGTTCACATCGAGCTTGTTACAGACCTTACAGCAGAAGCCTACATGGCTACTTTGAACCGTTTCGTGGCTCGTCGTGGTAAACCCGAAAGCATCTTGTCCGATAATGGGACAAATTTTGTAGGTACTTGCAATGAGCTACGTAAGTTTTTACAAGATTCGAATTTCGTGTCCGACGTTGCTCAACAAGGCATCAAATTTTCTTTTGCGCCTCCATATTCCCCCCACTTCAACGGCATTGCTGAAGCCGCCGTCAAATCCACTAAACATCACCTAAAAAGACTTTTAGGCTTAACACACTTCACATACGAGGAGATGGTCACGTGCTTGACTCAAATAAAGGCCGTTTTAAATTCCCGTCCTATCACCCCTCTCTCCACTGATCCTCTAGATTTTTCCGTTCTTACTCCCGGACATTTCATAATTGGGCGACCACTGATATCTATTCCGCATCCACAGGTTACTGATCTCAACATCGGGCGACTGGAGCGCTACCAAAGAGTGGAGCACATAAAACAACATTTTTGGAACCGATTTCAATTAGAATATGTTTCTCTGCTCCAGCAAAAAACTAAATGGACAGCGTCAACAGGCCAGCTTTCAGTGGGAGCACTGGTTCTCATCAAAGAGAAAGGCCAACCGCCCTTGGTGTGGCCACTGGGGCGTGTCATCAAGGTTTTCCCTGGCTGCGACGGGACCACGCGAGTAGCGGAATTGAAGACGAAGAGAGGAACGGTGGTGCGGGCTTACAACAACGTCTGCCCACTTCCTCTCACTTGAATGCTTCAACTCGGGGAGGATGTTCGGGCGCCTCCGACCACTCGGCAATCTTCGGCTGCGGTCGCGGACAGCGGAAGGAGCGAGAGGTGCGGCGTGCGGGACGCGGGCAGCCAAAACACTTCGCCACCGATCTCCGACGACGGCTCGCGCGGGCACTCCATACGCTTACCAACGTCTATATATATGTAGTAGTGTGTGTGGTGTGTGTAGTATGTGTGTAGTGTGTGTGTAGTGTGTGTGTGTGTATGTGTGTGTGTGTATGTGTGTGTGTGTGTGTGTGTAGTGTGTGTGTGTGTGTTTTGTGTATTTTTTTTTTTTCACTGTTATTTCTGTGTACCGTGCGTGTTTCGTGTACTGTTGCTGAATAAATTTTATTCTATTCTATTCTATATTATTGTACCTATCTGGATTACATTTATTTTAAGTTACAGTCCACTGCTTTTTAGTTTTAGTCCTTAGTTAGGTCCCTAACAATGATGATGACTTACATGTATATGACGACGCGTGATGATTTAGTCGATTTATTGTAGCACCTTTTCAAAGGACCATGGACAAATATATATGGGCTCCGTCCCCACCTACCAACACACATGGAACTGATGCCAATGTGTTCCTAAAGTATCCACTATAAGATTAAAATCTTTTTTTTACATAAATCAGTGGGATAATATCAATAAAAAACAATTTGTAATTATTAATTAACCTATATTTTCATATCACACTTTGTTAGTTATTTTAACATTATGGTTATATTAGGTATATTACTGTTTGGTCTGTGTTTTTGGTTGTTAAATAAAAAATGAAACTAGTGGACTGTATAAAATATAGGTATGTATATTAATGCAAACGCTGTTTTCGGTGCAGCAGTTGACACAGGCGTCGCGGATTCCAGCGTCGACATAGGTGTTGGTGCTGGTATTGCCCTGTGCTCCGGCTCCTCACTCTGCACTTCTGCCATACATCCTCGTACCGGCGTTTCAGCCTTATTATCTCTACGGACATTTTTCTTACACTCAGGACAATGCCAGGTGGAGACTAACGGGCCCTTCGCAGGGAGGCTGACACATACTCGGTGATAAGCTATGGCACACTTTGTGCACCTCGCTGTGTCAATCGCTGACACAAATTTGCCGCATCCACCGCACTTAACCGGCATTATTCCCACAGGTATGCTTACTAGTTAATAAACCTCCTTAGCTGGAATCCAAAGTTTTTTACCTTTTCAGTCTCTGTCGTTGTCAGTCTAACGCTGCCAATATAGACGTTTACAGTTAGGACACAACACAAGAAAAATATTTTCAAAAAACTTTGTGAGTACTTATAACTGGCTTGGAGATCCAGTGTTTTCTTAGGAAAGAATTATGCACTCTAGGAGGACCAACGTGACCTTACTACACTGTATATCCCGTATTATGTCTCTATACACTTTATAATAAACTTTATAAAACACTATATTGTCGTTTTTTATTTTTTTCCCGCGAGAAATCGGACAACAATCACCACCAGTACAAACGTCAAAACGTCAATCCTTTTTTTTTTCACTGATTCACGCTTTTTTTTCAAACTCACTTCTATGAGTTTTAGTTGTTTTTTCGGATCTTAAGAGGTTAACGATCTGCTAAAACCCGGTACCTTTGGGTATGCAGACGACAGCTTTGTTGCAGAGAGATACTTGCCCGACGCACGAGCTAGTGGGTCTCAGGTCCAGTCTTTCCGAGAGGCTATGGTTGGCCGCTTGAACTTGTCCTTACAGGCTGTCTCAGAATGGGGCGATGCCAATCTGGTCAAGTTCAATGCTGCTAAGACCCAGGCGTGTTTTTTTTTCCGCTAAGAGGAGTCAATTTCACCCGGCTCCATCTTTCCGAGGTGTGACCGTGCCGATAATCGACCAACTTGATCTTCTTGGCGTTACTTAAACATCTACCCTCAATTTTGGTCCCTTCATAGAGGCAAAGGCTCAAGTGGCTGCCAAAAAGTTGGGGATCCTCGCAAAGGTGAGACGGTACTCCACGCCGGAACAACTGCTCCAACTCTATCAAGCACAAGTTCGGTCGTGTATGGAGTACTGCTCTCATCTTTGGGACGGATCTGCCAGATACCAGCTTGATGCCCTTGAGTCAATTGAGAAACGAGCCAAGAGGATCATCGGCAATGATAGGCTCGTTGAGTCGAAACTCCAAAGTCTAGAACATAGACGCCGAGTTGCTAGCCTGTCGGTTTTCTATCGGTTTCATTTTGGGGAGTGTGCGACGGAATTGCATAATTTGATTCCGCCAAGTCCGTTTCATCAACGGACCACAAGACGTACGGCGAAGTGCCACCGGTTCATAGTCGACATCCCATCCATACGCACAAAGTGTTTTGAGAAAACATTCATTGTGCGTACAGCTAGGGAGTGAAATTCCCTACCGGAGTCTGTGTTTCCTGATAGCTACAACCTGGGAGACTTTAAGTCAAGAGTGAATAGGTTACTTCTGCCAAGAAGTAACCTATTCACTCTTGAGCGTGCTCCATCTTTAACCACATCATTGCTTACCATCAGGTGGAAGAGTAGCCAAACGCGTGCCTATAAACCCTTTCGCGAGCAATACTAATTACATATCCGATTTTGGTTTTAATTATTCAAAGCATTGTGAAATAAGATTTTTAAAACAATAACTACCAATTTCCCCCCCTTGCCTATCCCCCATTTTTGTTATGGGCTTCGGCAATATGTTTGCCAATGCCCGTTTGTGGCTTTTTATTTGGCAAAGCTATTGCCAATATTGAAGATTTATTACATTTTATGTTGCCAATGTCTTCTTGTCATCTAATTAGAAGATTGGACACCTTTTTCTGGCTCATAGTTGTCTAGATCATCTTCTGATTCATATTCATCAGGGATATTCACCAATTCAATAATTTTCTAATTCGTATTTGACTTTTGTATTTTCGCGGCGGCATCTAAAAGAATAAAACAAAATCGGCCATTGGCAACTATTCATTCATCATTAAATAATTTATCGAGCATAGGCAACTATTTCGCCATTTGACGTTTCCCTTATCGTAAAAGGTGTTTTAAGCGCATAATATAACGAAATATTACATTTATTCAATAAATTAGATCAAGAGATAAAGAAACACATGTAGTTACTTAAATTTTACACGGCAATTTTCTTGATTATAATAGATTTAGACTGGAACATTGGAAAACAACCTCATATTTTGCGCAGTGTCAGAAACCTGTCAAATATTTCTTTTGTCAATTTAATTGACGGGAAATTAAATTGTTGGAACAATATCCTAAGAGATGGGGTTAGCTGTCTATAGTTATACAATAGCATTATACTTCAAACATTTTGGCGCTACTTTTAAAAAGTGGTTTGGCAAATATTTTGCCAATGCTCGCGAAAGGGTTTTTGCAAAAAAACTTTAATTTCGGAAATTGGTGTTTCCGATTTTGTTTTATTCGTTTTTTGACACCGACTTCTGATTTTAAAATTATATTTAATTTGCACTTTTTTTTGGAAGATTCTATTTTTTTTTTTTTTTTGTAAAAAACATTTTTTTTAATCCATATTAATTTTGTAATGCAATTTTGAAGTAATTAAATAAATTTCAGTTCAGTTAAAGTTCTTTATTTAAAAACACCACGACGTCACGGTCTAACAGTACAAATGTGACGCTTTAAAACGCCTTTCTGACTAAAACATCTCTGACAGACATCACATTTGAAAGGTTTTTCGCCAGTGTGCGTACGAATGTGGCGTGTTAAATCAACTTTTTGCCCGAAACCACGCTGACAGATATCACATTTGAAAGGCTTTTCACCTGTGTGTACACGAAAATGTCTTGTTAAATTAATCTTACGGTTAAATCCTCGCTGACAGACATCACATTGGAACGGTTTTTCTCCAGTGTGCGTACGAATGTGGCGTGTTAAACTATCCTGCCCACTGAAACAACGCTGACATACATCACATTTTAGAGGCTTTTCAGCCATGTGTATACGAAAATGTTTTGTTAAATTATCCTTGTGTTTAAAGGAACGCTGACAGACATTACATTTGATATATTTATCACCAGTATGCGTACGAATATGTTTTGTTAAATAACTCTTTTGGTTAAATCCACGCTGACAGACACCACATTTGAAAGGTTTTATTATATCACATTTGAAACGACTTTCTATATCAGAAAATCTTCGATGTCTGTTTATATCATTACTGCCAATACTTTTGTTCAACATTTTAAACTTTAAACATTTTTCGCTATAATTATTACGGCAATTTGAGTCTAAAGTAGTGTTAGTAATATTAATATTAACTCCAGGTTTTGTATAAGTAAAAGGTTCTTTGAATACCGGAATAAGTTTCGACGTACAGTTTCGAGCGTTATGAATAACTTCCGTGTCTCTTTGTTGCTTTTGCTGTTGTTTTTCTGTTTTATCTTCTTCTAGTTTCCTTCCTCGTATGTGTAGTTTTGTCATCTTCGCAATGGGCGACCCTGTGATTTTAAATTTGGTAAGCATCAAATTCAAAGTAGAATCATATGAAAGTGACTGGATTGGGTCACAATTTTCGGCTCTTATATGAACGAATCAAGGAAAGAGTTGTTTCGATTTTGCAAAAAAACATTTCTGACGTTTATATCATACATGATCAAAGGATTTAATAAAATCACCTTTTTTGGAAAAACTAACGCACAACTTTTTTTTTTTTTTTGGGGTGGGAAATCAGCCAATGACTTCTTCCGCTCTAGGGTGGAGCGGAAGGGCGTGTCAGACTCTTACTGACTAAAACCCACCCCTGTTCCTCCCTGCCTTGAGTGCCCAGGGGCGAGGTAACTCTTTCGAATTTATCCTCAACCCCCGGGCAGGCATCGGCCATGATGGGCCCCGTCCCTATTGCTGACAACTCTTTGAGGCGCGCGTGGAACACTACGCGCCGTCGACTCTCGGGCCTGGTGCAGATCGGGCGGCGAGTTACCCACTACTCGCCGTCCGCAGGCCCGGGTACGCACGGCTTAACTTACATTTTAAGACTGTCATTCTCTTTTCGAGTAATTGCTAACTGCATTCATAGCTTTTGACAGAAATGCAGTCAGCAAGAAAACAAAAAAGAAGGACATTGATCGGGTTTGAACCAAACTACAGAACAGTAAAATAGTTTGTTCTGTTCTGTGGACCAAACGCTGCCCAGACATGGGGGTATTTCTAAATGGTTCCTTACATCAGAACATACAGGGTGGGGCAAAAGATATGCATCGGTTTAGGAGGGGCATGGGTCGGGCTGCGCGGAGGGAAGGACGTTTGGTAGGGTCTCATTGTGTTCATGCAAGCGCGCCATTTTAATACGCAAAATGGTTTGGATGGGAGAGCATCGTTTGTTTGTCATTCGCACGTTTTTAGCAAACGGCCATTCCTTTTCGCCACACTAAGGGCGTTCCGGCGTCAGTTCAACATTGCGCGTCATGGAGACTCCCTCACGGCAGTTCAATAAGACGTTGGGTTCGTGCATTATAAGCCACTGGTTCCACAGCAGTTCCGACAGTTGGAAGACCCACAACGGTATGAACACCTGAAAAGGTGAATTTAGTGAGAAGTCTCCAAGACGCTCTGCCGTAAATATACAGTTGCTTTGAGCATGTCTAATCGATATTTGAGGAGAATTCTGTATAAAGATTTGTCATTGCATCCTTACAAAATCATGGTAGTTCAAGAGCTGAGGCACATATTACCATATGAATCACTCCATGTACTTACGCGCGCTAACTGCCTACCGGCCGCCGGACCGCCCGCGACCCATTTCACAGTGGGTTGCCGACAGCCGAGAGGCGCGTACGTTCGCATAAAATTCGGTCGACCTGACGTACTGTATTATAGTTTCGGATTCTTATGACATGGCTAGTACTGGTGTATTATGTGCAGTTGATGGATGTTGATCCAGCAAGAGAAGAGAAAAAAACTTTTTTTTTTTTAGTTTACCTCTTGATACAGAAATGTGAGTATTTAATTTGTTTTACTATCGTTTTTAAACAGATAAATTGAAAACTTACACGTTTCGTTTTTTGTATTTTATTAAGTATTGGTAGGTACGTAATAACTTCTATTAGGCGTCTGAGATAAGAATAGAAAGGTCAATGACCTCAAGTTGTCAACCGTCATTTGAAAATTACTAGGCTTCAATTTACGGTGGCGTACTAGGAATCTGGACATTTTATAATCTAAGGTAAAAGCATAGTAGTCGCCTATTACGCTAATTGTGTAAATGAAGGAAAAAATCAATAAATCGTGTTTTCAGTTTCCTCTATTTCGTATTTGATTTGGCTTTCATATTATAAATATAGATTTTAGTTTTGAATTATTTGTTTTTCATATTATATAAGCTTTCATATTATATATATATATATATTATTATATTCGTTCATATTATATGTACCTATATTATTATATTCGTTCATTCGTACTATTCATAAAGTGTAACAACAAATACCTACTGACATCTTTATCGAAAAAGGCAGCCCTGGCAATTCACAAATACCACGCGGCGGCGCGCAGCTACAAAGCAAAACTCACTTCACGCTTGTAAGGTTAGGTACATTTTCGTTCGCAGCGTCTAGCGAGTCGGAGGTATAGGCTATTAAGCAGTAGGTATTGAACATTTTGCATGGAGTGATTCATATGGTAATATGTGGCTGAGGCGCAATGTTGAACCGATGCTGGAACGCCCTTTGTGTGGCGACAACGAGCGGCCATTGTCTAAAAACGTACAAACGGCAAACCCACGACGCTCTCCCGTCCAAACCATTTTGTGTACTAAAATGGCACGCTCGCATTAACACAATGAGACCCTACCAAACGACCTACCTTCCCCGCAGCCTTAACCCTGTCTCCCCAAAACGGATGCATAACTTTTGCACCACCCTGTACTTACGATTTTTTTTAAACGGTCCCGCATTAGTACGTTTGGTTTTTAAGGATTTTGGGCACAGACAGTATCTCTTTTCTGTCAAATTGGTTTTGATACGTGCGTGTTGTCACATCAGTCGGCCTGTTCGCTTAACTAATAATCAGCTACTTAATACTTACGTTGTGTGTCACTGGCTCTTTGTTTCAACCTTGATTCTTTTTTTTCTTCTTCCACTTCCGCTTTAATCTCAATTAAAGACAGATCATCTCCTGAACTTGATTCTGATTGTTGTGCTGGCATATCTTCTATGTCTGAAAAGCTGTTGTTTAGATTTTTCAGTTCGAGCTCTGTAAGTAAACAAAAACAGTGAAGAGTTAATTGTTAATGCATGTGGCAGGATAACTGAGAAAACAGACAAATAAGTATAAATCTATATACGTAGAACGTGTAACAGATTAAACGCAAAACCTCACTCCAATTAGATTATTATTTATAAGTCTAGTGACATCTATAATTAAACGACAACGACAAAATCAATATGGGAAGTAGTGCATTTGGTTTAATACCGCGGCCATCGTTGAACCATTAGTCGGTATATGATAAGCCTATCACAAAAATGAATTGATAAACGATTTTTCTACAAATGCAGTCCTAGAGACGATATAGTTGAACTTGAATTTTTATGTAAGAAATAATGAAGTCCTCTAGATAAACAGATGAAAGAGATAAGCCACTGTTATTGTGTGTTATTCCTCTCCATCCACGGTTGCCGGGAAAAGATTGCTTTAAGCAATAAGACCGCCCATTGTGACACTTGTAATTAATTTTACTTTGTTTTTCTTTCTGTTTTATGTATTACTAGCTGACCCAGCAACAGTTGTTCTGCAATTCAAAATGGGGGGTGGGGGTAGGTGGGTGAAAAATACTTTACGATCAATTCTCATACCTACCAAATATACAAAAAAAAACATTAAAAACGGTCGAGCCGTTTCGGAGGAGTGCAACCAGAAACACCGTCACACGAGATTTTTATACAATAGATGTTGTTCTGTTTCAATTAATTCATTTGTGAAATGGAAACCGAATCAAATATTTATTTGCAAAACATGGGTTAATACGATGGGGCATATATGTTAGGGCACGGGGTCTCATCTCGAAGAAACAAAATTTAGTTCAAAAAAATCTTAAAAGATGGCGTGATATGTATCGATTTCATATTGAAGTTTATGTAATAACAAGATTTTTAAAATGTAGCTGGTAAGAATTATATGTTCTTATTTAGCAAACTCCTTTTAACTCAAAATTGTGGAATAATGGGCTCTTAATTAAAATTTAGAAAAATACTGTAACGAATCCCTTATCAGCGACACAATAGATGGCGCTGTTTGAAATTTTAGCGCTTTTCTATTCGACCTCATTAAAATTTGTATCTTTATTAACACATTTTGATATATTGAAACTGTTACGAAATTTAAAAAATATTCAATGATTGAGAAAAAAAATATATTTTAGAAGACGAATTAAAAACATACATAGTAAATTACTGCGATTTTCATGAATGAACAACAAAACGCAAATGTCAACCATAGTCTCATATTGATTGAACAACGAAATTTTTTCACAGATTTTGACTTCGCGGTAAACTTCGGTTGTGATCTCGCTCGATTCGAATGTTATTTGAGTTTTCATATTAATTAATAGTGATCCTGGACTTAAATCGGACTCTGATAAGGCTTTCTTCCTCGATTGACTTTTGGCACGTAAACGGACTCCGACTCGGCTGTTATTGTGATTGATACTGGAAGTTTTAAATCAGAAATAGTAAAACAAGATGCCATGGAACAAGTGCTCTTATTTCAGGTGTAATAACACTTCAGACATGAAGTCGATGTTCCGTTTTCCGGCGAATGACGAAAATCTCTTGAAAGTTTGGCTGGATAATTGTGGTAAGCATAAATTACTATTTTTATTTGTATTAACATAAGTTCACCAACCCAATTACCAACCTGATAGTTATAGGGCAAACTAGCTTTTTCCAGCGGCTTCGCTCTCGGACCTACTCTACAGGTACCATGCATTTTCCGACATAAAAAGTAGCCAACATGGCACCGTAAGTGCAGTTTTCTACCAGTGATAAAATTTCTGATGAGATTATCTGTTTCAAATAAACAATTAGACCTCTCCGTTTACGTATATTTTATTTCCAGTTGACTTGCTATCCCATTAGACAACCCACTGACCAATCTGACAAATTAAATTCTCATTTTTTTGATTCACTTTTAAGTTTTTTTGGTGTGATTTTTTTCGAGTGAAGTTCAGTGCCTGTTTTTAATTTTTCGTAAATGGATTCCTATTGGATATTGTGATGTAAAATTGGTGTAGTTTGTGTCTCAAATGTCTATGCAACTGGACAATAGGTGGTGTGATAATGGTTCTATTTATGATACGGGCGCAATCTCTGTAAAATGGAGCTGTGAATTCTATTGTAGTATTGACTGCCTTATCAAAGCTTGCCGAAAAGGCTGACTCGACACACTTGCTGCCAAAATACTCCAAAACCATTAGAATGTGCATGTGTGTGTGAATGTGGTTCATTGCATTATTAGAATGAGAAAAAAGTAACAGTATTCTATAACTAGAAACTAAATACTTTATATGATTGGATATATTGTATGAATATGATTGGACAAGTCTTGTCCGGTACTATCTGATGCCTGGAGTTAGGGGATTCCCTCTAAATGTAAAAAGATCGTTTTCTAAGAGCAAATTTTTCAGTAGTCAGATAACTATCATAGCGATAAAAATGGCGGTTTGACAGCTTTTGTTTAAAAAAATATCTGACTATTGAAAAATCTAATTAAATGGTAATTTTTTAGGGTTGACTCATGTGTACGTCTGTCTGTCTGTCCGTTATCTGTCACACAGGTTTTACAGCCAAATGGTTTGAGCTACAGTATTAAAATTTTCACAATATAAGCATCTTGTTCCCCAAAGCCATACAAATAGTCAAAAATACAATTGGTACGGAAACGCACTTGGCCAGTTTTTAATATTCGGTCACCTAGAAAAATCTAAATGTCTAATAATAATATTTTTTTTTATTTGAGCTGGTATTGCTCTTGACTCTAGTCTAGGTCAGAGGTAACAGACAGAGTCGACGATGGAGCAAGTTTACCCAGAAGAAGCCTGTTCTCTCTATTAACTCTACAAATACAATTATGATAAGTTGTATCATTGGGTTGATGAACTTCACCATAGCCCGTAGTTAATGGCTGATAGCTAATATTTGTTAACATTATAGGTAATATGACCATCACACATCTGCCGCCTCAAGCTTTGCGAAACAAATATTTATGTCTGGACCATTTCGAAAAAAAATACATATCTGAGAATTTTACCCGAAAAAGACTGAAAAAGGGAGCTTTCCCAGAACCATATCAGTCTCCTGAAACTCTAGAGCATCGGAACACTCCCTCTCCAGGTGTTTATAATAATTAGCATATTCGCCGTATATAAACAGTATAATGATTTTTAAGAACATTTCAAAACAAATTATCATAATTATTTTTATTTCTTTTAGGTCCATCAGATTTCAAAGTCCTGACACCCAAGAATGTATACCGGAATAAGAGCCTTCAAGACCATTCAAATGAAGATGAAGATTTTGAAGAACCCGCTCACTGGAACACTCCTAAAAGAAGGAAAAATGAACAAGAGGATAAAGATACACCAAAATGTAAAAAGTTAAAAACATTGTTAGTAATTTCTAATAAGAAATTAAAACGACAGATTTGGAAGAATAATTATTTAAAAAATAAAGTGTCCAATATAAATGTAATTGATTTGTCGAAACACAATTTTAGGAGTGCATCAAGTAAATTATTAACAACAATGCAATTGAACAAATCAAATAAGAAACAATGGAGCAATGAGGAAAAAAAAATTTGCATGTCATTGTATTATAAATCACCTGCTGCATATAAATTTATGATTAAATCAGGTATAGTATTAGCTGCTCCAACTACAATCCAGCGTTGGCTTCAAGAGTCAAATTGTCTGCCGGGAATTGATTATGAAATATTTGAAAATATTAAAAATAAATTTGCTGATAAACCAATTAAGGGCATGTACGGTGTGTTTTGATGAAATGAGTATCATGGTTGATTTAGAGTACACAATTAAATATGATTTAATAGAAGGATTTGAAGATTTTGGTGGTGGTGATCGGGTAAAGAAGGAAGCCAAATACGCTTTGGTATTTATTGCCAGGGGGATTTATATTAATTGGAAAATCCCCGTGGCATATTTTTTATCATCAAAAACTGTTGATTCAGGTAAATTACATATAATTGTTAATTCTGTGATTAGTAAATTATTTGAAAGTGGCTTGTTACCAAAAGCGACCGTTTGTGATCAGGCCACAACAAATGTAAAATTGATTAAAAATCTTGGAGCAACTGTTGATTATCCTTTCTTTTTTGTTAATGAACGTAAGATTTATGCAATTTTTGACGCTCCCCATTTGATTAAAAATATCAGGAATAATTTACTTATTAATGATTTTGAATTAGATGGCAATCAGATCTCATTTAATGATATAATCAATGTGTACAATATAGATAAAAGCAATAAAAGTAAATCTTTAAAAAAACTGACGCCAGTGCACATTAATCCAAATAATTTTCAAAAAATGAAGGTCCAACTAGCTACGCAAGTTTTGAGTGCATCGGTGGCTGGAGCAATTAAAACTGCTATTGACAGCGGAGAGTTGAAAAGCAGTACTGCAAACCACACGGCTGATTTTATTCAATTGTGTAATGATTTATTTGATTGTCTCAATTCAAAAAATAAATTTGACCGTAACCCATTCAGATGTGCAATTACTAATAATCGTAACACTGTCGTAAATCAAACTTTAATCAAAAGCAGAGATATTTTTAGGAAAATAAATAAAATAATCTATAACAAAAAAAATGAACAGCGAATTACCCGCCCCCCATGTTTTGATGGTATGATTCAAACAATTAATGCTGTACTTCAACTCTCGGCTGAAGAACTCGCAACAGGCACTGGCGTTAAATTTATTATCACTTATCGATTAAATCAAGATGTGATTGAAAATTTATTTGGGATTTATAGAATTAAAGGAGGATGCAATAGAAACCCCACAGCAAAATCATTAAGATCAATGTTTCGATCGAATTTGTTGAATAGTTTAATGAAATTTGATAAAACGAATTGTGAATCAGATCAAAAAACGTTTGTGTCCACCCTCCAAAATACACAACATTCTGATCCTCAACCATCAACATCATCATCTGTAACAGAACACCCTTGTCCTGGTACGGATGATGATAACATACAGCCAACATCATCGACTGTATCAGGTGATACAGACATTGGGGTTGGCGGTTCATTAAGAGAGCTTCTAATTCCAAGTTCGAGTTCCAATGTAACTGCAAATTCGAAAGGATTAACCGATTCTTCCGATGAAACAGTTACATTGGAAACATGTTCAGTTGTCTATTTTGCAGGGTGGTTGGGTAAATCGTGCATTGATAAATTTGATTGTACAGATTGCAAGAATATGTTGTTGAAAAATCAAGTAGATCTAACTGATAAAAAACAACTATTGTTGATTAATAGAACTTATTCAAATATAACAACGCCAACACTCAAATCTCCCAGCGATTTCTTATTAAAATTGGTGAATAAGTCATTAGATTTTTTTAATGAAAATATTGAATATTTACATAAAAACAATGTAGTAGCTGATTTAATGCAACGTTTAAAAATTGAATTACACTTCTCGAGTGAGCATCACGATCTGAAACACTTTGATTACTTAATTAAAAAATTATTAGAAGTAAAGATTCATGATTATTGTAAAAGTCGTAAAAAATCATTGCAATCAGCATCGAAATTGCGAATTCTTCAAAATAAATAGCTTTTCATTCTTCTTTGGGCCATCCATAAATTACGTCACACAGGGGCTCTACGAACTGTGACTGTATGACATAAGCTTTGTGTCGTCCCGTAGAAAAATCTAAAGTATTTTAATACTTCAACGCAAAACTTTTAAAATCTATTTTATAAATTCTTTAAGGTTTTTATTTGGTTTTGCTTTCTGTGACGTAGCCCTGATGTAAGTTTGTCACACCAGTTTCGAGGGATGAAACTCCAATAATCACGAAATTCGTATGATGTAGGTGATTTATGGATGGCTTCTTCTCATGTGTGATTGTGATTGTACGAATTATTGATCTGCCGGTAGACGCTCTTTGATGAATCAATTACATTGATAGAACCTTCCTTTTAAATTGTTAACCACTGAAGTCAACATTTTGATTTATGTAGTAGACAAACGCAAGCCTATCAAAAATTAAAAAAAAAAGTACTATTCCATATCTGTCTACTGTTCATCTATTTAATTAAACGGCAAATAGCAACAGTACCTATGTTGGTACCGATACTGTATAAATATTGTGATTTTAGCTAATATATTGTGTTTTATTTCTCTTCATAAACCTTACCTACTCCGACACCCATGACGAATTTTTAGCAAATTTTTGTAGGCGCCATCTTGGATTTGAATTTTGACTCCAAATTCGTTCTTACCGACCCCGAAAACCATGAAAAGGACATCAATGACGAAATTTAAGCAAATTTTAGGAGACGCCATCTTGGATTTTAATTTTGACTCCAAATTCGTTCTTACCGACCCCGAAAATCATGAAAAGGACATACATGACCAAATTTTTGTAGGCGCCATCTTGCATTTGAATTTTGACTCCAAATTCGTTCTTACCGACCCCGAAAACCATGAAAAGGACATCCATAACGAAATTTTAGCAAATTTTTGTAGGCGCCATCTTGGATTTGAATTTTGACTCCAAATTCGTTCTTACCGACCCCGAAAACCATGAAAAGGACATCCATGACGAAATTTTAGCAAATTGTTGTAGGCGCCATCTTGGATTTTAATTTTGACTCCAAATTCGTTCTTACCGACCCCGAAAACCATGAAAAGGACATCCATGACGAAATTTTAGCAAATTGTTGTAGGCGCCATCTTGGATTTTAATTTTGACTCCAAATTCGTTCTTACCGACCCCGAAAACCATGAAAAGGACATCCATAACGAAATTTTAGCAAATTTTTGTAGGCGCCATCTTGGAGTTGAATTTTGACTCCAAATTCGTTCTTACCGACCCCGAAAACCATGAAAAGGACATCCATGACGAAATTTTAGCAAATTGTTGTAGGCGCCATCTTGGATTTTAATTTTGACTCCAAATTCGTTCTTACCGACCCCGAAAACCATGAAAAGGACATCCATGACGAAATTTTAGCAAATTGTTGTAGGCGCCATCTTGGATTTTAATTTTGACTCCAAATTCGTTCTTACCGACCCCGAAAACCATGAAAAGGACATCCATAACGAAATTTTAGCAAATTTTTGTAGGCGCCATCTTGGATTTGAATTTTGACTCCAAATTCGTTCTTACCGACCCCGAAAACCATGAAAAGGACATACATGACCAAATTTTTGTAGGCGCCATTTAATCCCAAATCATTCACACTCCCTTTTTTTATGGTATCTTAAAACCAAAAATTCAGAGACACGATCATCTACCAACCCCCACTGGGGCCGCGTGGTAAATAATAATAATAGTTTGGACCATGCTCCCGACCCGACATCGGCGGACTACTATTTTTTATATTTTCAAATGTAAATGTGTGTAAAAAAAACATACGCCAATCCGCACCACCGCAAAGTAGGCATCATAATTCATCATAATTATCATAGAACGCAACTTTGAATAAAACTCTACGACCACGAACGCTCAAGGTCAAGAAGATAGGTAGGTACCTAGTGGAGAAGTGCAGTGCGCTCGCCATCTACTATATCGACCGTAAGTAATTTTATTCAAAAAGTTGCAAGCCGTCGCTGCTAACACCATCTAGCGAGGTGTAGAGGACGGACCCGAACGAGGAACATTAAGTTGCTTGTGCCAGTAGAAAAGCCGTAGTTAGGGCGGTCGCGTTTCTTTGTATGGGATGAGGCATCTGTACGCTAGTATTATATTATCTGTGGTTAGGGTAACATTTTATTTAAATAGTCTCCTCATGTTGATCATTACTGGTATGCAAAACTTAATAATATTAATCTAATAATCTACAAGTTATGGACCAAGTGATTATTAGGACATTATAAAAAAATGCCCGGGCAGCTTGAAATATGCCCCATATGAGAGGGCAGTGTGATAACAACTATTGAAATAATCAAATTGACCGGAAATTTTTATAACGCTAGTCACCTATGGGGCAGAACAATTAAAACCAGGTTTTTTTTACTGTTTTTTTTTTATTTTAAACGTAGAATCAATATTATAGGAAGATGTAATGTGCTAACGACAGTCTTAAATAAGAAGGGGCTGGCAGGGTCTGCTCGATCGCTTCACTCGCTCACTGGACCCTGCCATCCCCTTCTAACCTAACCTGTCCGTGTCGGGGTATCCCAAGTTTCCAGACATACATTGGACATACTAAAATAAAAAAACCGGCCAAGTGCAAGTTGAACTCGCGCACGAAGGGTTCCGTACCATTATCTATGAAAACGGCAAAAAAATCATGTCTGTTGTATGGGAGCACCACTTAAATATTTTTTTATTCTGTTTTTTAGGATTTGTTGCTATAGCGGCAACAGAAATACATCATTTGTGAAAATTTCAACTGTCTAACTATCACGGTTCATGAGGTACAGCTTGACCAGACGGACAGACGGACGGACATTGGAGTCTTAGTAATAGACCCTTCGGGTACTGAACCCTAAAAAACAAGGAAAAAGAAAAGAAACAAGTACTGCCGGTTCCCAGCAGCAATTTTCATTTCTTTTTTGTTTGTTTGCGCCGTGACCCGTAAAGATAAACTTAGACCATAGTTCAAAAAAGAAAAACTGTTCTTCGTGTTGTAACTATGGTCTTTTACTGGATACTTACCCACTCCACCAAACCATACCTGTGTATTATCAGAATTATCAGATTGCCCAAAGACCAGACGGCAGTATTTATAATAACGAGGCAATGTGATAAATAAGGCAGTTCAAATTATAATTATTTATTTCGCCTTAAGTAACTTTGCATTTTTCATAATGCGCGGGCATAATGTAAAATGCAACTATTTATTACTTGGTCCATAATATAATATAAAACATAGGTTATTTATAGTTTAATATGGCTATATAGGGTGTAAGAAGACAGTTTCCGAAGCCGAAAGCCACATATTCTACCTATTTGGATCGATTTTTTTCACTAAACCGTACCAGGGAATCCACTGGTTTTGGAGATATTGAAGGTCAAAGTCGCAATTTTTTTCTTTACTTTGTTAGGAAAATGAATTCCATGTGTTATTACTAAACTTTTTTTCATTATTTATCAAGGTTGTTCATTATTATGTTCATGCAGACAAGGCGTGAATCATAGTCCGCGCCAGGGGACGCGCGGAGGGTGCGGTGCGGTGCGGGATGAAACCGTGGCAGCACGCTGGCCGCCGCCGCCGCCGCCCGCCATTGACTCCAATACTGAACACGAGCGACGACGCGCGCGCATACTTCTTGTCTAAGTTCCCAACATTGTACTGTCTTTATAGAACCATATTATAAGTGTTTACAGTCCACTTTTACTTTCATTTAATAACCTGCATTAAGGTCTTTAACATTTTGGTCCATCGGCCTTCTATTTTTTAAATCCGCGTAACGTATTTTGTACGAACAAAGAAGACGTTCCGCGGTGGCAGTACGGGCGACGTTGGTGGACTTTGATACGGCGAGTTTACAAAGGAGCCGTGTCACTACAAGCTGCATTGAATAGCAGACAAGTTTGGAGTTGGAATCGCCTAGAATAAGCAAGGAGAGGACGTCCACAAGTTCCCGAGGTCTTCACGTCGACGGTGGTCAAGTCTCGACTACGTTGGTCGAATCCGCCGAGATATCTATTTGCTTCGTGGGAATCAACACAGTCCGCCTTGTGGATAAAGATAAGCATATTTGTGTATCGTTCCAAATACCTACCCGATAAAATTCCAGTTTGAATTCAAAAATTTCCGTTACAACCGTTTCAGTTCAGTTTCAAATTTGAGTCATCAAGTGATTATTTATATCGATGTATAGTGTGTTCATATTAGTTTAAAGTTGTATAGAACCGGTTTCTTATCATTTCACCGGCTGGTACTTTCTTTGTTAGCGAGCGAGCTTCAAGGTCACGCGCTTAGTCATTGCAAGAAACAGCTGTTTGCTGTTTATTAGTCATAATACATTTTTTTTTTCTAATTTGCGTCTTATCTATTGCTTCTACCTATTTAAAACCATTTTCTTATAATGGCTAATGAGGAATTATTAGTACGAAAACGCAGTGCTATGAAAGCTAAGCTTACGAATTTTTGCAATTATGTAAACGTGCTTATGAGTTGCGAATCAATTTCTAGCTTGCAGCGCATTGAGCTGGAGGGTCGTCTTAGTAAATTTGATGCCCTATATGATGAATTTGACCATTTGCAGTTGGAGATCGAGGTGCTCTCGGACAAGCCAGACGAGGCGTACGGGGAACGTGCCAAGTTTGAGGAGCGGTACCACGCAGTGGCAGCTCAGGCGCGCAGTATGCTCATCAGCGCAGATGCCACTGATGGCGGGTCTGTAGCGGGCTCAGCAGATAGAAACACAGGTGCATCGTTCCGTCAGAATTTTGTACGCTTACCTAAAATAGATTTGCCTCATTTCGATGGTAGCTATCAGTGTTGGCTAGAGTATAGAGACACTTATCTTTCTCTTATACATAGTAGTAGTGCAATCGATGACATTAGCAAGTTCCATTATTTACGTGCATCGCTCAAGGGAGATGCTCAACAAATTATAAAAAATATAGATTTCAAAGGCGAGCATTACCAATTGGCTTGGAATTTGCTATGTGAGCGATACGATAATAGTAAGCTTTTAGTAAATAACCACGTGCAGGCTTTGTTCAATATTCCAGCTGTGTCTAAAGAGTCTTGTGTAGTCTTACGTCAATTTATTGACAGTATAAATAAACAAATTAGAGCTTTGAAATCACTGAACGAGCCCACTGACCAGTGGAGTACCCTAGTGGTGTTTATGATGAGTAATCGACTCGACAAAGTCACTAACAGAGACTGGGAAGAATATCGCAATACTTTACCCAAATCTCCTACTTTGTCAGAATTTTGTTCGTTTATTAGTAGGAGGGCTGATTTGTTGGAGACAGTTGAACATAGTGAATCGGCAAAAGAAAAGGTAGACAGTAGCACTAACAGTCACATAGTAGATATACATAGTACTAACAAAAGCGATAATTTAATCAAAAACAAAACTAATAATAGAAAATATACAAAAGATTGTAAATGTCCGTTGTGCAAAAAAGATCATTTTATGTTTGTGTGCGATTTATTCCGTAAGTTGTCACTAGAAAATCGTTTGGCAAAGGTGAAGGAGCTTAATGTGTGCTTTAATTGTCTACGTCCCGGGCATTCAAGTAAACGTTGTAAATTGTCCCACTGTAAATATTGTAATCGTAGACATAACACGCTTTTACACGTAGAACAGTCTAATTCTAATGTACAAGATCCAATGCCTAGTGTTGCTTTACCTAGTTTACTTAATGACGTTTCTGGAGGTGAACAATTACAAAAGGGCACGTCTGAAAACGTTGTTTTGTCAAGTGACACTGCAGATTGTACTACCCGTTCTGTTTTACTCTCCACAGCTCTGGTGACAGTGGTCAGCAGCCGAGGTGAGAAGTTCAACGCCAGGATCCTGCTTGATAACGGTAGCACAGCCAACTTTATCACTGAAACACTGTGTCACAAGCTGGGATTGCCTAGACGTACTCGTAACGCTAACTCCACTATATCAGGTATTAACAAGCAAATTTCTAATAGCACACAGTCTTGTAGGTTTACAATTCAGGCTCGGAATGGTGGCTACAAGGAAACTATCACTTGTATCATATTGCCTGAAATTACTAGGATATTGCCATCTTCAGCTGTAGATATTGGCAACATCAATATTCCAACAGACATCCAATTAGCTGATCCATCATTCCATATTCCGTCTGTAATTGATATTCTTGTTGGCGCGGAAGTGTTTTGGAATATTTTAGGTTCCTCATCTATAAAATTGGGTAGGAATCAACCCAAACTTCACGCAACAAGACTCGGATGGATAGTTTCAGGACCAGTTCCTTTGCGTTCATTCTCCAATAAACAGTCACACTACTGCAATGTGTCTATGGATGAATTAAATAGTAACCTCAACAGGTTTTGGGAATCAGATTCTGTACCATCTAAACATGCTTTGTCACAGGAGGAACGTGCGTGCGAAGAAAGTTTTCGTCATAATACTACTCGCGATGATCAGGGTCGTTTTGTTGTGACAATTCCTTTAAAAAACAATCCTAACATTTTAGGTGAGTCATATGAGATGGCTAAACGTCGATTTCTATCACTGGAGCGTCGTTTTCTGCGTGACCCAAGTTTCAAGGAGCATTATGTTGCCTTCATGCAGGAGTACGAGCGTCTTGGACACATGACAGAAAATCAAACGTCTAGGAAGCCTCATTCAGGTGACAATGTTGAATATTTCTTGCCTCATCATGGGGTCGTCAAAGAGTCCAGCTCAACAACGAAACTACGGGCAGTCTTCGATGCTTCAGCGGCCACCACGTCGGGTGTGTCATTCAATCAAATCCAGATGGTTGGCCCGACTATCCAAGAAGATCTACTATCAATCCTGTTAAGATTTCGGCAATACAAATATGTCATCTCTGGAGATATAGCTAGGATGTATCGTGCCGTTGCTGTTACACCTTCACAACGTGCTTTGCAGCAAATAATTTTCAGGACAGATCCTAATTTACCGTTAAAGACGTACAGTCTTAATAACAACCATTAAGTCTTCAATTGAACGTGACTTCTACGTTGACGATTACCTGTCAGGAGGAAATTCAGTCTCAGAAGTAGTAGAAATGGTCAAGGAGGTTATTTCTGTCTTAGCATCGGCGAATTTTCATATACGAAAATGGCAATCTAATAATTCGTTAATTTTAGATCAGGTGTGTAGCAGCTCAGCAGTTTTAGATTGTCTAAAATTGTCTGAAGATAAGAACGCGGCATCGAAAACATTAGGTTTACGTTGGATGTGCGAGGCAGATTGTTTAGCGTTTTCTATTTCTATTGATACTGAGAAACAGGTGTCTAAGCGCCAAGTTTTGTCAGTCATTGGTCAAATATTTGACCCATTAGGCTTAGTTGGTCCATGTGTAGTCGAAGCGAAAATCGCAATGCAGAAACTGTGGTTAGCCAAGTGTAGGTACCAGAGTCTATATGCAATTTTTGGTACAATTTTGTTAACACTCTTCCATGTTTAAATAATTTAAGAATTCCAAGATGGGTTGTATGCGACAATGCTATATCGCATGAAATTCATGTGTTTACAGATGCATCTGAGAGAGCTTTCGGTTGGTGCGTGTATCTCCGATCGGTGAACAAACAAGGTTCAGTTAAGGTACAACTTCTTGCATCGAAAAATCGTGTAGCACCAATAAAGCCCACCACCATTCCACGTCTTGAGCTCTGTGGGGCGTTACTAGGCGCAAGGCTGTGTGCTAAGGTTCAGAGTTCTATTACTCTGCCTGCAATTAGATGCCGGTTTTGGTGCGATTCCACAATAGTATTGAGTTGGCTAGCTACTTCGCCGAGTCTATTAAAACCTTTCGTGCGTAATCGAGTCAATGAAATACAGGAGAGCACTGCAGGCCATACGTGGAGTTACGTGCCATCTAGAGACAATCCGGCAAATCTTGTTTCTCGTGGGCTGAAGGCTGACCTTATCAGCGAATGTTCTCTATGGTGGTCAGGCCCATCATTTTTGTTAAATGACGAAAAAGATTGGCCAGCTATGCCCAATAAAACTGTGAAACGGGATCTACCAAAAGTCATTACACCTAACTTCACAGATCATTCGTTTCTTTCACAAAATCACGTACATTCCTCTCACATAAATTCATCAAGCATTCATACATTACTCCATAAATATTCAAATATAAATCGTTTACAAAGAGTGGTGGCGTACATACATAGATTTGTTTATAATTTAAAAAATAAAATAAAGTTAAAAAATGCATTATAAACCAAGAACTTCAAAATTCTTTCAATTTCATTTTACGTCAAGCTCAAATGGAGATGTTTTCGAAGGAATATGATATTCCTTCGAAAACATCTCAACACAAAACATCTTTGAAAACATCTTTTAAATTTAAAAGTAGGAGAGGGGAAGACCTCTTTAATATTATCCTTTTTAATTTATGTACTAAATTCAATTTCAGTTTTTCATATCTGTCTTATTAATATTACTATTTGTTTTACTTATATTATATAATTATTATAATGTTATTTTATAAATTATCTATTTTATATTAAATTAAATATTATTATCCATTCGCTTACATATTTTGTAAATCTGTTATTGTATTTATTATTTCAATTAATATTTAATATGTTCGTCTATTTTAACTCGTTTATTTTTTATTTATTTTTTACTTATCAAGTAAACTGTTGTATCTATTTATTATTGAATTTATCCGTTAGATATTCGTCAATTGTATAATAGTTTTTAGTAATTAAAAATTGTTTTAGTTTATTTAAAAATATACTTATTTTATTTTCTTTTTTTAAGTGTTCCGGTAATTTATTGTATATTTTTATTGACATAGCATATGGACTGGAAGAGTGCAATTTAAGGCGGGATGGAGGTAAATTTAGTCTGTTTTTATGGCGCAGCGAATATTTTGTTTGTATTTCTGCCCGGGTGGTGTAGAAATCTGGGTGTTTGCGGACTAGTTTGCATAATTCTAAAATATAAATATCAATTAAGGTAAGGATTTTGTGTTTCTTGAAGTGAGGCTTGCAACTATCTGTTTGATCTATGTTGGTTATTATTCGTATGAGCTTTTTTTGTAGTGTAAATAGGGAGGGTGCGTCTGTGCTATTTCCCCATAAAATAATGCCATAGCTGAACCAAGCGTGCGCATATGCATAGTATGTGACTAGTGCGGTCTGCAAGTTTGTAGTCTTTTTAATTTCACGAAGGGCATAAGAGAACTTTAAAATTTTTAATTTAACTTGCTGTATGTGTGCTTTCCAGTCTATGTGTGTGTCTATTGTCAAACCTAGCAAAGTAAAATCGTTCACTGCTTCTATTTTATGTTGGTTAAATATAAAATTTATATCTAGTTGTTTTTTCTGTCGAGGATGAAAGATGATTAATTTGGTTTTGGTAAAATTAATTTCGAGATTATGTTCACTCAACCATTTTATGGTTTTATTGAGAATAGTGGTAAGTTTTTCATTTAAATGAGCATTAGTTTGGCATGAGGTGAGGATAGAAATATCATCCGCAAACAATACACATGGTTCGTCTATGATTTTGGGGAGGTCGTTTATATATATGAGGAAAAGGAGGCACCCTATCACACTTCCTTGGGGAATTGAAGCATATATCGGTCTTATGTCTGATCTTATAAGCTGTATTTCTTTGGTTTTTTTATTGTAATATTCAATCTCAACTAATTGTTCTCTACCCGTCAAATATGAAGCGAACCAGTCGTGGGCTTTTCCACGTATTCCTATCCCGTATAACTTGTTTAATAATATTTTAAATTGGACTTTGTCATAGGCCTTAGTCATATCGAGTAATATTCCTATTGCGTATTGCTTATTATTTAAAATATTTAATGCTTCTTGGATATACTTATAAACAGCTAGCGTTGTAGATCTTTTTTTGCGAAATCCGTTTTGGGAGTCATCGAATAATTTATATTTTTCACAAAAGGAATATACGCGATCGCACATTGCTTTTTCAAAGACTTTAGATGCTGTAGGAAGAAGGGCAATTGGTCTATAATTACTTGGGTCTGTTTTTGCATCCTTTTTGTGAATTGGTTTAATTACAGCTTTTTTTAGTTGACTGGGGAAAGTGCATTTATCGAACGATTGGTTAATTAATTTGACAAAAGGTAAGGTTAGTTCATCAGCACACTGTCTAAAAAGAGTTGGTGGAAGTTCGTCTATGCCGTGACTATTTTTGTTTTTTAGGCTTTTTAATATTTTGTTTACTTCGTATCCGTCGACTGGGGTAACAAACATAGTGTTTTCGGTGGGCTTAATCACCGATGTTTTCCTTGGTTCGACACTGGGAGTTTGGGTGGTATTTTCTCCAATAGATGCGAAAAAGTCATTAAATAGGTTGGCTACTTGTTTTGGTTCACTTAGTAGGTTTGGCGTCTGTAATGTTATATTTTGTTTGTCTTTTTTAATTTTTTTGTTTGTTCGTTCTTTTACAATGCTCCACATGGTCTTAACTTTATTTGATGATTTATTAATTTTATTTATATAATGTATTTTTTTTGCCATTATTACAGATTTTTTTAGGATTTTTTCATATTTTTTATAGTATTTCGTGAGTATTGGATTATTAATTTTTAGGGATAGGATTTTTAATAGTCTTTTATTTTTACAGGATTCTTTTATGCCAACGGTTAGCCAATAATTATTATTTTTTGTTTTTAATTTAAGTCGACGTATAGGTATACATTCATCTAAAATATCTGTCAATGTGTTGTGGAACGACTCATAATTCTCATCTACATTTTTATTCGGCTGTATACTCATTTGGAGTTCCCATTTTTGAATTGCAGTGTCGACTATGCCGGGCCAATATTGATAGCTGATCGAAAGGGGCGAGGGTGTAAGCTCGTAACGGCGTACCTATGCATTTTTGTTTGTCTTGCAGTTAAAGCTGTTCATATCGAGCTCGTTACAGACCTTACCAAGGAGGGCTATATGGCTGCTTTAAACCGTTTCGTTTCTCGTCGTGGCAAACCCAAGAGCATCTTATCCGATAATGGTACTAATTTTACCGGCACTTGTAATGAACTGCAACAATTCTTACAAGATTCAAATATTTCCTATGAAGTTGCAGAAAAGGGTATTGAATTTAATTTTGTCCCTCCATACTCTCCACATTTCAACGGTATTGCTGAAGCTGCCGTTCGTTCCACTAAACACCACCTAAAAAGACTACTACAATTAACACATTTCACATACGAAGAAAGGTCACTTGTCTGACTCAAATAGAAGCTGTTCTTAATTCACGTCCTCTCACACCACTTTCCTCTGATCCACTAGATTTCACTGTCCTCACTCCTTCACATTTTCTGATTGGACGATCACTTATGGCTGTTCCGACTTAAACATTTGCCGCTTGGAGCGTTATCACAGAGTGGAGCATATAAAGCAGCATTTTTGGAAGCGATTCCATTTAGAATATATTTCTCTGCTCCAACAAAAGACAAAATGGACGTCATCATCAGGACAACTGGCAGAGGGAACGTTAGTTCTCATCAAGGAGAGAGGACAACCGCCACTGCTGTGGCCACTGGGACGTGTCACGAAGGTCTTCCCGGGGAACGACGGGACAACACGTGTGGTCGAGTTGAAGACGAAGAAGGGGACGTTATTACGTTCATTTAATAATATTTGCCCACTTCCTCTAGATTGAATGTTTCAACCCGGGGAGGATGTTCATGCAGACAAGGCGTGAATCATAGTCCGCGCCAGGGGACGCGCGGAGGGTGCGGTGCGGTGCGGGACGAAACCGTGGCAGCACGCTGGCCGCCGCCGCCGCCGCCCGCCATTGACTCCAATACTGAACACGAGCGACGACGCGCGCGCATACTTCTTGTCTAAGTTCCCAACATTGTACTGTCTTTATAGAACCATATTATAAGTGTTTACAGTCCACTTTTACTTTCATTTAATAACCTGCATTAAGGTCTTTAACAATTAAGTCAATTGCAGGTTTCGTAAGTTTTTAGAAGTGTTAACATCTGTTTTTTATTGTTATTATTTAATTTCTCCAGCTTTCGGTAAGTACATTTATTTTCTTTAGTGTTTGTTAATTTTGTTACGTTTTCTTGTTTTTTTTTTAAATTATAATTCTTTAGTTTGTGTTCTTATACGTAGGTACATTTAATTTGATTTGCCCTAAATATGTTGTCAAACAACGGTGACCCGCCTGATCGAGGCGGAGATATATCTCGCAGGAACACCAAAACATTACGGTCGCCACCAATGGCTTACCCCGCTATATTTATGTTATAGGTTCCAATGTTCATTTAGGTGTGCCTCAAGGCTCGATATTGGGACCATTCTTGTTTTTGGTGTACATTAATGATTTACCACATTTTTTAAAGGGTATCTGTGGCGTAGTGCCATTTGCAGATGATACCTCTCTTATCTTTAGTGCGCGCAATGTAACGCTAAGCCAGCCAAGTGGAGACAAGCTCCGCCCCTTCGCTCTAAGCCCGTAAAGTTTCAAGTTTAGTAATGACACTTTGAATTCATTTTCGTAAAAAAAGTAAAAAAAAAATGCGACTTTGACCTTCAATATCTCCAGAACCAGTGAATTCCCAAGCATAGTCTAGTGAAATAAAAAAGATCCAAAAAATGGTTACAACAATGGCTTCGGAAACTGTATTTTGACAACCGATAGATGTTGTCTAGGTCCAATGTGAAGTAGACTATATAACACTTGTTGAGAAGAAAATAATGATTCTACCCCTAAGTCTACCGTCATGTTTGCTGACAACTGTTTGAGGCGCGTGTGGAACACCACGCGCCATCGACTCTCGGGCCTGGTGCTGATCGGACGGCGAGTTACCCACTACTCGCCGTCCGCAGGCCCGGGTCTACGGTGGCGGCTGCTGCTGAGGGCGTGAGGGCGAGTCTGTTGTTGATGCCTCTCCCCCACCCGTTCCGCCTCCTCCTTCGCGAGCATTACTGCTTCGCAGAAGGAGGAGACTGCTTCCCATTCCCTCTCGCTCCGTACCATGGCCTGGACCAGGGCCGGGCGCGAGAGGTCGCTGCCGCCGATCGCCTCCAAGACGAAACGGCGGGGCTCCGCCCAAGCGGGGCAGATCTCCACCGTGTCCTCTGGGCGATCCTCACAGTGGGGACACCCGGGCGTTTCCCTCCGCCTTATCCTACACAGGAACCTACCGAAACTACCGTGTCCGGTGAGGACCTGCGTCAGGCGAGGACACCGTGTCACCTCTCCAGCCACTCCTCAAAGAGAGGCACTACCGCCGCAATGCTGGCGTGCCCGCTGGGTTGCGACAGTCGCTCTCTCCATGTCCTCATGAGATCCTGCCGGAGCTCTGTCCGCCGAGCCGCGAGGTGTCGCGGTAGCGGAGTTTCGACCCGGCGTTTCGCCTCCTCGCGCCACTCATATAGGTGCGCGAGGATCTTTGCCTCCAGATCCCATGGCGACAGTCCGGCAAGGAGTCTCGCCGCCTCACGGGAGATCGTGCGGTGTCCTCGGATCATTCGGATCGCCATGACCTTTTGGAACGCGGTTATCTGGCGAGCTGATCGCTGCCTTAGGGAACGCGCCCACACCGGTGCCCCGTAAAGGGCCATGGACCGCACTATCCCCGCGTAGAGCCTCCAGTAGGAGGCGTTTTGACCCCCCAGATTGGGCAGGAGCCGCTTAAAGGCGGCCCCGGCCCTGTCCAGTCTGGGAGCCAAACGTCGGAAGAGCTCCACGAAGTTCCACCGGCTGTCGAGGACGAGTCCCAGGTACTTGATCGTCCCCTCGACGCCGATGTGAACCCCTCCTACCGTAATCTGGGAACCCGCCGGGTGGGGCGTTCCGAGGACCATGAAAACACATGGCCTCGGACTTGTGCAATGCCACCTCGAGTCCCAGTTGCCGGATCCTCTCCACGACTATCGCCAACCCCGCGTGTCATACGGTCGGCCGCCGCCTCGTGCGACCATCCCTGCGCCAGTCATACCCGATGTTCCACAGAGGCGGCCCCAGGACCGATCCCTATGGAACACCGCACGACATCTCTCGCCGGTTCCATTCTCCCTGGTGACCGGGGTAGATGACGGCCCTGTTGGTCAAATTCGCCTCGACCACGCGACGGAGGTAGGGTGGCACCCGGTGATACCGGAGTGCCTCCACTATGCAACTCCAGGGCAGGGTGTTAAAGGCATTGACGATGTCCAGAGACACCGCCAAGACGACCCTACCCTGGGCCACTGCATCCCCCGTCGTGAGGGCTTGTACGCGCATGATGGCGTCCACCGTGGAGCGCCACCTGCGGAAGCCCTACTGGCTCTCCGCCAGATCCGGCCCCCCCCGCACCATCTGCCCGACGAGGCGGTCTGCAATTACTCTTTCGAAGAGCTTGCCCACCTCGTCCAGCAGCACAATGGGCCGGTAAGCGGACGGAGAGTCCGCCGGGCACCCCGGCTTCTTGATCAGGACCAGCTTCCCCGTCTTCCAACCAAGCGGAAACTGGCCCCTCTCCAAACATGCGCTTAGAAGCCCTCTGTGGTCGTCATGCGTAGACGGAAGAATAGAAACATTCCTTCTCTTCAGTTTTAGCAGTCTGGCGCGCAGCGACGCCGGCGCAGGACGCGCGCGCATAGCCTTTCCGTATTCCAGTGGACTTCCAGTGTCGAAATGCCTTGTGTTTGCAACCTTGTAATTAGCGAAGTGTTGACTTTCCTAACAGCAAAATGTGAGCTAATGGATGAGTTAAGTTTGATAAAAATATGCAGTTCCTGGTACACGGAAGAAGAAATTGAAAACGCAAAATCATTGCTATATGAGGCAACTGGCACAAAGAAAATCGTGCGCAAAAGTGGTAAGAAGAATGCTAACAATATTATAGATACCATTAAGGTGATCAAGGAAACAGAACAAGAAAAATTGCCGTGTTTCGTCGCTAAAGATTTAAGCAAAGTACACCCCGTAATCTTCGACCACTTAGATGTGTCCTGCGGCATGTGGGTTAACTGTACGCAGCAGACATACAGCGATCTGCGCGTTCAGTACAATAACGCGTTCCGAGTGCTGATTGGGCTGCCGCGCCACTGCAGCGCCTCCACCAGGTTCGCGGCGGCTGACACAAGACGGTTTTGTGGCCATAATACGCAGACGTTGCGCTTCTATCATGCGCCGCACGCCCGACAGTACCAACACCATCCTGCGCGCGCTGGCGGACCGGTGGGACTCTCCGATGCTGGCTCGTTGGATACGGCTGCATGCAGTCGTATAGTGATTTGCCACCATCATCGGGGAGACCAGCGGGACCTCCCACTTACTATTTAATTGAATAGGATATAATAAAAATTATAATATTATTACGTAGTATTCAATTGAATAATTCTTATTATTAGGTATATGTTTCAATCAATTAATTATTACTAACACTAGTCTGTAAGCTCGCAATTGTACTAACAAATATGGATGTAAGATGAGTCCGAAATAAATGATTTATTATTATAAATTTACCCCCTTTGTAAACAATCCTGTAAAAATACGATATTTAACTGGCTGAAATCGCTGGATTACGATACCACAGAGAAATTATTTCTCATCCCATCTTAATCATTTAACTCGCAGACGGATACAGTGGCACTCACACATAATCGCAACACAACATACACATCTTTCATCTCACAGTATCATTTTACCCACAAGACTCCAGATCACGGCATCATCAGACATCCACGCACTACACACACACAACGACACACTCCACAAACACACACACACAGACACAACGTCAAACTCCACACACACACAGCGTCACACTCCAGTTACTCCGCACACGACCACCCACCTCAATACATACAAAACATCCCATAACAGTTATTATTTTTTTATTATTTATTTATTATTTTAATATTTATGTTAACTACTTTTCCTTTGCTTCTCTTTCATAGAAATAACAAAATGCTTGTGCTTGTACTTTAAACTGCTGTAATGTACCGTATGATGACCTAAACACTGGGAGCCTGGAGGTCCGTAACACAGGGTTTCCCTAGTACGGACTCCAGTCTCTCGCAAAGGAGCTTTGTCTACTTAATATATATTGTCTAATCCTAAGATGTTAGTTCTAAGCCAACCTTTGTGGAGAGAGAAATAAATAAATTTATTATTATTATTATTCCATTTATTTCAAAATATATACATTTTTTTTATTTTTTATTAGTGATCAAAATATTTATAACAAAGTATTACATATATATGCTACAAACCACAGAAGCCTACATACAATTTACTTTTTAAATATTAAAATATCAAAATATAAAAACATTTAAAAATATAAAAAATAGTAGCCCACCGGTATCGGGAATAGGGTCAGTATGTCGACAGCCTCGCGGACCAGATCAAGATACTTTGTGTGTTTATCTTTTTCAGCTTTCACGAGGTTCTCGTCATGAGGGACAGCTATATCAACAATCATTATGAGACGCTGTAATCGATCACACAACCACTACGAGTATGTCAGGCTTAATGGCAACAATAGTTCAGTCAATGATGATAGATCGATCCCAATACAATGTGATAATACCATTGTCGGGCACATACCTATAGTACGGTACTTTCAATTCCAGAAGATTGTATTTAAGAGCAAGTTGCTGATGGATAATCCTGGCTACAAGGTTGTGTCTATGCAAATAGTCTCCATTAGCTAGTCGAGAACAACCAGAAATAATGTGTCGGATTGATTCCCCAGACCGGTGGCATGCCCGACAGATGTCAACCGTACCGTCCTTCACAATGTATTTCCTGTAGTTAATAGTCATCATAACTTCGTCCATAATCGCACAGACAAAACCTTCGGTTTCCCCGAAGAGGTCACCGAAGCGCAAACAGGATACGGACGCAAGGAGATCTACATCGGGTCCAGAAAGGACCCGGTAAAAGCGTCCTAGTCCTCGCGTTGTCGTTTTTTTTATTATTATTCCATTTATTTAATTTTATATACATACACTTTACATTTTCAAATATTTAGGTACTTCCTCGTACATATAAACACATAAATAAATACAAAAACATTTAAATATATAAAAAGTAGTAGCCCACCGGTATCGGAAATAGGGTCCAAGCTACCGGTGGTCAGGGCTCCTGAGAAAGGAATCTCCTAACAATACGACCCGTGTCCAGGAGTACTGCTTTCTGGATCAAGCCCTTGATCCAACTGCCCAACGACAGCCTCCTGAGATGTTGGTCGAGGCTCTTGGCTATTAAGCCATTGGCCGTCACGACTATCGGCACAATGACTGCTGTATCCACCTCCCACATGTCGACAACCTCGCGAGCCAGATCAAGATACTTTGTTTTTTTATCTTTCTCAGCCTTCACGAGGTTCTCGTCATGAGGGACAGCTATATCAACAATCATTGTGCGACGCTCTTGTCGATCTATCACCACTATGTCAGGCTTATTGGTAACCCTATCAGTGATGATAGTCCTATCAGTGATGATAGATCGATCCCAATACAACGTGATATTGCCATTTTCGAGAACTGGGTCGCGCTCATACCTATAGTACGGTACTTCAGATTCCACAAGATTGTATTTAAGAGCAAGTTACTGGTGGATAATCCTGGCTACAAGGTTGTGTCTATGCAAATAGTCTCCGTTAGCTAGACGAGAACAACCAGAAATAATGTGTCGGATTGATTCCCCGGGCCGGTGGCCCGACAGATGTCAACCGTACCGTCCTTCACAATATATTTCCGGTAGTTATTCGTCATAATAACTTCGTCCATAATCGCAGAGACAAAAACTTCGGTTTCCCCGAATAGGTCACCAAAGCGCAGCCAGGATACGGACGCTAAGAGATCTACATCGGGTCCATGTAGGACCCGGTAAAAGCGTCCGTGAAGCTCCTTGCTCTGCCATACTTCCCTGCGGTCATTAGTATCCAGTACTTTAAGTTTGCGCCAGTTCTCGTTTGCCAAGGTGAGCGGGGTGAGGCCCTTGTCCACCGCGACCACATCTCGATGCATACCCACGTCGGTTTCTAGGAAATATTCCCTAAGGCTGCATACCTCGCGGTTGCGTAGGGTCTTAGCATTTAAGAAACCACGACCTCCGCCGCGGGATATACAGCTTCATCACCGATTATCGTGGGTGATGCATCCGATTTGCGGTCAGCAGTGTGCGGACCCTCCTATCCAGGGCGTCAAGTTCCGTCTGAGTCCATTTGAGTATGCCGAAAGAGTACATCAATACCGGCATGACCCAACCGTTGAAGGCGCGCACCTTGTTCCCGCCTGATAAAAGACTATTTACTATATATTACTATATTCAGGCGGCCAAAGAAGCGCTCCCTCAGCGACTGTTTCACGTCAGCAGTATTAATGCCTAACGCTTCCGACATACCCAAATACAAGTAGGTTTCGGTTGAGCAGAGGGATCTAAGGTGTATGGAATCCGAGAGTTGAGTTCCCACGGATTCCATAATCTCCCCTCGCTTTACATGCATGACTGCACATTTGTCTACACCAAATTCCATCCTGATGGCGCTACTGAAGGTTTCTGTTACCTTCAGTAGCTTCATCAGTTGCAAGTTGTTGGGGGCAAAGAGTTTCAGATCATCCATGTAAAGGAGGTGTGATATGACCTGACCACCTCTTCTCAACCGATAGCCTTGTCCCGAACCCTCCAGTAGTGTACTGAGAGGGTTGAGGGCCAGACAAAACCACAGTGGACTCAGACTGTCGCCCTGAAATATGCCACGCTCGATCCTTATCGGTTCGCTGTTCTCCTGTATCTGCCGACATCCTGGATAGTGAAGGACTGTACTCCACTGCCCCATACACGACATCAGGAAGGTGCGCAGAGTTGCATGAACTTAGTACAACTCCAGCACCCTCATGAGCCATGTATGTGGCACCGAGTCATAGGCCTTCTTGTAATCTATCCAACATGTCGACAGATCTCTTCGAGAACGACGAACCTGTTGGCTAATAGCAATATCGATGAGGAGCAGCTCCTTAGTACCACGGGACCCATTCCTACATCCATTCTGGGAGGCTGACATGATACGATTTTTAGAATCAGAATCAGAATGCTTTATTTGTAAACATAGGTCAAATTACAACAGAGTGCGAGAGAGATCAATATGGATGTTAATTTTAGCTCTCAGAATGGATGTAAGAACTTTATAGACCGTCGGTAAACACGTGATCGGTCTATAATTCTTAGGTTCCGCAGTACTACCTGATTTATGGAGCAGGTGGGTTATTCCTGTCGTAATAAACTACGGCAGCGACCCTGACTCTAAGGCAGATTGGAACTGTCCTTATCTCTAACTTAACAAAAATCAGAAACAGATTGTCGGACAAAGCTGTTGATGATCTGATTTTTTTTAAAAGCCTATTTTATTAAATCAGCAAAGAATAGACTTCTTTACTGATTTATTTTAATGTGTGAGTTGATTATTTAAAAGATTGATTTATAAGTCTGTTTTATTATTTATATTTAGATTATTTAAAAAAAGAAAACAGAGCGTCGATTTTTTTTAAAAGCCTATTTTATTACATCAGCAAAGAATAGACTTCTTTGCTGATTTATTTGAATGTGTTAGTTGATTATTTAAAAGATTGATTTATAAGTCCATTTTATTAATTAAAGAAGAATGGCCAAATTTCTATAGGAGCTGGACTCGACTATTATTTTTCATGTCCCAAAATAAACTATAGCTAGATTGGTTTGTTTTTATGTCGTAAACACTATCCAGTTTGAAAATTATTTCTAAATAACCACGATTTTTTATAATAACGTCAACAATACTTTTGAGGTTAGAATCTACAACTACCTTCTGCCCGACTGCGGCGTATAGCGAGAAGGGTAATTAGCGATCTCGTTTCTATTTATTTCGATTTCTCTCAGAGAATTACCCAAAAAATAGGACTTGTAGCAAAGCGCACCAACTCTTTGTTTGTCCATCGATCATTCAATGAAAACTACACCTATATTGCTCTAACTTGCACAACGTATAGTGTAGACAACAAAGCTGGTATAACATCACACGTGAAGTGGTTCTTGAAAGACTTCCAAGCCTTTTTTGTGGTTTGACCACTTCAATTCTGGCTGAAGAGTTAGTCACTAGATACCTACTGCCTTTCAGTCTTCAATGCTCAAGTTGCATAGATATTGACAAATTGAGAAATGGTTGTTAACAGGAGTAAATGAAGTATAATTGGTAGAGTACTTAAATGAAAGAAATAGGCTTGACAAAAATACTTTTTATTCATCATCCGCTCTTATCACTACACCATCGAGGAATGCTGCTGGCTCTGATATTGTCGTAGTATATTGCCATATAAATGGTGCGGGTCGATGAACGATGACCACAGACAGATTAAGTAACTTGTCAATGACAAATGACGTTCCGTTGTACGCATTTGAACAAAACTACTTACTAGACCAACATAATTATTTTTTATGACAAGAATCCAATACATAATATCAGCATATTCGTTGATTTGATGCCTCTAAACTAATTGAATAGAATTACAGTTAAAACTTTTCAGAAAAACGTGAATAATTACAGTCTTTGAATACCAAGTCATTTCAAACGCGAAATGAATCGTCAAGAGGTGCGTTCTGAAACTATTATTCTAAATAATTTAGAAAAAGTTATAAAAACAAAAAAATTGGATAACTTTTTTTTGTGGCTACTTATTGAGATATTTCTTGTGTTTTCTATGATCTTAAAAAATAAGGGTATTTTTCATAAATATGGCGTATTGGGAGGCCATCGTTTCGTTGTCGGGTACGATTTGGCCATCCTTCTTTAGATTATTTAATTATGAAACAAATCTGTGATTATGACCCCTATATTAGTATATCTGTTTTAGTATAATACCTGTTGTTTTATGTATAATAAATTAATAATGCATCTAATTTCGGACAGCGCTCCGTGATGGGCGAGTCCTATTACTAGATGGACATACGACGCGTTACGTGAGCTCAGCACAGAACACGCAAGCTAACCACTCAAGGTTGTTGGCAGTTAATAGCGCCTTAAAAGCCTTGAAACGATTAGAAAAAAAAACTTTTTTACAAAAAAATAGAACCGACTTCCAAAAAAAATGCAAAATAACTTTAATTTCTCTAACTATGTTAACAATTCATAGACATACGCTAGCAGCAATTGCGGTTGATTTGCTGTCAATTTTTGAAGAGTTCCGTTGTTGTCTCCGAAACCCACCATCAGATCAATATGAAATTTAATTGGGACCATTTCGCAACAAACCTTTCGAACAAAAAAAGAATTTTGCAAATCCGTCAATATATGATGGAGTTATGTTCGAACAAACAAAAAAAAATACAAACATCCGAAAGATAACCTCCTTCTTTTTGAAGTCTTAAAAATGCGTACTGTTTATTTGTGGTGTCTGCATGCAAATGTGTTTTGTGGACTTCTTAATAATCTTCATACGCCACAGGGATCGGATGCCGACAGAAATAAAACAATATTGATTCTTGATTGATGTTGCTTGTAGAAAGGCTGCTTGTAGAGTGAACGTTGTTGAATGTATGGGCGCTACTATTGTAAGTTTGCACAGTAGCGCAGGTAGTGAATGGTGTATAGTAATTCGTGTGCGTGAGGTGTGTTTTGTTATATGAAATGTTTACGGCAGCATTTATTAGTAAATAAAATTGACATTACATGGTAAAACACATAAAAACTAAAGTTAAGAGTGTACAATGAAACCTACTCACTATAAAATAATAAAAAAAACCATCAAAAAAGGCTTACGTAAGGCTTTTTTGATGTTTTGTGTGTTGTTTTTGTTCTTTTGTGTTAAATAACTACTTAAAATCTAGCTGTTATTTACATTGCTTACTTTTAATAAGTAAATTTTTTTTTTCCGAAAGTTACAGGATCACTGATTTTTTTTTCCAAATCTAAGTAATTATCCAGAATACATAGGTAGGTACAAAAAATGCGATCCATAATAAATCATGGCCCAGTCATGTTCTGATCTTCATCAACCATTTTCAATTTGCTCTTCTTCCATGTTTCAACTGGAGGTATGCTGGTATCGTGCTCTTCTGCGCAATGCCTTTTTAACTCTGAATACTTCCTGAACCTGGACCCACAAACCAGGCAGTCTACAATCGTCTTCCTGACATTATGAACTATCCACTCGTGGTCCCACTTCTCCTTCAAACTGCTGAAGTGTTGGCGGCAGAACGTGCAAATGCATTTTTTTCTCGTTTCCTTGGTATGGGAGCAGTTCAAGTGCTTATTCAGCATCGACTCGAAATGGAACACTTTGTCGCAATATGGACACTGAATCGGTCGTGTTTTGTTGTGGTACTCCATATGCTGAATTAACATCTTCTTGGATTTGAACTTCCGTTGGCACATGTCACATTGGAAGTAGGTGGCGCCATGGAGTTTTTTGTGCTTACAAAAGTTGCTGGAGTCGCTAAAGGACTTGTCGCAAAAGTTACATTTGTAGATGTTGAGCTTTGCGTGCTCCCACAAATGGGCTTTGTATCTATCAATTTTTGTAAATACCTTTTCCTGACAGATCTCGCATCGGATGTTGAGGACTCCGTACTTATTCACTGGGATCTTGGCAAGCGTGCTCCTGGTCATGTGCTCGATGAGATGCCTCTTGAGGTCGCCGATCCTGTCGAACTTTTTGAGACACACTTCGCAACTCTGGAAAAATTATTAATTGCGTTAAGACTTGTCAGAAACTCGGAACAGGTTTTTAAGTTGTAGACAAAGGTGATAGGTCATACTTTTTGATACCTACAGCACTGCGGGTAGTAGAGTCGACGCTACTAAGTAGGGAATAACAATGGACAGATAAGATCATATTAAATCACATCAGGCCTTGTAAGTCCCCTGCTGAACATGGGTTTGATATTAGATGGCGACAATGACCTGCCCGTTATCAAGGAAAATGGACCAAAACACCAGGTTTCGCAATCAGACAGGGCGGCCATGACATTTAAATGCAAAAAAAAACAATCAACTTCCAAAAAAGAATACACTAAAAATTTAAAAATAACTTTAATTTCGGATGACGATGTCAATTAACGAAGAAACAAAATACAAACACCGACTTGGAAGTCGGTTGTTTTTTTTGTTGTAAAAAGAGTTTTTTATTTTTCACTTTTTAGTTGTTATACCCCAGAATTAAAAACCCCAATGGAACGTGGAATTTAAACATACTCGTAATTGGAGAAAACCAAAACGTCATCTATCTATACGTATTTTTCGTTTTTGTTCAGTTTTTCTAAAAGCGCTGAAGCAAATTCAATAAAATTTCTAAGGGACCACCTCGGGAGGATAAAAAAAAAGAATTTTGAAAATCGGTCCACAACTGACAGAGTGATCGGTGGACATACATAAAAAAGACAAAAAAAAAACATACATACATACAGTCGAACATAGAACCTCCTCCTTACTCAAAATCGGTTAAAAAGAAAGATGGTGTTTGAAATAACGAAATTGGAGTATTACAAAAACCTTCTTTGAAAAATATGCATTTCAATCACGAAAGACTCATAAATCGGATCAGTAATTTTTGAGAAAATCGCAGACATACAAACAACCCGGGCCTGCGGACGGCGAGTAATGAGTAGCTCGCCGTCCGATCAGCACCAGGCCCGAGAGTCGACGGCGCGTAGTGTTCCACGCGCGCCTCAAAGAGTTGTCAGCGAGAGACGGGGCCCGTCATGGCCGATGCCTGCCCGGGGGTTGAGGATAAATTCGAAACAGAGTTACCTCGCCCCTGGGCACTCAAAGGCAGGAAGGAACAGGGGTGAGTTTTAGTCAGTAAGAGTCTGACACGCCCTCCCGCTCCGACCAGAGCGGGAGAAGTCATAGGATGATTTCCCACCCCCCACAAAAAAAAAAAAAAAAAAAAAGATACAAACAAACGTACATGCATAATTACAAATATATACATATAGATCGTATACAGAACCTCCTTTTTCGAAGTCTGTTAAAAAAATGGAGACGAAAGTTGTAACACTTAAAAATATAATAATTAAATTCGTGTAATGGAGCGTTACTTTTGCAAGATGACAGTAGTTTGACGTTTCTTTTTCCAATTTGATCTGGAGCAAGTCTGACTCATTAACCTAAGTTATTGAAAAGTCTACTAAAGCATTTAATGATGTCTCGAGGAGTTAAAGGGACCAGAGTCAAGTTCAAATGCTTTAAGCATAAGAATAAAGACGGTATAAGTACAACTTTGGGATTTTTTCTGAAGAGATGCTAACTTTAGACGTGGCATTCGTGAACCTCACCAAGCTTTCTTATTGTCGACAGGGTTCCTAGGTTTTACTTATGATTAAATTAACTAGAAAATGGTCGGATCTTAACCACACTTTTCTTGGAATAATGATTGGAAGAACAATGCGGTCTTAGCAAAGGGTTCTGAACACAGACGTCCACGTGTCCAGGGATGATCGGGATTGTATGGCAGCAGCTGCGATATTGCCTGTGGAATCTCCTCTCTGGACCTTAATCTTTGATCTTAGAATGGTGGGTAATAATTGTTCACCATCAACTGTAAGTGCTACATATAATTTTCTATAGGACTCTAGTGTGATGCAGTGTTGCTAATAAATGTGAGAAGTGAAGACCAAATCTATGGACTATTATTTTACCACAAACATTCCTCAAGCAATGAACCTGTAGATTGGCAAATAGTCTAATGCAGAAATACAACTCTGACGCTAGACGGTGGAAGAAAAATTTTGTTTACAAAGTTTAGCTTACCTTGTTAGACTGCCTCTGTTTCGTGTTCGTCTGTGAGTTAGTTTGAAATATATTGTTCGAAATCACTTTCGCTATTATCGAGTCAGGAGTGTATAGACGTTCGTATGCCTCTTGCTTCACAATGTTCTGTTTCTCTTTTGTTCTTTTTGAACGAGAATGGAATTTCAATGAATGCGCTTTAAACTCCTGCACCGTTGCAAAAGTCCTTGAACAATAGCTGCAGGAGAATTGCCGAGAATGTATCTTACGGTGATTGCGTAAGGTGAATTTCGTCGCGAACACTTTGTGGCACTTGTTGCATTCGAAATCGGGGTCGCCATGTCCGAGGCAGTGTTGCTCAAATTTTTTTTGGTTTTTCAACCTTTTCCCGCATTCTGAACACATATACATAAGGTTTCTGGAGACGGAGAGCCGGTGACTGCTGACCACGTGCAGTTTGAAGGCAGATAGTTCGTCAAATATCTGTGTGCATTTGTTGCACTGGTATTTCTTGGCGCGTGGATTGTTTGATAAGTTGTTGTCATCTGAAATAAAATTTTAATAAATTAGAACAAACATTTTTGAAATCAATTGACTTTGGATGTCTAGTACCTACTTGTTTGTCAGATGACAAAAAAGGAAAGAAGAAAATTAATAAAATTAAAGGAATTACAAATATTATAAAACCTTAGTAACTTAACATTTGAAGAGGCTTGCTTGCATGTGTCAAATTTTTTTAGATTTTGAATAGTCAACTGACAAAGTATTTTTTTGATGCGTTCATTCAGCCTAACACCTAATTATAGGCTTATCTAGGTTTATTATCTTCAATTATAATGTATTGAATCATAGTTATTATTGTTATTTAAAGACTGTATACAATTCGATTTTTATGCATTCATCGAAGTCAATTATTACTTTATAGGCTAAATTATGAATGTTTGAAATTATTGTTGTTAAGCAAAAAAAAAAACAGCTTGGCATGTAAAGGTGAACGGCAGATTTAGTACCAAACTTTTTTTTTTGTTGTTTTTTTATATAATCTGTACCACTTATTAAGGCAACTAAGCCTTTTATTTTTAAGTAAGTGTGTACTATTTATAAAACTTCGGTTTCATTAATAATTTCAATAAGAAGATTATAACAAATAAACGTAATAAAATTATAAACTAAACTCAGTTATGTATAAAGAAGTTGCCATATGTAAAATAACACAAATATCGAATTTATAATTTTTTATTTATAAATAGAAATAACATTAAATATTATTAACAATTCTATACAGGGTGTAACGGAAAGGTGTGGCTATATTTTAAGAACTGCATTTGTCCATCGATATGAACAACTTTCTTCAAGAAAACATGTGAAAGTTCTCAAAAAAAAATTTTTACCTCCCATATATTGATCAGTTGATGATAACTTTGTATGGAAAATACAATTTTCTTTTTTGGGAATTTTCTCTTAGAAAAAGTTGTTCATTTTCATGGGCAGAACCGGTTTTTAAAGTATGACCACACCTTTCCGTTACACCCTGTATATGTCATACCTAAGAACGCATAATTGTTGCATAAATTCGTAAGAGTTAACGATTTAATGATAGGAATGATTTATAATTTAATTATTCATATTTTTTTTTTTTGTACATTCGGCAATTATTTATTGACAGGTAAAGAAAATCTTTCATTCAGATTCAGTTCAGTTCCACAGATAACTATATATTAGTCAGTTCAGTTCTTTGCTGTTGTTATGGTTTGTGACAGCATCTGAGCAATTTTGCGAATTATTTGGCCGTTTTATGGTTGCAGAAACCAACATGAATGGTCGGGACGCAATCCGAAAATATTGCTGTATCTGCATTGTAGGTTTAAGACCAGTGGGATGCTGCTCATATGTGATGAGCATTATCCCTCCTTAGAATAAATTAATTTTATGTAGGTACTAAGTACAATACTTACAAAAACAAAAGTGTTGTTTTATTTACCTATACTCAAAACCCCATCAGAACTTCATTATTATCAAACTGTTGCAGTCCGCTGCTGGACATAGGTATCTCCTAATGCATCCCACTGAGTAGTTACGATCCTAATCTCAACATACTTAATGGTAAGTAAAACACTACAATGATAGCGACAAGCAATCTAGAACATTTACTTTATAACCAAAACAATGTTTATGTAAATATGTACCTATACATATGTAAAAATCTACATTGGTACACTAGTACATAACCTTAAAGATAAAACCATAACTTGTATGTCCCAAGATCTAAAAATCTAAGAATTTAAAAAGGGCTTGTCTATCATATTAACTACCAATGATAACAAAAAATATCCCAAAACATAAAATTTTAATAGCTGAACGAAATTCCCACACAAGCCTGCCGTTCGCCTTTAACATTCTATCATCATGAAATACGTAGGGATCACAAAACCGGTTTCGCCGAAATTGGAATAAACCGGTTGGCTTCATTTTAAAAACCGGGTTTAAACTTTGCTGATACCGAAATTGCGATTTTATTCGGTTTTTTTGTTTATAGTAACTATTGAATAAACGATATGACATTTTTAAAATGAACACATATTTTCACTACAATTATTGTATTGACAACACCGTTGGTGCTGCCTTTGACGACGTGGAGCATCACTAGCTGATTCATTCGTTCATTCTTTTTACATACTCTGAATGACTGGATTTCGTCACTCTCACTGACCTCAGTCAAGTGCAAAGTCAAAGATGAGAGTGCTACTTATCCGAGTCTTGTTGGACAACAAATAGTCATACTCATTAGTGACCTACAAAAGATCGGGCAATCTCAGCCTCCTCTGACAATACCACCCAGCAGTCAAAGCAAAGCAGCTCAAGTGACGACAAAGACTTCGTATTAGCTTCTACAGCTTCCACTACACTTACTGGAATGAAGGAAGAATTTGCAAGCAGCTATTCTATTGAAAAGTCTATGTCTCAGTCTCGGCCTAACAGGACGACCACCGCTTTAGATATGCAATTTGAAAATGACTTAACTGCCGTCATCAGAGTAGAGATGGTAAGAACATCGCTGAATGATGACACTCTAGACATTCTTTCAATTATACGGTCGCATTACCAACGCAACCAACCACAACAAAACATCATCAGCCTTTTAATTTTCCCACTGGGACACAGGCCTCCTCTCTGCGAGAGGTTTATGGCCCACATGGCCATAATCCACCACGCGGGCTCACAGCGGGTTGGATGTAGCATGTCTTCGAATTTTTAGTTCTAGGACATGCCGGTTTCCTCAAGATGTTTTCCTTCAACGTTTTGAGAGCAGTGGTGATGAAATAATTTACATAAAATAAAGCGCCTGCCTGGGTTTGAACTCAAGACCTATCCAGTGCTCATATTACCAATACATCAAAAATCAAAACCAATTATTTAGTCCAATAAAGACGATATAAAATTTTCCGTATGCGCATTTGGAAAGTTTGCTATTAAAATGAAGTCCTTGGTGATAAAATTATGTCAGTCGCAAATGTTAGAGCGTGTTCTATTATTATCGAAGTTTCAAACAGTAACAGACCAGAGTCCATAATTAAAAACATTACAATCAGATAACATACACACACACATACAATCAAAAATTAAAAATACACATTAACCCCTCCCCCTCCCCTTTTAGTTGGTTTTGCCTTTATAGTACAAATACATGCATATCTGAAAAAGTGATTGTCCTGTTGCTAACAGGCTCCGCATTTACGTGAGTTAAAATATTGTTTTGATAATTAGCTTGTAAGGTTTATTGTCGGTACATTCATTTTGCAGCAATTTTAAAAAATACGAGAAAAAAATTGTTGGTTTTGAATTTCTATTTCTTAATAGATGTTTTTAAATGTAGAATGCAAAATTGTACTAACATTAGAAGTTACTGAATCGAATTGTGTGCCTCCTATTACTATAGATCTCAGCCAGTACTAGAAAATAATCAGAAAATAAAACTGACAGGTAACAAGAAGAAACATTTATTATTTTGTATGAACACAAAAGTTTCGTAATCTAAACAAACAGTAGTTGGCCTTTAAAAATTAATTCTTAAAATTAATCAGAATCTGGGTTGTCCTGGTCCTCTGATTTTTCAGAAACCGTAACATCAGGTATACGATCCACTTTTTGGTCATCAGCTCTTAAACTTTGGAACCATCCATGATATTCGTCGGGAATGACTCCTTTTTCACAAAGTTTCAATAGATCGGCTTTTTCGGCTATTGAAATGCATAATGGTTCCCTAGATAACGGGTACAGTGTCTGTGAATAACATGGGTCATTTGTGGTTATGGCTTGTGGTGGTGGTTCAGCGACCACTTTTTAGTCGCCTACCGTAACGATGACAATTCTTTGAGGGGCTTTAGTCGTGTATTTGACGGTAATTCCAAAGAAGGTTCTTAATTTCCGAGATCTATGTTCAAACAGTTTTCAGACATGTCGTAATTAAAAAATATTTAATTATGTAACATTCGATGTTTATTTTTATTATTGATAGCACTATCTCACCTGATGGTAACCGATGATGTGGTCGAAGATGGAGCACGCTTGCCTAGAAGTAACTTATTATTCGCTCTTGACTTAGACTCCCAGGTTGTAGCTATCAGGAAACACAGACTCCGGCAGGGAATTCCACTCCCTAGCTGTACGCACAATGAATGTGTTCTCAAACCGTTTTGTGCGTGTGGATGGGATCTTCACCATGTACCGGTGGCGTATCGCCGTACGTCTTGTGGTCCGATGATGGAACGGACTTGGCGGAATTTAATTATGCAATTCTGTCGCACACTCCCCAAAATGTAACCGATAGAAAACTGGCAAGCAACTCGGCGTCTATGCTCAAGACTTTGGAGCGTCGACTCGACGAACCTATCATTGACGATGATCCTCTTGACTCGTTTCTCAATTGTCTCAAGGGCATCAAGCTGGTTTCTGGTAGATCCGTCCCAAAGATGAGAGCAGTACTCCATACACGATCGAAATTGCGCTGTATAAAGTTTGAGCAGCTGTTCCGGCGTTCTCACCTTTGCGAGGATCCCCAACTTTTTGGCAGCCACTTGAACCTTTGCCTCTGTGAAGGGACCAAAATTGAGGGTAGATGTTAACGCAACACCAAGAAGATTTAGTTGGTTGGTTATTGGCACGGTTACACCTCGGGAAGATGGAGCCGGGTGAAATTGGCTCCTTTTAGCGGAAAAAAGACACGCCTGGGTCTTTATCATCAGCCTTTTTAATGTCCCCAATGTTGGGGCACAGGCCTCCTCTCTATGTGAGGGTGTGGGCCGTAATCCACCACGCGGGCCGACTGCGGATTGATGGAACGCGCCTGGGTCTTCGCAGCATTGAACTTGACCAGATTGGCATTACCCCATTCTGAGATAGCTTGTAAGGACAAGTTCAAGCGCCCAACCATAGCCTCTCGGAGAGACCGGGTCTGAGACCCACTAGCTCATGCGTCGGACACGTATCTCTCGGCAACAGTGCTGTTGTCTGCATACCCAAAGGTACCGGGTTTTAGCAGATCGTTAATGTGCAACAAAAAGACTGTTGCCGAGAGCACCGACCCCTGAGGAACACCGGCATTAATAACCAGCAGAGCGGACGAGCAGCCATCTATGACCACTCGGATAGACCGATAGCTTAAGAAATCTGCAATCCAATCACGCAATCCGCAGACCGAATGAAAGGAAGGTTGCCAATTAGGCTATCGTGCCAGACCCAGTCGAAGGCCTTCGAGATGTCAAGGGAAACCGCAAGGGCTTCCCCGTGTTTCTCGATGGCCTCACTCCAGATGTGAATGACATACGCTAGAAGATCCCCAGTTGACCGATTCCGGCGGAAGCCGTATCGTCGGTCACTGAGGATATCGTTAGCTTCTAGGTATGTCAGGAGCTTACCATCCCAATACCGTTCAATTTCAGAGTTTTAGTTTATACTCTTCTTCAATTTTAGTTTTTTCCATGGTATCCAAACGACGATACTTGGTGCACAAAAGACACTGGTCTTTTTTTGGGAACAAAAAACCCCAAGTTGAATTCGGTGCAAAATACATTTCGATATGTAGCCTCCGACACGGGTGTAACGCTTTCCTTCTCACACGCTTCCACATAAAATGCATACATTTTTTGTAATTGACAGACTACTGTCTAGATATTGGCGTTTAATATCTTTGCGCACATAATAACTTTTAATCGTAGGGAAAGATTTGATATGACGGATTTCTTCAGCTTTTTCTGGTGGCGTTTTGTTTTTAGGCTCATGTGGTCCTCGTGACTCACAATCTCGGGAATAAAATACCAACGCATCTCGACTTTCTACTGCTTCTGTAATAACTGAAGCAGAAATGCACAAAGTTTTGCAGAAGTTTTGGCATAAATATCTGAGATTTTACACCTTGTTTATAGAAAAAGTACTGCTTTGAATTTGATCTCTTAATAGTTCGTTTTCTATCAAGCACAGTTGTTTTGAATGGTTTTACTTCTACCAAGTACAAAATCATGTTATTTGCAGTATAGTTTTGAGCCCAGTATTTCCTAAAACATATCTCACAATCAGATTCACTGAAGTTTACGGTCCATTTGAATCTGCATTTTGAACAGTCTACAGCCTTTGGTACTTTGCTGATCTATATTTTTTTTTCAGTTATGTAAAAAAAGACCATCTGCTCTCCTTTTTTTTCTACATTTCTCTTCTAGGTGGTAGGGTCTGGCATACGCCAGCGACTTTTGGGTTTGATAATTTGACAAGCTCTCTCAAAGATTTCGTTTATAGCGGTAGTGGCGGCTATAACAAAATCATTTTGTGGTGGTTTATTAGCAATGACATTCCAGCTGTTATCGAATATTTCCATTAAAATTTGTGTAGCAATAACAGAAGCATCAGACAAGTCGTAGTCAGATTCAAGCATGTCAATACCAGAAACGTCTTCATTTAATATTGAAGTAACTGGCCCTATAACGGTCTTCTAAGGTTACTAGGTCTTCCAAAAAAAACGATTTGTGTTGTTCTTGAAGAATCTTCACATGGGACATTTTCTCCTTCTACAGCATGATCTTCATTCACCTCCTCAGACCTTTCTCGCTGTATACAACCGTCCACACCATTTTCATTCTGTGTTAGTACATCAGCTACATCAAAAAACTGGCCAAGTACTTGTCGGATTTCGCACATTAAGGGTTCCGTACCAAATATTGGTATTTGTTAGTAAAGTATACGTATACAATTAAAATTATTTAAAATTTCAAATTCATAGGTCAATGGGAAGTTAAAAAATTGTTCGTGACAAAATTTTGTTTAAGACGACGGACAGACAGACAGACGGACACGAGAGTGACAGCAATAGGGCTCCCTTTGGACCCTTCGGGTACGGAACCCTAAAAAAGAAGGAACCATTATTCAAACCAATGTTATTAAATAAAGGTACCTACATCTAATCCTAATAGGTAGATACTATAGAACTCCAAAAATAATCACAAAACAAACTTTCGCAGTCATCAGTCCTTTTAACCGAAAAAACCCCAGAACTCAAAAACTACGCAATATTTCGTATAGAAACCAATTTTCTTAAAAGTTTTTTTATGTTATACAAAATCATTTTTTTTTTACAATTTTCCACCCCACAGTTTAAAACTTACCGAGGGAGGGACCAATGGTACCGTAATAAATAAGTAGTTAACCTAAATTAAAATGCTGTCTTACCTTTCCTTTGTGACAGAATAATGTCATTTTGGTGGTTGTTAAGATTAGATTCTTTAAGGAATGGCTTGAGAAATTAATAAGTCTTCATCATCCATTATAATATTTTCATCTTCAACTCCTTCTGAAACGAAAAGAATCGAAACAATAATTAATTATAGTCGACATCACTATTTATAGACATCCTTATTCAAATAGTTTTAATTCACCTCCTTATGAAGATATTTCAAGAACCGCTCAGCCATTTCGACTTGATTAGCAACTAACAATTTTATCTACCTAAATTACCTACCTTACACCTACCTACTAATATGACTGATCCATTACTACGCTTGATGCTATATTGTAATCATGTTGCATAAAGCATGTAGCTTTGAGGCTTGGCTGGAGAGGCGCCATGGCAACCTCACCTTCCGCCTGACGCAGGTGCTCACCGGACACGGCTGTTTCGGGAGGTACCTGTGTCATGTCAAGGCGGAGGTGACCCCTGAGTATTTCCACTGCGAGGATCGCCCAGAGGACACGGTGGAGCATACGGTGGAGGTTTGCCCCGCTTGGGCAGAACACCGCCGTGTCCTCGTGGATGCGATAGGCGACAGCGACCTCTCGCGCCGTGCCCTGGTTCAGGCCATGGTACGGAGCGAGAGGGAATGGGAGGCCGTCTCCTCCTTCTGCGAAGCAGTAATGCTCGCGAAGAGGGAGGCGGCATACGTTAGGGAGACTCAACAACAGCCGAGTCGCCCTAGCGCCCCCAGCCGCGACCGCCGCAGGAGACGCCAGGGGCCGCCAGACGATCTCCGGCCACCGTAGACCCGGGCCTGCGGACGACGAGTAGTGGGTAACTCGCCGCCCGATCAGCACCAGGCCCGAGAGTCGACGGCGCGTAGTGTTCCACGCGCGCCTCAAAGAGTTGTCAGCCAAGGGAAGGGGCCTGCCACGGCCGATGCCTGCCCGGGGGTGGAGGATAAATTCGAAAGAGTTACCTCGCGCCCCGGGCACTCGAGGCAGGGAGGAACAGGGGTGGGTTTTAGTCAGTAAGAGTCTGACACACCCTTCCGCTCCACCCTAGAGCGGAAGAAGTCATAGGATGATTTCCCACAACCCAAAAAAAAAAAAAAAAAAGCATGTAGCTCATGGCTAATGTATTGGTTTACTTTGAAATTTACTGTAGGCATCACACCGCTCAATAACCTAACCTAACCACAAAATTATTTTCTGATTTGCACCCCCAAAGTGACCCACATATTCCAAATTCATATGGTTACGTAACACGTCCGTGTTTGGGTCACAGATATTCATATGTATACCAAATTTCAACTCAATCGGTCAAGTAGATTTGGAGCAAATTGGTTGTGACAGACGCACGAGTGATCCTATAAGGGTTCCGTTTTAACATTTGGATGTTCGGAACCCTAAAAACTGAAATAAGTCGCAGATAGTTGGTTTTGCCTTTAACCCAGCAAAATGTTGTTTGTTTAGTTTATTCACTCAAATACAAAAAGGAGTTTTTGTTTTATAATTAAACGACAAACCATTATTAGTTATTAGCTCTTAAAAATGTGTTCTCTGATTTAGCACTAAAGCTGATTATAAAAACTGGTTAATAAAGACTTTTGAATCATAAAAATAGGTTTAGTTTGGTTTTGTGGGGTTTTATAAATAACCTCAATTTCCGGAAAACCGGTTTAGTGTTGAAATAAAAAACGTTAAACCGGTTTTCTAATATACCTGCGGTTTTGCGACTCAGTACTAGACTGAGTAAATATTAAAAACAACAAAATTACTTACCAATCGTAACTTCACATTCCACTTCACCAGCTCCAAAGCACTGCAACGAGGGATCATTGATGGCAATGTTCTTAACCGTCCTTCGAGACTGGGAGTCATGGCCCAAAAACAATATAGTCTTCTGCTGCCTCGAAACAGACTGTATGTCCATAGACATCAGCTGTTTCAACGCCCTATTGTCTGTCTGCAATCCAACAAAGTTCTTCTCATCACAGGCTCATCCTCCTCATACATGTTATAAGTGTCCGAATTCTGAACATTCTCCTCTTCTGACCCTTCTTCAGGGTCTTTTTTTCTTCGCAGACCGGAGAATACCGAATAGCTTCGTTGTAACTATACACATTCTGCATTATCTAGGTGTTGTGCTGCTGTGTAGTAACTTGGTTGTCCCTGCTCTGATTTACGGTGCAAGTCTCCACAGGCAGTGAGTCATAATTGTTGTAGACATATAGGCTCCTTGCCGGGGCAATTCACACTTGAGAATCGTTGTAAGCTGGTATTGCTGTCTGATTCGCTTCAGTCAGAATCACAGGCATGTTCTCAATGCTTGAGTAATTATTTTATGAGTACCTTTTTTTTGCGGGATGGAAAACCATCCAATGTCTTCCCCGCTCTGGCTGGAGCTAGGGTGTGTCAGACTTTTACTGACTAAAACCCACCCCTGTTCCTTCCTTGCCTGAGTGCCCAGGGACGTGGTAACTCTGTTACGAATTTAGATGTTTATATCTCTTCCTATCGAAACTTTAATGATACAGAAACTTTTGTATATCGCAGTCTCGTTGCCTTCTGTGTCTGATAATGAGATGTTCAGGTGTATAAACACGTTTTCTGACATCTCACAGTTGGTCTCCAATGTTGTGCACACTTTTGGTATGAACAGGATTGGGTCCGCCCTTCAACATTCACGTTATTCTCTTCGCCTTCTATTTTTGGAATTGATACCTGGAATATGTTAAGAAATACACATTGCTGGCTGTTTGTAGCACAAGGTACCTAAACTTAATTAAAGTAAATACTTAAAGAAAATTTTGATCATAAAAATGAGATTTTTTATAAATTGAAGGCGTCTTACCTCGTGTCGCTTTGGTGCCAGCCAGGAAAAAGGGTGAGCGGAGGTAGAAGTAACAGACAAGTATTTTGAATATATTTCACACTACCCTCCATTTTTAAGTAATTATTAAATTAACATCATTTTTGTGGGTAAGCCTTGAACTGATTCAGAAGCACATTTTAACAACAAAAGCAAAACGTTTTAAAATATTATGAACTAATTGAACATTACTTTGAATCACAAAACATAAAGTCACGGCATTGGGTTTTTTGTTTTGTTGATTTGAATTTGTTTTCCTTTTAGTACAAACTTGTAAATGCTATCATACTAAACCAAAATAACCTTTATGCCCTTAATTTAAAGTTCAAAAAACATTTTATCAAGTGTCACGTTCAAAATGTTATGCTTGGCAATCGTTACTTTTTTTTCCTTTTGTTCCTTGTGGAACAGGCTAAAGTCAGAGACCATGCTGCCTAGTCATTAGTTAGTTCGTATTTGTTTCCTCATTAGAATGCAGATGTAACACATTCTAATGTTTTTGCAATATTTGGCAGTAAATGTATCGACTCAGCCATCTCGACAAGTTTCGCTGAGGTAGTCAATACTACAATAAAATTCTCAGCTTTATTTTACCAAGATCATGCCTGTTTCAATGATTCCACATATTGTCCAGTTGCGTAGACACTTGAGACACAAAACTACACCAATTTTACATCACAATATCCACTAGGAATTAATTTACGAACAAGATAACTCCATGAAAATTTTCAAAAAACCCAACTGATCTAAAGCAACTAAGAAGTACCTTTATTTCCTACATTTTAGTGAGTTATATTTTGGAATCATCTTTTAGAGCTTTTTAATTTAATAACCCACATGACCAGGAGGACGTCATTACCCTCCTTCTGAGGCAGTAGGCTAAAAAGAATTTGACCGTCGAAACACTGAAATAAAATCCAAAGACGAGATTTTCCCAATGAGCACAAATCTGCCTCACAGTTCTATTTGTTCGCACTTTAAGATTGTTCAGTATTATAGGGATCGAGATCAGTGTACCTCAATATTTTTTTTTTATTGTGGATAGGCACGCGTTTGACCACTATCTCACCTGATGGTAAGCGATGATGTGGTCGCAGATGGAGCACGCTTGCCTAGAAGTAACCTATTCACTCTTGACTTAAAAGACTCCCAGGTTGTGGCTATCAGGAAACACAGACTCCGGTAGGGAATTCCACTCCCTAGCTGTACGCACAATAAATGTGTTCTCAAAACGCTTTATGCGTATGGCTGGTATGTAAATTGGTTGCTTGTTGAGTGTCTGAACGGAAACACAGACACAGCAATAATTAATTGTGTATTATTTGAGGCGCTATTAGCTGCCAACGACCTTGAGTGGTTAGCTTGCGTGTTCTGCGCTGAGCTCACGTAACGCGTCGTACGTCCACCCAGTAATAGGACTCTCCCATCAAGGAGCGCTGTCCGAAATTAAACGCATTATTAATTTATTACACATAAAACAACAAGTATTAAACTCAAACACTGAGACTAAATTATAAATAATTAAATGATCTTTAACATGGTGAAGGTTTCATAAAAATACGCTTTATAGTTTTAGCGTGATTCTCAATTTCTATCCGCGCTATAACTTTACAAATTAATTACACTATGTTATAAAAATATAATTTCAAATATTCTGAGATCAAATTACGACGGAAATTGTATATAGTAAGTAACACATATTTTTTTCAAAGAAATAAGACAAGTCGTGACGTGATGATTAATTAAAATCCATTAAAAGTCGTCTTCAACTGCGCCTTAATTTATTTCATGTCATAACGATAACAGGGGCCCAATTCTGTAACTTTGAGGTAAGCAACACGCCATCGACACTCTATCGACACACAACAGACATTATTTTGCCACTGTTGCAAATTTTGTATTCTGCAAAAACTTTAAAATTCTATTGACACATTATAGTGGACCAGACTACCAATTATTACAATAGTCTTATTATGGCGTTTCAATGGCACCACAGTGGCAAGTCAATGACCACAAATAATTAATAGAATACCAAAGGTCAATGACTATTTTATTGAGACACCACTGACGCACTACCGACACACAGTTGACAAGTTAGTTATTTTACAGAATTGGGCCCCAGTTCCCGTCAGAATCTGACTTATCTCAAAACAATCTTTTTTTTTAGGGTTTCGTACCCGAAAGGTCCAAACGGAGCCCTATTGCTGTCACTCACGTGTCCGTCTGTCCAAGTGTCCGTCTGTCAGTCTGTCCGTCGTCAGTCACAAGTTTTCACGAGAAAAGATATCGAGAATTTCGTAATAAGGCACGACATTAAAAATACTTGGCAACACAGGTTATTTGTAAACGCTTTTCTATTATTTTCATCAAATTAAATTGGTAGACCAACCAAAATACAGTTTTAACACATTTATTTTTGTTTTACAGTATAGAGGTATGCGGAACAGAGTGTAAAGTCCCACAACCTCCATTGAAAAGGGAGGATCCTCCGACCAGACGGGTGTTGTGTCTGGTCCGGGCAACTGTCCGATAGTTGATTTCGGGCTGTTGTATATGTTCAAATCGCGCGGAGAACTCTGCTTGCGCGATGTAGGAATTTGCTGTTTTAGTTCGTATGTAGCGTCATAGATGTCGCTACAACAGGGTGCTTTAATGTTTGGGATCAGTGGTGCCTGCAGAACGATAGAACTGGCTAACATAACAGTAGAAGATGTCGAAACTGATAACCATCTCTAAGCCATAAATAAGAGGAAATTCGTTAAAATTGGAGAATTTCTAAAAATTAACAAAATCTTACCAAGATTTACGCCGAGTGCAGTGGGACGCCGAGATTTTTTCTCAACTCTCAAAACTGAATATTTCATTTTTATTAAAACAAACTATCCATATAATATATAAGTTAGTGGGGTAAGGGGAGAACGGACTTGACATCTTGTCCGGCCCAATAGTCAACCTCACCTGCACTCGTTGGTGGAACGTTAAAATCGGTCCTCAACCGTGGTACCCGCTGCCAGATAACTAACGAAGCTCTGGCGATCGAGTCAGTGGCGGTATAATATCATAATTATAGTCTTAATAAATTAATTATATTAAAATCGGTTTGCTGGACCCAATGCAAAAATATAATTAAAATCGGCTCATAAACAAAGAAGTTAACATTTCATTGTCTAGCGGCACACCGGTGTGCCAGTGGGGAAATTCCGCTAGCCTTGCCAAAACCCCGGTTCACGTGTTTTAAGTTCTATCTCTAACTAAGACGCCGTGATTTTATCAAATAAATAAGTAATTCAACTGATTATCAATGCGAATTCACTTTTAAGCGAAGTTTAGGGTTACCACTATATGGTCAATTTAACTTCGATTAATATATAAAATAAATGTAATTGATTATGGATTAATTAATAATAATATTCGTATAAAATAAAAATATTCTTAAAAACTAAAACCTACCAGCGAAAAAAAACAAAGCCAGTTATCCGATAACTATTTAAATTAAAACTTGTGCATTTATAATCTTGACTTCGGGCAAGCTCTTATAATATTGCTAAATACATTAGTCAGGTTTCAGTTTTTTAAACTGATTCTATGTGTTTCTATGGTTAGCGAAAAGTTTTTTTTGATGTCACGACCATTTTAGTTTCACTGAACGAAACCTACTCGACCTTAAGACAAAACAATTATGTTCATAAACACCTCAGTCTAGAGGTCCACACAAACATAAACATAGAATGTAAAATTACTGTATTCTTTATGGCTTTGCCGTAGTTACACAACACCTCATGAAGCTATAACAAAATCTATCAAAAACACTGGTAATACTGTAGCTGACGAGATAATTAACGCCAGGTTTGGACCAGATAAGAACCAACTTCTACATTTTTTGTTAATTTAACCCCAGGGCCCAAGAACATAGAAGTTAAAAGCAAAAAATATATCACCAAGTGGTTCAAATTGAGGATCCCAGAAAAAGAAAATCAATAGTTCAGTGCCAAGGTTGCCAACAATATGGGCATTCGAAAAACTATTGCTTAAGACCCAACGTTGCGTCAAGTGCGCTGAATCACACTAAACCTCTGCATATCCTAAGGTAGATCGCAACACACCTGCTGTATGTGCACTTTGTCTGTGGTCGCAACCAGTCAACTACCACCGGGAGATATTGGTGAGAAAAACGTCGAAGCACGCACCGTTAAGACAGAAACTCACTAAGGCACGAACTGGAAGCAAATGGAAATCTCACCAGCATGGAGAACATAACACAGAGAAGTAGTCCAAAACATACTCAGCAGTAATAGCAATGAATACAGATACTGAAAACAACAAACCCAATAACATAGATCCACCACTCGACTCTCAAAAGCTTGAAATGTTAATACTAAGAAGGCAGAGAAATTTGACATCCTCTTACAACAAATGAGTACCTTAATGAGTCTCATAACCGCATTGCTAAACAAACTGCCAAAACAGATTCTTTAAGAATACCTGTCTCGAACGTAAATGGACTGGCTCCTAATAAACATGACATTAAAAACCTGCTGCATCTACATAAGCTGGATATTCTACTTGTATCTGAAACATAGTGAGTTTCAGATACAAGTAGAATATCCAGCTTATGTATACAGGGTGTAACGGAAAGGTGTGGTCATATTTTAAGAACCGGTTCTGCCCATGAAAATGAACAAGTTTCTCTAAGAAAAAATAGAAAATTCCCAAAAAAACATTTGAACTTACCATACAAAGTTATCATCAGCTGATCAAAATTTGTATGGGAGGTAAATTTTTTTTTGAGCATTTCCACAGATTTTCTTGAAGAAAGTTGTTCATATCGATGGGCAGAAACAGTCCTTAAAATATGACCACACCTTTCCGTTACACCCTGTATACAGACAAATCTTATAAAAATACGAAACTATAACCCAATTCATCCTGATGGCAACCCATGGAGGTTCTGCAGTTTTAATAAAGTCATGAACAACCAAACTTCAGAACAAACCACATCCAGGTATCGACTGTAAAGAAGATAGAAATGGGCACTACAACAATGTCTCCTTAGTTTATCTCCTTATTTTTTATTGCGCGCAATGTAACGCGAACCCAGGCAAGTGTAGTTAAGCCCCGCCCCTTTTGTTCTAAGCCACGTAGGTACTTGTCGGATACGTTTGATATTCATTGCGTTTTAGTAACTGCAAATGCGTAATTTCGAAAACAAAAATCGAAAATTCAGGTAATGTTTGTTTGGAAAAAAGTTAAGTATTATGAATATTTATTTGTTTTAATAGACTATAACTACAATAAATACTCGTATTATACTAAACTAATAAATAACTTAATAAATATAATATGTACAAGAGGCATAAAAAATCCGGTAGGAGTAAAGCTCATTGGGCATCAAAAAATTCGTCCACCTCGCTGTCAATGGGAAAAGTGCCCAGAACGCTGGCAGCATTGCCATGTTGAATGGCAATGCTGATTCGTTGGCCGAAAAAAAGGCCAGCCCTCTGGTCACGTGAAGAGTCGACTAAATGTTTGCCGATGTCACGGAAAACTCGATGAGCACTCGGACCCCATGGCCCTAGTGTTTCAACCCCAAACGGCTCAAACATATAACTCCAAAAAAGTTAAGTAAATAACACTTGAAATTAATTTTCGTAAATAATTTAAAAAAAATTGCTCCTTTGACCTTCAATATATCCAGAACCAGTGGATTCCCAGGTATGGTCTACTGGAAAAAAATAGTCCAAATAATGGGTAGAATACGTTTACGAAAGAGACTAGTCTCCACGCTATTTTGAATCTGCACGGCTTTCTTGAACAATAACGGTTTTATTTTATGTGGCTTTCGGTTTCGGAAAATGTCTTTTTACACCTTAGGAATAGAAAAGACGTTTATTTTATTTCATTATATGAAACCAAAATACACAACAAATTATCCAGTAAGTAAATAAGTATAGAACAATGCTAGCAGCCCTACACACAGAACTGTTGTATCAGCAATCAGTCTTCAATACTTTAAGTGGAAGTGTTTGAGACATTTGGCAGTAGGAGTGTGCTCTCCAGAGAGAGCAACTACTCAGAGGTGTAGCATATTGTGTTTATGTTACTCAAGAGGGCACAGACAGGATGTGTTTGTTTCATGTTTTGTTAAGTGCGTGTTGTCACAGCAGTCGGCCTGTTCGCTTAACTAATAATTAACTAACTAATAGGTACTTACGTTGCGTGTCACTGGCTCTTCGTTTCTTGTTCACCACTACTTGTTCTTCTTCCACTTCCATTATTTTAACATCCATTAAAGGTACATCATCTTCTGAATCAGATTCAGAATAATGGTGTGCTGATACATCTTCAACATCAGAATAGCAAATGTCTGCATCTTCCAGTTCAAGATCTGTAAATTAAAAGCAGTAGTCAATAGAATACTAAGAAATAATTGATCTTAACACTACATAAAGCAAACTTTTGTTGAAGTAAAATAAACACAAAAAAATTCAACTCGATAGGATAAGAGAAAGCGGTTTTAATTTAGCTTCTTGTAAGATTTGACCCGAAATAACAAACATTGCAAGTTAAATCACAGCTTGTTACACAAATTTAAACGATTTTTGTACCCTAGTTGTAAATGGTTCATGTTAGAAATAGTTAAAAAAAACTTTTTTACTAAAAAAAAAAACAAACGACTTCCAAAAAAAAATACACTAAAAATGAAAAAATAGCTTTAATTTAAGTTTTTTATTTTTCACTTTTTTGTTGTTATTTTGTTGTGTTTTACCCCAGAACTAAAAACCCTTTTTGTTCTTTATATGGGACCACCTCGAGAGTTTATTCTTTCGGATAAAAAAGAATTTTGAAAATCGGTCCACAACTGACGGAGAAATCGGCGGACAAATATAAAAAAAAAAACACAACAACAGTCGACTATAGAACCTCCTCCTTTTTCGAAAGTCGGTTAAAAAATCTGCCATTTCTAATTCCATTAATACTAACTTATTTCTATATAATACAATTTATATATATTTGGTGGTATTTTGAGTAATAACAACAAAACAAAAATGGCATATTTCCTTGCTTATTTTTATAGTTTACTTAAATCATTGTAATAATAATAATAATAATATAATATTCCACAACTATCACACAACGCCATCTAGTCCCAAGCTAAGCAGAGCTTGTGTTATGGGTACTAGACAACTGATAAACATACTTATATATTTCTAAATACATACATATTATAGATAAATTACACCCAGACACAGAACAAATGATCGTGCTCATCACACAAACATTTGTCCTGGGTGGGAATCGAACCCACGACCTCCGGCATAGCAGTCAGGGTCACTAACCACTAGACCAACAGGCCAGTCAGTCATTGTGAATCAGTTTAACTTATAATAGACCAACAGTAATCCTGCAACATGTTTTCATGCCAAAATTCCTAATCCTGACCTTCAAAAGTCTTAGGGCCGATTTCACCAATTCTAAACGCCCAGTTTAGCCGCGGTCATAAAGCTGAAGTTTGTTTGTTTGGTTGAACGCGCTAATCTCAGGAACTTCTGGATCGATTTGAAAACTTATTTTTGTGTTGAATAGTCCATTTATCGAGGAAGGATATAGGCTATTTATAACATCACGCTGCGACCAACAGGAGCGGAGCATCAATGAAAAGTGTGGCAAACACGAAAAAAAAAATCCTTTTGAGAGCTTCAGTTGCGTGCGCTGCGTAAACGGTTAAAGTTACGCAAAAATTATGTATGACGGAATTGTTCTCCTTTTAAAGTCCTAAAAATCTTTTTTATGGTTTTAATTTTTTACGCTAAACTTAGTTCAGTAAAACTTAGTTTATAGAGCGAATGATGAAATCGGCCCATAAATATCGATATTCAAAAATTTGTAAACCAGTGTAATTTATGTAGGAATGAAACATTTTATTCTGATCTCATAATCATCATAGTATTTTCTATTCTTAAAAACATACCATAACTTTGATGTTCCTCCTTCGGCACAATGAAATCATCTAGTTTCTCACAAACAGTTGGTATTTCCTCTTTGACAGCAATGCTTTCGATTTGACCAACATCAATAATACTTATAATCTCAACTGGCGTTTTTATAAGGCCACTGAAAAATCCGAGCTGGCCCCGGTTTACAAAAGTATTCGGCTGTAAAAGGTTATTATAGTATTAGGTAAAGTAATCCTCATGTTCAGTTCCACAAACAACTTACATTGATCTTTAGTTACTCAAAAGAGCCTCCACAAATATTAAAGCTAAGAGGACAGAACTTGATGACCGGTTCAAAAGCTTGCCCAGGTTGCTGGGGCCTCAGTCGAGACTGCTACTGCACATAAGTTACTGGTATATAACAGCATATTAAAACCAGTATGTACATATGGTATCTAAATATGATGTACTGCTAGTAACTCAAATTTAGCCATTATTCAACATGCCCAAATTAAAAAAACTGTGTTCTAGCTAACCCATCACTGTCCACAACCAATACTGAAGTTCACCAGTACTTATGAGGTCCCCACTGTGGGTGAGGAGATAAAAGCTCAGGGGGAAGGTCTACCTAGACCGCCTGAGAAAATGCATCAATCCACTTGCACCTGGCTTAATTCTACACTCGAATAGCCCAAACAGAAGGTCAAAAAGACAGCACATCCTTGATAACCTGTCATAATGTCATGAAAGTAAAGGGACTAACAAGTCCAGACCCCAATCGCCGAAAATCTTCCACCTACCTGCTCATTGTCAAGACTGTTTGCAAGCAAAAATTAAAAAAGAGTCTCCACAAACGGCAATACTTATGAAGTTCAACACATCCTGGGTAGTCAGTGAAATCCAGACACAATACATATGAGCTTGAGAGGTATCACTTCTACACTTTTCAAAATTAGAAGTTATGAGAATAAATGTCAGTTCCAGAATACCTCACCTCATTCATCATCTGAACAAACAGCTCTTCTGCTTCCAGACATTTTCTCTGCAGTTGGCAGCATTGCTTTAGTTTAGCAAAGCAGAAGTAACAAACGAGCATCGGTCTTCTGTCTTCAGTAACAAACTGCAACAAAACATATCTTATACCATTCTACTTATGAATAGAATAGGGATGTTATGGTTATGAAATTTCGGATCTGGATATGGATACAAGATAATATTATATCGGTTTCGGATACGGCTACGGATATGAAATAATTTCACATTATCCGCTAGTTTCGGATAGTTTCAGTTACGGATATTAGAATTTCAAAGAATTAAATATTACAGTGACTTCCACAAAATGAAATGGAAAGTTTAATCATGAAATCTTTTAGGCCACTTGTTGATCAATTTCTGTTTACTATTACTATCATTCCAGCCCCCTTAACAACGACATTTTGCACAAAGCATTAGATAGAGAACTGTCACGTTACTCACGCCCAGTAATGTCTTTGCCATACATTTTGCACGAAGCGTTAGTGTTAACGTTAACAGAAAAGTATTTTGTCTAAAGGCTCAGGCATGACTATTTTGTAAAGAGTCTGATTTCTGATTTTTACACTCTTGGAAAGGAGTTGAGATTTTTCTGGTTTTTATTGATTATCCTTTTCCAGTAACAACAGTTCTTCATACTTACAACTTGATCAAAAAATGTCCAAGTCCTAGACTTAGGACGCATTTTGCCAGATAATAACTATTTATTTAATAACTAGCTTCTGGCAGCGGCTTTGCCTGTGAGAAATTAGTACTTCCCGCATTATAATACTGTTAAGTTTCAGCAAAATCCATTCTTTTTTTTTTATTGTTGATTGGCACGCGTTTGACCACTATCTCACCTGATGGTAAGCGATGATGTGGTCGAAGATGGAGCACGCTTACCTAGAAGTAACCTACCCACTCTTGACTTAAAGACTTCCAGGTTGTAGCTGTCAGAAAACACAGACTCCGGTAGGGAATTTCACTTCCTAGCTATACGCACAATGAATGTTTTCTCATTCAGTAGTTTAAGCGTCAAAGATTAAACATAATTAAACATACATCCTCACAAACTTTCACATTTATAATATTAATAGGATTACACTACACTTTTGATCTAAGTACTCAAAATGTTAAATTGTATGAGGAGTATAATCCCACAATCACTAAATAGTTATGTATGACTAATCGTAAGCAATAGAAAATAGAAATAAAATCTTGTCATAACATTTATCATTTAGACTCCACTTTTGTATTGGTTACGGTTTATTTTTTATTTAGGAAATCCTGTTACGGTTATGGAGCTCCATAACAGCCCTGGAATATAATACTGTCCATCCATTAAATACTTAGTTATGCTGTCCAAGTAATACTGACCACAGTTGGTGGTTCAGTGCTGTTTCTTTTAAGCCTCTCATACAGTTAAACTGGTCAGAGAGCCATCTTAGAGCTCTTTAAGAATTGATCTGGACAACATATTATGATAAAAGGTATAAACTTACTGGAATATCAGTCAGCGTTTCATATAGTTCATGTAAGTTTTTGTCGGCAACTATAAACATGGGAACATTCTCTACTAAACATATCCTGCAAATTGGCATTCTTTCCATTTTTAAACTCAAAAGAATCACTTAGTTCAGAATTGTATTTAAAAAACTATAATCGATAGCTGGCGTGAAATATCGTGTGCTGTGATCGTATCGTTGATCTTATGCACTTCTTGCGTGGAACTTGTGTGACAGCATCAATCAGCCGGAAGAGGCCGAGAAGGTCTCTTGTGTAGTACGGCCTCCGGAAGGCCGGGCTCTGTGGGGCCGTCCTGCCTGGTAGTTTAGAGGATTTCTTTAAATAATCTACAATCTAATCACAAATTCACAATGTTTACGGTACTACCAGTCAGTAAGTACTTAGGTAGTCAGCAGTACTACCACAGACTACTAACAAAATTGAAAATACTAAAAAAAACCGGCCAAGTGCGAGTTGGACTCGCGCACGAAAGGTTCCGTACCATACCAATATCTATGAAAATTGTAAACGGCAAAAAAAATTGATTGTCTGTAAAGTTGGTTTACGGACGATAGTTTAACGTGACAACGTCTTAACAAAACATTGATGAAATATAGATGCGGCGCATGCGTACAATGAGCGTAACGGGACCCTTTTTCGTGCATGCAGCTGGCGTTCATCGATTTATTAGACGTTGTCACGTCAAAAATCGTTTGTTGTATGGGAGCCCCCTTAAATATTTATTTTAATCTGTTTTTTAGTAATTTTGTTGTTACAGCGGCAACAGAAATACATTGATGCTGATTCGGTTGTGCCAAACTAAACATAATAAGCTATTTCTATCTTTTTCTCTCTAATAAAACAAGAAAGAGATGGACGTAAATTAGTGCTGTCAAATTTAGTGAAACTAATAGTTTCATACAAATTAAGGGTACACGTAAAATCATGTCGATTAAAAACACAGTGAAACGTAAGGCGTAAACTAGTTTGACATCTCTAACTTAGTTCACAGCTATAGCCGTCCTTTTCTCGCACTACCTTTTAGTAAAAGATAACGATTCTCTAATTTTAGTTAAGTTATTGAACAAGAGAATCAGCACCATTATCTGTAAAAATTTCAACTGTCTAACTATTACGGTTCATGAGATTCAGCCTTGTGACAGACGGACGAACAATGGAGTCTTCGTAATAGGGTCTCTTTTTACCCTTTGGGTACGGAACCCTAAAAATTGTCTTTTTTTTCCTTTTGTTTTTATGGAATAGGCTAAGGTCAGAGACCATGCGGCCTAGTCATCAGTAGTATTTTTTTTTCCAAGCAGGTGTAACACTTTATAAATTTTTTGCAGTACCTATTTGGCAACAAATGTGCATTCCCGGCTAAATTCGCTATGGTTTATATAATAAAATAAATAAAAAAGCCTTACATTCCATGCAACAAACATCACAATAATTCAATTTTTTTTTTGCCTTATCTTAGCGTCGTTGATATTGCATTATGTTCTATGTCATTTTGTGATTTTTTGTTTTTCTGCAAAATGACTTAATATTTTAATTTGTGAACGCATCCGTAAAACGTTCTAAGTCAACTGCCAATCAGCCGGTCGATTCTGTTAACCTAAGTTAACCTAAGTAAGTTCTGCTAACCTAAGTTATCACGGTGATGGCTCAATTACACCTTCCGATTTCAAGGGACCCAATTTAGGAAACAGGAAGGTGTAATAGCAGTTAGAATTGCTCGCTTCATACTTCCTAGTTAGATCGTTCCTAAATTGGGTCCCTTGAAATCGGAAGGTGTAATTGAGCCTTGAGATTTTACAGAATAGGGTTTCGAAAATGCAATAGGTCACGTGGCAAAAAACACAACATAAATTGTAACAAATTGTATTTGAACGTAGAATAATAATTTTACCGGTTTTGCCTGCTACAGACAATAACTAACCTACAGTTCTTGGGCGTATACTATAAAATGTTTGCCTACCCTAAAACTTTTTTGTGTAATTTTACATCTAGAGTGCGTAACTAATATTTTTAACCGACTTCGAAAAAGGAGGAGGTTATCAATTCGGATGTTTGTATTTTTTTTTTTTATGTATGTTCGGGCATAACTCCGTCATATATTGACGGATTTGCAAAATTTTTTTTTTTTTCGAAAGGGGTTTATTCCGAAATGGTCCCATTTAAATTTAAAAAAGATCTGATTATGGGTTTCGGAGACAGACAACGGAACTCTTCAAAAATTGACAGCAAATCAACCGCGATTGCTGCGATCGTATGTCTTAATGGGGAACCACAGCTAAAAAGTGAAAAATAAAAAACTTTTTTACAAAAAAATAGAACCGACTTCCAAAAAAAGTGCAAAATAACTTTAATTTCGGAAGTCGGTGTCAAAAAACAAAGACACAAATCAGGAACACCGACTTCCGAAATTAAAGTTATTTTGCACTTTTTTTGGAAGTCGGTTCTATTTTTTTGTAAAAAAGTTTTTTCTTATTCTCTTGAATAAGAGTATTTTATTTTTTACTTTCTGTAACGCTCTTTTTAAATAAAATGTAGCATGAAATATGTTTTATGTCGTATCACTCATAAAAATATGGTGACATAGGCCATGCATTTTATTGAAACTATTTTTAATTGGCATTGGGTGAATTTGGGTGGCTGAAGCTTTATTTGGGTGGCTTTTCTTAGGGGCCTACCTCCCCATAAGTGGCGCCCTCATTGGATACAAATTCGTATCTTAGAATAGAAAATAAAGATTAAAGAATCCTATGTTGCGTTTGTTACAAATAGAATAAGGTATTTTTACATTATTAAAACAGGACTCTTAAGTGTTTCGTATCCAAAGATGTAAGCAAAAACGGCCGTTTTTGGTACTTTTGCTTACTACTTTGGAGACGAAACATTTTGAGTATTGTTTTAACCACGTAAAAATACCTTATCCTCTTTGTAACAAACGCAACATATGATTCTATAATCTTAATAGTCTACGCTTTGCTACGATTTTTTATTCAATGAATATTTACTCATCATGCATCGGTCGGCAAGGGAAAGCAGTATGTCGGTTTTCAAAAGGAGCGTGATGGCTAATATCAGCAAATTCTCGTACGTACAGCTAAAGTCTTACAAGAAGCCTGCAATAATACAGTATGGGGGCCAGGACAGCAATATGAGTGTGAGAAATTGTCTGAAAACGATCGGCAATCAATGTTCGATGAATTTTGGAACATGCAATCATGGGATTCAAGAAAAGTTTATGATAGAAACTTATTTGCCATCAGTGCTCCCCAAATACCGACGTAGTTCTAACAGCAGCAGGAAAGGAACGTCTTTTAAGTATTTTTTTAATGCTGCGATCAGACAATAATGTTCAACGAATATTCATGTCTGAAAAGTCATGTTTATCAGAACTTTGTCTATCGGCTCAAAGCAGTTTTTTTTGACTGAAAAACTTTCGGATATATATATAAATATATACTGGTTAGTATATATTTATTACAAAATGTCCTATGTCATTACTGAAATATAATTATTAGAATAAAACTGAAATGCAATAGGTTCCGTGACCCCGGTCTCCTTAGGGATTGTCAGCCGTGGAACGAGTCATAGTTCGTGCTGTGCAAACTGTACATTTCGCAGATGACATTAAGCTCATCAAATATATGGTAAACTGATACCAAAGAAACTTCGAAGTTTGTCTGTCTTTTTAGATAAAGAGGGCTTATTACGCATTGGTGGAAGACTTTCAGAGTCACACTTTCTATTTGACGCTCCGCACCCTTTTTTGATTCCCAAATATGATCCTGTTGTGGATTTGATAATCCGTCATTATGATGTGATGAATTGTCACACTGAACCAGGGTGTGCTTGGTAATCGAGGCTGTTCATGTAGAGCTAGTCTTTTAGCTTACTACCGACGCCTTTTTAGCCGAGTCTCAACGCTTTAGGAAATGGCACTTAGAGTACCTGCACACGCTGCAAGTTGGGAAAATATGGGCAACTTCAGATAGGCCTGTTGAAATTGGAACTGTCATACTCGTGGGACAGGATAACTCGCTTCCTCTGAGTTGGCTATTAGGAGTTATGTGAGGTTTATAAATAGACTGACAATGTCACTCGGGTTGTAATGGTGAGGACAAAGCTCGGTAATTTAAAACGCTCTGTCACTAAATTATATCTTAATCCAATGATACTCGTATTTTTTTTTAGTTAAGTTTAGTGATTAGTTCTGAAAACTTGTATCTTTCTATTTTCCGCATTTAGTCATAGTGTTTGAATTTTTTGTGATCATGATATTGGTTAGTGAATCTTTACTAACTCTCCGGAGGGGAGGGGGGGGGGGGGCTGAAAGCATAGTGAAGCATCGATGGCCTGTTTTCATATTCATTACGAATAAAATTGGGAACAAAATCAATCATTCAAGGATTTTTCCGTACAATCTACTATATATTTAGCTTAACCCATAGATGTATAATTCTATAGATTGGCAATGTCATCAATCGAACGAGACCAAAAACCATTGATCTAAGTGTGCGTAAATTGTGAATGTGTGCATAGATAGTGTTGTACGACTTGTTCTTGCGATATCGATAATTACATCTTTCTAATATTATGTTATGGATAAGAAGTGCATTTCTTCTGTGTAATACAGTATTTAAATTTAGAATAATCAATGTAGCTGCTTTACCTATTAAGCTGAGCAGCGGTACAATTCTTCATGGCTCGGTTGGTATTTAATATTTTTTGGTTATTTAACTGATGGTCTCATTAGATTTTTTTAGTAAACTACCCTATTGGTCAAATTTCAATAGGTCCATGGAGCACTGCTCCTACGCAATAATGCTGCTGGCATGCCACTAACCCTCATTTAGCAGGAAGATTTGAGTGAGATGACACAGCAAAGTATTTATAAAAAAGAAAAATAACTGCTGGGAATGAAACTGATGCCGTAAATATATGTTTGCAATGTTTCTCTGTCTGAGTAAAACGCAATTTCTATTAGAAAGATTCTAAAATTTACATGAGTAGGTATTTTGAGCGTGGCACGCCGTGTCACTAAGTTAGCGGCCATAAAAGTAACATCTACAGGAAAATAGTGAAATAAAAAACACTTAAAAGAAAATAGCTTTATTAATCACATAATTAATGTACATAATGATAACAATGTTGAAATGTCGATAACAACAAAAAACCAAGCCATCACATCACTCAAAAGTGAGGTTATAATGCCCTCGTATTTCTCTATTTGTTATTTCTGGAATTAGTCGGTTTTAGACATGCTAATTAATCTAAGTAATAAATAACATAATTTTTTCACCTTATTTTGCTTACAGCCGGCTCCTTTGTGAATTCTGATTGCAGAAATAACGATGTAAACAAACAATAAACTTACTTGTGAAACGAGTAATCCTGAGGATTTTTATTTTTGCAAGATTCACATCCTAGTACTGCACAAGAAACCATCGCAATACAGTTCTTAAATCAGATGTTATCACTATATTCACTGAAATAATTGTCGAAACACTTGTATGCACATTTACCAAGGGCCCTACAGGGCCTTAGCAAATACGTGTTTGGTCCTGTTGACAGCGTGTTGCTTTTTCTCTTTCTAACACAGCAAAGTTCCGTTAAGAGCGGGAGCTCTCTTTCACTCTTAAGCCCAATCTACGGAGTATATACTACATCTATGGCTTAACCCCTGGTTCCCTGTCAATATAGCTGGGAGTTGCTTTTAAAAACAAAATATATATATATAATATATATACAGGGTGTAACAGAAAGATGTGGTCATATTTTAAGAAGCGGTTCTGCCCATGGAAATGAACAAATTACTCTAAATAAAATAAAAAATTCCCATAAAAAAAATGGACTTGCCCTACTTTATCATCAGCTGATCAATATTTGTATGGGGGATAAATTTTTTTTTTGAGAATTTCCTCAGGTTTTCTTGAATAAAGTTGTTCATATCGATGGGCAGATGCAGTTCTTAAAATATGACCACACCTTTCCGTTACACCCTGTATATAATATATACGGTCAAATTGAGAACCTCCTCCTTTTTTTTTCGTTGGTTAAAAAAACAGCTCAGACCCAGGACGGGACTAATATCCGTGAAGCATTAGTTACCCTGCCGGCCGGCGTGGAGTTGTTGTTCTTTATCCACCGATGTAATGGTTTTAAAGTCCAGAAAAATCGCACTACACTAAGTTCACAATGTCTCACAACTGTAGGTTCATTTATTTTAAGAGGATCTTCAGGTTTTCCATCAGAAACAGAATTTTCATTTAGCGGTTATCGCCACGCGTATCTCGGTGGCGAGCGGGGGGTTGAATACTGAATTAAAAACTATCCGCGGACGCCATCTAGCGAGTGAAGCAAGGACACTCGATACATTTGGGCGTTACCGAAATTGGAATATGTGAGAGAAATCATCAATAGACACACAATTATGTCCTCTCTTTTTTTAACAAAGGTTAAAAGCACCAGCAAGTAAGTTGAGGGCTAGTTACATGCCCCATCCAAATCCCATCCAAAACCCCATCCAAAATATCCTAAATATCACCAGGGGTACGATGAGTCTGCACACTATTCAAAGTAATACCTCGGATACTTCGGGTGAGAATGCCAGAACATCGGGGTCACTATCTTAGTTCCTGAAGTAAGTAGCTGCGCTGAGTAGTTGATCGACCGGTCGCGGGGCTGTCCGACCCATGGTTCTGTTGAACTTCAACTACAACTATTTTTTTTTTAAACTTTACCCCATAATCACATACACAAGACACCCAGATCCGGAACCATACAAATACCTATGGACCATATAAATATTTGTTCCGTGCGGGAATCGAACCCGCGACTTGTAGCGCAGCAGCCGAATGCTTAATCACTGCGCCAACCATGTCGTCGAAATTATTCGTCGTTATTACCTAAACTATGGTTCTAAATTACCTACCTTGATGGGCACTTCCACTTAAACAAAAATAAAACTGTTTTCTCATTTCATCGGTTCATAATGTATTATTCCTTCACTGAAATCACAGCACATACACACTATCTCGTTTAGTTCACTTAACAATTAGCAGGCGCAAGGCTTTGATCCACTGTCTCGCTCTTCTCTCCACGGTAGGAAGACGTCGTACTTCATATTTTTACATTTAAATGCACTGCATTGTTTGGTTTGGTAAAAAAGTATGGCATTTGACATTTAAATCGACAACAACGATTATAAGCCACTTAAAGGGACTGGACTGTCATAACTATTTACCATCTCAAAGTAATGTTAAATAGAATAAAATTATGTATCACGAGCTTCAGCGAGCAGCTTCGCCCGCGTGAAAGTTAAGAATTATTCCAAAAGGAACATATTATTCCAAATTTCATCCAGGTCCGTTTAGCTGTTCTGGCGAGATTAAATAACAAACATACTTATATTTTTATATACTTACTTTTAATAAATAGGGTGACTGATAATTAGTGACCGATACTTAAACACGTGATTGTACTCATGATTACAAACAACTTTCCCAAAGAAACTTTTTTTTTTATACGTATTCAATTTTATCACAATAACAAGTTTGAAATTCGCGCGCGCGCATGGGGTCAGTAACCGCCGCGATCAGCTGTTAGACGCAAAGGGAGCGGTGCGGGCGGTGGGAGAGCGTGAGACGCTACTACTAGTACAGTCTGTTGTCAACATTATCTAACCCACCCTAAAAACAAACGAATTTGGAACCTCTGCATGTAACATTAAGGTTTATTCAAGTTATATGAGCTTATCAGACAAGTGCTCGAGGATTTGATGAACAAATACAATAATAATACAGACACGCAAATTTGATCTTTAAAACGTTAGTATTAGGTTATATTTTATAACTATTTGTTATAATATGATGTGTAATAGCTTATTTTAATGATTGAGTTCAAGTAATTCTGGTCTCGTGGTCTGTGTATAAGACAGAGAAAAACAAGTTTCGAGATCAAATCCTGCGACAAAGATATTGTTTTGCTTTCAATATAGAATTTATATTCCAAAACTATTTCTTGTATTATTGTAATGAACTACAGACTATGTATAAACTTTTTAAAATGGTAATATTTTCACATAACTTGTAATAAGTGGGTAGTTGAAAAATAAATATTCGTATTCATTATAAAGCTGGTATCCAAATGCTATTATGGAGTGATTATTTAAAATACAAAATAATTTGCACGAGAAGATGGCTGCTCGTGCTGTGCAAGAATAAACTTTATGATAGTATACTATATGGTTCAAATTTTTTAGAATATTGCGTCTAGCATTACAACTAAGATCAATTAATTTCAATGCGGCTTATAAGAGTTGTGTTGGTCTTGTGGTCACTAAGGCAGTGCGATGTTCATCGTTGTCTACGTTCGTAACCAAGTTTAACCTAAATTTAGATATTTTATTACACTTTTTTACATTTCTTTAATACGACGTAGGGTATTGTCTTTTTAAACGGGTAGTTTGTATAGAAATAAAACTAAAAAATTTCAAGTTTAAAATTTTTATTATTTAGTTAAAACACTAAGTAAGATAAAGTAAGTAAATGCTCATATATTTCCAAATTAATATACTTTTTATATTAGTATGCCATATAAACATTAAAAAAGGCATGCTTATGCTTAAAAGTTTGTTATCGAGAAAATGAATTCATCTGTGAAATGCTTTACAAATTTATAGCTGCCTATATGTAGTGAATAAACATGTTATTTTAATAGAAAAAATCTATTTATAACAATAACATCACCACATAATCTGCAACATTTTAATGGTTTAAAAATCAATCCATTGAGCATTCACTTACATGGTGTGTTTAAATATACCTACTAGATGAACTAGTAGCGGAGTGGCGCACCGTCCTCTGCTATAACTTGTTGTAAGCGGCTACGCATACCGCGCACCATGTTCCAACACAAATCTTTGCCTCTCATGTGCTCCCAAGTCGATGTCACGACCTCAGCCAAGTTGTGTTTGTTTCGCACTTCCGTTGTGTCCCAATTAAAACCATTTGACCCCATAGATTTTCTATAGGGTTCAAATCAGGACTTTTAGATGGCCAATTAATAACTGTCACACCTTCTTGAGCAGCTAACCATTCCCGCACAATGCCTGCACGGTGGATGGAGCAGTTATCGTGCATGAAATAAATATGTGACGTTGGATAGGCAATTCGCACAGTCGGCAGCATGACGTCACGCAGAATCTCCAAATACAAACTGCTATTAAACCTACCACCAACTTCCACCAATTCACCAGGTCCCATGGACGACATCCAGCCCCAGTAGCTCAGGGTTATTCTACCGCTGGTTCTACAAGGTAGCAAGCACTTCTCGTTGTAACATTCTCCTTTCCTCCGCCATAAGATTTTACGTCCATCTTTGTCCGATTTAAATGATTTTTCATCAGTGAAGATCACATTTTCTTCCCAATTAAAATTTAAATATTCCTGGGCAAAACGGACCCTTTCTGCACGATGAGCAGGTGTCGATGTAATTTTCTGTGCCGGTTTATAATTCTTTATCCCAGCAACGTGTAAACCTTGCCTTTTCACTGTTTCCACTGAAATATTGTGGTTTATTGCGGTTGCACGAATGGGCAAAAATGGATTTTCAACGTGGCTTGAAACAATAGCCCGGTGGCGTTCGAATTCGGGACTATACTTAATGGCTTTTGCTCCTGGACGAATCCGCTGAATATTTCCATTGTCTCCATAACGTCTTAGCCATAGTCTGATCGTATTTCTCTAAAACAAAAATAAACATTTTTGGAACCGTGTATGTAACTTGTAAGGAGTGAATGTAATGGTAAAATAGCCAACTACGCGTTCATTAATTACAATCAATAAAATAAAATAGGTATAAAAAAACACTTACTGCTATATTAAGTCGGCGACCAAGCTCTCTAATTCCAACATTCTGCTCATGTAAAAATATTATTTTATGTTTGGTATAGTCGTCAAGTTGCGACATGATGCTTTATTACAGCAAATTGCTTAAAAATACTTAAAGAGTTAAACGATTTACAAATGTGTGTGCGCAGTCACTGCTATTAGGCGTAGTGTAACTTTTGTTACTTAGATGAAGTTATGATCTACCTCACGAAGTAAATATGTTTTACTTCGTATTCAACCATTCTTGGTAAATATAAATTCTGTGAACTTAAAGTTTTTTAAATTACCCACCCGTTTACAAGATAAGTTATTAGGCGAAAATCATATTGGTCGTTCTTTAACCTTTATAGTCCCGATGACAACCCGGGCTGTCACCGGGCTTCTTTGACAACCCAAGGTTAACATTTGCTTGGAAAAAAATTTAACCTCTTAGGATCCGAAACTAAACTGAGTTTGAAAACAAAAAAAACCAGCCTCCTACCTCTTAAGATCCGCGGACAAACCCGGGTTGTCGAAGAAGCCCGATGACAACCCGGGTTGTCATCGGGACTTTATGGGTTAATATTGTAGAAATGAAAGCAAATTAAAAAAGAAACTGATGTATAGGTGGACTGTGTTTTCGAACCCATGCTGTTCGTCGTCAATCCAGCATCAAACCGCTAAGACACAAGAACTCGTTGGGAATACGCGAAATTAAAGATTGGGTTGTTATTATGTAGTGTGACTTAAAAGCTTTTGAACTTTAATGTTAACGAGATAATGATTAAAATAGCTTAACAAAAACATATACAGGCTGTAAGGAACAAGATACCGCAAACTTCGCGAAAAGGTTACACCTAATGTCAGTAACTAAATTATGATAGTCATTAATCTCGGTAATGATCGATTACAGAAATTGACATTTTCAAGCACGCTATGTATTGTGAACAATGCGATCTCAACGCTTCGCAATGAAGTAGGCGCGCGCGAGCGCGTAGATCATAGTTACCTACCACGTCTTATACACACAGACACACCTGTTCCTGTGTGTATTAGCGTTGCGGCGCGACCAGCGCTTGTACCTAGATAGACGGTAGTCTATCTAGGTATAAGCGCTGGTCGCGGTAGCGCTTAGCTTCTAACATTTTTCACCATTGTGACGACGTCGACTATATTTTGCTAAATCAGACTTAGATACGCACGACTGTACTGTGCGACATGTATCATCACACTAGCAAGGTATTACAAATATGGCTAGTTAAATTACTCTTCTCAATAAAACAACGCTTACAGATATTACATTTGAATGGTTTTTCACCAGTGTGAGTACGAATGTTTAGTTAAACTACTCTTCTCAGTAAAAACACGCTGACAGATATCACATTTGAATGGTCTTTCACCAGCATGTGTACGAATATGCTTTGGTAAATACGATTTTTGGCTAAAACTGCGTTGACAGATATTACATTTGAATGGTTTTTCACCAGTGTGAGTACGAATATGTTTAGTTAAACTACCCTTCTCAGTAAAAACACGCTGACAGATATTACATTTGAATGGTTTTTCACCAGTGTGAGTACGAATATGTTTAGTTAAATTACCCTTCTCAGTAAAAACATGCTGACAGATATCACATTTGAATGGTCTTTCACCAGCATGTGTACGAATATGCTTTGGTAAATACGATTTTTGGCTAAAACTGCGTTGACAGATATTACATTTGAATGGTTTTTCACCAGTGTGTGTACGAATATGTATTGTTAAAGCAACCTTTTGCCTAAAACAACGCTGACAGGTTTCACATTTGAATGGTTTTTCACCAGTGTGTGTACGAATATGTATTTTTAAAGCAACCTTTTGCCTAAAACAACGCTGACAGATTTCACATTTGAATGGTTTTTCACCAGTGTGTGTACGAATATGTTTTGTTAAAGCAATCTTTTGCCTAAAACAACGCTGACAGGTTTCACATTTAAATGGTTTTTCACCAGTGTGTATACGAATATGACATGTTAAAGTAAGCTTATTCCTAAAACTACGCTGACAGAGATCACATTTGAAAGGCTTCTCACCAGTGTGCAAACAAATATGTTCTGTTAAATGCACCTTTTGCCAAAAACTATGCTGACAGTTTTCACATTTGAATGGTTTTTCACTAGTGTGTATACGAATATGTTTAGTTAAATCGCCTTTCTGACTAAATGATGTCTGACAGACGTCACACTTGAGAAGATTATTACCAGCGTGTATACGGGTATAAATTAGAGGCACTTTGTATTTCATAATAGTTTTAGACGTACAGTTCTGAGAGTTTTGGGTAACTTTCGCGTCTGACTGTTCACTTTTCGTTTGCACTTCTGTAATTACACCTTCTAGTTCGGTTCTTCGTATATGGAGTTGAGGATTCTTCGCAACAGGCGCCCCTGTAATATTAAATCTGATAAGTAGAAAATTCAAAGTGGAATCAAATTAACAATAAATTTGGGGCTAACTTTAAAAATAAAATGTTTAACTCAATGCTCCTTTGCTTCACAACCACCAGGGCACACAAACTTAAATGGACAGCATTTGGAAACATTGTTGGACCCGATGAAGACGAAGAAATCTCAATGTCACCCTGAATTAACAGTGAAAATAAATTATTTACTTGTTTCGAACGTTTTAGTTGATTTTTATCAGAAAATGTTATTTTTCTTTATTTCCTACATAGTTATATTTTTTTAATAGTCTCTTCAAGCTCTTTATTTTGATACCTCACATGACCAGGTCACAAAAAAACGATATATATACAAGGTGTAACGAAAAGGTGTGGTCATATTTAAGAACTGCTTCTGCCCATCAATATGAACAATTTTTATGCGTGAAGGAAAACTTTGCACCCATTTTTAAGAAAATTACGGGAACGGAGGAGTGCGAAATTTGGCACAGTTTAAGTTTATATGGAGAAGCAGTATACTCTGTTTATCATGTATATCATGTCATGTTTCCGGTCTTTCACAATAAAACCTTCATTATGTTCAAAATTAAATTAATTTTGGTCGAATTTCGATCACCGCGCGAACACTAGTATTTTCAAAATTCATACATCCTACTCGTATGTCACTTCGGCGGTCAAAACCGATCTAATGATGCCTTATTTGTAAAAATCCATCAAGCCATTTAGGCAACAATGCATGCCAAAGAAATAGATATACACATATAAATACTGAAGTGTAACACTACAAAAGCTTCATTTGATCTCGATTTTCCGGACAACCTGACTGGTTGTATATTTAAATTTTTTAAGCAAAATTTTTTGAAAAATGACGGCAACAAAATACTTAGAGAAATACCACTTGAAAAAAGAACCATATTAGAACAATAATGTTTAATATTATGTATATTTTACTAATACCAAAATATGGATTTGTCTCATATGGTACGGAACCCTAAATGTGCGAAGTCCGACATGCACTTGACCGGTTTTTTTATTCAAACCTATTTTAAATTCAACTGATCCTTTAAAAGTATAAAGGGTTGACCAGCCTGACGAAACCATGGAGGATCAATGCCACAGTATTTAACAGAAATTACATTAAAATTGGGTATTTCAGAAACACTATGTGAAGCAAAGTCAACTTTCCAGGAGAAGCGAAATACCTAAAAGTTTTGCTTATATTGTTCTGCACTAACTTCAGTATAGTAACATCAGCAACGTTTAAGTATTCATACAAAGCTTCATAAAAATTAACATCAGTGTTCATAAAAATGTTTTATAAAAGGCACTTTTCTTGTTTTCCAACTCCCAAGAAATCACTTCTTAGTTATTTGACTAATGGGGTTTCTGAAATATATAAAAAGAAAAGATAAAAGATGTTTATTTTATTTGCAATTTGGAACCAAAATAAAAAACAAATTAGCTGTGTCTTCAATACTTTAAGCAGAAGTGTTTGAGATATTTGGCAGTAGGAGTGTGCTCTCCAGAGAGAGCAACTACTCAGAGGTGTAGCATATTGTGTTTAAGCTACTCAAGAGGACACAGACAGGACGTGTTTTGAATGATGTTGTTTTTAGTAAGTGTGTGTTTTCACCTGTTGTCACACCAGTCACCCTGTTCGCTAAACTAATAATAATTAACTAACTAACACTTACGTTGCGTGTCATCGGCTCTTCGTTTCTTGCTCAGTAATTCTTGTTCTTCTTCCACTTCCATTTTAAATTCCATTAAAGGCACATCATTTTCTGATTCGGAATAATGCTGTGCTGATACATCTTCAACATCTGAATATCCAATGTCTGCATTTTCCAGTTCAAGATCTGTAAATTAAAAATAGTAGTCAATAGAATACTAACAAATAATTTATCTTACCACTACTTAGAGCAAGCTTTCGTTGAAGTAAAATAAACACTAAAAATTCAACTCGGTAGGATAAAAGAAAGTGGTTTTAATTCAGCTTCTTGTAAGATTTGACATGAAATAACAAACATTGCAAGTTAAATAAAAGAGCTTGCAAAATAACACTAGTTTATACGATTCTAGTAACTTAACTGAAAATGGTTAATACCTATTAGAAATGGTTAAAAAAATCTGGCACTTTGCACACCGAAAAAACGGAGGAGGTTCTCAAGACGACGCGTATGACCACGCATAACTTTATCACACAGAGTAGTCGGATTTTGATAGTTCTCATAATTTAATAAATATTTATTTCTCTATGAATTGCATTATAAAAATAAAACATATTTCCTTCTTATTTTTATAGTTTAAATCATTGTGAATCAGTTATAATAGGCCAACAGTAATCCTGTAATATGTGTTCATGCTAAAATCCCTTATCATAAACCACAAAAGTCATAAACTTCAAAACACTAGTTTAGTTTAATCTAATTAAAGAGTAAGTAACTAGAAAAACATACCATCACTTTGATGTTCCTCCTTCGGCTCAATGACGTCATCTAGTCTCTCACAAACAGTTGGTATTTCCTCTTTGACAGCAATGCTTTTAATTTGACCAACATCAATAATACTTATGATCTCAACTGGAGTTATTGTAAGCCCACTGAAAAACCCTAGCTGGCCTCGGTTTACTAAAGTATTAGGCTGTAAAAGATTACTATAGTATTAATCTTGATGTTCAGTTCCACAAAAAACTTGCACTGATCTTTAGTTACTCAAAAGAGCCTCCACAAATATAAAAGCTAAGAGCACAGAACTTGATGACCGGTTCAAAAGCTTGCACTGGTTGCCAGGGCCGCAGTCGAGACTGCTACTGCACAGAAGTTATTGGTATATAACAGCATATTAAAATCAGTATGGACTTATGGTATCCAAATATGAAGATGCTAGCATTAATAATAAAAAAAAAAAGAAAAAAAAAGAAAATGAAAATATAAATAAATGAATTAAAAAAAAAAATTATATCAAATCATATGAATATATGATGCTAGTAAATCAAATTTAGCCATCATCCAACATGCCCAAAATAAAATACTCTGGGTTCTAGCTAATGCATCACTATACAACCAATACTGAAGTTCACCAGTACTTACGAGGTCCCCACTGTGGATGTGGAGATAAAAGCTCAGGGAAAAGATCTGCCTAGAGCGCCTTACATTACACCAGTCCCGCACCTGACTTAATCCTAAACTCGAATAACCCAAACAGAGAGTCATAAAGTCGGCACGTCCTTGATAACCTGTCACAAGAAGTGAAAGGGACTAACGAGTCGAGACCACAATCGCCGACAACCTTCCAACTAACTGCACGCGTAGCATGACCGCCATAGAAACGGGTTTTGTCGACGGAAGAATGGACAAAATTACAGATTGTAGAAAGATTTCTACCGTCCTAAGCATGGCGATGTTAATACTGAAGAGAAGAAATGTTTCTATTCTTCAGTCGACAAAAGTCTACAATGTAAAGCATGACCACCAATTTTGCTTTACTTTTTACACCTGGGTGTAGAAACATTTCTTCTCAACAAGTGTCAAATAATCTATATATATCACAGTGGACCTAGACTACAAGACCTATATTGATTTTAAAAACTCAATTCTGTGACTCATTACATATTTCAAAATTGTGGTGAATCTTCCACAAAAGCCATTAAATCAAGAGTTGAAGTCACAGAGCACCAGTTTTTTTAGAAAAGTTTTAATGTAGGCGACATTATAGCTTTTCAAACAAATTGTTATTTGTTATGCAAGGCTGCAAAGTTGTTTTTTGGCGCGAGTACTTATATTGAAGCCTGAGCTAGCGGAGGATTGTAGGATTAAACCATGAGCGAAGTGAGTGGTTGGTTCAAATGTTTATGATAAACTTGAGCGTAGCGTTTCGAGGGTTTCAAAGGTACGAGACGCAGAATAACTTTGACGGACAGACGTACAGATGGAAAGACGGACAGACAGACAGGTGGACAGACGCACAGACGCACAGACGGACGATGGATAGACGGATAGACGGACGATGGATAGACGGACGACGGACAGACAGACAGACGGACAGCTGGACAGAGGGGCAGACAGACACACAGACGACGGACAGACAGACTGACGAACAGATGGAAAGACGGACAGACAGACAGGTTGACAGACGCACAGACGGACAGACGGACAGACGAATAGACGGACGACGGATAGACGGATAGACGGACGATGGACAGACAGACAGACGGACAGATGGACTGACGGACAGATGGGAAGACAGACACACAGACGATGGACAGACAGACTGACGAACAGATGGAAAGACGGACAGACAGACAGGTTGACAGACGCACAGGCGGACAGACGGACAGACGAACAGACGGACGACGGATAGGCGGACGACGGACAGACAGACCGACGGACAGCTGGACAGATGGGCAGAAAGACACACAGGCGACGAACAGACACTGACGAACAGATGGACAGACGGACAGGCGGACAGACGGACGACCGACAGATGAACAGACAGACAGACGTACAGCTGGACAGATGGACGACGGACAAACGGTCAGACGGACAGACAGACAGACACGTGAGTGACAGCAATAGGGCTCCGATTAGACGCAAAAAAATCTGTGACAGACGACGGACAGGTGGAATACATGAATAAACAGGACAGATGGAATAAATTGAAAGAATGAATATATATCTTCCTAAAACCGCGTCTACGGGTCGCCCGGCGACCCGTGCTCGGGCAGAAGAGAACACGAACTCGACATAGTTTGATAGACCGAACTTTGTCTATTCTTGGTAGAAAAGAGATGGAAATGGTCATGCTACGCCTGCTGCTCCTTGTCAAGACAGATTGGCTGATGAAGTACAACACATCCTGGATTCCACTGACTACCAGTGGAATCCAGACACAATACGTATGAGCTTGAGATCACTTCTACACTTTCCAAAATTAGAAGTTATGAGAGTAAATATCAGTTCCAGAATACCTCACCTCATTCATCATCTGAACCAACAGCTCTTCTGCTTCCAGACATTTTCTCTGCAGTTGGCAGCATTGCTTTAGTTTAGCAAAGCAGAAGTAACAAGTGAGCATCGATCTTCTGTCTTCAGTTACAAACTGCAACAAAATAAAACTTATATATTGATTTGATTTTTAAAGGTATTTATTAACAGAAATGTATAAAAAGTTAACAGAAAGATCTTATTCTAAATGTAAACAAACATAATCCAAGTCATGTTAAGTAGGCTAAATCAACTCTTTTAACATAATTATATTAATATAATGAACAATTTACTCTTAACATAAAAAAAATTAACAAAAGATTAAAACATTTTTTTATTATGTAGGGTTTGCAGACCCACATTTTTGAATTAAAGTTACACCCATCACCGCTTATTTTTTATAATTTGATAGGTCTTTTTACTGATATTTAATTACCAAATTACTTTAAGAATTTATACAAAAACAATGTACACATTAATAAGGTAACAGCAATTATGCTGGTAAGGTGGTAAGTGAGCTAGCGTCAAACAACTTGGAGTGGAATTCCCTACCGAGTCTGTGTTTCCTGATAGTTACAACCTTTCTTTCTTTCTTTCTTCTTCTTTCTTTCTTTCTAAATTAGATTTACGAATAAGGATTGGTTTTAAGCTGTTGAGGGACCTAACTCTTTTTAATCGTAGTTCTTCCAGGTTTTTCAACCAACTCACATTATCATCTAATATTGTCCCCAAGTACTTGACGGATCTTTTCCATGGAATATCATTTCCTTCAATTTTAACATAGCGAGTGGGAAGTGATCGCTTTCTTGTGAACATGATAATTTCCGTTTTTGTGGAATTCACCTTAAGCTTCCGTTTAGTGAAGTAATCTAAAAGAAGATCAAGCAAAAGTTGTAGTCGATTAACTACCAAGTCCAGGTCCACACATGAAGTGTATGTTGCAGTGTCATTCACATACACAGCGAGATGCGGTTGCCTTTGCTTTGGGATATTATCAAGGTACAAAATATAGAGGTACGGTACTAATATTGATCCTTGTGGCACACCAGCAGAGACTCGCCTCTGACTAGAAGTCTGATCACCAGTAAGAACAGAGAAGGTTCGTTCTGTTAAATACGACTGGAGAAGCTTTATGAGGCATAGAAGAACATGGTTTGCTATTAATTTATGAAGTAAGCCCGCGTGCCAAACTGTGTCGAAGGCCTTTTCAATGTCCAGCAGCACCAAGCCTGTGGATTTGTTTTGGTTTAGGTTGTCAACAATGTGCTCAGTTACTCTGGTCAGCTGCTGGACAGTGGAGTGCTATAATATTACTATACTATTGTAATTAAGAATAGAATAGGGATGTTATGGATTTGAAATTTCAGATCTGGATACAGGAATAATATTAAACAGGTTTCGGATATGGTTATGGATATGAAATAATTTCAGAATATCCGCTAGTTTTCGATAGTTTCAGTTACGGATATTATATTTTCAAAGAATATAAATATTACAATGACTTCCATAAAATGAAATGGAAAATTTAGTAACGCAATCTTTTAGGCCACTTATTGATCAATTTCTGTTTACTATTACTATCATTCCAGGCACATCTATTTTTAAAGAGTCTTGAGAGAGAAGAGAGATTTTTCTGGTTTATATTGATTATCCTTTTCCAGTAACAACAGTTCTTCGTACTTACCAATGTGTTATGATTTAAGCTGAAGTTTCAATTCAGCTAAAAATTGCCACTCCTTTTGCGTGAAAAGTTTTTATTGCACTGTTTACATTTTGCATAATCTTTATTAACTTGATCAAAAAATGTCCAAGTGCTAGACTTAGGACGCATTTAGCCAGATAATAACTATTTATTTAGTAACTAGCTTCTGGCAGCGGCTTTGCCCGCGAGGAATTAATACTTCCCCCATTATAATTTACTAACTGCGCCCCGCGGTTTCACCCCGTAGACCAGGATAAAAAAGTAGCCTATGTAACAATCATCCAGGGTATAAGCTATCTACATACCAAATTTCATCTAAATCAGTCAGCAGTTTGAGCGTGAAGAAGTAACAAACACACACACTCGCTATATGTTATTCTGATGGAGTTAAATTACTGTTAAGTTTTATCAAAATCCATTCAGTAGTTTTAGTGTTAAAGATTAACAAACATACATCCTCACAAACTTTCACATTTATAATATTAGTAGGATTACACTACACTTTTGATCTATGTACTCAAAATGTTAAATTATATTAGGAGTATAATCCCACAATCAAAGCAATAGAAAATAGAATTATAATCATGTCAGAACATGTATAATTTAGAGTCCTCCCCTATTCGAAATTATAGAAAACTTTTGTATTGGTTACAGATTTATTTTTATTTTGGATATCCTCTGTTACGGTTACAGAGCTCCATAACGTCCCTGGAATAGAATACTTTCCATCCATTAAATACATATTTATGCTGTTCAAGCAATACTGACCACAGCTAACAGTAGTCAGTGCTGCTTTTGATCCGTTTCTCATACAGACAAGCTGGTTAGAGAGTAATCTTTGAGTTCATAAAGAATTGATCTGGACCACTGTAAATGGGCCACGGATAAAAGGTATCAACTTACTGGAATATCAGTCAGCGCTTCGTATACTTCATGTAAGTTTTTGGCGGAAACTTTAAACATGGGAACATTCTCTACGAAGCATATCCTGCAAATTGGCAGTCTTTCCATTTTTAAACTCGAAAGAATCACTTAGTTCAGAATTGTATTTCTGAAAAACGAAGTTAAACGCTGGTGTGAAATATCGTGTGCTGTGATCGTAAATGTATATTATATTATTGGTAGTCTTTTGATCATATCGTATGTTATGCACCTATAGAAAAGTACTCTCTCACTCTTGTGCACCTCTTGTGGGCATAATGATGGCATAATGAACACCAAAGAGTAATATAATTTAATTATGATGAACACAAAAACGATTTTTTTTTAAATTTTATTATCCCCGAAGGGAAGGCTAAAGTCTTTTGACCATATTGCCTAGTCTTACGTAGTGTATTTATACTTTTTTTCCATTATAATGCAGATATAACACAGTCATTCTAATGTTTTTTGCAGTATTTGGCAACAAATGTGTCGAGTCAGCCTTCTCGGCAAACTTCGCTGAGGTAGTCAATACTACAATAAAATTCTCAGCTCCATTTTACCGAGATAGCGCCTGTTTCAACGATTCCACATATTGTCCATTTGCGTTGACACTTGAGACACAAAACTACACCACTTTTACATCACATATACACACTGTGTCTACGTCTCATATCCAACTTTCCAGTCGCAGGTCTGCTAGAGAAATTTCTTTTGAAATAAGCAGCACGTTCGTACTATTCTTTCTGTAATTGTTATTTTTTTCTCTTGTGTTTTGTGTACATAAATAAATAAATAAAAAAAAATATATACAACACAATATCCACTAGGAATCAATAAATGAATAATAAAAACAGCCACTGAACTACACTCGAGAAAATCCCGCCAAAAAACCCGCACGTAAGAAGATAAATTTCTTTGGCGTAACAAGATAAAAACCAAACTGTCACAAAGTTTACCTACAAAAGGAAAACAATCATTCTTCATGAACCACAGACCATAGCTAACTTCAGGGTGTCGGTTCTAGCTAACTTCAACCTGTGGGCTGTGAATGGGGAGGAAAACTAACTTTTTATCCCGAAAGAGGGCGTATGATCGACTGTACCGTGTTTTGACATAACAACTGTCAAATCGTATGGATATTTGTTTGAATTAAAGTTTGTTGTTCCTATTCTTAATAATTTGTGCAGAAATGCCTCAATGTAGTGCATTAAATTGTAAAAATAGAGGAGTCCATTTATTTCCGAAGGATAGTAAGCGCAGGAGGAAGTGGGAAGTGGCCTTACGCATCAAAAACTTTAAGGCGAGTAGTAAGGTGCTTTGGGGTAATATCGGACGGATTTTCGAATAGTTGCAAGGATGTTGCAAAAACTTTTTTTTCTTAATTTTGGTATTCAGCACATTAATGAAAAACGGTGGATATTAATAATTATTAAATACAGGGTAATTTTAAATTTAATTTATTTTAAACACTCAATACTTTTTGGTTTGTAAGCCTGTAAAATCAGGACACAATTTTTGTAAATATATTGACGATTTGGCTATCAAGGGGTAAGTTCGGACAGCAATTTAAAACTATTCCTATTGCTAGGAGCACAAGGTGTATGAAAAGAATGTATCCGATCTTTCCTGTTCTTTAACATGACATCAACAAAATCTACCTAATACTACAAACATACTCGTAGATGTACCAAATCATTCCTTTTTTTTTTCGTTTAAATTGTCCGATCTTACCCCACATACCAAAAATCCCCGTCGATCCTACTTCTGCAAAAAAATTTATTCAAGGTCAAACGTGCAAAATTTAGGTTTTTTCCATTTTTCTCGAAAACGGTAAGTTTTATCGTAGAAATAAGTCAGACAAAAGTTGTAGATCATACAATTCTCTACAAAAACGGTCCAGTCGATTTTTCTCTTACGACTCACCATTCATAAGATATTGCGGTTTTAATAATGAGAAAATTCATATTTTACATAATATGCACACATTTCCGCACCACCTACAAGGTAATGTACTTGGTGCATTTTTTTTATCGTGGTTTCCCCAGTAGGTATACTCCACGATCTATTGTAATAAAGAAAGTTTGATCGGATCGTATCTTATTGATTGAAACAATGATAATATTGCTAATGATCAAAGTGGAATAGGTTGTTTTCTTCTGAATGTTATTATATTAGATAATTGTCTAATTCTACTTCGACAATTATTTCTTCGTCTTCATTTTCTTCTTCTTGCAGAATTTCTGTTGGCTGTTTTAAGAAAAGGGATGCATCAATCGTTTCTTCATTAATATCATAAATATTTTCATCTGTTTTAATTGTTTCAATATTGGAGCAAGTCTGACCCTGACAATTGATGCATACTGGCGAACAAAATAATCCAACTTTTTGACAGCCACAATTCTTACTACAATCCCGCCTGCTCCAGAAAAACTGCTTAATGCTATTTTTTGTAAATGCAAGACGGATTGTAGTAAGAATTGTGGCTGTCAAAAAGTTGGATTATTTTGTTCGCAGTATGCATCAATTGTCAGGGTCAGACTTGCTCTAATATTGAAACAAATACAACAGATGAAAATATTTATGATATTAACCTGTAAACGGCCGAGCCTCTTATCAAAGTTTGACATATTTACGACCGGGCTCATAAAAAACAACTTGCTGAGGTTTCTACTGGAGCGAGGCACTTAAAGTAAACTTTTTTGGGTTGTTGAATAAACAGACCTTAGAATAACATGTAAACAATACTTGTAATTCGAGAGTTGAATTTTAATCAAATTCTGTTATCAACGATTTGTCGGGAATAGTGTGTGCGTGTGGGATAGTTGTTAAAACCACTGTATCAATTTACATGAAATTTTGCATGTTGCACTATGAATAGACAAGTAATCTAAGAACAGTGTTTTTATTGTAGAGTCCGATATCATATTTTCCTATTATTCACACTCAAACTTCAAATTACCAAAAACAAAACAAAATAACGGCTTTTTAAAATTGAGTTTCTGCGTTTGCGTTGCGTTTTGTGTTGCGTTTTTTTTCTAACACTATGTAATAACTACTTAAGAATGCATGTGAACCATGCCACAGGATATAAGATCTTTAGTTATTTAATAAACCCTTGAACGCCTGTTGGAATGCGGGCATGCCGTCGGGCGTTCAGGGGTATGAAGAAACGATTGATGCATCCCTTTTCTTAAAACAGCCAACAGAAATTCTGCAAGAAGAAGAAAATGAAGACGAAGAAATAATTGTCGAAGTAGAATTAGACAATTATCTAATATAATAACATTCAGAAGAAAACAACCTATTCCGCTTTGATCATTAGCAATATTATCATTGTTTCAATCAATAAGATACGATCCGATCAAACTTTCTTTATTACAATAGATCGTGGAGTATACCTACTGGGGCAACCACGATAAAAAAAATGCAAAAAGTACATTACCTTGTAGGTGGTGCGGAAATGTGTGCATATTATGTAAAATATGAATTTTCTCATTATTAAAACCGCGATATCTTATGAATGGTGAGTCGTAAGAGAAAAAGTGACTGGACCATTTTTGTAGAGAATTGTATGATCTACAACTTTTGTCTGACTTATTTTTACGATAAAACTTACCGTTTTCGAGAAAAATGGAAAAAACCTAAATTTTGCACGTTTGACCTTGAATAAAATTTTTTGCAGAAGTAGGATCGACGGGGATTTTTGACATTTTATTTATACTGATGTATTTAACGTCTCTGCCAATTTTCAGCTATATGCGAATTTTGACTAAGTCAAATGTCTATTTTGACTGGACTAAAAATCCAGCCGCACTAGAGCCAAAGAGAATACGGACTGTCATGTGGTGACGGCAGCATGGTGAGGTGAACCGTCGAACTTTGCACTTTGTGGTAGATCTACTCTGTTAGTTGCTGTGAGGACAATACATTTTTTGTTAGTAAACATAGTTTTATTTTTTTATCTTATAACTATCTAGGCACTACAAGTGACTATAATGCCCAGACAATCACTCGCTCGGACACATACCTAAACATAACAAATAAAAATAAATAACACACACTGCTACATAGTGATGTCGTTGTCGTTTAAAAATTTTGATAGAAGTTGAATAAGTTTAGGAGAGAAATTAGTCAGAAGAGAATGGAAGTTAATAGGAAAGGGGATTTTGATTTTAGAAAGCATGTGATACAAGTCGAACGATTGGGAATTCGAAGGACAAGAAAAGAAGATATGGTCCAATGTACCATCCTCGAGGCCGCACTCACACAAAGAATTGTCACGAACATGAATTTTATGCAAGAATACAGGACTACAGCAGTGGCCGAGTCTCAGTCTGCACAAGGACGAAACCGTTCTTTTTGACATCTTTGGACATTTGAAAAACCAAGGTTTCCGCTGGATGTCAGGTTGAATTCTGGCGTAGTACGCCCCCTTCAGTTTGGAGCTTACCTGCCATGTAGCTGACCACGAGTTGTTAAGTTTGATTTTGGTGTCCGAGCGTAAGTCGTAACTATGCAGCATGAAGTGCTTTCGATCCACGGGGTTGGAGGTAGCGTATTTTGCCAACAAGTCGGAGCATTCGTTACCCCTTAAACCCGAATGACTGGGAACCCAAACTATTTCAATATTTAGGCTATTTTTAAAACAAATAAAAAGTAAATTACGAATATCCATGATAATTTTGCTGTGAATTTTAGATTTAAGTTGATTTTGACTTAAAGCCTGTACGCTACAGCGAGAATCTGAAAAAAATACCGAATTTTGGATATTGTGTGCTAATATGAAGTTAATGGCTTCGAGGATACTGATGCATTCCCCCGTAAATACTGAGGCCTCTGGGGGGCATTGGAAAAGGAGGGCTATTTTCGAGTTCTGGAAATAAGTCGAGACACCCGTACATCCCGTCGACGATAATTTAGATGCGTCCGTGTAAAACAGGCTCCAAACCCTTCCACACCTGCCCGGGGGTGGAGGATAAATTCGAAAGAGTTACCTCGCCCCTGGGCACTCAAGGCAGGGAGGAACAGGGGTGGGTTTAAGTCAGTAAGAGTCTGACACGCCCTTCCGCTCCACCCTAGAGCGGAAGAAGTCATAGGATGATTTCCCACCCCCCCAAAAAAAAAAAAACCCTTCCACACACACAGTCGCATCTCTTGATAGCCCGATCAAAGTCACCTTTTACCTCCTCGGAGTTTTTGGAGATACCAAGTCCCGAAACGACTTTTGGCTCAAAATGGACCACCTCATACTCAGAAGAAAACACAGGTGGGGTGGGATTTTGACACACAGGTGAGGAGAGGTTTTTAAGCTCTCCATACCTATTCATCAATGGTGGAATGGATTTATGTTTCCAATAAGGATACCTCCAAAGAGGTGTGAATTTGCTCTAAAATGGGAAGCAATGGATGTGACGAAAGAGCGAAGACTTTTGAAATGAATCGATCTGCTAAGTATTGTCTACGAAGGGTAAGGGGAGGATCTGCACATTCAACCTGGAGAGCATTTATGGGGGAGGATTTCATAGCACCAATTATAATTCTAAGACATTTGGTCTGGACAGAATCTAGTTTACGCAGAGCTTCTTTGTTGCATGGCTCAATTAGGTAGGAACAGTAATCTAGGACGCTTCTGACCAGCGCATTATAGACCAGTTTTAAGGTGGTTGGGTGAGCACCCCACCAGACCCCTGCCAAAGCCTTGAGAATTGAAATCGAGCGTTCACATTTTTTTATCGTGTTGTTAATGTGATCGACTCCCGACAATTTGTAATCCAGGGTAACCCCCAGGAACTTGACCTTTTTCTCAATTGGGATAGCCTGGCCATCAATACTGATATCCACCTGAGGGATAAGACGTCTGCGAGTAAAGATAACGGCTGTACTCTTTGGAGCGCTAAGAGACAACCCACGATCAAATAACCATTGGTTTAATGAGGACAAAGATATGTTCATGGATCGGGCTGCATCCTCGATCGATTTGTTACAGACCAACAATGCAATATCGACAGCATACTGAAGGGATCTACAGTTAAAATTTAGACAAGAAGGGAGATCTGAAGTGTAAATATTAAATAAAGGGGGACTAAGAACGGATCCCTGGGGTAGGCCTCTCCAAGTTAACCTTGGATCAGGGTCCCCCCCAGGAATCCTTAGTTTAATACTACGTTCTGAGAAGATACTGGTTATGATCTGACATATCCTAGCCGGGATTCTCAGCTCTTGTATTTTCTGCCTGAGAACTGGGAGAAGGACAGAATCATAGGCAGCAGAAATGTCAAGGAAGACGACTACCACAGACTCATCTCGACTGAGGGCCAGCCGGATCCCTGATGTGAGGGTACCCACACTATCAGTTGTACCCAAGCCTTTCCTAAAGCCAAACTGAGTCGTTGGCAGCAGTTTCCTGCTCTCCACGAACCATTCCAGACGATTTTTAATGAGGTTTTCCAAGAGTTTAATAAGTACGGACGATAGAGCAATGGGTCTGAAAGAAGACTGATCACTGGGATCTTTTCCAGGTTTTAGAATTGGTATGACGACTTGAACCTTCCAATCGGGAGGAATATACCCAGATGAGAAACAATAATTGGCCAAGTCCAAGTAATACTGGTGAGTCTTAACCCCTGCTTTGGATATGAAAGAGTAAGGGAATCCATCCACTCCAGGAGCAGAATCTCTTACATGAGCGAGGACCGACTTCAGCTCCCCCAAAGTGAATGGTCTATCTAGAGGATCATCTGATACCATCTGGGGATCCGTAGAGACACATTCATCTTTATCCGGAGCATAGGCCGGGGCTAGTTTAGAGAAGAACTGGTGACCCAATTCTTTACACATTAAGTGCCCAGAGGGTGGCCCAAAGCTATTCCTAAAGGATTTTAATCTTCGCCACACCATTGAAGCTGGAGTGGATGGACTCAGTGAACCACAGTATTTCCGCCAACCTTCTCTTTTCTTTTTCTTGAGTAATTTTCTGGACTTAGCCAATATATGTTTAAAAGTAATGATATTATCCAGATTCATATCAGCGTTGAGATTCCTTTCAGCCTCATTCCTGGCTCTGATTGCATCAGAGCATGGAATGAAGTTTAGGAGGCAGCAGTTCGTGTTTTTGATTGTCACCATGTACAACATTATGTTATTGTAGCTGTATTCTAAATTTTCAAGTGTAAATGTACAAATAAAGATTATTATTATTATTATATTATTATTATAGCATTCCCTATCCCACCACGGCGGAGATGGAATTTTGCCAGTTGGCGGTTTTTTGACAGGGAGGCAGTCATCCGCTGTAGCAGTTAAAGTATTTGATAATGACAAAAAGCACTGCTGAGCGTTTGTCTCATTAACGGAAGGAAGGCTGGCCCGTCGAGTGCCAGAATTTCAACACTTTTAAAATAGCTCAGAACCGTCACTACCGAAATTATGGTAACCGCGGTGTGTTCACATTAAAATCGGTTTTTGTCTATGGTCCTCAGCTTTTAGTCGGTTTTTCTCTATTAGAGACGTTACTCAACTAAATTTTGCGTCAAATAACACTGGGTGCACTGTTTTGCAATGATCGAGAATATCAAAAAAAAAAGTTGAAAGTTGATTTTCTGTGGTCATTTTCTGTTGTTGACTGACAGCTCTGTATTTAAAATGTAAATACAATTGTATTTAAAACCCTGTATATTAGTGTAATATATCAAAAAAATCTTCAAGATTCAAGCTTAACGAAAAACTAAACATGCAGTAGGTTCAAAGTGTGTTGAAAACGAAAATATTGAAATACAAAACAAGGGGAGAGCGCCGCGTCCGGCGTCCGTATTTTGTTGATAATTTTGTATGATTTACTAACTAATCTGTTAGAATATTGCTCATAATACGGAAATTAGTTCATTATTAGTATTTACACATACTTCGACAGTAAAAATAGGACGAAAATATATAGGATTCCATGTTTTAATGATTTCATTCCACAGGTCGTCAGTATTTACCATAATTCTGGTATAAACGCTTTAATTAAATGTCCACAGTAAGGGTTTGTATAAACATAGAAGTTATGCGAGTAATGGAGAGCTTGAGCACGATGTTTTTAATAAAGCTTACTAACCTTAATGTGATGGTTTGGATTGAATGATTTTGTATTTTTTTCAACGGTTTAGCCGACTGCAGCAAAAAGAAGTGTTATGATATTTTCGTTGCAGTTTTTTTTTCTTTCTTGTCTTTCAATGGTTTTGGGCATGAGAATAATGTTTTTTTTTAATGCCTAATTGCAGTCATAAATTAAAAATAAATTGGAATCCAAGACAAGTTTCGATTTCAGGTCTCAGGATAATTACAATAATTACGGTCTGGAAGAAGTGGAGTAGGATGTGTTTATATATCTGAGTTTCGCTAGCTACTTTATTAAAAAGGGTCCTCTTCCTCGTAATCTGTGTAAACCTCGTAACACACCTTCCTTTTAATGTGTGTGTAATGTGTTTCGTTAAAGTAAATATGTAAATTAAAAAAAGATATCACATAAAAAAAGTTCATTTTTAAATAGGTAATACATTTTTTACAATATTAAACAACTATGTACATTAATCATTGTCTCATTTCAACAAAAATCACAAAATAAACTAAATGTCGAAATTAAAATATAGGACGGGCCGTATGCAGCCATACGTATGAGCCCTACGGGCGGCCATCTTGCCGTATTTTTGCTAGCGCAGGCGGCATAAAATTAATGCGGGAAGGGGTGTTTTGTTTTCATCTAGTGTGCTACTTAAAACCGTCCAAGTAATGACTTATGGGTATCAAAAGAAAGCTTATAAAGCTTATTTAGTCTAGTAGTTTATTATACATATGTTTAAAAGACACAAACTACAAAATTATTAGTAAAAACTTAGTAAGAACAAAATTTTTACTGTTTTCAACCCAAAATCTCAAGTTTAACTGTTTTTTGAAGTACTTAGAACTAGTTGTTGTGACTAAGTTATCACATATGCCAATTTTATATAGTATTAGCTATACACAAGTGTAACTCCAAAATTTTGGAATACAGGTCCCAATCCACTGAGTTTAATTGGTATTTTAATAGGGGAGGGGAGAAATTGTCAGATATGGTTCTTGAAGGGATTTCCACCATGATAGGATAGTGATCACTCCCACAAGTCATATCCAAGCGGCTCCAATTAAAAAGGCTAGCCATGTTAGATGAACAGAATGTTAAGTCAACACAGCTGTTGTTTTGTCCTGGTGAAGTCCAACGTGTGGCACTGCCATCATTGATCACACATAGGTCAAGTTCATCTAATACATCTACTAGGCCTATGCCGAAGTTGTCGCAGGTTTCCGATCCCCACCTATAACGATGGCAATTAAAATCACCCATAACAAGCAATGGGCCTTGAACATTACTCAGCAAATTTTTTTATGGATTCAAGATCATCAATTTGTGGGTGTGGAATATAAAAACTAAAAATATTTATATCCTCAGCCTTAACAGCATCAACATTGATGTTATCACCTACAAAGGGTAGAGGAATCGGGGAGTATGTGACTTTGTTATTGATGAACAAAGCACATCCCCCATATCTATCTGATCTGTCATGTCGAACACTACTGAAACAAGGAATCCTGAAATTGCTATCAGGACGAAGCCATGTCTCAACGATACTGCAGATCGTTGGTTTGTACTTATTTATTAAAAAGAGGAGGTCAGTCTTCTTGGGAGAAATACTCCTGGTGTTCCATTGAAGAAATGTCTAGGGATGGGACATTATGAATGTATCGGACTATAGATGACAATTTGTTGGCAACGTGGTCAGGTAGGGATTGAGAAGGATTGGCTAATACTGTCATTAGCATACTGGAAATTATATTTAGGATGTTTTCCGAGCTGGGAGGACTGCTTGCACCTTCCCTAGGGATAGCACAGCCATTTGGGATGGGGAGAAGGAGTAGTCTTGGGTGAGGGCTTGATGGGCCTGCTTATCATAACTAGGTGAGAGGGGTGTGTGGGACTTGGGTTTCAGGAAGATAGTTTTTTGGTAAGAGTTGGATTTTTGGGAATTTTGACTGGGATATTGGGGTGAGTTAGTGGGATTAGGTTTAGGAGATGCTCTTGACACCTCAGCGTAGGATCTTGAGACTCGAGAGAAGGCCTGACTTGCTTCCGCATAAGAGACAGATTTCTCTGCCATTAGTGCCTTTATTCCTTTCTGGCGACCCAATTCAGGGCAACCTTTATTATTGGCATAATGATTGCCAGAACAAGAAATACAGACAGCATAATTGGTGGTGACTTGGCATCCATCACCCGGGTGGTCTTGACTACATTTGTAGCAGCGTGGCTTAGAACGGCATACAGTACGAGTATGCCCGAAACGACAACAGTTAAAGCATTGTATAGTTGGGTACATGTATTTTTGTACCGAGAGAGCGGAATAAAAACAATAGACTCGCCTAGGCAAAACTTGCCCATCAAAAGTGAGAATCACGGTTTGAGTGGGTTTCCACTCAGTGACACCCAGAGAGCATCTACCTATCATATGACATCTCCTGCAGCCAACAACTAAGCTTACGTAACAACTTATTCTTGTTTAAAGTATAAATATCGAGAAGATGAATTTTATTATAAATTCGAGTACTAATAACATTAAACTGGCGGCTCGCGAATGAAGTACGACACCGAGTAGATTTGCAAACTGGGTGTCCTTTGCGTTTCTTTAAAACTTTATCGTTAAGAGTAAACAAAGAGTGACGGCGTAAGATAAAACGGCTTAGTGCAGAGTTGTATTTTTTTTCGCTCGTTGTTTTGAATTTGTGTGTAATGTTTATGAAAACAGATTTTGAAAAAAACATACCGTTCAAAAGATATACACATAAAAGTAAAATAAGATTACTCGTATTAGGTCCTAGAACTTAAAATAGGAACTCTAGAGCCTAACTTATCACATTTGTGTCTTTTAAGGGTCTACAATGTCTTGCCAAGTTTCATTTATGTGCTCTTAGTAATTAACTAGCTGTGCCCGCGACTTCGTTCGCGTGGTTGTCGAGAACAAAACAACGTCGTTTAGATAAGAGTATATCACCTTTTTGATGATTTAGATAAGAGTCCTGACTTTGGTATAGTTGATTACGTTAATGCTTCTCTATATACTATGTTAGCGGTGGAATTACCCGGAGCATATACAAAAAGGTTGTTTGGGTTGCTAACACGTGATAGAGAAACATAGAGTTGGCCGTGTGAAAAACAATCAAAAGTAAGGTCTACACCCGCAACGGATAACGTCTGGCCTTGGGCTTTATTAATAGTCATAGCGTAACAGAGGCTTACAGGAAATTGCACACGTTTGAAAGTAAACGGAAAATTATTGGGGATAATGGGTATCCTGGGAATGAAAACAACATCACCGGAGCCGCAACCTGTTAAGATTTCGGCTTCGATGACATTTCGTTGGAGATTTGTTACTCTCAACCGAGTTCCATTGCATAGTTTTGGTGGGCTTAAATTTCTGAGTAGAATGATTGGTACTCCGACTTTTAAATAAATTTTGTGTGCTGGAAGACCTGGTGTATTTAGAGAGTCTAAAAACTCTACTGGATAGTGGGTGGCATCTCCTTCTTCTAAAACCGTGTTAATAGATAAATATTCCCTACTTTCTCCAGAAACATGTACCAATATTTGAGAATTTATTGCTGCTGCTTGGTCGTTGCGAGGTGCCAAAATAGCTCGTTGGCATAGCCAAGCAGCGTCATGGTTCGAGATCTCTGATGGATCTCCGTATACAGAGGAAATGAGTTCCTGCTGTGAGGCAACAGAAGAACACAGGCTTTCGACTAAAGTTACTTTACCTCCTTCTTGAGTCGGGTATGTGCCGTTACCAATTTGAAGTAGTAAATTTGAGAAAACCTGCGCGTTTGCGTCACCTCCCAAATATGCTCGCATATTAAAGCTCAAATTAGTTAATATGACACTACGCCATAAAATAGAGCTCTTTAAACAGGCACCTATTTCATCGGCCCTCGTTCCTCTGGGTATTATAGGGAGTGTCTGCCTGAAGTCTCCACAGAATAGCACCGTTAAGCCTCCCATCGGTCGGTCATTTTGTCTTATATCTCGCAACGTTCTATCTACAGCTTCCACAGCTTTACGATTTGCCATCGTACACTCGTCCCAAACGATAAGGGCGCAATCGCGTAAAACCCTTGCTTTATCACTATTGCGAGACACGTTGCAAACAGGGTTTTCTGTGCGGTCCAAGTCGATTGGTATTTTAAATGTTGTATGTGCAGTTTTTCCTCCTGGTAATAAAGTGGCAGCTATTCCTGAGGAAGCGACGGCAAGGGCAATTTTGTTTTGGCTCCTTATTTGAGCCAAGATAACTTTAGTGAGGAAAGTTTTACCTGTTCCACCAGGTGCATCTAAAAACAGCATTTCTCCTAATGAATGTTCTACACTACAGCATACTCTATCAAAGATTTGACGTTGTTCTGTCGTCAAATTTGAACAGCCATTTCGCAATATTTCTGCTAACTCTTCGGGGTTGTAATTTATTTCAGATGTATACTCCCTATTAATTCGTTCCCCACCAACTGTCGGTGTCGGCAAGCCGTATTGACTGAGGGGGTTCCCTCCTATACTTGTAACTATATCTTGTATAGCCAGCAAAGCCCTATTATGGCAGCTTTCACGTACTTGGTCAGAAGTTTCACTATTTATATTTTGCTGTCTCAAAAAATCTTCGGCAGACGCGTCTTTATATTTTTGCCACAACTGCCCAGCGTCCGATAGGCCACAAAATGTCAACAAAATGGCAAATAAATGGCGCAAACGATGTGGACTATCACTGACGCATGCTTCGGCTAAAGCATCATCCCAATGCTGATCGCCATCTAATAAATGCCGTGCGCGGCAAGCAGCTTGAAATGTGGGATATTCTATATCGTCCACTTTGCGGAGCTCAGCAAAAGAAGTAGGTCCTCGCACTGTGTGAAGAAGAAGGCGTAAATAATAACACTCTGCATTATTTGGGTGCACCGTGTATACTCTTCCAATCACGTGTTCTTTAAAAATGCCGGACTCTCCTTCTACAGCAGTTCCACGTCTCCTGCGATTAAAAACACCTTGCTGCTTGTTATAAGTATAATAATGTGGCACTTCATTGTACAACAGAGACTTAGCGAAATTGTCTCTTTCGCAAAGGCGAAAGAATGCGAGCAAGGTGGTTTGTCTTGGGTTGTTCATTCTTTCTGCCACATTTTCTGGCTGAAAGTAAACTCGCTGCCCGCCTTCCAGGTGCACGTCAAGATGGATGACTGGCGGATACCTTTCATGAATAGGGAAACTCAAAATGCGCCAAACTGCCTCCGAAGAGCTTATGTATCGGCCAGATTGATACCTTGTCACTTCATCAAATTGGTTGTTATTTCTTAGTGCTATCATGGCTTGATCACTACCTTTATTAACATATTTACATATATATTTTATAGATTCGACGCTATTACAAATTTCAACATTAATGTGTGCTTGAAAAGCGTTTGACAAAACTGGAGAATACGGTACCACCCAACTATTATTTAGAATTATTTCTTGTCCACGGAATCTGACAGTAGCTGTGAAACCACCTTGTGACGGTGATCTTCGCCGGTATTGCGGATACCCATTTTCCCCAGCCATAGTTAGTTCTTTCAGTGCTCTGGGGTATTTTTTTGAGCATTGACCATCTTTCATGCACGGTGATTCCCTGTTTAAGAGGCCACATGGCCCGTGAACCATATGTGTTTTTACTATGTCATGCAAAATCGGATCTGCATTATAGTCCGGAAATTCTGCACTTATGACACTGTCTATAGCATCGGGACGAATTTTTTCTTCCAGCCACAGAAGAATGTGCGCGTGGGGTAAACCACGCTTTTGCCACTCGACGCTATACATAAAACAAAGAGTTGAACCGAAAACTTTCTCCTTTGTAAGTAGATTAATCAAGACTTTGAGTTTTAAATGAAAAATCCTAGCAATAATGTCATGTCTGTCGTATGACGCCTGTCCTGTGAGAAGTGCCTGGCAAATCTCCGTCCACTTTGGATTTGTTGTAAATGTTATAAAAAGGTCCGGCCGGCCGTATTTACGGACGTAACAAAAAGCATCTTGCGTTCGTTCGTGCATATACCGCGGACCGCCTGTGAAACTGGATGGCAAAATAACCAATCGACCCAAGTTTTCGACGTTATTATCTGATTGCATGGCGTCCCGCAAGTGCACGTATTCTTCAGCGCGTAACCGTCGCTGGTTAGTGCGAATATACACTAAACGTTCAGTTTCTATTTTTGCGTACATGTCCACAATAAATTGGCTGAACAAACCACGAAATCGTTGCAAATATACGAAACTGTTTTGCCTTATTTGTAAAAGGTAGGAATAGTATTGTTGAGCAGATATTTTTTTTTGATAATTAGTGACTCTCGTAGTAGGGTTCACTTGGTACAGCCCAAAATTGTACCCATCTTCACCATGACAATAAATTAGTGGATATTGCAGGGCGTCGTAAGCTCGGTGGGTTTCCAAAATGCGTTGAAGGCGATCGTCGCGTGTACGCAACACGATATCACGTCTCTCACACTCCTGGTCGACTAAAACAACTGCAACTTCATCTGCGACGGGTGCATTGTGTCTTCCACGGTGTTCACCCACAGGACGTCTATCGGCACTTATAACAATTTTGAAATCATTGCTGCCTTGTGGAATTGACTCCAATGCAGCTTTGAATTCACGAACGTACTGGTTAACGTGATGCAGCAATTCTTGAAGTTGACCCAAAAGCTCAGCATTGAGCTGGGGAAAATTGTGATTTCTAACATTGAGCTGTTGCGTGTAATCGGATACAAAATAAATTTGGAGAAATTTGGGTTCATTTTCTGGCAGCAAAGATCCAATAAGGTGATAAACTTGACCTTGTACTTTGAAGGTTGGCATGAACGGTCCTTCCGTTATTTGTTTTGCCCCAAAGGAAGTCATTTGGAAAGCACTGTTATATAAACGAATATTATCCAAAAAACGGTTCGACTGGGGATGATCGCCATTCAGGAGACTTTTAAGTAAGTGTGGTGGATCTTGGAAATTTGGAAGAACAATTTTTCCATTTGAGCAGCACATTCCATCTGTCTCTTTCCTCCATTTCAAAGCATGACAAAAATTACAAATTTCTCTCATGTCACCCACGAAAGTAAAGCCAGCATAATTAATTCTAGACGAATATGTGAACCCTGATTTTTCCCTATTGTCCCAAGGTAATAAAATATTTGCATCGTCATTTTCCATGGACTCATCAGCTCCGCTATTTGTTTCTCTATTCATATGGTATCGAGCTCGTTCTATTTCTAGGCGAGATTGACGTTGTTCTGCTGTTTCTGCTCGTCTTAGTTCATCTATTCTTTCCCTTTCAGATGCAAGATAACTTTCATTGTTTCTTTGTACACCTACATAGTTATGTCTAGCTATTTGTAATCGTTCTTCTCTTTGGGAGAGAGATTCAGACTCGCGCGAGAGAGCGTGTCGCTCTCGGTCAGATGACAGACGTGCTTGGCGTTCCTCGATACTCTCTTGAGAACGCAAAGTCGCGGTCCGAGTTCTTTGCGAACTTAAGCGCGACTCCCTTTCTGTGAAAGTCTCTGACTCGCGTGAGAGAGACTGGCGCTCCCGATCAGCAGACAGCCGAACTTCGCGTTCCTGGATATTCTCTTGAGAACGCAAAGTCGCGGTCCGAGTTCTTTGCGAACTTAAGCGCGACTCCCTTTCTGTGAAAGTCTCTGACTCGCGTGAGAGAGACTGGCGCTCCCGATCAGCAGACAGCCGAACTTCGCGTTCCTGGATATTCTCTTGAGAACGCAAAGTCGCGGTCCGAGTTCTTTGCGAACTTAAGCGCGACTCCCTTTCTGTGAATGTCTCTGACTCACGTGAGAGAGAGTGGCGCTCCCGATCAGCAGACAGCCGGTCTTCGCGTTCCTGGATACTCTCTTGAGACCGCAAAGTCGCGGTCCGTGTTCTTTGTGAACTTAAACGTGACTCCCTTTCGGTGAACGTTTCCGATTCACGTGAAAGAGCGATGTGCTCTCGGTTAGCAGATAACCGTGCTTCACGATCTTCTTCCGATTCCTGAGACCTACAAAGTCTCATCCTTTTCGCATTTCGGCTACGCAGCGAAAGGTTAGTTTTTTTTTCTTTGAGGCATTTTCAAGGAAAATTAAAGCAATAAACAAAACTAACAACACTTATGACTGAATAGCCTACAAACTTAAAAGATCGGTGCGTCGAACAGTCTAGTGTGACAACGTATCGTCTGTTCGTGGTCGTGACTCAACGAATTGGCAACACTAACTTACTGTATAACGATTGGCACTATTGGATTCAAACTACGAAGTAAATCAAATACAATCTTTACTTCGTACTTCAAACCAATGACCAAAGTTGACCAAACGAAACCAATAAGATAAGCAAATACTTTTTTTTCGACCAATTTAGAAAATCGATAAACCAAGCAACCAAAGAACTTTTACGACACACGCAAGAACTTTTAAGACACCTAACGAAACCCAATTTGCCTAGTAAACACGGTGGACGTCATCCTCGCGCGGAAAATCTTAACACCGCGATTCAGAAAATGACGTCATTTGCACAACGCCATCTATCGGATTTAGATTTCAACTATCAACATTAGTTCTATTTTTAGTCTTAAGATGTCGTTGCAAGTACTATACTTAATTGCGTAACGTAATATTTTACTTCTTGAACTCACTAAATTAATCATATCTTTTGATAGAGTGAACCGATTTCGATGAAACAAAAACTAAGTTAATCCTCAAGTTGCGTATAATTTTTGTATATAAACATTGTCAGCATTGAATTCGTAGATTTTACGTGATGTGCGCACAAACAAACAGACAAACAGACAAAAATTTCAAAAATGATGGAAATGGGTTCTGTTACTTATCTTTTCACACGCTGGCTATTTTTTGTTTCAATTTCTTCAATGTACAAAAATGACTTTTCTACAGATTTATTATATGTATAGATGAGCAATGGCATATTTTACTACGACTGGACCACTATATTTTATGACATCCGATTGAAGGACTTTTTAAAGGAAAATCATAATAAAACAAATTCAGATATTTAGTGTGTTTATGCAACTATTCACATGTAAATTTTCAGCTCATTACACTTAATAATTAAAATACCAAAACAATCTCAAAAGATGGATAAAACGACCAAGTTTGAATGGCTACCAAAAAGCGGCCGTGCAGTATATGGAGCTAACGTTCTAAAATTTCTAGTGTGATACCAATATTGGATTGGTACAGGTGGGCACACAATTCTTGAACAAGTAACTAATAACTTTTGTTATAAAATAGTAGGTTACTTGTTTTTTCTTAAACTTCCGAAATTATTACAATAATAATTGCATCTTGAATAACAAATGCATTTATTTTCTAGAACATTACAAAAAGTTGTTACAGTAGGTAACACATTAGACATAGGTACAGACAGTAGGTGGTATATACTGCTACATCCAGCGTATAAATATTTTGATGTTACACGGTTTATTTTGATTAAATAGAAATAGAAGTAGTTAATTCAAAAGACGAATTTAAAATTTAACGGTATAGGTAGGTATCTTTTTAGCGTGCGCTTTCTGTTCTCCTTCGTTTATCAGTCACAAATGTGCAGCCAAGGACAACGTGTGTACACGCTGTTTATTTTGCCACCAACGTAATATTATGTACCTAGTTATGTTCCAAACCTAACGCTGTGGTAGCGTCTTAATGTCTAGACGTTGATCTAGCACTTTTGCTATCAGTCGTACGTGACGGTATGCGCGGGGCCACCTGGAAGCGTGCGACCACCAGCTTCTAGATAAGTTTAGAATGGTAAGGCAATAGAAATTAAGATAGGCTAAGTAGTCTTACATGAACTTCTGTAAGCTCGGGACGTAATCGTTTAAATAAAATCTTATATCGATTGCAACTCAAAAACTCAGTTTCATTTCGCATTCGCTCCCAAAATCTAACTGGCGCAGCCGGTAGGATTGCCGCAGATTGTTTCCGCCGCGAAAAGTCAAGTGTGAAAAACTGTAAAAAGCATTAAAAAACGTGGACTGTGCTTCGCGAGTGGTTACTGACTATATATAGTGTCGTCGTGCTTAAAATCAGTGAGGCGTTCTATATTGGGCAATCTTCGAACCAAATAAATAAGTATAGATAACGCGTATAAAATAAATTACGTGGGTGAGCAGAGATGGCGATAATATATCAGACGGTTGGCATGTGAGTAACCTTCTACATCCTTCCTACCTTATTCCCTATACTATTTTTGTGATAGAAGTAATTAGTAATTTAAATAAGTAATCTATTGACTTAGTTTTTAAAGAGTAACATTAATGTTTCTATGTGTATATTTTTATTCTATTGTGTGATTTTACATATAAATTGTGGTTTATCTTTTGTTTTTACAATTTTATTGCATCGTAAGTTTTGATTTTATTTAAAATGGATCAAGGTCAAATTCCTTTAACCGCGACGGCCGGGGCAGCCGCTTCAGTTCATTCTGAAACGCAGTTTTCGACGAAATCACCAGACTGCTTGATACCTCAAGATGTTATAAGATTAATTCCCGAATTTAATGGTGAAACTAACATACTTAGTTTATTTTTACGGAAGTGCGAATACGTTATCAGAAAATATCAAGGGACCCCAGATCGAAATGAATTTTTAATGCAGAATATTACGAGTAAATTAAAGGGTAAAGCAGCGGCTCTATTAAGTGAAAGAGGTGACCTTGAAACTTATTCTGAATTAAAATCTTTATTGATCCAACATTTTGGTGATCCCAGAAGTGAGGAATGCGTGGCAATTGAACTCGAAACCCTAAAAATTAAATCAAATGAGTCATATTTAGAATTTTGCAGCCGTATACAAGACATTCGTGCTATATTAATATCTAAAGTTAATCAAAATAGCTCCGCTGCGTTAAGAGAATCTAAGCAAGTGATTTATAATAATACTTCACTTAACGTCTTTATGTACAATTTACCAGAACATATGGTACGGATTGTTCGAATTAAAAATCCTAGTACTCTGGAAGAAGCCTTAAAAATTGTCCTCGAAGAAGTTAACTTTCAGGAACAATATAATTTACGCAGCAAAATGCTACAACATCGGCCGCAAGGTCATCAGATATTATCATCACGCGACAAAGGGATTATTTTTAATTCAAATGATCTGAAACCTACAATTACAGCACCTCAATTGCAACATAATGGTTACAGGCCTAGTGCAAATCAAACTCAATTTAAATTCGGTATACCTAATCAAGTTTTTGCGCGTCCGATTATGCCTAATCAGCAAATAGGTTTCCGACCGCAATTGCCGCAATTTGGAAATAAACCACCAGTTAACTTTTATAATAAACAACCTCAATTATTCGGTTATAGACCCCAAACAGGACAATTTGGCTATAGACCCCCTCAACCTTCGGGCTACCGTCACCCCAACAATGTATCGAACGACCGTGATGTGACAATGAGAACTGCTCCAGCACCTGCTAAGCAGCCACAAGGTTTTCCTGTAAATGAGCTTTATATTGGTGATGAACAGTACTATTACGACCCAACTTACAATGATTACGGCACATGTTTCATGATACCCTGTAATTATGACTATACACATATGTACATTAATGACGCTTGCGTGGATCAGAACATAAATGCTGAAATTCCGAAAACTGCTGAAAAGGTTGATGATTCGCATTCAACTGAAAATAAAGGTAGTTCGAAAGACGTCCCAAATTTTCAAATAAATTTGATTCATGTCCGCCCGAAATGATAGAACTTAATTTTGACGCTAATCTTAAACATCCTTATATATACATTCCTGATATAGACGGTAAATTTATGTTAGATACAGGAAGCACTAGATCTTTCATAAGCCCTAGAAAAGTTGATGAATATTTCCCTCAATTAAAATTCTATGAACCATTCACAGTTACAAGTACACATGCTACTAGCGAACATAGTGAAGTAGCTAACATTCCCCTTTTTTCAATTTTTAATGTAAACGGTTATCATAAGTTTTATATTTATGATGTGGACAATAGATATGACGGGTTGATTGGAATGGACCTTATGTCTCAACTTAGTGCTAATATATGTTTCAAGGACAGGACTCTAAAGATAAACGACGTCAATATTCCTATAAATTATAATACTGACCTTGAACTTAAACTTGAACCGCGCACCGAACATCGAGTGAGGCTGCCCGTAAATCAGAAAGACGGCTTTGCCATATTAGATTACACACAGTTTCATGAAAGTGTTCGAATGCCAGCTGCAATTGTCAAGTGTGAAAATTATTTAGCTTCAACTGTAATTCAGAACGCAACTGAATTTGAAATAAAGTTAACTATAACTTCTCCTTTCAAGGTTACCCACTTCTCTGAAGAATGTATAATAAATAACACAACTGGTTTAACTGACGTTGACATTGACTCGTTACGTACAGAGAACTTACAGAAATTGAGACTTGACCATCGTAACGAAGAAGAAAGTGACCTGATTAATAAATTATGCCACGAGTACAAGGACATATTTTACTGCGAAGATTTGCCCTTGACTTTTACAAATCAAGTTAAACATCACATACGGACTACTAATGAAGATCCAATTTATATTAAACCTTACAGGCAAGCGCCAGCACAGGCTGAAGAAATCAAACGACAGGTCGAAAAACTTCTCGGGGATAATGTGATCCGAGAGTCACATTCACCCTGGAGTGCACCTGTTCATTTGGTACCAAAAAAGGCAGATGCTTCCGGTCAGGTGAAATATAGAATGGTTATAGACTATCGCCGACTGAATGATATAACGATTGATGATAGGTACCCACTTCCCAATATATGCGACTTATTTGACAAACTTGGCAAAAGCAATTACTTCACCACATTAGATTTAGCGTCCGGTTATCATCAAATTGAAATTTCTGACAGTGAAAAGACAGCTTTTTCTACGCAAAATGGACATTACGAATTCCTCCGTATGCCATTTGGCCTCAAAACGGCTCCGGCAACTTTTCAAAGGACACTCGACAATGTTTTAAGAGGTCTACAGGGTATACATTGCCTGGTTTATTTAGACGATATTCTTATATATTCAAATGGCATAGTAGAGCATATTCAAAAATTACGTTCTGTCTTCGATAGACTGCGTCAAACTAACCTTAAGGTTCAGTTAGACAAATCTGAATTTTTACGCAGGGAAGTGCAGTACTTGGGACACACGTTGACAAAAAACGGACTACGACCGAACAACGACAAAATACAAGCAGTTCTTAAATACCCCTTACCACGAACACAGACCGAAATCAAGCGATTCTTAGGTTTTGTGGGTTATTACAGACGGTTTATTAAAGATTTCTCCAAAATTACACAACCACTGACAGCTTGTTTAAAAAAGGGTAAGAGAGTAGTAATAGATCAAAAGTTTACTGAGGCCTTTGAAAAATGTAAGGAGCTCCTGATTAACGCACCAATATTGCAATATCCGGACATGAATAAATCGTTTGTATTAACGACCGACGCCTCTGAAGTCGCAATTGGCGCGGTTTTGTCACAAGGCCCTATAGGTAGTGACAAACCAATCGCATATGCCAGCCGGACCTTGACAGATACAGAAAAAAGGTACAGTACGATTGAACGCGAGTTATTGTCAATTGTGTGGGCCGTAAAACACTTCAGACCCTATTTGTACGGACATAAATTCGACATTTATACCGATCATAGACCACTAGTCTGGTTGTATCAACTTAAAGAACCCAATAGCAAGCTGACTCGTTGGCGATTGCGGTTACAAGAATACGATTTTAATGTCATATATAAAAATGGTAAACAAAACGTCACCGCAGACGCGCTATCTCGAATTCAACTTAATGCACTAGGTGAAGCCTACGATCCCGATGACATTTCAATGATTGTTAATATAGACGAAAAAGAAAGGAGAATTCAAAATTATTTAGAAGACGTGACCAGACTAAATTCTGACGACTCCAGAACAATTTCTATTTCCGACTCTGAAAGAACCGCGACAGCTAGCCCAATTACTATTAATCTAGACACTGATACTGACTCGGAACAATCATCCAATAATTATCCTGTACCATCTGAATCTTCTACCATACAAACAGTTCATTCAGCCAAAGATCTCGAATGCCATGGAATACCGATACTAAATGAAGCAATAGATACCAAGCCTAACCAAATACTAGTTTTTGGCTGGTTCCGTAATGAGCTCCAAGTAAAAAACTTGTCGAGGGACAAACAAAAAGTGTTAGAAGTATTTTTGCCTCTTCACAGTCACGAACACATTAAACAGTTTTTGAAAGACTACATAAAACCAAAAATGAAGTATTTTATTTATTTTGGGTATCCGGAACATAGAAAAGATTTTAGTAATATTATAGTTACCCTATTTAAGAAAGATATGGTTAAGTTCTATGAATGCACCGAGCGCGTTATTTACGTCGAAGATGAGCAGGAACAAAAAGCTATTGTGATTAAGTTACACGAAGGCAAGACCTGTCATCGCGGTATTACAGAAACAGTTAAAAGAATCCGTCGTAATTATCATTGGTCAAATTTATCCGAAACCGTTTCCGCCATTATTAATTCATGCGATCTCTGTAAAACCTCTAAGTATGATAGAAAACCAATTAAACCTGTATTGCAGCTCACACAAACCCAGAACACACCCTTTCAGGAAATATTTATCGATCTGTTTAGTATAGAATCAAAATACTATTTAACATTAATCGATGCTTTTAGCAAATTAGGGCAAGCCATAGAAATTGCATCTCGCTCTACACCTGAAGTGGTTAGAGCATTAATGAAATACTTCTCTTTTTACGGCATACCGCAGAAAATTTCCGATCCGGGAACAGAATTTAATAATGAATTATTAAAAGAACTGACGGACTTGCACAAAATTAAACTACACATAGGTACACCCAATAATCCGAATTCTATGGGATTGATAGAGCGTTTTCACTCTACAATAATAGAAATATACCGATTAGCAAAATATGAAAAGAAATTTACTGACGCGGCATCAGTTATGACCTATGCTGTTATGGCTTACAATAACACTATCCATAGTACCACTGATTTAACGCCGTTCGAAGCTGCGTTTGGTCATACTGAATTAAACTCCACCTTTAACTACGAATTTGATAAAGCATACAATCAGCAACTAATTAGGGATCATAAGAAAAGAACACAGGCAATTTATAAATATATATCCGAAAAAGTAAATAATCACAAGACAAAAATTATAGCCAAGCGGGGAGGCGAATCAGGACCAACCTTAGAAATAGGACAACCGGTCTTCGCTAAAGCCGTAAATAAAAGACAAGCTAAAGATAAACCTAGGTTTCAAAAAGTCATGGTTACAGGTCAGATAGAACGTAACATTGTACCGATTAAAGCTAAAAATAGAGATACTAAAGTTCCCGTTAAAAACATAAAACGTCCTCCGCAGGTGGTGTTTGATCCTGGTGGTATGGACAACGACCACTTGGACTCTCCCAAGCCAGGCCCTTCAAGCAGTAAAGATTAACCAAAATCCTGGTATTCTCCCGGTGAAGTTGGGTACAGCGTTTATACAATATGATAAATGGTCCATTATTAAAATAATCAACCTTCAAGGCATAAGTACTGATCTTTCTTTTAATATTCAAAAATACTCAGAATTTAACCAAATGTTACACCCGAACAAATCGTATGAGTTCATGAGTCTTAAAACGCAGGTGGAGTATATTCGAAATGAGACTGTAGAAAAATTACAGCAGTTAATTCCATTTAAAAGATTTAGACGTGGTATTGTAAACCCTCTAGGGTCTATCATCAAAATTATAACAGGTAATCTTGACCACGAAGATGCAGTTAGATATGACAACTTAATTAATAATATTCAGACTCAAGAACAAGCGATATCTAATAAATTTACCGTGATATCTAAAATGTTGGATCACTTTCTGAACTCTACTGAATTATTGAATGAAAATACAAAAAAAATAAACGAACGCATTGAATTAATTGAAAGCCTTGTAGCTAATCTCACTACAAAAGATAATCACTCAATTTATATGACCTATGTATTTAGATTACTTAATCAGTTTATTGTAAACTTTAGGACACTCTATTTAAAACTTAGTGAACTTGAAACGGCAATTGGATTCAGCAAATCATCTGTTTTACATAAGGCCGTAGTTAATCCCAATGAAATGTTGAATGTGTTAAAATATATAAGCAAATATGATAATTTGATGTACCCTGTAAATGAACAAAATTTAATTAATATAGAAGAATCATTGTCTGTAAAAGCTTATCTTAAAAATGAAGAAATAACATTTGTTATCGAAGTTCCACTAATTTATAATGCTACTTATAGTTACTACAAACTGTATTCCCTTCCTATGTCTGACGATTCCTTAAACCTTACTTTTGTTGTTATCCCTGAATTTCCATATCTACTAGTAGAAGGGTCAAAGTATCGTCCAATTGAACAACCATGCCGAGAGATAACAGCTAAAGAATACCTCTGCTCTGAAGACAAACTAGTCCAGTATATGGAAGAAACATGTATCGAACAGCTAATGGAATACCACCATAATCCGTCACGCTGTTTCCCACGTAAGATACAATCTGAGTTCCTTAAACTTCAAAGAATTAGTCCCAATAGTTGGATAGTGTATTCAAAACACGACCAAGTCATATCGCAGACTTGTCACAATGATGAAACGAAGGAACGCATACGAGGAACATACCTAATAACTATAGAAGAGCAATGTGATGTCTTTATAGATAACATCCACATTCATGGACGACGCCCTTACTCACTACAAGCGGATTATATGCCTGTTCCCCTATTAAACTTACCTGACTTACGAGAACTAACTCTTGACGCAGCAAAGATCGAACCTCTAAACCTAAAGGGGGTTAATTTGGATGACATACGCCAATTAAATTATATCATGAAGAATAGTGCTAATAACGTAAAAAGTGAAATCAAAAGTGATAGTGTTAGTGCCGCTCTTTATGTATTGTACGCGGTCGTCATTTTATTGTCAGTAGCTATAATTATCTATAAGTATTTAGATGTTATAAAAAAAATGTGTAAAAAGCAGGATCATCGTCCGAGAGGTATAGAAGACGATCCCGCTCAACCGGAGGAAGGTAGAGTTAATCAAAGACCTATACTATTAGTGTAATTGACTCTATTATTTTCGGGTTACGATTATTATGATCATTTTAATATTTTACAGTATAATTATGCCAAGTTCTCGGAAAATCCCTGTTTTTCCGATAACTTCGGTCCAAGAGGGGAGGAGTTATGTTCCAAACCTAACGCTGTGGTAGCGTCTTAATGTCTAGACGTTGATCTAGCACTTTTGCTATCAGTCGTACGTGACGGTATGCGCGGGGCCACCTGGAAGCGTGCGACCACCAGCTTCTAGATAAGTTTAGAATGGTAAGGCAATAGAAATTAAGATAGGCTAAGTAGTCTTACATGAACTTCTGTAAGCTCGGGACGTAATCGTTTAAATAAAATCTTATATCGATTGCAACTCAAAAACTCAGTTTCATTTCGCATTCGCTCCCAAAATCTAACTACCTAATGGACTCGGATATTGACATAGTGTAAGTGACTGTGACATGCTTAGTGAGCCAGTAGCAATGTAGTGAAAATGATTGGAAGATAAACAAGGTAAGATCATAAATTACGTACTTACTACTAAAATAGTGAAAATGTTTTCTGTTGGAAGGTAAGTAACAACTGTGTTTTGTTACTTACCTCTCGACTAAACTCGAAACTTAAAAGTTGCCTATTTCTGCTATGTATAGACCGATTCCAGTACTCTACAGTTTTTATGAAAGCCATTATGTAAGTTTAATACAGTAGGTACAACTATTTTCGTAATGCCCCTCGGCAATCATCGCATTTCCGAATACAAACGAATGCAAATTTCCGTGTACATCAATTATTAGATTTATTTAGATATATACAGGGTGTAAGGTACATAAACGCACATACGTGTACCAGTGATTCAGTACATGATTCTGAACCCTTTCTTAATTTTTTTACCCGGCTTTTCATAATTTTTTTAAAAAAAATCTGCGTTTTTTTTACATTAAAATGTATAAAATCGTTATACCTATCTACCTCAATGACATTTTTAATTAAAAAGTAATTGTGTGTTGTTATGTAAGATTGACTGCCGCATTTCTTCACTACTGTAAAATCAAATAGAATAATGTGAATTTTATTTTTTACATGCACAAGTAGTTTTAGTGTAATAAAAGCATGTACTAAAAATAAAAGACGTTGAAATTATCTTGGTGCCCAGGGTGGGAACTTAACCCACAATATTGTATCTAGGTAAATGCTCTTCCAGTCCTACCAAGGCATTGGTTGGCCTGACAAATTTTGTCAGTGATTTTAACTTAAGCTATAGCTAAGATTGTTCCATAAAATGGTAAAGGTATTGCAACTTGTACACTTGAAGTATATATTTTTACAATTCTTCTTAAATATTATTATTCTTTGCTATGTAACATTTGAAAATATGAAATATGTTTCAATAATTTAATTGATTGTATTCTTTACCTGTCCCCTACACTAAGTATTATAGTAGGTAATCATTACTATTTAAGTACATACATATTTTGCAATCTTTTTCCTTTATTTTTCTTATGCTTCTTGTGTTAACAGTCTCATCGTTCGTTGTTATCGTCAGTCTGGTGCTTTCTGTATTTGTAGTTGGATTGTTGGATATCGCTAAACAAAAAAGATATTTATAAATAACAATCTATAGGAACGTAAGTACTACTGGGATAAAGTTCTAATTTCATCCAAATTTGTGCAGCCTTCAAGGCCTGATAATATTAGAAGGACTTACAATAACTATTATTTACCTTGCACTTCCACAATATAGTGTTCTGGATTTTCCTCGTGCTTGTTTTTTGCTTCATATTGATCAGTGTCTTCAAAACTAGGGCCAAGTTTTGGGGTCAGTGAAATTTTTTTTGCAGTTGTAAGCACAAGAAATGGATTCTAAAAGACAGTACTTAATAAATTTACTTGACATTTTTCACACTCGCTGCTGTATTTTTTCTATAGTTGAATTAGTTATTTTATACTTTGAAGGAATGTTATTATATTATGATTTATCAAATAACTGTGTATTTTACACAATTATTTGTTATATATAAATTATGGAAAATTATACAATTACTTTGTAGAAGTGACGTAAATGTGTTAGGATAGTAGTCCAGTATTTGAATTTATGACATTTTTTTATTACCTATCTAGGTAATTAGAACGCAATTATTAATTAATATCTTAATTAAATGTTCTAAGCTATGAAACAAGAAATTTTATTTACCAATGCATCACTATCGTAGTCATTAACTTCAATGGCAAAGTCGTGAGGAGCAATGGCCATTATTTCCAAATCCTCAGGAGAAGGTGATGGTGGTTTTTCGCCAGCACCTGTCTTTGAGTATTCTCTCCAATGGGCATGGGCATTCTTTTCCAAGCCAACTTTAATTCTCCATCTGATCGAGTACCCGTTGTCTCATTAATCTAAACAAAAATTGCTAATTTGTAACACTTAAAAATAATGAAATTCGTGTAATGGAGCGTTATTTTTTCAAGATGACAGATAGGGGTCTTTGACGTTTCTTTTTTTTCAACTTGATCTGGAGCGAGTCTGAGTCTTAAACAAAATTTATTGGAAAATAACTAAGCTAAATTCCTAATGATGTCTCGAGGAGTTAAAGGGACCAGAGTCAAGTTCAAATGCTTTAAGCACAAGAATGAAGACGCTGTAAGTACTACTTTGGATTTTTTTCTAAAGAGACGCTAACGTTAGACGTGGCATTCGTGAACCTCACCATGCTTTCTTAAGCTTGAAGCCTAGGTGGTGATTCTTACCACGGAGGAAATCTGTATGGACCAAGAACTACGCAAGCATTCTGAGCTAGACCATAAATATAGGAAGCAGTAACCATCACCAGCGTTTAGTTAATCCTACAATCCCACTTACGGGGTGGCCATTAAGCCTGAATATCAACTGCTCATCCTCCAGCTTCTCTATTGGCAAACGCCAGTGACAAATATCTGCCAGGGTGTGAATTTAAATATATATGGGCACATATTAAAATATGAAAATATAGCAGTAACTATAAAATATGATAGAATAGAGAAAGTCTCGCTACGCTAAAATAAATGATTATAAATAAACTGATGCTCGCATAAAACAGCCAAAACTCACCCTTCATTCTCCATCGCAGTCACCGAGATTCACAAACAAAGATACGTGTCTTTACACTCTACTTACGGATATTTAAACCCTAGTATAAACCACACTTATAATATTCAAGCATAATCTAATACTCTTGCCTAATCTCTGCAGAGACGTAACCACACACACTTTAAATACTAATTAACTTAACTGGACTAGTCCATTTATATTTAACTTAATAACAATACTAGTACTTCTAAAACTACAACTGGACACAGGCCTCCCAACTCCACAACTATGACCTGCGCTTCACCCGGTCTCAACGCCGTCTGCCCTCTCTCAGCTTATCAAAACTCCCAAGTGTAATATTTTTGGGTTCGGTCATTGCATATGCGCAGTTTTTTTCAATCTTCCCACAGAGGATGTTAGTTTTTTGTACCAAATCTTAATGGTTTTCGGACTCAGCACATTGTATCCCAACTTCTTAGAATTTGTAAAGAGATCGCTTTTCAGCGACCTTTTTGGCATGTTTGCAATAAAACAAAATACTTTATTATATTTTCCCAAAGCCCTCAGTATTGTTCTATTAATAAGGGTCTCTCTTAATGTGTTCACAAGGGTTGCAAGCCATTGAAAGAAATGTTATTTTGTAAGGGGCCATTATCTCTAGATGCTATTTTAAACGAATACATTTTTTTTTTTTTAATTGCGCTCCCCTGTCAATCCTAAAATTCAGATGGAAGTGTGTTTCTATAAAAACTCGGCCATGTGCCCAAGGCGTTGGTTTTTAAATAAATATAATTTTTATGAAATTAATTAAATAGGTTTAAAGGTGGACGGTCACAATAGCACTCTCAGTGGATAGTCCCGCCCTGAAACCGAACTGTGCGTCATGTAAATGTAAGTGCTCACTGAGACTCGGACTAAGGCAAACTGTCAAGTATGCTGTTGTTGTAGCAAGTGAGATGAGTCGATAATTTGTCATATCTGATAAATCCCCCGTCCTGTTCTTACGAATGGGTACAACCAAGGTTTTCATCAGCGATTCCGGTAAGTATGAGTAACCGATACACAGCGTAAAAACATAGCCAGCACACGCGGTAGATGCACACCTGCATGCCTGAAATGCTCGGTGCTGCTACCGTCATACCCTGGAGACTTACCTCTTTTCATCCTTTGAATTGCCGCGACCACCTCTTGCTGAAGAGCGTGTATTTCTCCTGGGCACGCCATCGGTCATTGCTAGCCCTAGGTGAGAATTTTATAGTTAGCAACTATCTAAAGGAATACCTCGGACACTTCGGGTGAGAATGCCAGATCATCGGGCTCACCATCTTAAGTCCTGAAGTAGCTGCGCTGAGCAGTTGATCGACCGGTCGAGGGGCTGTCCTACCCACGGTTCTATTGAAATTTAACTAAAACTATTTTTTTACCCCACACTTAGAATGTTTACTCCTGTATCGTGGGTGCGTTCACAAACATGTAAACTCAAATACACAAGATACCCAGACCCGGAACCATACAAATATTTGTTCCGCGCGGGAATCGAATCCGCAAAATGTAGCGCGGCAGCCAAACGCTCAATCACAGCGCCAACTGTGTCGTCAAATTATTCGTCATTATTACCTAAACTATGATTTTAAATTACCTATATGGCTTTCGAAGGGTACCGACTTTTACAAAGTAAAAGGATTTTCCCAATTCATTGGTTCATTCATTGTATGAACCAATATTACATGTATTATCCTTTCCTGAAATCACAGTACATACACACCATCTCATTTAGTTTACTTTAAAATTGGCAGGCGTAAGGCTTTGATCCACTGTCTCGCTCTTCTCTTTACGGTAGGAAGGCGTTGTACTTCTTAATTTTTACATTGAAATGCATTGTTTGGTTTGGTAAAAATAGTATGGCATTTGACATTTTAATCTACAACAACGATTATACGCCACTTGTCGGATTAAATGCGCAATGTGCTCATTAACGTAACGCAGGTACATAAGGTAGTTAATTAAGTAGTAGTAACGTTTCGTCGGATCAGTTAAAAAGGATTATTGATAACATATAAACTTGCCGAATATTTTTTTTTACAAGGAACTGGACTGTGATAACAATTAACCATCTCAAAGTAATGTTAAATAGATAAAATTATAAATACAATAGCTTCTGCGAGCGGCTTCGCCCGCGACATCATCATCATCAAAAAATTTTCCAAGGGAACATTTTATTCAAGATTTCATGCAGATCCGTTCAGCCGTTCTGGCCAGAATAAATAAGTAACACACTTAAACTTTTAAATACTTACTTATAATATATGTCATTCTATAAAACAATATGATGCACATGAACTTATATTTATGGCTAAAATGATCTATTGTAGTTTTATTCTAAAATCATTAACATAAACTTGTACAACTAACTAATGTCCAAATAAATAATTTTCAAAAACTTACTTTAAATCATAGGTATCAGACGATGTTAACATTACCCTACAGAGCCTTTAGACAAAATACTTTTCTGTTAACGTTAACGCTTCATGCAAAATGTATGGCAACGACATTACTGGGCGTGAGTCACGTAACTGTTCTCTCCGCAGGTAATGTCCTAGCCATATATTTTGCACGAAGCGTTAGCGCTATTTTAAAAGTTATTTGGCTAAGGGGGCTGGTCTCGCTCTCCCTTTAGTGTGTCTTAATCAATTCCCCGTTTGACTAAAACTGAATTACTGCACTGACAAATATCACACTTATGAGGGTTTTTTTCTAGTATGTGTACGAATATGTATATTTGAATAACGCTTCTCTCTGCTGACAGATATCACATTTGAATGATTTTTAGCCCATTGTGACGACGTCGACTATGTTTCGCTAAATCAGACAGTAGATATACTATTGTGCCGACATTTATCACCCTACTGAGGTATTTCAACAGTGTCTTAGTCGACTATGTCTATTTAAATTACATTTCTCACTAAAACAACGCTGACAGATATCAAATTTAAAAGGCTTGTCACCAGTGTGTATAAGAATATTTTTTGTTTAATTAATCTTTTGGTTAGGTAGGTGACTACACTGACACACATCACATTTGAAAGATTTTCTACTCGTGTGTATACGAATGTCTTGTTAAATAATTCTTTTGGTAAAATCTACGCTGGCAGACATCACATTTGAAAGGCTTTTCACCCGTGTGCGTACGAATGTGACTCGTTAAAACGCCTTTCTGTCTAAAACATCTCTGACAGACATCACATTTGAAAGGTTTATCACCAGTGTGCGTACGAACGTGATTCATTAAAACGTATTTCTGACTAAAACCTCTCTGACAGACATCACATTTGAAAGGTTTTTCACCGGTGTGCGTACGATTATGTCGTGTTAAGTCCTCCTTTTGGTTAAAACCTTTCTGACAGACATCACATTTAAAAGGCTTTTCAACCATGTGCGTACGAATGTGGCGTATTAAATGTTGCTTACTATTATAACATCTCTGACAGACATCACATTTAAAAGGTTTTTCACCAGTGTGCGAAAGAATATGTGTGGCTAAAGCAGACTTTTTGCTGAAAACACGCCGACATACATCACATTTGAAATGATTTTCTATATCACAAAATCTTCGATATCTAATTGTATCATTACTGCCTTTGTTCAATATTTTAAACTTTAAATATTTTTTGCTATACATATTACAGCAATTTGAGTCTAAAGTAGTGTTAGTAATACTAATGTTAACTTTAGGTTTTGTATAAACTAAAGGTTCTTTGAATACCGGAATAAGTTTCGACGTACAGTTTCGAGTGTTCTGGATAACTTTCATGCCTCTTTGTTTCCTTTGCTGTTGTTCTTCTAGATTCCTTCTTCTTCCCTTAGCCATGGGCGACCCTGTGATTATAAATCTGGTAAGTATTGAATTCATAGTAGAATCATAATATGACAGGGACTTCATTGGTTCACAATTTTCGGTCTAATGTGAACGAATCAAGTAGTTTCTATTTAGCAAAAAAACATCTCTGACGCTAATTTCATACATGATAAAAGAATTTAATAAAATAACCTTAATTTTTTGTAAAAGCACGGTGTAACTTACATAAACGTTTTTAAGATTGTCATTCTCTTTTCGAGTAATTGCTAACTGCATTCATAGCTTTTGACAGAAATGTAGTCAGCAAGAAAACGAAAAAATGCCTGATGGGGTTTGGACCAAACCAAAGAACAGTAAAAGTTTTTTCTGTTCTGTGAAACAAACGCTACCTAGATATGAAGGCACTTCTAAATGGTTCCTTACATCAGAACAAACCGGATGGAGCAAAAGATGTGCATCTGTTTTCAGCAAACCCAAACCATTTTGCGTACTAAAATGGCACGCTCGCATGAACACAATGAGACCTCACTAAACGTCCCACCCTCCCCGCAACCGGACCCTGCCCCTCCAAAACCGATGCATATCTTTTGCCCCACCCTGTACTTGACATTTTTTTTTAATCGGTCCCGCGTTAATAATGGGAGAAAAAAACGTGTTGCGCCGACCCCAAATAACATGGGGTAAGGGCAGGAAGATGATGATGGTCCCGCGTTAATACGTTTGGTTTTTAAGGATTTTGGGCACAGACAGTAAGTCTTTTCTCACACCAGTCGGCCTGTTCGCTTAACTAATATTAACTAATTAATACTTACGTTGTGTGTCACTGGCTCTTCGTTTCTTCCTTGATTCTTTTTTTCCTTCTTCCACTTCCGCTTTAATCTCAATTAAAGGCAGATCATCTCCTGAACTTGATTCTGACCGTTGTGCTGGCATATCTTCTGTGTCTGAATAGCTATTGTTTAGATTTTTCAAATCGAGCTCTGTAAGTAAACAAAAACAGTGAAGAGTTAATTGTTCATACATGTGGCAGGATTACTGAGAAAACAGACACATAAGTATAAATCCATATACGTACAACGTTAACAGATTAAACGCAAAACCTCACTCCAATTAGATTATATTGTAAGTCTAAAGTAACATCTATAATTAAAGGACAATGAACAAATCACTACGGGAAGTGGTGCATTTGGTTTTATACTGCGGTCATCGTTGAAACATAAGTCGGTATATGATAAGCCTATCACAAAAATGAATTAATAAATGATTTTTCTATAAATGCAGTCCGAGACGATATAGTTGAACTTGAATTTTTATGTAAGAAATAATGAAATCATCTAGACAAACAGCTGAAAGAGATAAGACACTGTTATTATGTGTTATTCCTCTCTATCCACGGTTGTCGGGAAAAGATCGCTTCAAGCAATAAGACTGCCCATTGTGACACGTGTTGTGTATATAGACATACTTATTACTTATCTTGAGCGCATACAACGCCGTCGGTGGTTATAATAACCGGTCGGAATGGTGGGGATGGCAGTCGTGGTCGGACTGCCAGCATGTGCGGTGGTGCGTTGGCAAGCCGAGTACGATACTATTATCATACAAATTGCGTGGTTACTACATTTGGCGACGAGGATATAAATAAAATATTAAGTAAAGTGATAAAAAAAGGAAATGTGACTGGTGAAGTGACAAAATAGTTAATTTATACTACTTAGTTACATGTAATAAATAAATACAAAACAAGTTATTAGAGTTGAATCATTATAAATTAAACCATTATGTTACTTTAATTAACAAATAGGTATTATGATTCAAAAGTATAAAACGTTAAATTTAACGGTAGTGACTACTGCATAACTTATGAAAGCAACACTAGGATTTGAGTGATGTATGTGTGTGGGTGCAAATATCAAACTGTTTTTTTGTTAACAACCTACGTAAGTTGTCATCATCATCTTCCTGCCCTTATTCTTGGGGTCGGGCAACACGCAACCTAGTGAAACCTGGACAACTGGGATGTTGGAGGACCTGCAAATTCCTAACTTAAGGAGATACTCCACTTACTCAGGGTCTCAGATATCCAGGTGTAAATAGGTATCTGTCTCATTTACGGAGGATCCCATTAATGAAGGTTATTTCAGTTACAGAGGTCAATACCTATAAAATAAAAAACAATTTTGCAAAAGTATTCTTTAAAATATAGTCTCAGTAAAAGAGGTAAAATATTATATTATTATCACACTATCTCAATTAAACAGACTTTCTTTTCGATGATTATGAAAATAGTCACCACCACATCTCTAAGACGTGGTCCAGAGACGTGGAGTATTTTTGTGATTGTTATTTTGAACCCAATATCATGCTTGTACTTATTGAAAGGATAGGCAGTAGTATTGTTTGAGTGGTGTAGTATTTATTGATGGGAATATTTCAAACAACCGTCCAGTCATCTAGTGACTCGAAGTCTAACAATCGGCGTTACCTAAATAAATGGATAGATTCCAAGTAACCTACCTGTATTTTATGTAAGCTGACATAGTGCCTGGTTATTTAATTGACACAAAAGGAATAACAAAGTTATTTTGAAGTTTTACATAGCAGTATTATTATACAAAAACAGGTACTGATGATTAAATTGACATCAACATTAGTATGATGCGGAAGCAGCAGTGCTGGTCATTAAATTGACACCGTTTGACTATGTTCAGAGTAGTGGTGTTCAAAGTTGCTTTTTGGCAATCACTTACTAAATGCTTTGTGCTAAAACCTTTGTTAAATGCTTTAATTTAACATGCATTTTTTTTATTCGTATCGCGTAGGTTCTGGTTGTTACGGCCAAAAAGCTGGCGCGGTGACTGTTAACTGAGAGTAATGCTCTTTATGAGTATTATTACATCGCGTTTATGAATAAACAATGAACTTTCCTTCATGCTTTGCAGGCTTAGGACTGTCTATAATTGATTAAGTGTTATTTTGTGTTATTACGAAATAAATTGTTATTATGCAACGGCGTATTTAAAGTTCATTGATTGTATGTACAAAAATCGACTATTTACATAATTATTGTCATTTACCATGATTTTGTTTGAAATCAGTAAAAAAAAATGTGTGTATGTACTTATGTACGCACGTAAGAAGTTATACTTCTTTGGCGTAACAAGATAAATATTATCTTATCATCATCATCATCATCATCATCATCAATATCAACAACACAATATCTCACTCAATCTCAATCAATCGTCCTTACACAATTATAGATTCAATAATGCGTGTCCTATCACTGTTTATTAACACAAAAAACATTTAGCAAAATAACATAACTGATTTATTTAACACGTTAAATTATTACGTGATCGCGACTATGATGCAACAACAGGCGCGCCCCGCCGCTTACTGCTTACAAAGTTGTTACAACCCTGCTTACGACCTACGCGTGTTTACGCGAGTGCGTCGAGTGAAATGTGAATTATGTTAAAACCAGATAAGCAGATAGCAAAAAGCAACAAGTGAGAGCCACGTAAGCATTTGCTTTTCTATATTTTTAAAAAGCACGTTATTTATATGTTAAATTAACCACCACTAGTTCAGAGGATAATTATAAATCCGCAACAGCATTATTGGTCATTAAAAAGACGCAATATAAAAGAAAGCAAAATTTTCTGAATATTAAATTGATATTGAACTATTATCATTATCCATATTTAAAAGCGCAAATGTAACTGTACCAAGTCAGAAATAATAAATGGGAAAAAAAACAACTTAGAAAGAGATGTGTTGAGGACTATTTCAGTTAAACAATAAAATTATTGTCAAAATACTTATAGAAACATCATTTTAAATGTGAGAACAACAACAAAACGAATCAAACAATAAAATGAATACATTTGGTAATTGAGTGCGACACATTGACTACCCTTCATTGTGTTGTTTGTATATTATCGTGTGGGAATTTGTACAAAAAATATACAGGAAGTAACGGAAAGGTGTGGTCATATTTTAAGAACTGCATCCGCCCATTGATTTGAACAACTTTCTTCAAGAAAACATGAGGAATTTCTTAAAAAAAAAATTACATCCCCTACAAATATTGATCAGCTGATCATAACTTTGTACGGAAATTCTATTTTTTTTTTTGGGATATTTTTTATTTTTTCTTAGAAAAAGTTGTTCATATCCATGGGCAGAACCGGCTCTGTGGCATCACAGTACCATTATTTTAGAAATATTTGGTTCAAGTCCATCAGATGAGAAATATTTGATCCAAAGGTTTACCATTTTTTTTTTTTTGTGGGGTGGGAAATCATCCAATGACTTCTCCCGCTTTGGATGGAGCGGTAGGGCGTGTCAGACTCTTACTGACTAAAACCCACCCCCGTTCCTTCCCTGCCTGAGTGCCCAGGGGTGCGGTAACTTATTTTCAGAATTTATCCGCTACAAAGGTTTACCATTGAATTGGAATATCGTATAAAACAAAATAGCAAAAGTACTTTTTTTCTTTTTCTTTTAAAAAAACTTTGCCCCACACTAGGAATTATTCCTGTATCGTGGGTGCGTTAACAAACATGAAGACTCACATACACAAGACACCCAGACCCGGAACAACTATCTGTAGGGCATAAATATATTTTTTTCCGTGCGGGGATCGAACCCGCGACACGCAGCGCAGCAGCCGAACGCTCCACCACTGCGCCAACCGTGCCGTTAAATTATTAAAAGGCCACCCCAATTGACTCATCATGATGTCCCACAAATTTACCGGCATTGTAAAACTGGATTTAGAAGTTACCTCATTAAGGCAACGCTAGAAAAATGGAAACAGTCTTTAAATATTTACCAGGAGGGGGTGAATATTACAACATCAGTAAAGAAAAGAGCAACGCTGTTGATGCTTGGAGGATCGGACTATTGTATTACAACTGCCAGTTCTTACTAGCACTACACTGCTAGCCTGTCGGTTTTTTATCGGTTACATTTTTGGGAGTGTGCGACGGAATTGCATAATTTGATTCCGCCAAGCCCGTTTCATCAACGGACCACAAGACGTACGGCGAAGTGCCACCGGTTCATGGTGGACATCCTTTTGAGAAAACATTCATTGTGTACGCAGTATGCTGCTAGGGAGTGGAATTCCCTACCGGAGTCTATATTTCCCGATAGTTACAACCTGGGAGTCTTTAAGTCAAGAGTGAATAGGTTACTTCTAGGCAAACGTGCTCCATCTTCGACCACATCATCGCTTACCATCAGGAGAGAAAATGGTCAAACGCGTGCCTATCAACAATAAAAAAAAATACTGCTCCGTTTCGTACTTCAAGCGAGACACAAAAAAGAAGCCAGTCACTCCCGCGACCGGTCGTTGCTAACCGACATTATTGAAATTATACAGATTGTAAAAACTTTGGTAATAGGCCGAATTTCCATTGGATTATTGGAAAATTTATTAAAATACAGCCACTCATAACTAATACACGTATTGAATTAACCTGAGCGATTATTCACATGACGTAATTAAGTAAAATGGAAACGAAAATGTTCTAAAGCAAAATGTTTTGGATAACTTAAAAAAGCTATTTTTTATTCAAATTATTTAATTCAGACCAGTAATAAATTTTATGTCCATATTATGTTAGTAGCAATAAACTTAAATCTATGTTAGTCACAAAAATAATAAATCAATTTACAATCATGTCATCATTCAAAACCATTCATATTAAGCTGCAAATCTCTCATAAAATATGCAGCTCAATAAATCTATCCCACACTGCTGACTCTGGCCTTTCTGCGAACGCCCTCAAGATTCCGTTGTCACTACCTCTAATTCGACGTATCAGTGAGGCCGACTTCTTACGCATTAACGCGTAAAAGTCGTCCACTCTCTCGTCAGCAAACATGTCATGCCAGGCCCAGCAGAACCGAGGAAGTCTGACCAGAACCCTAAAAGCGTTGTTGTACTGAACTCTTAGAGGTTTTTTTTTCTTTTTTTTATTAAAAACGTTGCCCCACACTAGGAATTACTCCTGTATCGTGGGTGCGTTCACAAACATGTATACTCACATACACAAGACACCCAAACCCGGAACAACTATCTGTAGGTCATACAAATATTTGTTCCGTGCGGGAATCGAACCCGCGACACGCAGCGCAGCAGCCGAACGCTCAACCACTGCGCCAACCGTGTCGTCAAATTCACATCAGTCATTGTAGGCCCGCTGCGTGTAGATGGTCCACAGGGCACTAGTGTAAAAGCTTTGGCAGTAGGCTCTGAACAAAGTTACCTTTACTTTCGCTGAACACTTCGCAAACCTGAAATTATATGATATTTATGGAAATAAAACCACATTAAGAAATAAAAATTAGCAGACCAATTTTTCAGCAGAAGTTCTAGCGCAAAATGTTAAAAGTTAAATTTGAAGTATCTGTCAAATCGAAAAAATGTTGGATGCCTATATTTACCTACTCTAACTAATACATTCGTACGTATACAGAAAGTATTTCAGTCTGAGGAATTTTTCACAGAGAGTTATAAGCAATTTTCATGTTTAGGTAAAAATACATTACTTCTCTTAGCAAAATCTTTTGGCTAATTAGATATCTGTAATCTGTGTTACCTTACTTTATCATAGTACTTCTCTAACTGGCAGGGTATTTTTTGGGGTTACATAAGCTCTGTTGATTGGGCTACTAGCTGTGAGTGTTAATACACTTCAGTATGCCAGGTCAGGTATAAGATATTAGTATTGCGAAGTATGTTTATTATATGTATCAAATATTGAACATGTAGCATACAATAACGATTATTTTCAAGTTGACTGAAGTTAAGTCAAGGAAACTATGAAGTTAAGTCAAGTTAACTGTGAAGTTAAGTCAATTTAACTGTGAATTTAAGTCAAGTTAACTGTGAAATTAAGTCAAGTTAACTGTGAAGTTCAGGCAAGTTAACTGTGAACTTGAAGCAAGTTAACTGTGAACTTGAAGCAAGTTAACTGTAAAGTGAAGTTGAGTCAAATTAACTGTAAAGTCAAGTTAACCGTAAAGTGAAGTTGAGTCAAGTTAACTGTAAAGTGAAGTTGAGTCAAGTTAACTGTTAATTTGGCAGATGTATAATTGCTTCAGTAGCTGGTTCAGCTATGGTGCTAGTTTCTCCAGTATCTAATTCTTCAGCGCTGACTGCTTCGGTGTTGACAGTTTCATTATGGAATGACTCCGCAGGTAGTGGTTGACTTGAGATAGATGCCTGTGCGAAATGAGGTACTGCTCGTCTTGCTCGAGTCCAACAAGAATGGCAAATCAGATCTGTTGTAGTCAACTGAAATAAACAAAAACAAAAAAACATTATTGAACTAAAGCGATTATTGGTATTTTATACATACAATTCTATTTAGTGCTTGTATATTAAGAATATAATATTTATTGAACTTTAAGGAAGAAGCCTACGCCTAGGGGTAGCGGATAAATTCTTAACAGAGTTACCGCACCCCTGGGCACTCAGGCAGGGAAAGAACAGGGGTTTTAGTCAGTAAGTGCCTGACACACCCTCCCGCTCCACCTAGAGCAGATAGTCATTGGATGATTTCCCACTCCACCGAAAAAATAAAAAAGGCAGAAGCCGTCTATTTTTTAAGTAATTAATAATATTAGAAATCCTAGGATATCTCCTATGCCTAATCCCAGGTAACACATAGCATAGGTAGAACTTAAAATGTTAACAGCCTCACCTGTCGTGGTATAATCCATTCTGCAATTATAGTTCTTATTTGAATGTCTCTTGCTCTTGTATTATTTTTGTATAGTTGATGAAAGCGCTTCCTTAAGACAGATTGACCACAGTTTACACATATTTGTCGATGTCCAACACTTCGTTCTTGTGGAGTAGAATGTTGTTGTGCATTCCTTGCCAACATCCAACATTGCTGACACACCAAACTATTATCTGAAACCTATTAGCATACTGTCATAAAAAGAATTTATACCTACCTTAACATGCTGTATCAAAAGATCTTTCTGTATAAATAACCTATCCGTCGAATGACACTGATCTCGTGATACAATTTTAGATGATCATACTTTCATCATTACTTATTCACTCATGTGGCAATGGGTTGAGACGAAACAAGATAATATTATTTATGGTTTTCTTGACACTAACACCGAATTATTCAAATTATTTAAACCTATGTTACGTAGCTAGGCCATATAAGTTGCTGACTATGTATACACGGCTACATAATAATATATATACGTATCCAGTATTAGATCTCCATTATGAGATCAGCTTACTTATAGCTTGATAATTATGTACCTTCTATGTTCATTAATAATAGTAACTTACTTGTTGTGGTGCAATCCATTGCTGAATTATAGACCGAATTCCCACATTGCTTAAGAGAAATCTCTGAAGTCTTCGTATATCCACGCCACAGTTGACACAAAGATGGCTCCGTGGTAAGCTGGGAATTTCTTGTAAATCAGGTTTCATGTTCGTGTCAGGTCCTTCGTGAGTAACAGGTACGGTATCTATTGGCAAACCGGGGTCGTCGTGGAAGGCGGGTACAGAATCCAATGTAAAGAAAAGGTCGTCATCTGGAGCGGTTACAGGATCCATAATCGTAATCAAATTCGTTGGAAAATCAAATAGAAAAGCGCAGTAAACAAAAAAACACGAGTTGTAAGTGCAAAGCCCCAAACAAAATTTGAATCGTCAATGTCAATCAGTTTTCAATTACGATTATTATTGACGTAGGGATGCTACCGATACGAAATTGATTTATCGAAAAGTCGATATTTTAAAAAAAAGCTGGAAACAGAATCGGTTTTTGTTGTTGGGGCTGCTGAAGATTGTAGAAACTATTTTTGCATTGCATAGATTCAGATCTTATAGTATAGTTTAATAGGGTATTTTATTAAAAAAGAAAACTAATTAATCCGTCAGTTAAATAACCAAAAAAATATTGGACTCATGTTTTCGTTTGTCACGTAAACAAAAAATGAGGATACAGTGCGTTGAAATGTCGCGTAACGTCACGCGGCGCGACACTTTTTACCATCAAAGTGACGTAACGAGCCCCCACTCCTGAACTTTTATGCGTTTTATCTGTATCACTTTTTTATTGGTTTGGTAAAGGAAAAATACGTGTCCAATATTTTTTGGTTATTTAACTAATTAGATTTGTTTTTAGTAAAATATCCTATTGCATAAAACATATATGTGAGCACTATGTACCTATACTAAAGCTACCATTTACTGGGTACGTCTTTCATTGACTTGAATGTGCCCTAGCGACTGAGAGTATGTCATGCTCACTTAAATGTCTGAGTTTTGAGTTCAATGATGAAAATGGTCAAGGTGGAGGATTAATTCGAAAGAGTTACCTCGCCACCGGGCACTCGAGGCAGGGAGGAACAGGGGTGGGTTTTAGTCAGTAAGAGTCTGACACACCCTTCCGCTCCACCCTAGAGCGGAAGAAGTCATAGGATGATTTCCCACCCCCCAAAAAAAAAAAAAAAAAGGATTATACTGGGTGGCGCAAAAGTAGTGGCACTAAAGAAAATACCTTTTTTTTTTTTATATGACATTTTCTGTCATTCTGTTGTTGAAAATTGTGTAGTGAACAAATGTAAAATACACTGAAAATAAACATGGACCGTTTTACTCCCCAAGAACGTGGAATAATTGTGTCAATGTTCTTACGGAATAATTCATCAGTGATAAGAACACAACGTGAATTTCGTCGACGATTTCCCCACCGTCCGGCACCGATTGGTCGCACAATTCGACGCTTTGCCACACGCCTTGAAGCAACTGGCTCAACATTGGATAGACCTAAGTCTGGGAGACCAAGAACAGGCCGTTCAGCTGAAAATATCGATGCTGTGCGCGAAGATGTGGAAGAGTGTCCAGAAACATCAACGAGGCGACGTGCCACGCAATTGGGCATTTCCAGACGGACCCTGCAGCGTATTTTGGTGAAAGACTTAAAGATGTTCCCGTATAAAACTCAAATGACTCATCAGCTGCTGCCTGCTGACCACCGAGCTCGTCTAGATTACTGCCAGCGCGTCATAAACCTCAACCTTGAAGAGGATGATTTTCCTTCAAAATTGGTTATGAGTGACGAAGCGCATTTCCATCTCTCAGGGCATGTCAATAAGCAGAATACTCGGTTCTGGGGCACTGATAATCCGCGCATTATTCAAGAAACACCTCTACACCCACTAAAAGTTACTGTATGGTGTGGCATCTGTGTTGACAGAGTGATCGGACCCTATTTTTTCGAAGACGCTGGAGGCAATGCGATTACTGTCACTGGAGAACGCTACAGAACCATGTTACGTGAGTTTTTGATACCCAGTTTGGACGAATTGGGGCTGGAGCACATCTGGTTTCAACAAGACGGCGCTACGGCACACACAGCGCGCGACACTATGGACTTAGTGAGGGACGCTTTTCCAGGCCGAGTTATCTCTCGTTTTGGCGATTTGCCTTGGCCTGCAAGATCACCCGATCTGACCAGTCCAGACTTCTTTCTTTGGGGTTTTTTGAAATCTCGGGTGTATGTGAACAAGCCACAGACTCTCGCAGCTCTAAAAGAAAACATTCGTCAAGAAATAACGAACATATCGCAGGAAGTGTTACGGCAAGTTATGCAAAATGTCATAAATAGGGCTCAAATGTGTATCAACTCTGGAGGTCACCATTTAAAAGACATCATCTTTAAATCCTAATGGTACGAAATTTAATGGCACAAATATACATTTAAAAAAATCTAAATCTAGTTTTCTAATTTAGAAAAAATGTTATAGCTGAACCAAATAGGGTCTTTACTTTTGCGCCACCCAGTATTTGTCTGTAAGGAAATAAGAAAAGCGAAAAAACTACCTACATAACAAAAAAAAGATTTTTCAAAAATCGATTTTTGGTAACCGGTGTATCGATTTTTTTCAGTAAAAGGTGCCATCTCTATTGAATGACAGGATTGATTAGTAACCGGAAGTGTCAGATAAGGCAATAAACGATCGAGTGTCTTGATTAAATTGGCTTTTAGTTCCGGAGTTTTCATTTCAAATAAGTAATAGCAATATTTTAGTTAATAAATAGGTATTTTTTTTGTATTTACCATATTGATGGGCAACACATGGCCAGGATTGGGCGTATCAACTTTTGGTTGGAAGTATCAACCTCCACTAAACTAAATTTAAAAATAAAATCGCTAATTGTCGTAAGTGACAAAACGCCTACATTAAATTGGACATTTTGTGGTGGTTATCTCATCAGATTATGTTGCAATGGAACCACCTCCATTCAATTGGGAAATATTTGATTATAGTTGGTTGTAATATGTACTTGGTTGAGCTACTACCATTAAACTGAATCCAACTGAGTAAGTACATAGGTTCTTGTTGAGGCTTAGAAAACAGGCAGATAAATATAATTTTGATTGGAAAGATGATCATTTGATAGACCAGATCATCAAAATATACTTCTATGTCTACTTCAAGTAATAATTAATAAGAATAATAAATTATGACTCAAATAAAAAAAGGAAAGGAGCACAAAGATACAGATAATAACAATATCAAAGCATATTACATTGAAAATAAAGAATTTAAATCAAAACAATTATGCCACCTTTGATTATTGGAAAAATATAAATGTATGATAATGTTATATAATCTGATCTTAAATAAAATGCCACTAAGTGATGAAAAAAAAAAGCCGAGAAAGATAAACAAATCAAGTATATTGACTTGGCTCGCGAGGTTGTCGACATGTGGGATGTAGACTCGGCGATCATCATGTCACTCCCCCCTAGAGGACGCGTACGCGAACATTAGCTCCGTATCTTTTTATTGTCAATACATCAAAGTGGCAATATTTTACAGTGAAAAAGGACAAACATTCTCATAAGTCAACAAGTAAACGGTGCAAGTGAGGACAGAAGCTAATTCGTGAAGTGAAACATACAATCTTAACTTTTTTATACAGTGCCTAAACAAGTGTCTAGTTGGATCAAAACACTGCATCTAAAGTATAACGCAGCGAAAATCCATAGAAAAGGTCTTTTAAATAAATAATACGATAATCTAATACCTATTGAACAGTGAACATTATCAAAAATAAACTTAAGTGTTTTTTTCTTATGTGACAAAACACGTCGAGTGATAGCCATTTAAACAAAAAACTGACCTTTGAACCTTACGAACACACGATGACGTACGTCGCTTAGCAAGTTTACCATTATTTCACATCAATTAGTTAATTGCCAGCTGGTGGAGTTACAAATAGCTTAATAACGACGCAGTAATGCGGTAGTTCGAGCCTTGGCTTCTGCAACACTTTTTGTGAATCCTCAAATTGTTGATTCCTGGTTTTCTATCGATATAATAGTAGGTACTAAGTACAAAAAATGCAGCGTACACCTGCAAACTGTTGAATTAAATATGACACAATCATACTCGGACTCGGCATTAAATCTGCCTGATAATATTGAAGAACAGGTAAATGTCACAAGAAGATACAAAAGAAGATTTGATGATGAAAATGCGGAATGTCTCGAGAACTTCACGTCACAGATGAAGTTAATGTTTACATCGTTTCAACCAGAAATTTGACATTCTGAATCAGTCATTAAACGTAATCGAAGAATTGCACTCTGAATTAAAGAAGTCTGTTGAATGAATCATTATCGAAAATTGAGCAACTCCAACAAGAGAACAAAGCCTCTCAAAAACGAATCTCTTTCCTTGAACAAAAATTGGAATATTATGAAAAAGCCACTAAAGCCTCGACCCTCGAAATACGCAATATTCCTAAGACTGAACCGGAGACAAAGCAGCAACTCATAGGAATGGTTATGGAATTGGGATCGGCGATTCAACTAAATGTAAACACTATGGAAATACGCGACATTTACAGAACGAAATCTAAAACTGAAGCCGTTGTAGTTGATTTTACAACTGTCTCTAGAAAAACTGAAATTATTGGTTCAGTGATCAGAAACAATAAATCACAGAAAGTGAAAAAAGGACTGCCATTAAACACCAACGATATTAAGATTAGAGGAGCTCTTCGGAATATTTATGTATCTGATTCTCTAACAGTAAAGACACAACCACTATTCTACTTGTCTAGACAATTGCTAAGAGATGAGGTTTTCATGGATGCTGGATTTCTTTTGGAAAAATATATATACGGAAGAATGAGGGTGACTCACCCATTCACATCAAAAATACTGAAGATTGAGATAATATTATATGACTTTCCATGATTTCAGTTAAACCGTTTGCTACTGTTTTTAAAATATGTCTAAGAACTTATGTTAATACACTTTACATCATACATACCACCTCTTTTGTTCCTATTCTCACTAATTAAGATTAAGTAATACAAATGAAAACGAACAAAACACACACGCACACCTTTTCTTATATAAAATCATATTTTGGTTTCGTGGAGTAAACAAGTATTACAAATGGGCACCTGCTATGTTCCCTGTACACCAGTTTGGTCGTATCTTTGTTCATGTTTACTTAATAGATGCACTAGTTCCGAGCTCTGTACAACCTACATCTTAGTCTTAATAATACTATACAAAATGGAAAATAGTCTTAAACTTTCTTTTTCCGTCTCAACCTGTCCTACGAGATTATTATATGACAACATTCGCTATGGTAAATGATTTATTCAATAATTTAGATTAATTTGATGCTTCTGTCTCTTTAAGTTGTAAACCAGAAAATTGCTCCAATTTCATACCAACTGCTACCAACTACCTAAAAATTTTACAACAAAATATACGTAGTATCAATTGCAATTTTAATGAACTTTCAGTGCTTGTGTCTAGATTAAGCTTCAAATGCGACGTTATAGTGTTGTCCGAGTGCTGGCTCCGTCAGGTATCAGATCTTCCCATTGTAAATGGATGTAACTGGTGTAATGGATAAAACGAACCGAACCTTTAATCAAAATGATGCAGTGGTAGTCATGGTCAGTAACGAATATTATTATACGGTAGAAGAACTAATTCTTTATGAATGTAACTGTTTTCTAATTAAATTTGGGACTAACTAGTTATTGTGGCAATCTACAGGTTACCGTCATTTAAAAATTTAGATACCTTTCTGCAATCACTCCACAACATTATTGAACAGTTGCAATCCTTATAAAATATAATAATTGTGGTTGACATTAATATAAATATATTTAATGTTGATTCTAATGTTTCGTCATACCTAGATATTACTTCATTTCACGGTTTAATTCCGGCACATAACCTACCTACTAGAGGAAATAGCTGCCTGGATCATGTTTTAGTTAAGTGCAAGTTACAAGCCTATACATTTAACCTTCACAGCTCAATAACTGATCATGATGCTATTCTGTTTTGTCTCAAGCCCCCCGTGCTTCAAAAAAACCCTTAAATAGTAGAGAAATCAGGAAGCTGAACTGGATCGAGATCATCTCTGACTGCTCAAAGTTGGATTTTACTCAAGTTCATTCTGAAAGCGACTTAAATCGGGCAACTAGTAAGTTTATCAAATTATTGTCTAATCTTACAATGAAACATATGTCGATCGTTAGAATGTCACGAAACAAAACTACCTTAAACCCCTAGATAACGCCAGGACTTCTAAGATGCATTAAAAATAGGGACAGTATGCATATTAAAACTAAAAAAAGAACCAAGTAATTAAATATTAAGTTTAACATATAAACGATACAGGAACTTTTGCAATAATCTTATTAAAAAATAAAACGACAATATGAACAAAATCAACTAAATATGGCTAAATTATTATGGGACTCTATTAAAACTTGGAGGAGATTCATGATTCTTATTATAATTTATTATAATTATAATAAGAATCACGAATCTCCTCCAAGTTGCCAAGCCTGAAGAACTACTACATACAGATCAAAGCCCTCAATCATCGATTAATAATGTCAATACCTTCTTTTCTACACTTGGAAAAGTACTAGCTCAACACATACCCTCGAATGTTCCATATTTCAATAACACCGCCGTAATCAGGGACACTTCCGCTAGCAACTCATTCGTACTACTCAAAGTGGATATTATGGAAGTTAAAACCGTTATCCTAAATTTAAAGAGTGAATTCACCTGGGTGGGACACCATTTCATCTAAACTATTGCAAAGTGTTGTGGATGTGGTGGCTCCCGTTATCACTGATCTCATAAATCGTTGTTTTGGTACAGGTGTCTTTCCTAAAGCACTAAAAAAATCAATTGTAATCCCCATATACAGGGTGTAACGGAAAGGTGTGGTCATATTTTAAGAACTGCATCTGCCCGTCGATATGATCAAGTTTCTTTGAGAAAACATGAGGAAATTCTCAAAAAAAAAAAAAATTACCTCCCATACAAATATTGATCAGCTGATGAATATTTTGTAAGCAAAATCCAATTTTTTTTTTGGAAATTTTCAACTTTTTCTTAGAGAAAGTGGTTCATTTCCATGGGCAGAACCGGCTCTTAAAATATGACCACACCTTTCCGTAACAACCTGTATAAGGCAGGGGATACAGGCTATGTCAACAACTATAGGCCCATCTCTATCCTTTCGTCACTATCGAAAGTGTTCGAGCGTACTATTAACTATAGACTAATAAAATTCTTAGAGTCAATTAAAATTCTTGCTGACACACAATATGGATTTCGAGCACGTAAATCCACTGATGAGGCTGTTCACACTTTTTCTGATTTTGTGATAAGAAACATAGATGAAAACCAGAAATGCCTAACTATCTTTCTCGATCTTGCCAAAGCTTTTGACACAGTCTCTATCCCCACCCTAATTCGTAAATTAAATAATATGGGAATACGGGGTAATGAACTGATATTAATAGTTGACTATTTATCCGATCGTACGCAACAAGTAAGTATCGGGGACCACTTGAGTGATGAACTACCTATCGAGCGCGGAGTTCCTCAGGGAATTGTTCTTGGCCCCACTTTGTTTCTGTGTTATATAAATGAGCTATGTCCACTTGATCTTGAGAACTGTAAAATAATATCTTACGCAAATGACACAACTCTTACTTTCAAGGGCGATTCTTGGGAAGAAGTATATTCCTTAGCTCAATCAGGTCTGCCACTGGCTAGCTGCAAACTCGCTCACTCTTAACGCAAATAAAATAAAACACATTCCTTTAGCAATCAAGAGCGTAGAAACCGTCTTACAAGATAAGCCTCTCATATTTGTTCATCGGTGTTCATTTCCCCCTTCGTTTGAGACTGGAAAAGTGCCGACGGCTTGGAAGCAAGCTAACGTGCAACCCGTGCCCAAGAAGGGTGGTCGGGCTGACCCAGCAAATTATAGGCTCATCTCGGTAACTTCCGTACTCTGTAAGAGTATGGAACGTATATTGAATGGCAAGCTCTTGGCATACCTAGAAGCTAACGATATCCTCAGTGACCGACAATACGGCTTCCGCCGAAATCGGTCAACTAGGGATCTTCTAGCGTATGCCATTCACATCTGGAGTGAGGCCATCGAGAAACAAGGGGAAGCCCTTGCGGTCTCCCTTGACATCTCGAAGGCCTTCGACCGGGTCTGGCACGGCAGTCTAATTGGCAAGCTTCCTTCCTTCGGTCTGCCCGCTGGTTTGTGTGATTGGATTGCAGATTTCCTGAGGGATCGGTCTATTCGAGTAGTCATAGATGGCTGCTCGTCCGGACTGCTGGCTATTAATGCCGGTGTTCCTCAGGGGTAGGTGCTCTCGGCAACATTGCTTTTGCTACATATTAACGATCTACTATAACCCGGTACCATTGGGTATGCAGACGACAGCACTGTCGCCGAGAGATACGTGCCCGACACACGAGCTAGTGGGTCTGAAAAGCAGCGTCGATAAAAACTGTTTGACCACTATCTCAACACCAGAACTAACACATTGGCCCACCGACCCAAACAGACTTCCAAAAGTTCTGGACTTTTTTATAATGAAGGGGTTATCGCGTCTTTTCTTCAAAGTTGAATCCAGTCTTGACGGATCGTCCAACTATATTCCTGTGATACTTACATTAAGTACTAATGTACTCTACTCAGCCAGGATAGACGACCGTCATTATACAACAATAATAAAGACTGGGACGCCGTTCGTGAAATAATAAACGAAGAACTAAGTCTACATGTGGATCTGAAAACTTAAGATGAAATAGACGCGGCAACATCGAAATTCCCTTTAACTGTGCAATCGGCTTGTTGGAAATGTACTCCGGAAATGTCTAACCTAAGACCAAAGAAAAACAAAATGCCAGCAGACATTAAAAAAAAAGACATTAAACGGCAAGTTATGTAAAAAAGGAGGCTTCGAAAAGTACGGCAAACTAGCAGACACCCTGATGATAAAGCTGCCCTCAATAAGGCAATCGAGGATCTCAAAATCTAACGATGACTCAATGGAGGCTCTCTTGGAATCACTTACAGCTGATGCTACAATTTATTCATTGTGGCGCGCCTGTAAAGCCCTAAATAAACCCTCAGATCCTAAACCGCCAATTCGGTTATATAAGAACCTATGGGCAAGAACGAAGCAGGAAAAAAGCAGAAGCATTTGGCATACACCTAACTAAAGTGTTCACTCCAAACGAAGCTGATCCCCTAACCGACGATTCAGACATTGAGAACATCCTTCTTTTTTTTTATGCCGGGGTGGAAAATCCTCATGGATGTCCTTCGCCTGGGGCAGACGAAGAGGTCTGTCAGACTCTTACTGACTAAAAACCACCCCGGTGTTCCTTCCCACACTTGGACCGGGGACCATGAGAGCTAGCACGACTTCCATGATCCCCGGCTAGCGGTCCGCCTATGCGAGCCACCTCTGGCCCACGGGGAGAGTGAGGTGTCCTCCCCCCGTGACGTCTAATAGGGACGCGCGTAGAACACTACGCACCGCCGCCTCGGGTCCTGCTGGATGGGGGGCGGCGGACGACTACGACTCCGCCGTCCCTCCGGACCCGTTTAGGGGGGCTGGAAGAGGGCGTTGTCCGCCCTCCGCCGACGCCTGGTACGCCTGCTGCGAATCGGGAGAGTGGCCACGGCCTCCCTCTCCCTCTCCGCAGCCTCCTGCGAAATTACGGCTTCACAGAAGGAGATCACCGCATCCCACGACTCGGCGCTCCCGACCATCGAACGTGCGACGGCCGGCAGCGACAGGTCGGGGCCCACTTCGAATACGAGGGCACAGCGCTGCTCCTCCCATGCGGCACACTCTGCCAGTGTGTGCTGCGCCGTGTCCTCCCGACAGTCGGTGCAGTGATGGCACCGAGCGTCCGGCTCCCTGTTTATGCGACACAGGTACTTCCCGAAGCAGCCATGCCCCGAGAGCACCTGCGTCGCCCGAAACGACAGGGAGCCATGCTTCCTCCCGAACATTGAGAACATCCTGAGCCAACCCTTTCAAATAGAGCTACCACTTAAACTTGTCAGCCCAAAAGACGTTATTAGAATTCGGAAAATGGATGACAAAAAGGCACCTGGTTTCAACCTAATCGAAAAAAAGCTCCTCACAGAACTTCCAAAGAAGCTATAGTGTATCTTGCAACTTTGTTTAATGGAGTTTTTAGTACCGGTTATTTCCCGGCCTTGTGCAAAGTTTCGCAGGTCATAATGATCCCCAAGCCAGGAAAACCTCACCATTAAATAAGTGATTTAATGGTGAGGTTTTCCTTTCCGTACCGACCTATAAGCCTATTACCGATATGTTAACCAGACTGCTGCATGAGATCGGCCAGAGATCCCTAATTCCAGACCACCAGTTCGGCTTCAGACAGCAACTGGCACTGTGGAACAGATCCATAGTCTATAAAACGGTCAAGCAAGCACTCGAACGGAAAGAATTATAGGGACCTGAAGCACCTTCTCTTAGTGCTGTCCCTGGAGATTTCCTATACACGTCTGGGGGTTTGTCATATTCGCTGGCAGAGCGAGAGTGTGGTGTACGAGAGTGACTGCTTATGTGTGTTGTGTTATAAAAGAAAGAGGGATGGCACACTAATACGTTATATTGAATTAAAAAAATAATACATGTGCCCTCTTCGAGCGGGCCAGGAGAAGTCCCATTCAAAACAAAAGTCCTTCTTATTCTTCTTAATTTTCAATCGGCGTTCCAAACTTCCAACGTGCCAGTCTCCGCCATAAGGTCGCCAACATAAGGTCGTCACAGAATACTGTTCTTCCGCATTCCTTGACAGTCAGCAGGCCTTCGATAGGGTTTGGCATAGAGAGTTGCTATGCAAGATAAAATCCCTACTGCCATCTTCTTTCTTTACCATCATAGATTCCTAACTAAGGGATAGAATCTTTCAAATAAAAGTGAGATTTCAAAGAAAAGACGAGTGCGCATCAACATTTCACCCTATTTTGGCTGGAGTGCCTCAGGGATCCGTTCTGGGCCCACTGTTATACACCTTATACAGCTCCGACCTACCACAGGGTGACAACGTTACAGTAGCAACATATGCGGATGACACTGCTATTCTGGCATGTAGCAATTGTCCTACCGAAGCTTCCGTAATCCTACAGGGTGCTTTGAACAACGTTGACCAGTGGCTGACCAAATGGAGAATAAGATCTAGTGTCAATGCGTGTGCGCGGTACTGCTTCAATATACCATGGAGGCATCATGTCACGCCGTATTTTAATAAACATAGCATATTAAAAATGGCTGCACGACGGAAACTACATTTGGCAGTCTTAATGTTCGGCGTCATACAAACACACAAACCGGAATACCTGTCAAATAAGCTTAGCTGGAGACACGAGCACTTTAGCTACTCCGCCCGTTCCACGTCCAAACCGCTCTCGTTGCCGCCTCGTAATACCGCAGCTTTCAGAGGATGCTTTAAGTATGCCGCCACTCGCTGCTGGAACGATATACCACCTCCCATAAGATCGCTAAAAACAAAGCAAAGTTTTAAATTCCATTTGAAAAAAATGTTGTTAGAAGAACAGAACGTGGACCAACGTATATTTTATAAATAAAATCCTTGTAAGCTTTAATGTTACTCACTTAAGGTTTATAATCCATTGGCATCGTATCCAGGCAGTTTCGAGGCGCCGGCATCACAATCCTTCGCGGGCGGCGATGTGGGGGAGTTTCTTCACTGGGTGCCACATTTTCTCTTCTTCCTGTGTTTTGTTGTCAGGCATCGATGATCGTACCACACAAGCGAATCCCACGGCACATGCCAGCACGGGACTCGTGCGCCACCTGACGTCATGCGAGCTGTTACGTACGCGCCGGCTGGCGGCGCGCGTCTTAATGGCGCGCGCCGCCGCGCCGCCGCCGCCGTCTTGGCGCCACCCAGCGCGAGCGCACGAGCGCGACTTTATGTAGGCTCCGTTTTATTGACACACATCATATTTTAAGTAGTTTATTATTATCTCACTGTATTTGTTTTACCTCAGTTTTTTTCTCTTTTCTTTTTTTTTTAATTATCCTGTCTTAATTAAGTATTTAAAGGTTTTGGTTTCCGTACGTCACGTCATAGGCAACCACTGAAAATCAGCGCCGTGCTGTAGCATTATGCTGAGTGGAAGCCTTCTTGCCACAGCCACGACATGCATCTGTTTTTTATTTATTTCTACCTACCTATTTAACTTTTTTTTTCTTTCCTTTTTTTTGTTAAACTTGTTACTAACATAGAAATATAAGATCTACTAACACTATCGATAAGGGTTAAGACTTAAGTTAGCAAAATCATATTGTTGTGTATGTCGTTAATTTGTGGCAAATAAATACTTTTTCTTTCTTCTTCTTTCTTTCAACAAATCAGTCCATGTAACATTTGCTTTACGCAGGGGAAACTCCCCGCCTGTCTCGATGCGAAATAATCAGCTTCCACAAAGTGATACAGCCAAATATCTGGAAATGTACTTAGACCGCAGACTTACATGGAGGAAACACATGGAGAAGAAAAGGGATTATGTAAACCTAAAATATAGAGGGCTTTACTGGTTACTTGGAAGGAACTCAAAATTATCCCTAGACAACGCTCCCTAAATACAAGACCATGCTCAAACCTATCTGGACATATGGCATCGAACTACGGGGTTTAGCATGTGACTCCAGCATAAACATCATACAGAGGGTTGAAAATTATATCCTTAAACAAATTTCCAACTCACCATGGTTTTTGAGGATCTCGGAAATACATGAGCAATTGAATGTCAAGACAATTAAGGAAGAGATCAGAACATCCTGCTCCAAATACAAAGCACGACTTGCAATCCACCCAAACCAACTAGCAGTGCAATTGACTATTCTGGAATCAATATAGACTGTACTGCACATATTTTACTGTAGAGATTTTCCCAAAAGGGATTTTGCTCTGAAAGCTATAAAATAATTTCATCTCATGTGCTCATAGTCTAACGACTGATTGCAAGATTAAAAACAGAAAAAAAAAATTATAATAAAATGTCAGTCTGTTTGTTCCGGTTAATCTCCGAATCAGCTCATCCGTTTCTGACGGGACTTTCACTGGCAGATAGCTGATGTTAGAAGGAGTAACTGAGATTTATTTAAAAAAAGAAAAAGAATTAGGATTCCGCGCAAATAAAATAATGTGGCGCATGTACACTCAGCCCACAGACAGCATGTGGGAACCGGGCGCTGCTGGCTGATTGATGTTCGATATTTGGATAGATAATTAAAATAATTATAATACAAGTAGTTTAATTAGAACAATGAGTTTTGTTCAAGCATGGGTTTAACTTGACCCGTACAAGTGGGTGCATCTATTTTTTTAAATCAAGAATAATCAATATAATTCGGAGTGCCGTTCCCTGCTCCTCTAGTTTTACTTGTCTATACCCATAACCAGTCACTCTTATACACAACACTCTCGCAGCAAGTGAGACAGCCCTCCAAGTTTACAACACCACCGCTGGAACCCTGTAGGCTCCACAGTACTTAGTATTATTCAGTATCTAGCAGAAATTACTTATACAGAGCGACGGTTAACTAAGGAACAATGCTAGCAATCCCACAAATAGAACTATTCTTTTGTATCAACAATCAGTGTTCAATACTTCAAGCAGAAGTGTTTGAGACATTTGGCAGTAGGAGTGTGCTCTCCAGAGAGAGCAACTACTCAGAGGTGTAGCATATTGTGTTTATGCTACTCAAGAGGGCACAGACAGGATGTGTTTTGTTTCATGTTTTGGTAAGTGCATGTTGTCACAGCAGTCGGCCTGTTCGCTTAACTAATAATTAACTAACTAATACTTACGTTGCGTCTCACTGGCTCTTCGTTTCCTCGATACTTCTTGCTCGTATTCCACTTCTATTTTTTTAATCTCCATTAAAGGCAGATCATCTTCTGAGCTTGACTCAGACTGTTGTGCTGGCATATCTTCTATGTCTGAATAGACGTTGTTTAGATTTTCCAGTTTGAGCTCTGTAAGTAAACAAAAACAGTGAAATTTTGTTGCTTGCTCGTAAGTCTAGATATCAGTTGCTTTGTGCTAAGGGCTTTAAAACCAATCTGGGTAATTTTTCCACATTAACAGAATGCAGGTTCAATTTAGTTGCCTGTCACGCTCACCTAATGTAAATATTGATATGTCTTACTCTTTACATAAAGTCAAATCAGTCTTGCATGGGGCATCGTGGATCACTAAAGAGAAAAGAAAAAAGAATATTGTAGTTTCTTTTGTCTTTTTCACTTACATGAAGATTTAGAAATTGTTAGATTTTCTTTCTTTTTTCATTGGTTGGCACAACATTGAACAGAATTTATTGGATTAATCGAACAAAACCAGCACTAATAAGTAAGTTTTCATTTGTATTTGTATGTTAGATTTATGTACAAACTGTGTGTGTGTGTGTGTATAAACTGTATGTATGTAACAATCTATCTAAGTAAAATCTGTTTTTTAACAGCATTTTCTACAATGTTTAATGCATGTCATGGCAGCCTTTAATTAAGGCTACTCTATAAAATGTAAAAATATGAGTTCTATTATCATGTATTTTTTGGTGTATATAAATTAATTTTCAGGCAATGGTGCCCATTCTGTTATGCACAAACTAAACGTAAATTAGAGCTGTCAAATTTAGTTGACCTAATATTTCCATACAAATTAAGGGTACACGTAAAAACATGTCGACTAAAAACACGGTAAAGCGCAAGGCGTAAACTAGTTTGACATCTCTAACTTAGATCATAGTTATAGCCGTCCTTTTCTCGCACTGTCTTTTGGTAAAAGATAGCGATTCTCTAATTTTAGTTTAGTTATTGAATAAGAGAATCGACACCATTATTTATTGACTTACTCCCACAGTTTCACCCCTGTGGCCTGTCCCATAGGAACCATGCATTTACAGCAGTAAACTAGGTACTTCAGTGATGGTCACTGAGGGGTAGCATACCCCCCTCAGTGACCATCACTGAAGTAGAACAAATAGTGTTTCTCCTTTTAAATTAGTATTGATTGATCATTTAATTTCTTGTTCTTAAAAACATACCATCATTTTGATGTTCCTCCTTTGGCTCAGTGATTTCTTCTGGTCTCCCACAAACAGCTGGTGACTCTTCTTCAATATCATCACTTTCTGTTTGACATTCATCAACTATACTTACATGCACCATAGGTGATTGAATAAACCCATTAAAACACTCTAACTGATCTTGGTTTAATAACGGTTTTAGCTGTAAAAGATAACATTAGTATTAGATAGGCATTACGTATTGAGACCCCTCCGTGCCTCAGGACGCATGTTAAGCTGTTGGGCCCAGCTGTCACTTCTAGATCTTAGACAGGTGTTAGTCAGATAACCAGTCTTGGCGAAAGTTTTGTCTGACTTTAGAAATTAGACATTAAGAGAATTATATCTGTTGAAGAGTTGATAGCTCACCTCATAATCTTCATTCATTATCTGAGCAAACAGCTCTTCAGCTTCAACACATTTTCTCTGGAATTGGCAGCATTGCTTTAATTTTGTGCAGCAGAAGAAACAAGCAAGCATCGGTCTTTTGTCTTTGGTTATAAACTGCAAGAAAATTAGATGTTCTTGTGAATAAATTAATTTGTATCATTCAACTGTTCAATTCCAAGTCCAAGTGGAAGACTGAACCTGACACCGCTGACTGATAAATTTGTGGAAATAATACGTGAAATATATGAGCATGTGATGCAGAGGAATGAAGAAAAGGTAGTGAGGAAAGTTTACAGTGTGAATGTGGATGGCTAAGAGAGAAGAGAAGACCAGAGTAACCATAGATTGATTGTGTGACAGATGATGTGTGTAGAGAGGATGATGACGACTAATAGAGATGAGTAGAATAAATTGAGAAAGTGCAGGAGGATGACACTATCCAAGCCAATGGTAGGTGGTCAGTACTACTTTCTGTACGGCTCTTCTCATACAGAGAAAGTGCTCATTCTTGCTCAAGGTGGATTGGTGTCATAAAAATTATAATCTCTACATATAACAAAACAGTCAGTTTCCGCAACTGTCTTTCTGTTAATCCGCGAACTCCTCCTAAATTACGAGACGGATTAATATACTGTTTTCACTAATACCGATATATTAGCGAGGAAGATAATATTATTAGATAATATTAGCGAGGAAGGTTTGTGTAAGTACATAAGTTGCACACGTGCAAATGCAAAACCGGAGCGGGTCGCAAGATCATTATAAGTTTAGGAACATAGTGTCATATTATAATAGGTCACTGATGTCAGTGATTATCCTAAGAGCTTAACTTAAATGTATTTAGTATCAACAACTTACTGGGTTATCTGTCAGCCTCTCATAGAGATCATGCAAGTTCTTGTTGACAACAACATACATGCGAACATTCACCGCTAAACAAACTCTACACATTGGTAGCTTTCCCATATTTTTCTCAAGAAACATCAGGTTTTAGTTTAATAACTTAATGCAACAAAGCCACAAATTAGATTACTTATTTATAAAGTGTATCATCTAGGGATTAGATAGCTAAATAAACAAAGCAACAAACAACAAATACAAAATCAATTCCACTACTTCCACAAGGCACAACTGGGCACAGAATACATATACTCCTAACGGAGCAACTGGGCACAACCACAGAACCACAGCAAACCCACAGATTAGATACTAAACAAACCACAGGCGAAATTATATTCTCTTTGCCACATGCCACAACTAGGGAAGGTAGGTAGTCATGGGTAGCTATTAGAGTAAGATCCCAGAGCAATCAGACATAACTTATTTTCACACGGATGAAACCTGAAGTTTTCAGTAGCGTCTCGTGTGCCTTGAATACCTACGCGCTTTGTGGAACTTGCCGAGTGACACCTGGGCAGGTACCAGGTGAGAAAGGTAACTAAAAATAAGAATTATTTAACTTAAATTCACATGGCTGATTTTTATATATGTCATGTAGAATATTATTTTAAAGTAATATCATAAGTGTCAGACACTTTTGATGGACAAGAGCTTTTTTCAGACGCTTTTAAGCTTCCCAAAAAATAAATGAACTTTACTTATTTTTACATGTCTGATTTTTTAATATGTTATTGAAGTATTTATTTAAAAGTTATATTCAATCAGTCAGACAAATTAGAGTGACCAAACATCCCCTAAGACAAAAATTATTCAGCCAGAAGTATGAGGGCGAGAGCACTATGCATGCGCTTCAGAGTGAGTGAGACGTCCATAATAACTCGGTTCCCCTTCTTTAACTCACCATCTGTTTCAATCTACTGTGTATGTGCTGTTTGTGTGTAATTAACGTATAGTATACAGTATAGTTCGAGCTGGTTCGAGCCTGCGAGAGCACATGTTTTTGTTGTTTACATCAGGTTATTTGTGAGTGTTTTATTAAGTTGTTTGTAATAGTGATAATCATGGAAGAAGAGAAATTGAAATGTACATTTTGTAAAAAATCTCATGATAAACTTATATTCTCCGAATAAATATTGAAAAAGTGCAAAAACATTTTAAAACAGCGAATAATCCATAACTCAACTGATTCTTGACTTGACTTCACATTTGGTTTTTTTGTTATTTTGGCTTATTTGCTTTTTGCTTATTTGCTTTTTGGCTTATTTGCTTTTTGGCTTATTTACTTTTTTGCTTTTTTGGCTTTTTTGCTTTTTGGCTTTTTGGCTTTTTGCTTTTTGCTTTTTGCTATTTGCTATTTGCTTCTTGCTTTTTGCTATTTGCTTCTTGCTTCTTGCTTTATGCTTTTTGCTTTTTGCTTTTCCCTATTCAGAACGACGCCAAGAACCACCAAAAAAAACCATCCCAAAAAAAAACAATAGAACCAAGAAGACTAGTTCCAAAAATAAAAGCAAAAAAAGGCAAAAATTAAAAAGCGAAAAGCAAAAAACAAAAAGCAAAAGCAGTGTTCAGAAGAACAACTACTCTGTGGTCTATGGTATGGTAACTGTATGGTCTCGCTCTTTTATAAATACACTAATCAACTTATAGAGTAAGATCCCAGAGCAATCAGACATAACTTATTTTCACACGGATGAAACCTGAAGTTTTCAGTAGCGTCTCGTGTGCCTTGAATACCTACGCGCTTTGTGGAACTTGCCGAGTGTCACCTGGGCAGGGACCGGGTGAGAAAGGTAACTAAAAATAAGAATTATTTAACTTAAATTCACATGGCTGATTTTTATATATGTCATGTAGAATATTATTTTAAAGTAATATCATAAGTGTCAGACACTTTTGATGGACAAGAGCTTTTTTCAGACGCTTTTAAGCTTCCCAAAAAATAAAAAAAGTGCAAAAACATTTTAAAACAGCGAATAATCCATAACCTCAAATTCAAAGATGTAGTTTTACCGGATGACTTGTATGACAGTGGTTACCATCGAGAATGTTATAAAAATTTTACTGCTCTACCAAAAAAATATTTTTCCGCCATACCAGAAAAACCAAAAAATGCTGAAAAAAAATCATCGAGTATTGTTAAAAATTCATTAGTTGCATCGACATCAAGCCAACCTTGTAATCTTAGTACTAACGATGATCTATGTACAGCGTCTACCTCATGTCAACAAAATAATTCAACAGTTCCAGATTTAGATGTAGTGTCAAACTCAAGTCCAGCTAATTCAATGCCTGAACCAAGTGTTGAGCCAAATGTTAAGTCAAGTGTTGACTTAGAATCAGTTGAGTTATGGATTATTCGCTGTTTTAAAATGTTTTTGCACTTTTTCAATATTTCTTCGGAGAGTAATATAAGTTTATCATGAGATTTTTTACAAAATGTACATTTCAATTTCTCTTCTTCCATGATTATCACTATTACAAACAACTTAATAAAACACTCACAAATAACCTGATGTAAACAACAAAAACATGTGCTCTCGCAGGCTCGGACTATACTGTATACTATAAGTTATATTACACACAAACAGCACATACACAGTAGATTGAAACAGATGGTGAGTTAAAGAAGGGGAACCGAGTTATTATGGATGTCTCACTCACTCTGAAGCGCATGCATAGTGCTCTCGCCCTCATACTTCTGGCTGAATAATTTTTGTCTTAGGGGATGTTTGGTCACTCTAATTTGTCTGACTGATTGAATAGAACTTTTAAATAAATACTTCAATAACATATTAAAAAATCAGACATGTAAAAATAAGTAAAGTTCATTTATTTTTTGGGTAGCTTAAAAGCGTCTGACAAAAGCTCTGGTCCATCAAAAGTGTCTGACACTTATGATATTACTTTAAAATAATATTCTACATGACATAATTATATAAAAATCAGCCATGTGAATTTAAGTTAAATAATTCTTATTTTTAGTTACCTTTCTCACCTGGTACCTGCCCAGGTGTCACTCGGCAAGTTCCACAAAGCGCGTAGGTATTCAAGGCACACGAGACGCTACTGAAAACTTCAGGTTTCATCCGTGTGAAAATAAGTTATGTCTGATTGCTCTGGGATCTTGGACTATATTCTAAAATTCTAATAACTAGCCAAATAGCGGCTATTAACAACATAGCCACGGCTATGATATCCGTCAACACGATAACTAGCTACTGGCTACTAGTTAGATAGAATAACCGACAAGTTACGACACAGCAGGTAGCTGCCACAGAACATAATATAACTACTAAGTTTTGCAGCCATTCTTCTTTGTGTATAGTGATGGTTCCAAAAATGAAAATGATAAAGCAGTGTCTTTTGCTATTTATGAGCCAACTTCAAATATAGGGCTTGGTAGAAAAATTGATAAAAATGCCAGTATTTCTACAGCAGAAGCTGTGGCCATTCTGAGTGCTTTGAAACATATAAAAAATTCAGGTTACAGCAAATGGGTTGTAGTAAGTGATAGCATGAGTGTTCTGGAAAATCTGGCAAATAATAAACTACATGCTGTCACTAACTACATAATCTATACATATAATAAATCTGTAGAAAAGTCATTTTTGTACATTGAAGAAATTGAAACAAAAAATAGCCAGCGTGTGAAAAGATAAGTAACAGAACCCATTTCCATCATTTTTGAAATTTTTGTCTGTTTGTCTGTTTGTCTGTTTGTCTGTTTGTTTGTGCGCACATCACGTAAAATCTACGAATTCAATGCTGACAATGTTTATATACAAAAATTATACGCAACTTGAGGATTAACTTAGTTTTTGTTTCATCGAAATCGGTTCACTCTATCAAAAGATATGATTAATTTAGTGAGTTCAAGAAGTAAAATATTACGTTACGCAATTAAGTATAGTACTTGCAACGACATCTTAAGACTAAAAATAGAACTAATGTTGATAGTTGAAATCTAAATCCGATAGATGGCGTTGTGCAAATGACGTCATTTTCTGAATCGCGGTGTTAAGATTTTCCGCGCGAGGATGACGTCCACCGTGTTTACTAGGCAAATTGGGTTTCGTTAGGTGTCTTAAAAGTTCTTGCGTGTGTCGTAAAAGTTCTTTGGTTGCTTGGTTTATCGATTTTCTAAATTGGTCGAAAAAAAAGTATTTGCTTATCTTATTGGTTTCGTTTGGTCAACTTTGGTCATTGGTTTGAAGTACGAAGTAAAGATTGTATTTGATTTACTTCGTAGTTTGAATCCAATAGTGCCAATCGTTATACAGTAAGTTAGTGTTGCCAATTCGTTGAGTCACGACCACGAACAGACGATACGTTGTCACACTAGACTGTTCGACGCACCGATCTTTTAAGTTTGTAGGCTATTCAGTCATAAGTGTTGTTAGTTTTGTTTATTGCTTTAATTTTCCTTGAAAATGCCTCAAAGAAAAAAAACTAACCTTTCGCTGCGTAGCCGAAATGCGAAAAGGATGAGACTTTGTAGGTCTCAGGAATCGGAAGAAGATCGTGAAGCACGGTTATCTGCTAACCGAGAGCACATCGCTCTTTCACGTGAATCGGAAACGTTCACCGAAAGGGAGTCACGTTTAAGTTCACAAAGAACACGGACCGCGACTTTGCGGTCTCAAGAGAGTATCCAGGAACGCGAAGACCGGCTGTCTGCTGATCGGGAGCGCCACTCTCTCTCACGTGAGTCAGAGACATTCACAGAAAGGGAGTCGCGCTTAAGTTCGCAAAGAACTCGGACCGCGACTTTGCGTTCTCAAGAGAATATCCAGGAACGCGAAGTTCGGCTGTCTGCTGATCGGGAGCGCCAGTCTCTCTCACGCGAGTCAGAGACTTTCACAGAAAGGGAGTCGCGCTTAAGTTCGCAAAGAACTCGGACCGCGACTTTGCGTTCTCAAGAGAATATCCAGGAACGCGAAGTTCGGCTGTCTGCTGATCGGGAGCGCCAGTCTCTCTCACGCGAGTCAGAGACTTTCACAGAAAGGGAGTCGCGCTTAAGTTCGCAAAGAACTCGGACCGCGACTTTGCGTTCTCAAGAGAGTATCGAGGAACGCCAAGCACGTCTGTCATCTGACCGAGAGCGACACGCTCTCTCGCGCGAGTCTGAATCTCTCTCCCAAAGAGAAGAACGATTACAAATAGCTAGACATAACTATGTAGGTGTACAAAGAAACAATGAAAGTTATCTTGCATCTGAAAGGGAAAGAATAGATGAACTAAGACGAGCAGAAACAGCAGAACAACGTCAATCTCGCCTAGAAATAGAACGAGCTCGATACCATATGAATAGAGAAACAAATAGCGGAGCTGATGAGTCCATGGAAAATGACGATGCAAATATTTTATTACCTTGGGACAATAGGGAAAAATCAGGGTTCACATATTCGTCTAGAATTAATTATGCTGGCTTTACTTTCGTGGGTGACATGAGAGAAATTTGTAATTTTTGTCATGCTTTGAAATGGAGGAAAGAGACAGATGGAATGTGCTGCTCAAATGGAAAAATTGTTCTTCCAAATTTCCAAGATCCACCACACTTACTTAAAAGTCTCCTGAATGGCGATCATCCCCAGTCGAACCGTTTTTTGGATAATATTCGTTTATATAACAGTGCTTTCCAAATGACTTCCTTTGGGGCAAAACAAATAACGGAAGGACCGTTCATGCCAACCTTCAAAGTACAAGGTCAAGTTTATCACCTTATTGGATCTTTGCTGCCAGAAAATGAACCCAAATTTCTCCAAATTTATTTTGTATCCGATTACACGCAACAGCTCAATGTTAGAAATCACAATTTTCCCCAGCTCAATGCTGAGCTTTTGGGTCAACTTCAAGAATTGCTGCATCACGTTAACCAGTACGTTCGTGAATTCAAAGCTGCATTGGAGTCAATTCCACAAGGCAGCAATGATTTCAAAATTGTTATAAGTGCCGATAGACGTCCTGTGGGTGAACACCGTGGAAGACACAATGCACCCGTCGCAGATGAAGTTGCAGTTGTTTTAGTCGACCAGGAGTGTGAGAGACGTGATATCGTGTTGCGTACACGCGACGATCGCCTTCAACGCATTTTGGAAACCCACCGAGCTTACGACGCCCTGCAATATCCACTAATTTATTGTCATGGTGAAGATGGGTACAATTTTGGGCTGTACCAAGTGAACCCTACTACGAGAGTCACTAATTATCAAAAAAAAATATCTGCTCAACAATACTATTCCTACCTTTTACAAATAAGGCAAAACAGTTTCGTATATTTGCAACGATTTCGTGGTTTGTTCAGCCAATTTATTGTGGACATGTACGCAAAAATAGAAACTGAACGTTTAGTGTATATTCGCACTAACCAGCGACGGTTACGCGCTGAAGAATACGTGCACTTGCGGGACGCCATGCAATCAGATAATAACGTCGAAAACTTGGGTCGATTGGTTATTTTGCCATCCAGTTTCACAGGCGGTCCGCGGTATATGCACGAACGAACGCAAGATGCTTTTTGTTACGTCCGTAAATACGGCCGGCCGGACCTTTTTATAACATTTACAACAAATCCAAAGTGGACGGAGATTTGCCAGGCACTTCTCACAGGACAGGCGTCATACGACAGACATGACATTATTGCTAGGATTTTTCATTTAAAACTCAAAGTCTTGATTAATCTACTTACAAAGGAGAAAGTTTTCGGTTCAACTCTTTGTTTTATGTATAGCGTCGAGTGGCAAAAGCGTGGTTTACCCCACGCGCACATTCTTCTGTGGCTGGAAGAAAAAATTCGTCCCGATGCTATAGACAGTGTCATAAGTGCAGAATTTCCGGACTATAATGCAGATCCGATTTTGCATGACATAGTAAAAACACATATGGTTCACGGGCCATGTGGCCTCTTAAACAGGGAATCACCGTGCATGAAAGATGGTCAATGCTCAAAAAAATACCCCAGAGCACTGAAAGAACTAACTATGGCTGGGGAAAATGGGTATCCGCAATACCGGCGAAGATCACCGTCACAAGGTGGTTTCACAGCTACTGTCAGATTCCGTGGACAAGAAATAATTCTAAATAATAGTTGGGTGGTACCGTATTCTCCAGTTTTGTCAAACGCTTTTCAAGCACACATTAATGTTGAAATTTGTAATAGCGTCGAATCTATAAAATATATATGTAAATATGTTAATAAAGGTAGTGATCAAGCCATGATAGCACTAAGAAATAACAACCAATTTGATGAAGTGACAAGGTATCAATCTGGCCGATACATAAGCTCTTCGGAGGCAGTTTGGCGCATTTTGAGTTTCCCTATTCATGAAAGGTATCCGCCAGTCATCCATCTTGACGTGCACCTGGAAGGCGGGCAGCGAGTTTACTTTCAGCCAGAAAATGTGGCAGAAAGAATGAACAACCCAAGACAAACCACCTTGCTCGCATTCTTTCGCCTTTGCGAAAGAGACAATTTCGCTAAGTCTCTGTTGTACAATGAAGTGCCACATTATTATACTTATAACAAGCAGCAAGGTGTTTTTAATCGCAGGAGACGTGGAACTGCTGTAGAAGGCGAGTCCGGCATTTTTAAAGAACACGTGATTGGAAGAGTATACACGGTGCACCCAAATAATGCAGAGTGTTATTATTTACGCCTTCTTCTTCACACAGTGCGAGGACCTACTTCTTTTGCTGAGATCCGCAAAGTGGACGATATAGAATATCCCACATTTCAAGCTGCTTGCCGCGCACGGCATTTATTAGATGGCGATCAGCATTGGGATGATGCTTTAGCCGAAGCATGCGTCAGTGATAGTCCACATCGTTTGCGCCATTTATTTGCCATTTTGTTGACATTTTGTGGCCTATCGGACGCTGGGCAGTTGTGGCAAAAATATAAAGACGCGTTTGCCGAAGATTTTTTGAGACAGCAAAATATAAATAGTGAAACTTCTGACCAAGTACGTGAAAGCTGCCATAATAGGGCTTTGCTGGCTATACAAGATATAGTTACAAGTATAGGAGGGAACCCCCTCAGTCAATACGGCTTGCCGACACCGACAGTTGGTGGGGAACGAATTAATAGGGAGTATACATCTGAAATAAATTACAACCCCGAAGAGTTAGCAGAAATATTGCGAAATGGCTGTTCAAATTTGACGACAGAACAACGTCAAATCTTTGATAGAGTATGCTGTAGTGTAGAACATTCATTAGGAGAAATGCTGTTTTAGATGCACCTGGTGGAACAGGTAAAACTTTCCTCACTAAAGTTATCTTGGCTCAAATAAGGAGCCAAAACAAAATTGCCCTTGCCGTCGCTTCCTCAGGAATAGCTGCCACTTTATTACCAGGAGGAAAAACTGCACATACAACATTTAAAATACCAATCGACTTGGACCGCACAGAAAACCCTGTTTGCAACGTGTCTCGCAATAGTGATAAAGCAAGGGTTTTACGCGATTGCGCCCTTATCGTTTGGGACGAGTGTACGATGGCAAATCGTAAAGCTGTGGAAGCTGTAGATAGAACGTTGCGAGATATAAGACAAAATGACCGACCGATGTGAGGCTTAACGGTGCTATTCTGTGGAGACTTCAGGCAGACACTCCCTATAATACCCAGAGGAACGAGGGCCGATGAAATAGGTGCCTGTTTAAAGAGCTCTATTTTATGGCGTAGTGTCATATTAACTAATTTGAGCTTTAATATGCGAGCATATTTGGGAGGTGACGCAAACGCGCAGGTTTTCTCAAATTTACTACTTCAAATTGGTAACGGCACATACCCGACTCAAGAAGGAGGTAAAGTAACTTTAGTCGAAAGCCTGTGTTCTTCTGTTACCTCACAGCAGGAACTCATTTCCTCTGTATACGGAGATCCATCAGAGATCTCGAACCATGACGCTGCTTGGCTATGCCAACGAGCTATTTTGGCACCTCGCAACGACCAAGCAGCAGCAATAAATTCTCAAATATTGGTACATGTTTCTGGAGAAAGTAGGGAATATTTATCTATTAACACGGTTTTAGAAGAAGGAGATGCCACCCACTATCCAGTAGAGTTTTTAGACTCTCTAAATACACCAGGTCTTCCAGCACACAAAATTTATTTAAAAGTCGGAGTACCAATCATTCTACTCAGAAATTTAAGCCCACCAAAACTATGCAATGGAACTCGGTTGAGAGTAACAAATCTCCAACGAAATGTCATCGAAGCCGAAATCTTAACAGGTTGCGGCTCCGGTGATGTTGTTTTCATTCCCAGGATACCCATTATCCCCAATAATTTTCCGTTTACTTTCAAACGTGTGCAATTTCCTGTAAGCCTCTGTTACGCTATGACTATTAATAAAGCCCAAGGCCAGACGTTATCCGTTGCGGGTGTAGACCTTACTTTTGATTGTTTTTCACACGGCCAACTCTATGTTTCTCTATCACGTGTTAGCAACCCAAACAACCTTTTTGTATATGCTCCGGGTAATTCCACCGCTAACATAGTATATAGAGAAGCATTAACGTAATCAACTATACCAAAGTCAGGACTCTTATCTAAATCATCAAAAAGGTGATATACTCTTATCTAAACGACGTTGTTTTGTTCTCGACAACCACGCGAACGAAGTCGCGGGCACAGCTAGTCTATATAATAAAACAGCTGTGGATCGAACTGTTTCATTCCAATATTGAAGTTAGTTTTGTATGGGTGCCTTTACACATTGGCGTTGCAGGAAATGAAAAGGCAGACTATTTGGCCTAGAAAATTGTTGATCTAGATGAATTGATACTAAATTCTGATGCTGATATGAATGTTTCCATACCACCTATAGACGCAGTTAGTCTTCTAAGACAATGTATGTGTCAAGCCGCAAGCGTGGCGGAGACATTCATACCAGTATACACAGATAGAAAATAAATTTAAGGCACTTGGTTTGCCACTTTTGATGTACTAATAAACTCCATAATTTGGTATAGCAGGAATAACGATTTTATAAATAGGAAATTTTATTCTTTTATCTGTGCCATGCGTTTTGGCCACTGTCGTTTGAATTATCATCTTCATCGTCTTAAAATGGTTGATTGTCCTTATTGTGAATATTGTCATTCACAAAAAGTTCAATCTCTACATCATTTATCTTCTTTGAGTGTTCGTCTTTCAACATTCAGCGCCTTGTGTGGTCGGATGAGCTTCTAAAAATTTATAAAAAACCTGAGAAGGTCCCGCATTGCATTCAGGAGCTACTTAAGAATGCCTCAACCTATACATATTTGTACAAAGAAGACGAATCACAATCCATACAAAATTACCCGACGTCCTATAACAAAGTGACGAACTTCTCAAAAAAAAAGATATAAATGTATAAATTTTTTTAAATTTATTAAATTTTTTATACATTTATATTTTACATTTACATTTATATTAATTTAATTTTTTTTTTGTGTTGTTTCTTGTGTGTAACCTACCTTTTTCTAATTTGTCTATTTTGAACAATTGCTATGCTAAAACTATATACGTTAAGTCGACGTATTATTTGTAACGTTATTTTATACATATTTGTTTTTGTTTTTATCTGCGCTTTCTGGCAGATAACATTGTTTTAAACCTATTTATGTTTTCTCAATAAGTGAATCTGTAATTCTTTTGAGAAATAAATATCTTTAACCGTAAAAAAATGTGGCATGCTCCCTAACTTCATTTTTTTACACCTTCATATGGAAAAATTGCTTTAAAAATAGTTCAGGCGCTGTTATAAGAAATTCGTTCGTATGAGTATTTATGGACCGATTTTAAAAATTATTTTTTTGTTTGAAAGGGTACCCCCAAGGCAGTCTCACGGCCATAAAATTAGGTCTCCGGTCTCCAGGATCCTGGGGAATTGAAAGTAAAATTTCAAAAATAAGCTCATTTTTTTCAATTAAGATAGTTTTTAATATATTACATTTATTTTGTTCAATTAACGATCAACTAAGGATTATCTCCTTATTATAGAAAACGTGAGAAAAAAAGCTTGAGCTTGAATGTTTGAATACTATAGTAATACTATACTATATTATTATACAGAATTCAAATTTTACTGGGTACCCTTTCAAACAAAAAAAGAATTTTTAAAATCGGTCCTTAAATACTCATACGAACGAATTTTTCGAAACAGCGCCTGAACTATTTTCATAGCAATTTTTTCATATGAAGGTGTAAAAAAATGAACTTAGGAAGTATGCCATATTTTTTTATACAATTTATCTTTTTTTGAGATATGACACTTTGTTATAGGACGTGACACCTCAGAATTACACCTCTTTATTGGATAGCTACGTTGTAAAATAGATAGCATTTTGTAGGTTTTGTTTTTTACGAGGAGATAGCAAGATTATTACGAAAGACAAAATAACAACACTAAAAATCTTTGATATAATACGAAAGACAAAATAACAAAACTAATACGAAAGACATTATTGTAAAACCTATCACGCAAGAAATTAAGGACGTAAGACTAGGCAATATGGTCAAAAGACTTTCGCCTTCCCTTTGGAGTAAATAATAATAAAAAAAAACAATGATTTTGTTTACATGTTTATAAGATGTATATTTTATTTCATTCATTTCATTAAGTTTGTTACTGGTTACTAACCCAGATATTTTTGAGAAAAGTATGGAAAAGCTGCCAATGTGTAGAGTATGTTTAGCGGAGAATGTTCGCATGTATGTTGTTGTCAACAAGAACTTGCATGAACTGTATGAGAGGCTGACAGATAACCCAGTAAGTTGATACTACATACTTTGCTACCTATGTACAAAGAATTTTTGGTGAGAGGACACTCAGCTCTTAGGATAATAACTGACATCAGTGAAGGAACATAGTATAATCTTACACTATGTTCTTGAACTTATATTGAACTTATAATGATCTTGCGACTCGCTCTGGCTTGGCACATACGCAAATTATATATACAAACCTTCCTCGTTATTTGCTCTTTCTATTAGTGAAAACCGTATATAAATCCGTCGTGTAATTTAGGAGGAGTTCGCGGATTAACAGAAAGACAGTTGCGGCAACAGACTGATAAGTAATAAACATGTAGAAATAATAATTTCTAGGACACCAATCCACTTTGAGCAAGATAGAGGTACTATTGGCTTGAATAGTGTCATGTTCTTGCACTTTCCCAATTTATTCCACTCGTCTCTATTAGTCGTTATCATCCTCTCTACACACAAATCATCTGTCACACTGTCCGGTCCGGTCAGGTTCCGGTGCCAGTCTTCCCCTCCTCTTGTAGCCATCCACATTGTCTCTGTAAACTTTCCTCACTACCTTTTCGTCATTCCTCTGCACCACATGTTCACACATTTCACGTATTATTTCAACACTTTTATCAGTCAGCGGTGTCAGGTTCAGACTTCCACTTGGATTTGGAATAGAACATTTTAATGATACAAATTAATTTATTCGTAACAACATAATGCCATCACTCCGTCAACATCATAACGCCGGTTTACACCTTCTTCCTTGACCTGTCCAGGGCATTCGACCTTGTGCCGTACGATATGCTTTGGAGAAAGCTGAGGGACAGTAATGTACCAAGGGAAGTGGTACACATCCTGAAGTACTGGTATGCTAACTAAAGAAACCCTGTCAAATGGTCCAATACACTCTCACACTCATACAGGTTGGAGTGCAGTGTGAGACTGTGGGGGTTGACGTCCCCATGGCTCTTCAACCTGTATGTAAATGACTTACTAGTGGAGCTTAGCAGCATGAATGTCGAATACAGAGTAGGTAGTGTTAGCGTAAATAGCATAAGCTATGCAAACAATGTGGTGCTGCTGGGCCCTACTGCACGGTGCATAGGAGAGTTACTGAGGCGCTGTGAGGGTTATGTGGCTTGACACAGATTGCTATATAATGTTATGAAATGTAAATACATGGTCTTTAAGGCTGGTGGTAAATGCCCTGAAAATATACCTGCCATTATGTTAAGTGGCTCGAAACTAAATAAGGTAGATTCTTTCAAGTACCTTGGGCACTTCCTCACCGCCAACCTTAAAGACAATGTAGACATTGAAAGGGAGCGCAGGGTGCTATCCGTCCGAGGTAATATGCTGGCACGCAGATTCTCCCGATGTAGTGTAGATGTCAAAATCACCCTTTTTAAGGTATATTGCCAAAGTTTCTTAGTAGTGCTTCAAAAATGTTTGTATAGAATCGAACTGATGGCTTTAATGAGGTGATTCGCAAAAAAACTGCATCTCTACTAAGCAGAGTACGTGAAACTAGCAACAGCATCCTCAAAGTAATAGGTGAGGATGTTACATCTCCAATTTTGAAAAGGATAGTGTGATAATTTAATAGTCACAATGAATCACCAAAATCGTGTAACTTTACTAACAATACTTGTAAGTCGTTATTGTAATTACTAACACATTGGATCTTAGTTAATAGTATAATTATTATTATAATAATTTAAGATTAATTTTGTTGCAGTTTATGACCAAAGACAATAGACCGATGCTTGTTTGTTTCTTCTGCTGCACTAAACTAAAGCAATTCTGCCGATTCCAGAGAACGTGTCTGAAAACTGAAGAGCTGTTTGCTCAGTCAATGAATGAGGATTATGAGGTGAGGTATTCTTCAACAGATATTATTCTCTTAACATCTAATTTCGAAAGTCTGACAACACTTCTTGCCAAGACTGGTTATCTGACTAACACCTGTCTAAGATCTAGAAGTGACAGCTTTGACCAACATGCTTAACATGTGCCTCGAGGCATGGAGGGGTCTCAATATGTGATGTCCATTACCCATCTAATACTAATGTTATCTTTAACAGCTAAAACCATTAATAAAACAAGACCACTTAGAGTCTTTTAATGGGTTTATTCAATCACCTATGGTGCATGTAAGTATAGATGATGAATGTCAAACAGAAAGTGATGATATTGAAGAAGAGTTACCAGCTGTTTGTGAGAGACCAGAAGATATCATTGAGCCAAAGGAGGAACATAAAAATGATGGTATGTTTTTAAGAATAAGTAATTAAATGATCAATCAATACTTATTTAAAAGAAGAAACATTGTTTGTTCAACTTTAGTGGTGGTCACTAAGGGATTTTTTTTTTTTTGGTGTGGGAAATCATCCAATGACTTCTCCCGCTCTGGGTGGAGCGGGAGGGCGGGTCAGACTCTTACTGACTAAAACCCACACCTGTTCCTTCCCTGCCTGAGTGCCCAGGGGTGTGGTAACTCATTTTCAGAATTTATCCGCTACCCCTAGGCATGCAGGCACCGGCCGCGATGGGCCCCGTCAGTGGTGGCTGACAACATCTCTTTGAGGCGCGCGTGGAACACTAAGCGCCGTCGACTCACGGGCCTGGTGCTGATCGGACGGCGAGCTGCCCACTGCTCGCCGTCCGCCGTCACCGACTACGTCGCCGTGACCTGCTGCAGCAAGTGCCAGCAGTACGGGCACCCGGAGCGCTACTGCAGGGCTAAGGAGACAACGTGCGCGCGCTGCGGCGCGACCGGCCACCGCGGTGAGGAATGCAAGGCGGGCACATCGTGTTGTGCGACGTGCAAGCGACTGGGGAAGAAGGGGGCGGCTGACCACAAGACCGCCTCCCGAGACTGCCCGGCTAGGCAATACGCAGAGATGAGGAGCGTCTCCATGACCCACTATGGATAGAGGCGCTCTGAAGATTGGCCAGATTAACCTCGCCGGGTCTGAGCTGGCAACGAGGGAGCTTCCCGCGGTGTGCCGAGAGCTGGGCTTGGATGTCGTGCTCCCTAGGAGCAGTACCCGCAGGCTGAAAACATAGTACAGCGCGGGATAACAGCCAAGGCAGGGCTGTACATACACAGGAGCGGCACGGCCTGCGCGGTGCTGCAACACCTCACCACCGACCACTGCCTTGTGGCACACCTGAAGGAGTGCGACCTGCACGTTGTCTCCGCGTACTTTCAGTACGCGGAGGCGATCGACGGACACCTGCACCACCTGGAAGGAGTACTGCAAGCACTGCAAGGGAAAAGAGTCCCCATTTGCGCAGACGCCAACGCCCACTCGCCTATGTGGCATAGCCTGCCGCGGCACTACATCGGCCGCGGCCATAATGCGGAGTACAGGCGGGCGGGCCTTGAGGCCTTCATTGCCGCGCACGGACTCACCGTTCATAACGTGGAGGGCCAACCTTTCACCTTCAGTGGCCCGAACGGTGAGTCCAACATTGATTTAACAATTTCCACCAGGAATACGGCAGCCAAGAACTGGATGGTCCACGAGGGGGCCAGCTGCAGTGACCACCGCCTCATCACCTTCCAGGTGGAAAGGACGAGAGGGGGCGCGGGATCAAGCCACAGCGCTGGGCCGGGCGAGGAGCCGGTGCGCTTTCGGGATCGGGGGGTGGACTGGTCACGCTTCCGGCAGGCTATCCATGCGCGAATGGGCAGGCTTGATTTGAACAAGCCAGCGCCCTTTGTCTGTAAGGAATTTACTAGGGTGATTGTGGACACTGCATGTTTGTGCTTAGGAGAGAAAGGGTCACCAAAGGACGCTGGCTATGAATGGTGGAATCCGGAGCTCGAAAGGCTCCGGAAACTGAATAGCAAGGCGAGGCGTAAATGGCAGGGTGCGCGTAAGGTCGGGGGCCTGCAAGAGGAAAGCCTAAAAGATGAATTCCATACGGTGAGAGGACGGTATAGGAGGGCGATGGAGGAGGCGGAGCTTGAGCATTTTAGGAAGATTGCCGACTCAGGCAACAGTGACCCGTGGGGGCTGGCATATCGAGCTGCCAGTGGCAGGCTGAGGCCGCCTTCCCGGGTCATTAATGGTACGAAACTGGCGGAGGGCTTTGCTGCCTCAGTGGGCGATGCGGCGACGGGACTGTTGCAGGCGCTGTGCCCTGATGACGACTGGTCTCGGGACACGCCTTATCATAGGCAGATCCGGGTCGCTGCCTCGCTCACCCCGTCAGGCCAGGCTGCGCCTCTTCTGTCCCGTGACAGTTTGGGGGGCATAATCGGGAGCCTGCCTAACACGGCTCCGGGATTAGATGGTATCAGTGCGCGGATCGTGAAGAATGTTTGGGCTGTCGTCCCCGCGGAAGTTACCGCGGTGTTCGGCAAGTTTGTCTCGGATGGCGTGTTTCCGGATGTGTGGAAGGTGGGTCGGCTTCTTGTCTTGCCAAAGGGCAACGGTAAGCCCCTTACCGACCCAAAGGCCTACAGGCCCATCACGCTTCTTCCTGTGCTCGGCAAAATATTGGAACGCGTAATGCTCAAATGCGCTCCGACGATCGGCAACCAGATCTCTGCCGCCCAGCACGGGTTTTCTCCGGGAAAGTCAACCGTCACGGCGCTCAACGATATCATGAGCGCCGCGAGGGGGGGCTCGGGCAAGTATGTGTAGGCCATATTCCTAGACATCTCGGGCGTCTTCGATAACGCCTGGTGGCCGATGATCCTGACGAAAGTCAAGCGGGGGGGGTGTCCGCCCAACATCTTTAAGATGTTGTCGGACTGCTTTGCCCGCCGACGAGTCGGGCTTTTCGTCGGAAACCGGGTGGTATGGAAGGTGTCTACAATGGGCTGCCCGCAGGGCTCTGTCCTTGGTCCGGCTCTGTGGATCCTGCTGATGGACGACTTGCTTCGGCTGCCACTGCCCCGCGGCGTCCGAATGGTCGCCTACGCGGATGATGTGACGATTCTGATCGAGTCCCGGTCTCGCCGAGAGCTCGAGACGGCAGCAAAGGAGACGCTGGACATGGTCGCGGAGTGGGGAACCAGGAACCGGCTGGAGTTCTCCCCGGCGAAGTCAGCAATGATGACGCTTAAGGGAAAGCTCCAGCGGCCCCCCACGGTAAAGCTTGCCGGGGACTCGGTCAGGAGCGTCACCTCGACGATGGTGCTGGGAGTGGTGCTCGACGCGAGCCTGTCCTTCGCGCAGCATGCGATATCGATAGGGGAGCGTGCAGCCAAATGCTTCGGGAAGATGTCCAGAGTGTCGGCATCGTCCTGGGGCATTCGTTATCCCGGTCTCCGCATCCTCTATAGAGGCACCTTCGTAGCCACGCTAACGTATGCTGCTGCTTGTTGGCACAAAAGAGCGACTCTCCACGCTGTTCGCAGCGCGCTGCTCCGGTGCCAGAGACCAAGCCTGATACTGCTGACGAAGGCGTACAGGTCTACCAGTACGGCTGCGCTGGCAGTGTTGGGCGGTGTTCTCCCGGCCGACCTGGAGGTGATCCGTGCAGGGCGGTTTGATGAGGAGCGCCAGGCCGCGGCCGAGGCGCAGGTTGAGCCGATTATACGCAGGCGGGAGCTTGCCCGGCGCAAGAAAGTGATCTGGAATGAGACGATGGATGCCTGGCAAAGGAGATGGACGACTGAGGAGAAAGGACGGGAGTTGTACCGTTTCTTCCCGGACGTGGTGGCCCGACTCAGGTCCAACTGGGTCGTGCCTGATTATCAGCTCTCTCAGATTCTCACGGGACATGGATGTTTCAGGAAAAGACTGCACGATATGAAGCTATGTGAGGTGAGCGTATGCTACTGTGGTCTGGAAGAGGAAGACCTGCACCATGCGTTGTGGGTCTGTCCCCTGTATGCAGAAGCAAGGTGCAAGATGATGGATGGGATCAGCCGCATGGAGGCCGGCCCGATCTATTACTCTGATCTTGTGGGTTCACCGGCGAACTTCGCGAGGCTACGGGAATTCGCGCACACGTGGCACGCCGTCCGGAGCGGGCTGGAGCGCGAGGAGCGCAATGGCTAGGTGCAGTAGCACGAGGACTGCCCGGCGAAGCAGATGCCCTATACCTTGTGCTGTCAACCGCCCAATTGTGGGAGAGGTGTTTCCACGGGACACACGTGGCTAATTTGTACGGGATCAAGAAGCGCCTGCGGACGATAAAATAAGATGGCCAAGGGAGCTACGTCCGCACGCGCCCCACGATTCGGCCCGTATAACTTCTAAGTTGGAAGGGCCATGGGAAGGTGGAGGGAGTGCTCGCCGTCCGCAGGCCCGGGTCTACGGTGGCCGGAAATCGTCTCGCGACGTCCTACGCCCAGTACGCCCAGTACCTCTCCTGCGGTGGTAGCGGCCGGGGCCGTGAGGGCCACTCCGTTGAGCTTCCCTCACGCGTCACGCCTCCGCCTTCACGAGCATTACTGCTTCGCAGAAGGCGGAGACTGCCTCCCATTCCCTCTCGCTCCGTACCATGGCCTGAACCAGGGCCGGGCGCGAGAGGTCGGTCACTAAGGGTTAATACTACATTTTGTAGCAGTAAATGCATGATTCCTGTGGGACAGACCACAGGGGCGAAGCTGTGGGAATAAGCCAGTAAATAATGCCTGAAAATTTATTTATTTAAGGACAACCAACAAAGCATACACCAAAAATACATGTTAAAGTAGGTACTCATATTTTTACATTTTATAGTGTAGCCTTAATTAAAGGCTGCCAGGGCATGCATTAAACATAGGAGTAGGAAATACAGTTACAAAACAGATTTTACTTACCTATTTATACTGTTACATACATATGGTTTCTTGTAACATAAATCCGACATACAAATACAAATGATAACTTACTGATTAATGCTGGTTTTGATTGATTAATTCAATCAATTCTGTTCGACGTTGTGCCAACCAACAAAAATAGAAAAAAAAATCAGTCATTTTCTAAGTCTTCATGTAAGTGAAAAAGACAAAAGGAAATACAATTAATATTCTTTTTTCACTTTTGTTATTCACTTTTGTTAATAATGCCTCATGCAAGACAACTTGACTTTATGTAAATAGTAAGACATATCAATATCTACACTGGATCAGCGTGACAGGCGACTAAATTGAACCTGCATTCTGTTAATGGTGGAAACATGACCCAGATTGGTTTTAAAGCCCTTAGCTCAAAGCAAATGATATCTAGACTTACCAGCAAGTAACAAAATAAATGTAAAGAAATTTTTTACTTAAGAGAAACTAAAGCTTTACCACAATTCTCTTTTCAGTTTAATGGATATTGAAATAAACTAAATCATCATCATTCGCCTGCCCTTATCCCAATTTATTTGGGGTCGGCGCAACATGTCTTTTTCTTCCATACTCCTCTATTAGTCGTCATCTCTGTAGTCACCCCCTTTTTACCCATATCCTCTTTCACACAGTCCAACCATTGTTTCTTTGGCCTTCCCCTACTCTTATAGCCATCCACATCCATACACAAGACTTTCCTCACGACATTTTCTTCATTCCTCCGCATCACATGCCCATACCACGACAACCGATTTCCACACAATTTTTCAGTCAGCGGTGCCACTTTCAGACTTCCTCTTATATAGTCATTCCTAATTCTATCCATGCGCGTAACACCACACATCGCTCTTAGCATTCTCATTGAAATAAACTAAATATTTAATCAATTTTGCTATTTAGATGTTTTATATAATTTTAAGTTTCCATACTATAATGTATAAAAGCTACCTATAAGGTGTTGCTTCGTCATTCTGTCTGACACAGCTGGAGATTTCAGGAACTACTAATGCCATAGAATTGAAATCTTATTCAATATTGATACTTATTTGTCAGTTTTCCTAGTTATACTGCCACATGTAAGAACAATTAACTTTTCACTGTTTTTGTTTACTTACAGAGCTCGAACTGGAAAATCTAAACAACATCTATTCAGACATAGAAGATATTCCAGCGCAACAATCTGAGTCAAGCTCGGAAGATGATCTGCCTATATTGGAGATAAAAAAAATAGAAATGGGAGAAGAGCAAGAAGTATCGAGGAAACGAAGAGCCAGTGACACGCAACGTAAGTACATATTAGTTAGTTAATTATTAGTAAAGCAAATTGGCCGACTGGTGTGACCATATTCATTTTGAAAACATGAAACAAAACACATCCTGTCTGTGCCCTCTTGAGTAGCATAAACACAATATGCTACACTTCTTGAGTAGTGGCTCTCTCGGGAGAGCACACTCCTACTGCCAAATATCTCAAACACTTCTGCTTAAGGTATTGAAGACTAATTGCTGATACAACAGAACAGTTCTGTGTGTGGGATTGCTAGTGTTGTTATTACTTAACCGTCACTCTCTAAAAGTAATTTCTGTTAGATTACTGAATAATACTAAGTACTGTGGAGTCTGTAGGACTCCAGGGGTGCTGTTGTAGCCTTAGGGAGCTGTGTTACTTGCTGGCATGCGAGAGTATCGTGTATAAGAGTGACTGGTTATGGGAATAGTGTTACAAGTAAAACAAGAGGAGGAGGGAACGGACTCCGAATTATATTGATTATTCTTGATTTAGAAAAATACATGCGTCCACTTGTACGGGCCGAGTTAAACTCAAGCTTAAACAAAAATCATCGTTCTAATTAAACCAGGGACCGTACAACCCTGGTTTAGAGTTAAGTTTTTCTAAGGGGTTAGCCGTTAATGAGGTTTGTGAGGTTGCCTTAGTCTTAAAACCCAATAAAAGGGTTATGCCTTCAATACGGATATCCCATTGAATGGGTTCTATACTTGAAACCCAGTGAAAGGGTTACACCATCATTATTATAACCCATTGAATGGGTTCTTGAAACCCACTGAAAGGGTTTCCTCTTGATTAAGATAACCTTGTATAATATAATGGTTTTGTTCGGGTTACCGTATTATTATGGTTATTCAATAAACTTCTGCTAAGTAAAAGGTACCGAAAACCTTTATAAATTATGTTATAGGTATCGAAAAATTTTGGTTATTTCTACGAATAGGAGTTACCGCTGTCTGGGTAACCATGTAGAAGAAACATGTTACCCCTATCTAGGTTACCGTTTTAATACCGGTTACCGAAAAATGACCTTAATTACGAGAAAAAAAAAAGAATATTGCAACTTGCAACGCCGACAAATTGTTGGCATTAGAAAATACTTTAAACGTTACCAGGAAAATCGTTGTGCTGTGGTTTGTTATTTTTAACCGACTTCGAAAAAGGAGGAGGTTATCAATTCGGATGTTTGTATTTTTTTTTTTTAATGTATGTTAGGGCATAACTCCGTCATATATTGACGGATTTGCAAAATTCTTTTTTTGTTCGAAAGGGGTTTATTCCGAAATGGTCCCATTTAAATTTCAAAAAGATCTGATGATGGGTTTCGGAGACAGACAACGGAACTCTTCAATAATTGACAGCAAATCGACCGCGATTGCTGCTATCGTATGTCTATGAATTGTTAACACAGTTTAATGGGGAACCACAACTAAAAAGTGAAAAATTAAAAACTTTTTTACAAAAAAATAGAACCGACTTCCAAAAAAAGTGCAAAATAACTTTAATTTCGGAAGTCGGTGTCAAAAAACGAAGACACAAAACAGGAACACCGACTTCCGAAATTAAAGTTATTTTGCACTTTTTTTGGAAGTCGGTTCTATTTTTATTTTTAATGTTGATAGGCACGCGTTTGACGGCTATCACACCTGATGGTAAGCGATGATGAGGTCGAAGATAGAGCACACTTGCCTAGAAGTAACCTATTCACTCTTGACTTAAAGACTCCCAGGTTGTAGATATCAGGAAACAGTCTCTGGCAGGGAATTCCACTCCTTAGTTGTACACACAATGAATGTGTTTGCAAAACTTTTTGTGCCTGTGCGTGGGATGTCCAGCATGTACCGGCGGCGCATTGCCGTACGTTTAGTGGTCCGATGATGGAACGGTCTTGGTAGAATTAAACTATGCAATTCCGTCGCACACTCCAAAATGCAACCGATAGAAAATCGATGCTCAAGACTTTGAAGCCTCGACTCGACGAGCGTATCATTGCCGATGATCCTCTTGGCGCGCCTCTCAATTGCCTCAAGTGCCTCAAGCCGGTATCTGGCAGATCCATTCCAAAGATGAGAGCAGTACTCTATACACGATCGAACTTGCGCTTGATAAAGTTTGAGCAGCTGTTCCAGTGTGAACTACCGTCTCACCTTTGCTAGGATCCCACCTTTTTGGCAGCCACTTGAGCCTTTGCCTCTATGAAAAGACTGAAATAACGTAACACCAAGAAGCTCAAGTTGGTCGGTTATCGGCACGGTTACACCTCGGAAAGAAGGAGCTGGGTGGAATTGACTCCTTTTAGCGCAAAAAAAAATACGCCTGGATCTTACCTGCATTGAACTTGATCAGATTGCAATCGCACCATTCAGAAACTGCATCATCATCTGCCTAGCCTTTTCCCAACTATCTTGGGGTCGGCTTCCAGTCTAACCGGATGCAGCTGAATACCAGTATTTTACATGGAGCGACTGCCTATCTGACCTCCACAACCCAGTTACTGGGTAATACGATACCCCTTGGTAAGACTGGTTGTCAGACTTTCGGGCTTCTGACGACCCGTAACGAATGTCAAAGGTCCACGATTGACAGCCGGGACCAACGGCTTAACGTGCTTTCCGGGGCACGGAGGAGTCTCGGTATGTAAAGATGGTCACCCATCCACCGACCAACCCCGGCAAGCGTAATACCCCTTGGTAAGACTGGTTGTCAGACTTTCGGGCTTCTGACGACCCGTAACGACTGTCAAAGATCCACGATTGACAGCCGGGACCGACGGCTTAACGTGCTTTCCGAGGCACGGAGGAGTCTCGGTATGTAAAGATGGTCACCCATCCACAGACCAACCCTGGCAAGCGTAGCTTAACCTGATGGATCGACCCATGCGGCTGTTATTACTAAGCCACGAGCTCCTCAGAAACTGCCTGTAAGGAAAAGTTCAAGCGCTCAACCATAGCTTCTCGGAGAGACCGGATCCGCGACCCACCAGCTCGTGCGATGGACTCGTATCTCTCAGCAACACTACTGTCGTCTGCATACCCAAAGGTACCGGGTTTAAGCAGATCATTAATATTGTTACGGTGCACGAAACTAACGATATTTTTCTATCTCTAGATCAATTTCATCCTCCGTTTTATGTTTTAATCTCTTTCCAGTCAAAAAACAACAATATGGCACGTAACACTGATAAAAGATATAATTATTTTAAAGCTAATTACGACACTATTAATAAAGACATATCAGAAATAGATTGGAATGCTTTGCTCCATAATTGCTCAGTAGATGAAGCACTAGCCGTTTTTTACAATTTACTTTTTAAGGCAATTAAAACACATGCACCTTTATCAAAGGCACGGTCATCGAAATTTCCAGTTTGGTTTTCACCGGCTCTCATACACATATTTAAGAACAAGTCTAAAGCTTGGACAAAATCGAAAACGTATCAAAATTTATCGGATTATGAACAATTTTCGATTTTTAGAGCCCGATTTTATGTTGAGTGTAAGAATTGTTATGACCGGTATATGAATTCGGTTCTAGAAAGCATTAAAATAAATGTTAAATATTTCTGGAAATTCATCTCCAACCATAAGTCCTCCAAGGGTATTCCTAATTCTATGCGCTACAAAAACCAATCTTCGAGTAACCCTAGCGATATCTGTAATCTTTTCCCAATTTTTGTCAAATCCGTATATGAACCTTCAACCGTGCTTAATGAATTTTGCACAAACTCAGAATATTCTGAGGACTGTGTTGTTGTGAATACTATTCAGTTTACTACCCACCAGGTATTGAAGCACCTTGAATCCCTGGATATCTCAAAGGGGCCTGGTCTGGACGCACTTCCTGTATTTTTTCTTAGAAAAACTGCAAAATATTTATGCGTTCCCCTGTAAATTATTTTTAATCGATCCTTGTCTGAAGGAACCTGCCCTGACGCATGGAAACAGGCCAACATAACGCCAGTGCACAAGTCGGGCCCTAAAGATGACGTCGAAAACTAGCGCCCAATTTCAATATTGTCCACCTTGTTGAAAGTCTTTGAAAAGCTTGTACATAGTGAGCTTTATTTACTTCATGGTGTTATTGTTCCACAACAGCACGGTTTCGTTAAAAGACGATCTACTGTAACTAATCTTGTAGCATATTTTGAATATCTTTTTAACAACATGGATGCTGGTATTCAAGTAGACTCAGTTTACACTGATTTTCAGAAGGCTTTCGACAATGTCGACCATGAGCTGTTGCTGAGAAAGATCGCGTTCAATGGTATACGTGGAAACTTGTTGAGATGGTTCTCGTCGTATATTTCTAAAAGAACGCAGCGTGTAGTGATACACGGTTATCAATCGGCCAGTATACTCGTGACGTCAGGTATTTCCCAAGGATCGATTTTTGGACCTCTCTTATTTATACTTTTTATAAATGACATAGGAACATGTTTTCAAAATTCTAAATTCCTTTTATATGCAGACGATTTGAAAGTGTTTAGGCCGATGAATAACTGTCTTGCATTGCAATGCGATTTGGATAGATTATCTGAATACTGTGTACGTACGTAATGTGCTTAAACTGAGCTTTCCTAAATGTTGTTATATAACTATAACCAAAAAGAAAAACGTCTACAGGTACTCTAGTGATTCCGCGTTAAATAGAGTAATAGTTGATGACGAGCTGCATCTAGACACGTACATCAACGCAATCATTAACAGAGCCTGGCGTATGTATGGTTTTGTGATGCGGTCAGCCACTAAATTCGTGCGCCCCCAGACCTACTTGGTCCTATAAAAAGCCCTATTTAGATCACAATTGGAGTATGCAGTCGCGGTATGGAAACCCTCTACATTAAATATTCTGAGAGTGTAGAAAAGGTTCCAAAGAAATTTTTAAGATCCATGAACTACAGGTGTTTTCGCTCCTCTGCGTCTTACATTGATTTACTGAGGAAATATAATTTTTTAAGCCTTGCTCGTCGGCGAACCTTCCTGGAGACGATGCTTCTTTACGACCATTGCAATAATGCTTATGACTGCTCTGACATTTGCAGCAGGATTTGTTATTTTGTTCCTAGAAGAGTACAGATGCGTGCAGTACGAAAGAAAACACTTTTTGCAGTAAGAGCATGTCGGACAAACGCTGGTGTGCGAGCGCCGTTGCGACGTTTGGCCAATAGTTATAGCAAGTATTTCTTCGAAATTGACTTGTTTTGCACAACTCCCGGGCGATTTCGAAATTCCACTCTCAAGGCAATCAATGAATTGGACACATCTCTCCAGTATAACCATTCTATTCGTTTTATAGTCAGTTGGTAAAGTAGTAATGGTTGGTTGGTAACTTAATGAATTTAAAGTTTTTAGTTATTTTATTGTTATTCTTTTAATTGTAATTACGTAATTTTATTTTAATGTGGCTAAGTTGATTCTTATTAATTTTATTCTATTGCATATATTTTATTTAAATTTACTTCATTTATTTGAATTTTAATCTAACGTAATTTATTTTGTTATAAGGATTTTTTTAGTAACTTAATTTTATTTTATTCTATTGCAATCATTAATTTAATTAATTTTTTTTTGTAATGTAATTATTTCTACGGCGCATCTGTTTGGGCTGATAGGGCCACCATTGGGGCGGTACGACGTAAATTGCTATAAAGTCAACGTTTAACTTTGATTTTCCTATGTAAAGCGTATAGCACTGAAGCCTTACCGGTACTTGCAGGTGTACTTCCAGTCGATCTTGAGATGCCGCGACATGCTGCAATGTACTTTTCTGCACGAAAAACTACGGACCCAGACTTTTTACCTCAACGCGATCGTGCCAAGATTTCTAGATTACTTAAACCTCAAACTGACGTTTGGGAGGACCTTTTATCCGAATGGCAATGTAGGTGGGAAAGTTCCATCAAAGACAGAGACCTCCACCAGTTCTTCCCATCGGTTCGCGAACGGCTGGATAGGACATGGCTGGAGGCGGATCACTGTGTTGCCCAATTTCTCACAGGTCATGGCAACTTTAAGGGTAAATTATTTTCCTTCAAGCTTGTTGCCTCGCCTTTATGTCATATCCTATGGGAGTGTACTTTTTAGCAAACTGAACGCAATATTATGTTGGCTGGTATTCTGTAATTGCCTCCATTTCTGGCATTGGATCCCACGCGCGCTTGACATCCCGAGTCCAATCGCCTTCGGTATGACAGACAGGCACCGACTAAATGCTGCGCCAGAACGAGTATATAGCGTCATCATCTGGCAGGTGTGTATTAGTCACACTTTGGTCCGGTCGCTCCCAATCCCTATACACCCACCTTTCATTGCTTCGGAATGTGCGATTCTGGGTGTACCGTTCCACTCGCCGCTTATACCTGCGAATACGGTTTGCCCATGCATATGTCGCAGCCATCTGGTTGAATTCGCCATTCATTTGAACGCCTAGGTCGTTCATTAAACGCCGGCATTCAATTAAATTGCTAGGCCGATAGTTAATTCAACTAGAATCACTCAAAGTTTAACAACTTGGCGTGTTGAAAGTCAGCCTTTTGAAGATAACTGACCAAGACACAGCCAAGTGATTCAAAACTTCAAGCTAAATGAAAAAGATGAAAGATGAGGATTATTAAGGGGGACAATTTTTCAATTATTTTTGCGATAGGAAAAATAATATGACAGTTAATGTGTGTGTTATTATTTTTGGGTTTTTCCGTTTCTGAGATATAAGTAAATTTAGAAAAGAAAAAAAAAAAAATCGTTAGTGATTAAATTTATTTAAAAGGCGTAGTCGGACCCAATAGTTTAAAAAATCGCACATGAACCGTTCATGCGCGATTTTTTAAACTCCCAACTCCGTACCATTATCTATAAAAACGACAAAAATCACGTTGTATGGGAGCCTCCTTAAATATTCATTTTATTCTGTTTTTCAGTATTTGTTGTTATAGCGGCAACAGAAATACATAATTTATGAAAATTTAAATTGTCCACTATCACGATTGATGAGATACAGCCTGGTGACAGAAGGACAGACAGACAGATACACGGACGGACAGCGGCGTTTTAGTAATAGGGTCCCGTTTTACCGTTTGGGTACGGAACCCTAAAAAATAACCACGGAGGGGATGACGGGGTCTAGTGAGCGAGTGAACTTAGACCTCGCCATCCCCTCCGGACCTAACCTATCAGGAGTCGAGGTGCCCAATGTCCCGAGCTCGCTACGCTCGCTCTTGCATCCTAACATTACATTTTGTACACACGTAATCTTGATCAGTGGTATCACAAACTCATCAATATCCAATTTAACTAAATGACTAGACTAGACGACATCTAGCTATCTGGTTAAACGTTGAGTTCAATGATGAGTCGTGTCCAGAAGTACAGCTTTCTGAATCAAGCTCTTGATCCAATCGCCTAACGAGAGCCTACTGAGGTGTTGGTCGAGGCTCGTGGATATTAAGCCATTGACTGGCACCACTATCGTCACAATGATCGCTGAGTCCACATCCCATATGTCGACAACCTCGCGAGCCAAGTCAAGATACTGAATTTGCTTATCTTTCTCATTTTTCACGAGGTTCTCGTCATGCGGGACGGTAATGTCAACAATCATTGCACGCCTCTCGATTCGGTCCACCACCACTTTATCAGGCTTATTAGTCATAATAGTCCTGTCAGTGATGATGGACTGATCCCAGTACAATGTGATATGACCATTATCGAGAACTGGGTCTGGCACATACCTGTAGTACGGCACTTCCGATTCCACAAGAGAGTATTTCAGAGCAAGTTGCTGATGGATAATCCTAGCTACATGGTTGTGCCTATACAAGTACTCACCGTTAGCTAGACGAGAACAACCAGAGAGTATGTGGCGGATTGATTTTCCCGGCTGATGACATGCCCGACGGATGTCAACCGTGCTCTTTCACAATAATTCTCCGGTAGTTTTTTGTCATGATAACTTCGTCCATAATTGCATAGACAAAACCGTCGGTTTCGCCAAAGAGGTCACCGACCGACAAGCTACGGACGCTAGTTGGTCTACATCGGGCCCATGTAGGGCCCGGAAAAAGCGTCCGTGAAGTTTCATACTCTGCCGAACTTCCCTGCGTTCTTTAGTGTCAAGCACTAGAGGTTTGCGCCAGTTCTCGTTAGCCATGGAGAGTGGGGTAAGGCCCTTATACACCGCCACTACATCTCGATGCAAACTCACGTCAGCAGCTAGGAAATATTCCCTCAAACTGCATACCTCGCGGTTGTGAAGGGTCTTAGCATTTAAAAAGCCTCGGCCTCCATACTTCCGCGGGATATACAGTCTCATCACTGATGAACGTGGTGACTTTGACCTTCAATAACTGGATTCCCAGGTATGCTCTAGTGGAAAAAAATGATCCAAATAATGGGTGGAATATGTGGCTTTCGACTTCCGAAACTGTATACAGGGTGTAACGGAAATGTGTGGTCATATTTGAGGATGATGTTCTATAACTAATGTTACGTCGACCGTATTACTCTGGAACGTTCGAGAATGTGGTCGAAGTTTCCAGAAGTTTCCACTAGGTTCGAGAACATTCCATTGTGGTACTGTATAGAAGTTCATAGATGTTTCTAGAATATTCCAGTATAGGATAGTTCGACAATGTTCTGGAAACTTCCATGACCGTATAAATAGGCCGGACGGCGGGCGAGTGAGTCAGTCTGATTTCGACTACGGATGCGAACGGATGCGAATACAAGCGATTGCGAAGAGAATAGTGATTATTAGCGAATTAGTGTTTGTGTTTATAAGTTGTTGAGTTAATAAAGAATATTTGGTTAATTAATTGGTGTAAAATAATTTATCCTATACCCAGCTCGTAACAAATTGGTGTCAGAAGTGGGATAAATTATGCCAATTTTACCAAAGGACGACACGGAGGGTATTCGTACAAGGAGTCAACGGCAGCAAGACATGGATCAGAGGCAGTTTGGAGATTCCCCGATACAGACGCCGCCGGGTGGTGCTCAGCCTGCGACAGAGCCAGTCGCTGGCCCATGTGGAGTTTCTTCGGCACCAGCGGTGCCAGACTTGTCTGCGCTAATGGTGCTGTTGGAGGAGCAGGCCCGCCGCCAAGAAGAGCAGGCCCGCCGCCAAGAAGAACAGGCCCGCCGCCAAGAAGAACAGGCCCGTCGGATGGAAGAGAAGCTTCAACAAGATAAAGAGGAGCAGGCTCGCCGCCAAGAAGAGCAGATGCTCCTCATAAAAGACCTTCATTCAACACTTGGCAAGGAGCTCCAGGTGATGAAGGAGCAGGTTCACCAGCATGAGAATCGTATCTCAGAAGCTGAAGTTCAGATTGCTGGGGTGAAGAAGGCTTTAGGTGAACTTAGGGCTGGAGACGGGGTTGTGCCTTCAGTGGTTGCTGCACCTTCGGCACGTGGATTTAAGGTGCCGCCATTCGACGGAACATCTTCATGGTCGGCTTACAAAATTCAATTTGAAGCCGTTATGAAGGCGAATGGGTGGACCAAAGAGCAAGCTATGACCGCGCTCACCTTAGGACTCCGAGACCAGGCCCTAACCATACTTGAGGCTCTTGGCAAGGATGTGACCTACGAACAACTGCTGGAAGCGTTAGAGTCCAGATACGGCGACGCTCACTTGGAGCACGTATTTCGCGCTAAGTTAAGGGATCGCGTTCAACGTAGTACCGAGAACCTACAGCAGTGGGCCTTGGAAGTAGAAAAGTTGGTTCGGAAAGCATACCAGTCCGCCCCTGCACTCATCAATGGAAATCTGGTACAGGCGTTCAGCGACGGAATACGTGACTTGGAAGTTAGAGCCGCTGTAAGACTTGGGCATCATGAGACACTGAAGGATGCCTTGGCCCATGCCTTGGAAGTAGAGGCAGTGAGGCAAGACCATCGAACACACCGTATCAGGGAGGTTGTGGCATCACCTGTACGCGATCGTCCGCAAGGATATAGCCCTAGATGTTACACTTGTGGAGAAAGGGGTCATCTTCGGTTAAGCTGTCCAAAGCGAGGCATACTGAGAGAAGATCAATCCCAGCAAGGAAGGGCGGCTCGGCCAGTTCGGTGGAGGAGCGCGAGTGGCGCGACATGGCGCACGACCGTGGCGGAGGCCCCTGAAAGTATTAGTTCAAGTGATGTCGTCAAGGTCGGTGCGGCACCCGACAAGTGCATAAAACAGAAGCAAGTGAAGAGTAAAGTGAATGCAGGTGCGAATGGTGTTGCCAGCGACGTGGCCTCCAAGAAGGACAACTGTGTGATAGTGTGCGCGCGCGATACGGACGATAGGTCCGACCCGGGAATGAGCGGAGTGAGGATGCTAAGAATGGATGTCAACAATGAATGGAAGGAAATCCTACAGCTTGCTCAGCAAAATGACCCGGACCTTAAACCGATCTTCGACTAGATTAAAGCTGGTGCTCCTAAACCCAAGTGGAGTGATGTTGCGGCGTTGAGTTCAATCACGAAAAGTTATTGGGCACAATGGAACAGCTTGGTTATCCTGGATGAAGTCTTGTGCCGTAAATGAAAAACGCTCGAGGAGACAACTGTCATCTACAAATTGTTGTCCCCAAAGCCAAAGTACCTGATGTTTTACGGCTCTACCATGATGGATGTTCAAGAGGACATATGGGGGTAAAAAGAACTCTACTGAAGATACGAGAGCGGTTTTACTGGATTCACTGTCGAGAGGATGTTGAGGACTGGTGCCGCAAATGTACCAGTTGTGCGGCTGTGAAAGGACCCCAGACACGCAGCAGAGGTGCTTTACAATTATACAACGTGGGAGCCCCCTGGGAACGGATAGCACTAGACGTTGCAGGACCATTTCCGGAAAGTGAAAACGGAAACAAGTACTTCATGGTTGTCATGGATTACTTCACAAAGTGGCCAGAAGTCTTCGCCATTCCCAACCAAGAAGCAACAACAGTCGCAAATAAATTGGTTCAGGAAGTCTTCTGTCGTTTTGGAGTACCCTTGGAAATTCACAGCGACCAAGGGAGGAATTTTGAATCACAAGTTTTCCAGGAGACTTGTCGACTGATGGGTACTCACAAGACCAGAACCACTTCGTACCATCCACAATCTGATGGAATGGTAGAACGTTTCAACCAAACGTTGGAGAGATATCTGGCAAAAGTTGTGGAAAGCAGGCAAAGGGATTGGGACAAGCACATACAGCCATTTCTTCTGTCCTATCGTAGTGCAGTTCACGAAAGTACGACTGTGACACCAGCCTTCGCGAACTTTGGAAGGGAATTACGGTTGCCTGCAGATTTAATCACCGGAACCCCCCCTGATGCCCCACGCAGTGTAACCGATTATGCGAATGACTTGCGTAACAAGTTGAATGATGTATATGAGCATATCAGACAATCCGGCCAACAAATGTCTGATAAGATGAAGACCCGATACGACCGGAAGGCAAACCATAGAGGTTTTGACGAAGGTTCACTGGTGTGGTTGCATAACCCAGTGCGCAGCAAAGGGAAGTCTCCCAAATTGCAAGCAAAATGGGATGGACCATACCGAATCGTGACCAGGATCAACGATGTCACCTACCGAATACAGAAGGGTCCACGAGGTGCGCCTAAGATTGTCCATGTAGACCGTTTGGCGCGATACTACGGGACTAATGATGCTCGGGACGAGCATGTCTAAGGAGGGGGCAGTGTTACGTCGACCGTATTACTCTGGAACGTTCGAGAATGTGGTCGAAGTTTCCAGAAGTTTCCACTAGGTTCGAGAACATTCCATTGTGGTACTGTATAGAAGTTCATAGATGTTTCTAGAATATTCCAGTATAGGATAGTTCGACAATGTTCTGGAAACTTCCATGACCGTATAAATAGGCCGGACGGCGGGCGAGTGAGTCAGTCTGATTTCGACTACGGATGCGAACGGATGCGAATACAAGCGATTGCGAAGAGAATAGTGATTATTAGCGAATTAGTGTTTGTGTTTATAAGTTGTTGAGTTAATAAAGAATATTTGGTTAATTAATTGGTGTAAAATAATTTATCCTATACCCAGCTCGTAACACTAATATGAAGTACAAAAACAATAGCTAAGATCAAAACAGACTATTCCGATTTTTTATGTTATTTGGTTTCATCAATCATATCGATAATTTCATTATCAAAACAAATGTGTAACAGCACTAACGGTGCAAGAATCTATTTTACGTACCTCCTCTAAACTGCTACGCTCCTGGTATGCGCCGTGTGACCAGCGCTCGTGCGTAGTAACATTGGGCATGGTAAATTGTGTTACAGCTGAGGAAGGACGAATAAGCATTTTCACATTACGCAAATCGCAATTCATAAAGTAAAAATTAACACCAGTTTTACACTACGCGTTTTTAGTAAATGATTGTAACATCACCAAAAAGTTCACATAAAATGCTAGTCCGTCCATAACACGTGTCCCAAAATTCGGGGAAGCGGACTCATCCCGGTAGACCTTTCACAAAAACTGACACACAGTTGAAAATCTGCGGCAATCAACACCTGCGAGGCCTGAAATGGTACGTGGTGACCATCTTCGTCGAGCACACGCCACACTAGCATGTGTGGAACACCTAAACACCACCTGCGCTGCGCTTACTTTTCCTGGGGTTCTCTACAACATGCTCCAAGGTGGCTTCTTCGACTTTAGTATCACGCACACTCGGCCGGTCTTCGGGGCAGTCTCCGTAAAAACGAGCCGGTGTGTTGCAGATGCAGCGTCATTTTACGGAAACATTCCAAAATAGGAAGTTTCCGATGTTGTTCCACGGGTCTGCCATCAACAACTCCCTATGGCTGAAAGTCATTCCCAACCAACCAATCGACCGAATTTGGCAAGAGCTAGATGGCAACTGAATTGTCATTACCTAATTTATTTTGATTTTTTGTAAAATCCGGTAATTTTTCTTTGACGTTCGCTGACACTACGGTTGTGTGAGTAACGTGCGCGCCGCGGCGCAAGCGTTGTAGCACACACAAATTGCGTCATAGACGCCGCCTAGGTTTAGTACCTACTATCCTGTGGCTCCTGGTAATGCAAACGTTCTAAAGGTTCGTATACACAAAACGAAGGATAGAAATAAGTACTAGATATGTATTCGTGGATGTTAAATTAATTTTGATAACATTAAACACATACTTGATTCATCATCATCAGCCTTTTAGTGTCTCCACTGTTGGGGCACAGGCCTCCTCTCAGTGCGCCTGCGTGGTGGTGCAGGTTGGTGGATGGCACATATCATTGAATTTTTAGTTCTAGGATATGCCGGTTTCCTCACTATGTTTTCGTTCACCGTTTTGAGAGTTTGCATACTTGATTCATTAATCATAAATTTTTGTTACAGCACATTTTATGTAATCTGTGTATAAAACTCACAAATAAGCATTTACCATTAAAATAAACGGAACTTAAAACTTAATAAACCATTTATTTAAATGAAACTAGAAATGTTTCAGTTTCTTAAACATGTGATGAAAACATTCGTTTTATGACCATATGAAAAATATCGTTTAGTGAAAATACTCAGATGATTTGACCCAAAGTTTAAGTTTAGTGATAGTCATTAAAATATTGGAGATTATTGAAATTAATTTGTTATACAGACAGACAGAGTTTGTTTCCTATTCAAATCGCACGCACCCATGAATCTAATGCCGATGTGTACTAATGTGACACAATTAAAAAATATTATCAAGATTAAACCACTGCGATCCCGTGTACGGACCGTACCTTTGGCAAAGACTGAGAAATTGATACAGCGAATACAAAACGCATGTACACGGTTCTGTGTAAATATACCACGTACAAGTCATGTCACTCCTTTCAATAATGAAAATGATATTTTGAAAATGGCTGCTAGACGAAAGCTGCACCTGACTGGTCTGCTTTTCGAAGTAATCACCACACAGAAACCACATTATCTATACGAGAAATCACATTGGAGGTAGAGTAAATACGAACCGCGTTATTACACTCCTCCGCTTTGTAATCCATTTCACAGTACCGCAGCATTCAGGGGTAGTTTCAAATTCGCTGCCACGCACTGTTACAATGACCGTCCATCACCAGTGAGAGTCCTGAAGACAAAAAAGCATTTTTTGAACATTTTAAAGAAAAAAATCATGCAACTGCATCAATCTGATAATTGGTAGGTCTAATTGCATCAGCTCATGTGAACTTACCCCTAGGGTCACGGCCTACGGGCGATGGAGAAGGTCTTCAATTGATTTCAAAACGTGGTCTCTGTCTGATTGCTTTAGCTTCGCATTTCATTGTTCATGACATAACAAGTATTCACCATTGTTAAAATCTCTTGCGACTTTATCATCAGTACCTAGAAAATTGAATGGGATTAATTTGGTTTTGAGCATCATTGCTTAATTTTTCAATTAAGTTTTAGGTTAGTTTTTGTATGTTGTCATATAGATTTTTATTTTATTTACACAAACATATTGAATACACGTACATATTCATACGTGTTTAAACACAAGTAATTATATTAATTTCCCATATTTTCACAAATTACATAGAAGTACTCACCATAATGTTGTTTCCTACATCTCGCAGCGAAACACCATGCCATAGCGTCAACATTTCACTCTTGGTCTTTGCAGAATACCAGCGCTGTTGCCTTTCGGTCCGTCCGAAGCCACAGTATTTTCGCTGAGCAATGACCATTTTTGTACGGATACGACGCACAGTTTCATTTATGTAATATTCCTTGTTTTCACGTTTGTAATAAGTAATATACGTTCCGTTTTGTTTGCTGTGATGATCTCCTAATGTCATTGTCATTGATTGAGGCGTCATAATAATAATAATAATAATAATCTGTGGCTCGACTGTCAACCGAACTGACAAGAAAAATTTTCTCTGCATATTTTATCAATTACATCAACAAATTATCTTATTTTAAACGTCCAAAAATGCATACAATACCAGACAAAAACTGCAATAATACCTACTCTTAAGGACCAGAAGCGGTTATTATTTAAATGAAAATAAATGACTCATCAACCAAGAAAGTTTTATTGCTTAAAAACGTTTTACAATAACAAGTACGTTCCTACTTCTACAACATTATAAACACGACCTTTGAATAACATTACATCGACTCTAAAATACGTCAGTCGCGTCCGGAGCCAAACGAAGAAGAGCCCGTTGACAGCGCGCCATGCATTTTTATACACTTCCACTCGTTGCGGGTAGGTTGGAAGGGGAATATCTAACACGGCCGTTCCTGATAGCGTGACGTCCTCGACCGCAATTTCATTCCCATCAGATCCATCTGTCACAACCTGGCCATCATCATTATTATGACCGTCATCATTATCTGGAAATACAGAGTACATGAGTAATTAAATAACATGACCACTATGGTTTGAAGCTTATTCAGCCTGAAGTAGTTTCATAAGTAAGGATTCACGAATTTGTCCAGTGTTCCAGGCGCAAGCGTGCACTCAAGCGCCAGCAACAAGGACCATCAATAGTGATTTTTAAAGTTGAAACAGCTTCAAACCCAAGACATTCAGTGCATAGCTAATGATAGAATCCGGATTTCCATCACTCGCAATACATTGTTATCGACAGAGGCCCAAACGTTCGCTTGTCGTTTTCACGAATAGATAGTAGAGGCCCAAAGGTTATGCTTACTATGAATTTGTGACACATTGCGTCATTGAGACAGAGGCCCAAAAGTTCTGCATGCCTCCACCATGACCGCAAAACAGAGCAGAGGCCCAAACGTTAGCATGCTCATCAATGTAACCACGACAGAGGCCCCACGAAGGCTCGTCGTCACTTACCAACCACGTCATAAAGACAGAGGCATAGAGTCCGCATGTCTCTCATATGCCCGCGGTACTGAGCAATGCGTCATGAAGACACAGGCATCAAGTCGGCATCTCTCCACGGAGCGCAAACCATGCGCACCACGCAGCGCACGCCATGAAGCGCACACCCAGCGCATCATGCAGCGCAGCACAGCACACCATATAGTGCATTCCATGCGCACCATGAAGCGCCTCACTGCGCACCACGGAGCGCACACCCAGCGCCTCACTGCGCACCACGGAGCGCACACCATGCGCATCACGTGGCGCACGCCATGCGCATCACACAGCGCACAGCATAGCGCTTCACGCAGCGCACACCATAGCGCTTCACGCAGGGCGCACACCATAGCGCTTCACGCAGCGCACACCATAGCGCTTCACGCAGCGCACACCATAGCGCTTCACGCAGCGCACACCATAGCGCTTCACGCAGCGCACACCATAGCGCTTCACGCAGCGCATTCCAAGCGCACCATAAAGCGCGTCAGCACGCACCACGGAGCGCACACCATGCGCATCACGCAGGGCGCCACCGCGTACCACGACGCGGGACACTGCGCATGACACAGCGGATGCAGGCAAGCACCAGCACCTCACACGGAGCGACTGCACAATCCTGAAACAGGTCCAATCCGAGGCACAGAGGAGTCTCGGTATGTAATGAATCAGTCACCCATCCACGGACCAACCCCTTCAAGGGTTGCTCAACCTTGAAAGTTGACCAGTGCGGCTGTAATCACCCAACTCACACAACTCCAATAGCACTGGCAACAAATATTGCTAAAACCGGTTCGTTAGTCAAGCAGTTTATGTATGTGGGTAGTCGCGAGCATACTGCTCAGCGGCACGCATAATAGGTTTACCCTTCCTCAGTAGGCTTGATATGCTTGCTGTCTTAAGAGGCATGGCCTGCAATTTAACAGCGAAAATAGCTTGCAAGCCCCAGAAACTACAGGACCGGTAACGTTAGTAGGTTCCGATGATCGAAAGAGAGTATTCACTTTCCCTGGGCTCGGCCGTACCTGACCATGTACAATCAGTCGCCCCTGGTAACTACCGACTTACCTTCCCGAAAAAGGAATTTCAAACCCGCCAGAGTTAAAACTTCAACAGGTAGGTAGTTTTCAACTTAAAAAGTGTAGCCGCTTAAAACTTGAACATTGTTTGCAATCAGGGGTTCGTTCAACCGTATTTGATAAAAATAACTGGCTTTCGGTATTTGAATGCAACGGACGTTCACTAATTGATACTCGGTAACTTACGCTCAATAACTTCTAACCTCATAAGAATTCGACAGAGAGCACCATCATACAAGTCGTCAAGTTTTGCAATATCTACTTTTCAATACTTTTGAACATGCGACCAATTATTAAGTAAAAAATAATTGTGGCTACCCCCTAGGGCCGTAACAATGCGGTGAGCGAGCGGGCGTAATGCACTCTTGTGATTTATTTTTAAACCTAAACGTCAAGTCAAATATGTTTCAAATTACACTATTTGCGTAACAAAAATTGAACAAAGATTTTAAAAATATTGAAAAATTAACAGGCATGGGCCTTCTTCTAGTGCAAGATTAGCAATCCTCGCTTTTTATTTTTACTTGGCTTGCGACCGTGAGGTCAAGCAAAACTTTGGAACCCCCTGGGGTCGCGAGTCGCGACCTACAGTTTGAAAAACACTGATCTACAAGAACGTGGTCTGCCACGAGTTCTACGCAAAACACTGCCGCTTATGCGATCTGTCGCTATGGTCTATCAATCTATTTTGAGGGTAGTGCGTGATAAAAAGTGGCGTGTAGTTATAACTATCGCGGCACGATTCGTAAGAACTAAGACTAGCACATTGTCGCTCCTACGACTTCTTACATCCTCTGAACCGAGACACGCTCTCGACACTGTATAAGGAAACAAAACTTACTAACGGTTGACGAGTCAGCACTTTACAAGTACAACACTTCACTTTAACGTTCTCTTTGACTGGATAAAAATATAACCAAGCACTTAGGTATTTAGATGGCAAAAACGGCTTAGAACGCGTGGTTATCCCACTTCTGATCTTAAGGACCAGAAGCGGTTATTATTTAAATGAAAATAAATGACTCATCAACCAAGAAAGTTTTATTGCTTAAAAACGTTTTACAATAACAAGTACGTTCCTACTTCTACAACATTATAAACACGACCTTTGAATAACATTACATCGACTCTAAAATACGTCAGTCGCGTCCGGAGCCAAACGAAGAAGAGCCCGTTGACAGCGCGCCATGCATTTTTATACACTTCCACTCGTTGCGGGTAGGTTGGAAGGGGAATATCTAACACTACAATATATAAATAATAAAAAAACAATAGTGAAAATGACAAGATAAAGTTAACAATGACGATGAATGAAACAGTGAGAAGAGAAAAATGTTGACGAGAGCCGCAGCACGGAGAGCACGCCCACCACCTCCGGCCTCGTCGCTCAGCTCCGCCTCGCCGCCGCCCGAACCCAGCCCCACCGTGAGTGCTGTGACACCGGCCGTGGCAGTTGCGTCGAGCTCCAGCGACGAGTTCTTCTCGCCGCCGACGACACCACCACCTGCGCGTCGACGGGGAGGACGCCGGCCGCCGAGCGGCTTAGGACCTCGAGGCCCACCGGCCTCTGATAGGGTCCCAGCTCCCGGCGGAAGTGTGCAGCGCATGCGATGGACGCAATCCATCAATGAAAACGTCATGCGCTCATACTATGGGGCTACAGAGGGAGGTAACAACCTGACCGCGTACCGTGTTCGGATGCTCTCTTTGTTCCAGGTGCTTGAGCCAGCCGTCAACGTTTCGGCCCAACGACTGTCGGATCAGGTACGGGTCATCCTGCGTAATCATATGTTGGATGATACTGTACTTGATCGCCTCCGAACTGAAATGGGTAGCCATGTTATTGCCCCTCCGTCGCAGACTGTGGTACCAGTTGTGGTACCACCGTCCAACCATGCTCCCAACCACGCTGACGAGGAGTGTAATGACATGGTTACAAACGTAAGTACCCACTGCAATGATGTATTGAGGAGTGCTTTGGAGTGTGCTATTCGGGAATATCGCAGCATGCCGCTCGAGCTTAGGCCACGCTTACCTCGTTTGCCCATGCATAATAAGAATAGGGCGCTGGTGGCTGCTCTGGATACGCAGTTGTCAAATTACTTTGATGACTGCGAAGACCTCACCGATACACACTCGATACTGTACTGCGCGGCTGTAGCGGCATGTCGTGTAGCTCACGTCAAATTTCCTAATGACAGAGCTACACGACCGAAGCCAGCCGTGCCGGCTTGGCAGTGCAGGATCGAGCGTCGTATTGGTGCGGCCAGAGCACTCATAGGCAAACTAATCTGCTTCAGGGAGGGCAACACTCGCCCAAGAGTGATGCGCTTTGTGAGACGGGCGTTTTCGGGGACTGGTGTCAGCTCCCGTGACTATATGTCCCGTGTCACAGAGCGTATCGACTTCCTGAAGCAGAAAGTATATGCATGGGCAAACCGTATTCGCAGGTATAAGCGGCGAGTGGAGCGGTACATCCAGAATCGCACATTCCGAAGTAATGAAAGGTGGGTGTACAGGGATTGGGAGCGACCGGACCAAGGTGTGACTAATACGCACCTGCCGGATGATGACGCCATATACTCTTTCTGGCGCAGCATCTGGTCGGTGCCTGTCTGTCATACCGAGGGCGATTGGATTCGGGATGTTGAGCGCGCGTGCGATCTAGTACCAGAAATGGGGGCAATTATCATCAGCCCCCAAGATATAGCTCGTGCAGTCCGTCCGTTAGCTAACTGGAAATCTCCAGGGCCGGACGGGCTGCACAACTTCTGGATAAAATGGTTTACAAGGTCGCATGCCCGCTTGGCATCTCAGATCCAGTCTGCCTTAGAGTCAGGGTAGCTGCCCCAATTTCTGACTACAGGAATAACCCACCTGCTCCATAAATCAGGTAGTACTGCGGAACCTAAAAATTATAGACCGATCACGTGCTTACCGACGGTCTATAAGGTTCTTACATCCATTTTGAGAGCTAAGATTAACACACATATAGATAGTAACTATATCATGTCTGCCTCTCAAAATGGATGTAGGAATGGGTCCCGCGGTACTAAGGAGCTTCTCCTCATAGATATGACCATTAGCCAACAGGTTCGGCGTTCTCGAAAGGATCTGTCGACATGTTGGATAGACTATAAGAAGGCCTATGACTCAGTTCCTCATACATGGCTCATGAGGGTGCTAGAATTGTATAAAGTTGATGCAACGCTACGCACCTTCCTGATGTCATGTATGGGGCAATGGAGGACGGTCCTTCGCTATCCAGGATGTCGACAAATCCAGAGGAATAGCGAACCGATAAGGATCGAGCGGGGTATATTCCAGGGTGACAGTTTGAGTCCGCTTTGGTTTTGCCTAGCCTTGAATCCTCTAAGCACACTGCTGGAGAATTCAGGACTAGGTTACCGGTTGAAGAGAGGTGGTCAGGTTATATCTCACCTGCTTTACATGGATGACTTGAAACTTTTTGCCCCCAACAATCTGCAACTGATGGAGCTACTCAAGGTAACTGAAACCTTCAGTAGTGCCATCAGGATGGAGTTTGGTGTGGACAAATGTGCAGTCATGCATGTAAAGCGAGGGGAGATTGTGGAATCCGTGGGAACTCAACTCTCGGATTCCATAAACCTGAGATCCCTCTCTCCAACCGAAACCTATAAGTATTTGGGTATGTCGGAAGCGTTAGGTATCAATGTTACTGACATGAAGCAATCGTTGAAGGAGCGCTTCTTTGGCCGCCTGAAGAAGGTATTTAATAGTCTTCTATCGGGCGGAAACAAGGTGCGCGCCTTCAACGGTTGGGTCATGCCGGTATTGATGTACTCTTTCGGCGTACTCAAATGGACTCAAACAGAACTTGACGCCCTGGATAGGCGTGTCCGTACACTGCTGACTGCATTTCGAATGCATCACCCACGTTCTTCAGTGATGAGACTGTATATCCCGCGGAAGTGTGGAGGCCGAGGCTTTTTAAATGCCAAAACCCTCCACAACCGCGAGGTATGCAGTCTAAGGGAATATTTTCTAGCTGCTGACGTGGGTATGCATCGAGATGTAGTGGCGGTGGACAAGGGCCTTACTCCACTCTCCTTGGCTAACGAGAACTGGCACAAACCTCTAGTGCTTGACACTAACGATCGCAGAGAAGTATGGCAGAGTAAGGAACTTCACGGACGCTTTTTCCGGGCCCTACATGGGCCCGATGTAGACCAACTAGCGTCCGTAGCCTGGCTGCGTGTCGGTGACCTCTTTGGGGAAACCGAAGGTTTTGTCTGTGCAATTATGGACGAAGTTATCATGACGAAAAACTACCGGAGATTTATTGTGAAGGACGGCACGGTTGACATATGTCGGGCATGTCATCGTCCGGGAGAATCAATCCGCCACATAATCTCTGGTTGTTCTCGTCTAGCTAACGGTGAATACTTGCATAGGCACAACCTTGTAGCCAGGATTATCCATCAGCAACTTGCTCTGAAGTACTCTCTTGTGGAATCGGAAGTGCCGTACTACAGATATGCGCCCGACCCAGTTCTCGATAATGGTCATATCTCATTGTACTGGGATCGGTCCATCATCACTGACAGGACTATTGTAGCCAATAAGCCTGATATAGTGGTGGTGGACCGAATCGAGAGGCGTGCAATGATTGTTGACATTACCGTCCCACATGACGAGAACCTCGTGAAAGCCGAGAAAGATAAACAAATCAAGTATATTGACTTGGCTCGCGAGGTTGTCGACATGTGGGATGTGGACTCAGCGATCATTGTACCGATAGTCGTGTCAGCCAATGGCTTAATAGCCACGAGCCTCGATCAACACCTCAGGAGGCTCTCGTTAGGCGGCTGGATCAAGGGCTTGATTCAGAAAGCAGTACTTCTGGACACGGCTCGCATTGTCAGGCGGTTCCTCTCTCTGGAGCCCTGACCGCCGGTAGCTTGGACCCTGTTCCCGATACCGGTGGGCTACTATTTTTTATATTTTTAAATGTTTTTTATATATTCTTTTTTAAGAAATATTTAAAAATGTATTTAATATGTTTAAAAAATGAATAAACGAAATAATAATAATAATATTCCACAACTATCACACAACGCCATCTAGTCCCAAGCTAAGCAGAGCTTGTGTTATGGGTACTAGACAACTGATAAACATACTTATATAGACCTATGTTTCGTCTATGGCGCGTAGTGCACCAGAAATGAGATTAGTCAATTAGTTTAGTTTTATTTTTGCTTGGATACTAGGCTTTTGTAAATTAATGTGCGTTTGTAATCTGTGCAAAATATTTTTTTTTTCTTTCTTTGTTTCTTTCTCTCTTTCTTAATTCAAGGTTCCTTCCTTAACGATTTAGGACCTCACGTCCTAGTACTTTTTGTTAAATGATAAATGAAATGATAAATGATAAATGATAAATGATAAATGATGTTTATTCAGTAAATAGGTTACAAGGAACACTTTTACACGTCAATGTTTTTTTGTCAGTTTAAGCTAGATGAGGCCGGTGTTTCCTAGCTGACTACCTTGAGAAGAAACACCGAAACAAACTCAGAGGTCAAAGTCTCTTTTAGTGTTCAAATCCATACAATGTGGACTGGTTAGATCCTATGAGAACCATGTACGTTTATGTCTGGGATGAGCTTTATGAAGAAAGCAACACACGAATTCGAGTGGACCTGTCCAGACAGTGCAAGCATTTGTCAGTCATCGCGAAGCTCAACTCAGAACTCTGAGGTGCTCAACGAACCGACGAACAATACCAAAGTAAGGACATTTGAGTAGGCCGCAAAAAATACTCAAACTGCCAGACAATCATAAAATCTACATGAATATAACGACATACATAGTTCTCGCATTCACATTATTCTATATGAGGACCATGCAGCTTAGTGTCTGTAGTGGTCTTTTGAAGAAAGAACCAAACATATTTGAGTGGACCTGTCCAGTCAGTGCAAGCATTTGTCAATAGTCGAATAGCTCAACTTAAAAACCACTAAGGAGCTCAATGACATGACGAACAATACCAAAGAAAAGACATTTGGGTAGGCCGCAAAAGTACTCAAACTGTCAGACAACGTTGAAAATTACTGTAAAAAGGAGGAGAAAATAATAATAATAACCCACATAGTCCTCACATTTACAATAATTAAGTAATAAAAAAAAATAATAAAAATATAATACTTTACAAAGTAAATATTTGTGTCAAACAAAATAGTAATCATAATATGTCAATCAAAAAATAAAAATAAATATAATACTTAACAAAGTATTCAAGTCAAAAAAAAAAAAAAAAAAAAATAATAAATATAAAATGTCAATAAAAAAAATAAAATAAAAAATATAATACAATACTATACAAGTATTCATGTCAAAAACGAATATTAAAAAAAAAATATATATATAAAAAATTTTTCATCAGTAAGTAGTACATATGAAAACAATGGCTCATGTATATCATTGAAGCAGCTCAATCCCACGCCTTTTTGTCCTCAAGAAAGTCATTAATTGTGTAAAAAGCTTTCTGGCATAGCTTACGTTTAATAAATGATTTAAATTTATTTATGCTTAGTTCTTGAATTTGGCTAGGAAGTTTATTATAGAAACGTATACATTGACATCTAAACGAACCACCTATTTTTTTCTTGAGCCTGGTTTTTGGTACAATAAATTTGTGTTTGTTCCTAGTATTTATGCTATGGATATCACTGTATCTTTTAAACAGATTAATATTTTTATGTGCATACATGAGATTCTCATAAATATATTGAGAGGGAACAGTCATAATATTAATCTCTTTAAATTTGTCTCTGAGGGAGTGTCTGGGACTTAATTTATAAATTGCACGAATAGCCCTTTTCTGTAAAACAAAAATTGTCTGAATATCGGCGGCATTTCCCCACAACAGAATGCCGTACGACATCACACTATGAAAATAACTAAAGTATACTAAACGAGCTGTCTCTAAATCAGTTAATCCACGAATTTTCCTTACGGCGTATGCTGCGGAGCTAAGTTTTTTGGACAGTTTATCTATATGGGGGCTCCACTGAAGCTGCGCATCCAAAGTTAAACCTAAGAACACTGTGGAATCCTCGGGTTTCAACTCTTCACCCTTTATTGACACACTAGTGTTCACTTGTATTACATTGGGTAATGTGAACTTTATGCATTTTGTTTTTTTCTCGTTAAGGAGAAGATTATTGACATTAAACCAGTTAACTACAGTTGAAAGAGCATTATTTACATTATCAACAACCACCTGCTGACGTTTGAGTTTAAATAAAAGTGAAGTGTCATCTGCAAACAGCACTATGTCATGTTTATCCTTTATGAGGTAAGGCAAGTCGTTGATATAGATTAGAAACAAAAAAGGACCCAGAATTGAGCCTTGAGGAACCCCCATTCTGACTACAGACCCGGAAGACCTTTTGCCGTTCACATCAACTCTCTGAATCCTATTACTCAAGTATGAAGTAAGAAGATCCAGAGAGGCGCCCCGGACTCCGTAGTAGTGCAGCTTCCTGATCAATGTATCATGGAGAACGCAATCGAAAGCCTTAGACAAATCGCAAAAAATGCCCAACGCATCGCATTTATCTTCCCATGCATTATAAATGTGTCCCAAAAGTTCAACACCAGCATCAGTTGTTGAACGACCCTTTGTGAAACCAAACTGTTTGTTGTGTAATAATTTGTGTTTATTAAAATATCTTTGAATTTGATCTAAAATAATTTTCTCAAAAATTTTACTAAAAGTAGGTAGCACTGATATAGGTCTATAATTAGTAGGGTCTGATGTACTACCCGATTTAAACAATGGTATAATTTTACTATATTTCATTAGATCAGGAAACTCACCACAATCTATACAATTATTAAAGATTACTGCTAAAGTAGGTGCTACAATGTCTATAATAGACCTAGCAACGTCAACAGAATTACCCCATAGATCTGCAGTCTTTTTAACATTTAAAGTATTAAAAGTTTTGATTACATCATTACAAGTGACATATTGGAAATAAAATTGGGATTCACAAACTGGAACGTTTTCTTTAAGTAAAATTTCTGCAGCAGTTGGTGATGAATTTAGAGATTTTGTAGTCGATACGGGAATCTCTGCAAAGAAATTTTCAAATGCCGCGGCGACTTGCGAATCTGATTTAATGATACTGTCGTCAATAGCAAGGCTGTAATCACTACTTCGGTTGCAAGACCTTCCCGTTTCGCTATTAATAATATCCCAAGTCATTTTAATTACATTACTACTATTTTTAATTTTTGAACTTAAGTAGCGAGATTTCGCCAAATAACATACTTTTTTAAATAATTTAGAATAATTCTTAACATATAAATTAAATTCTACAGTGTTAATATAAGTCCGTTCTTCATACAGCTCATACAGCCGTTTTCTACTTTTATTAATACCAATGGTGGCCCAGTCACTGAAGGAAGTATTGCTATTTACCGAAATCGTCTTAGGAATAAAAGTAGTATCAAATTGCGTGCAATACATTTTGAAAAAATCATTATAATGTTGATTAGGGTCATCATTAGTTGACAAAAGTGGGATTTTATTTGAGAGTTTAGTTTTAAATGTTTCCAAGCGACCTTTAGATTTTGGGTTAACAGTGATATCTTTTTTTCGTTTATATTTGTTTATATTTGGTATAGTGATCAATAGTCCACTATGATCAGAGTCTAATAAATTAATAATTTTTTTGTGGGTAGGTAAAATATCTGCATAAATATTATCTAGGCAAGATGCAGTAGTGGGGGTTATTCTAGTAGGCTCCATAAATAGATTTACAAGATTGTATGACTGAAACAAACTTATAATTTTAGTGCTTAGGCTAGAAGTTTCTAACAAATTAACGTTGAAGTCGCCACAAACGATGACAGACTTACTAGAGTTACAAATTTTTTGCAACACTTCATCCATTACTTTTTCAAAACAATCATACAATCCTTTAGGTGGTCTGTACACACTTAATATAACAAACTGCTCCAATTCAATACAGGCAATTTCAACTGTCTGTTCAACAGAGAGGCTCACAATATCCTTGCGGTCTTTAAACTTAAGTATATTATTTATGAAAATTAATGAGCCACCATGTATAGCGTTTACTCTGCTGAACGAACTACCAACCTGGTGATTACTATAATTAATTTTATATTATATTATTAATTAGTTGATTTCCTTTGAAATACCTTGAGTTAAAATATTTTCCGCAAACTTGCACTGGGCCCGCATGGTAGATTACGGCCCACACTCTCTCACAGAGAGGTGGCCTGTGCCCCAGCAATGGGGTCATTAAAAGGTTTATGATGATGAAACAAGTATGTGTTTAATGTTATTAACCCTTATAGTCCCGATGACAACCCGGGTTGTCATCGGGCTTCTTCGATAACCCGGGTTTGTCCGCGGATCTTAAGAGGTAGGAGGCTGGTTTTTTTTTGTTTTCAAACTCAGTTGAGTTTCGGATCCTAAGAGGTTAAATTTTTTTCCAAGCAAACGTTAACCTTGGGTTGTCGAAGAAGCCCGGTGACAGCCCGGGTTGTCATCGGGACTATAAAGGTTAATTTAACATTCACGAGTACATATCCAGTACTTATTTACTATCCTTCGTTTAGTGTATACGAACTTTTAGAACGTTTGCATTACCAGGAGCCACAGGATCGTGGGTGCGTTCACAAACATTTAAACTCACATCAACATCAAAGAAAAATTATCGAATCGTACAAACATTCAAAATAAATTAGGTAATGACAATTCAGTTGGCATCAAGCCTTTGCCAAATTCGGTCGATTGATTTGTGCAACCACTTACTTTCGCGTTCGTGTGAGAACGACTTTCAGCAATAGGGAGTCGTTGATGGCAGACCCGCGGAACAACGTCGAGTACTTCCTATCTTGGAATGCGTCCGTGAAAACCGTCGTTTTTACGGAGACCCCGTGAAGACCGGCCCAGTGCGCATGATGCTAGAAGCGACCATGGAGCATGTTGCACAGAACCCCAGTAAAAGCAAGCGCAGCGCAGGTGTTCCACACATGCTAATGTGGCGCGTGCTCGACGAAGATGGTCACCAAGTACCATTTCAGGCCCACGCAGGAGTTGATTGCCGCGGATTTTCAACTGTGGTTTTTGTGAAAGGTACCGCTACCGGGAAGGTGTCCGCTTCCCCGAGTTTTGGGGCACATGTTGTGGACGGACGAGCATTTTATGTGAACTTTTTGGTGATGTTACAATTATTTACAGGAGACTCGTAGTGTAAAACTGGTGTTAATTTTTTCTTTATGAATTGCGATTTGCGTGATGTGAAAATGTTGTCCTTCGTCAGCTGTAAAACAATTTACCATGTCCAATGTTACTACGCACGAGCACTTTTCGCACGGTGCAGGTGTACCAGGAGCGTAGAAGTTTAGAGGAGGTATGTAAAAAAGGTTCTTGCACCGTCAGTGCTGTTACACATTGGTTTTGATAGTGAAATTATCTATATGATTGATGAAACAAAATAACATAAAAAATCGGTATAGTCTATTTTGATTTTTGCTATTGTTTTAGTTCTTCATATCTTCATATTCAATCATATCGATAATTTCACTATGAAAACAAATGTGTACACATGTGTATGTGCACGGAGTTTGTTGTTGTACTCCGAAACGGATCGACCGATTTTAATGTTTTTTTTTTTGTTTATTTGGTAGTTACGAGAATAGATCGTAAAGTATTCTTCTCCCTCCTACCCCACTCCCCATTTTGAATCGCTGAACAACGGTTGCTGGGTCAGCTAGTAATACATAAAAAAGAAAGAAAGAAAAACAAAGTGAACATAATTACAAGTGTCACAATGGGTGCTCTTATTGTCTACTGTGGATGGAGAGGAATAACACTCAATAACAGTGGCTTATCTCTTTCATTTGTTTACCTAGATGACTTCATTATTTCTTACATACAAATTTAAGTTCAACTATATCGTCTCTAGGACTGCATTTTTAGAAAAATCGTCTATCAATTCATTTTTGTGATAGGCTTATCATATACCGACTAATGTTTCAACGATGACCGCGGTATAAAACCAAATGCACCACTTCCCATAGTGATTTGTTCATTGTCCTTTAATTATAGATGTTAATTTAGACTTATTAGAGGAGCTCGTGGCTAACGTAATAACATCCGCACAGTTCGATCCATTAGGTTAAGCTACGTTTGCCTTGGTTGATCGATGGATGGGTGACCATCTTAACATATCGAGACTCCTCCGTGCCTCGGAAAACACGTGAAGCCGTTGGTCCCGGCTGTCAATCGTGGATCTTTCGACTGTCGTTACGGGTCGACAGAATCAGAAGCCTGAATCTGACAACCAGTCTTACCAAGGGGTTTTTTATGACCCAGTAACTGAGTTGTGGAGGTCAGATAGGCAGTCGCTCCATGTAAAATACTGGTATTCAGCTGCAACCGGTTAGACTGGAAGCCGACAACAAGATAGTTGGGAAAAGCGTAGGCAGATTGATTGACTTTAGACATAATTTAATAATCTATTTAGAGTGAGGTTTTGTGTTTAATCTGTTACACGTTGTAAGTATACAGAACCTGTGAACCCCCACGCGCGAGCAGAAAAAAAATAGCACCAAACACCCGAGCCTCTTATCGCAGTTTGACATGTTTACGACCCGGCGCACAAAAAATAATTTGCTGAGGTTTCTATTGGAGCGAGGCACTTAAAGTAAACTTTTTTGGGTTGTTGAATAAACAGACCTTAGAATAACATCTAAACAGTACTTGTAATTCGAGAGTTGAATTCTAATCAAATGCTGTTATCAACGATTTGTCGGGAATAGTGTCTGTTCACGTGTTAAGTTGGTAGTTGATAAAACCACTGTAGCAATTTACATGAAATTTTGCATGTTACATGATGAATAGACAAGTTATCTAATAACAGTGTTTTTTTTTTGTAGAGTCCGATATCATATTTTCCTATTATTCACACTCAAACTTCATATTACAAAATCAAAACAAAATAACGGCTTTTTAAAATTGAGTTTCTGCGTTTGCTTTGCGTTTTGTGTTGCGTCTTTTTTCTAATACTATGTAATAACTACCTAGGAATAAATACATACCCTCAAACCTTGAATAAAACCGAAAAAGTCACATCATTCACGCTCACAATAACAATGTCAACAAAACCGGTTGACCTTGACAAAGGATGTTATTACGTAATATTTCTTCAAAACATTTATCTAAAACGATGTTATTACGACTTAATAATAACATAGCAAGGAATATATAAACTCAACATATCACATAAACAAACACAAAACTATTTAAAACACACAATTTAACAAATTTTAGTTCGCCATTGACAACCGTAAACATGCAACTAAAAACATTTTTATATATTTTTCGAAACTGTATTTATCTATGGAAAGGTTTATCAAAGTACGATACTATTACTCCCCGAGCATGCGTACCATGCCACAGGATATAAGACCTTTAGTTATTTAATAATAGAGTTTTAAGCCGCGTAATCTGGTACGGCATATGGGCATGCCGTCGGGCGTTGACGGAGGTTTACATACACGGCATACGGGCATGCCGTCGGGCGTTGAGGGGTACTTAATTGTCTGTTTTCTCAGTTATCCTGCCACATGTATGAACAATTAACTCGTTAACTGTTTTTGTTTACTTACAGAGCTCGAGCTGAAAAATCTAAACAGCTATTCAAACATTGAAGATATGCCAGCACAACAGTCAGAATCAAGTTCAGGAGATGATCTGCCTTTAATTGAGATTAAAGCGGAAGTGGAATTAGAAAAAAAAGAATCATGTAAGAAACGAAGTGCCAGTGACACACAACGTAAGTATTAATTAGTTAAGCGAACTGGCCGACTGGTGTTACAACAAGCACTTAACAAAAACACTTGAAAAAAATACATACTGTCTGTGCTCAAAATCCTTAAAAACCAAACGTTTTAAAGCGGGACCGATTAAAAAAAAATCTCTTTTACAGGGTGGGCCAAAAGATATGCATCGGTTTTGGAGGGGCAGGGATCGGGATGCGGGAAAGGTAGGACGTTTGGTAGGTTCCCATTGTGTTCATGCGAGCGTGCCATTTTAGTACGCAAAATTGTTTGGATGGGAGAGCATCGTGGGTTTGACGTTCGCACGTTTTTAGAATTCCATTTCCATTCTGTTTAGCCACACTAAGGGCATTTCGGCCTCAGTTCAACATTGATGGTTGGTGTCATGGAGACGTCCTTCACGGCAGTTCATTAAGACTATGGCTTCGTGCATTGGAAGCCACTGGTACCACAGCAGCTAACCCACAATGCTCTCCCATCGAAACCATTTTGCGTACTAAAATGACACGCTCGCATGAACACAATGAGACCCCACCATACGTGACCCATGCCCCTTCAAAATCGATGCATATCTTTTTCCCCACCCTGTAAGTTCTGATGTAAGGAACCGTTTAGAAGTGCCCCCATGTCTGGGTAGCGTTTGGTCCACAGAACAGAAAAAACTGTTTTACTGTTCTATGGCTTGGTCAATGGCCTTTTTTCTTTCTGACTACATTTCTGTCAAAAGCTATGAATGCAGTTAGCAATTACTCGAAAAGAGAATGACAGTCTTAAAAACCTTTATGTATGTTACACCGTGCAAATTGATGTTTTTAGGAAAAATAGAAACAACTCTATGATATATGATTAACAAGATCTATGATATATGATTCTACTTGAATTTGGTACTTATCAGATTTATAATCACAGGGTCACCCATTGCGAAAATAACAAAATTACTCATACGAGGAAGGAATTTAGAAGAAGCCGAAGAACAACAGCAAAAGAAACAAAGAGACAAGGAAGTTATCCAGAACACTCGAAACTGTACGTCGAAACTTATCCGGGTATTCAAAGAACCTTTAACTTATACTAAACCTAGAGTTAATCTTGGTATTACTAACACTACTTTAGACTCAAATTGCCGTAATGGTTATAACAAAAAATATTTTAAGTTTAAAATATTGAACAAAGGTATTGGCAGTAATGATATAAACAGACATCGAAGATTTTGTGATGTAGAAAATCGTTTCAAATGTGATATATGTCAGCGTAGCTTTAATTTAAAAACAAATTTAATAACACATATTCGTATGCACACGGGTGAAAAACTTTTCAAATGTGATGTCTGTCAGAAACATTTTGTTACAAAGCGTTATTTAAATTATCACATTCGTACGCACACTGGTGAAAAACCTTTCAAATGTGATGTCTGTCAGAATTGTTTTAGTCGAAAGGAGGGTTTAACACGACATATTCGCACACACACTGTCGAAAAACCTTTTAAATGTGACATCTGTCAGAATTGTTATAAACGAAAGGATTATTTAACACGACATATTCGTACGCACACTGGTAAAGAACCTTTTAAATGTGATTTCTGTCAGCGTGTATTTAACCAAAAGAGTGATTTAACACGCCACATTCGTACGCACACTGGTGAAAATCCTTTCAAATGTGATGTCTGTCAGCGTAGATTTAAGCAAAAGTGTAATTTAACCAAACATATTCGTATACACACGGGTGAAAAGCCTTTCAAATGTGATCTCTGTCAGCGTAGATTTAACCAAAAGAGTGCTTTAACACTCCATATTCGTACGCACACGGGTGAAAAGCCTTTCAAATGTGATGTCTGTCAGCGTAGATTTAACCAAAAGAGTACTTTAACATTCCATATTCGTACGCACACTGGAGAAAACCCTTTCAAATGTGATATCTGTCAGCGTTGTTATAGTGAGAAGAGTAATTTAAATAGACATATTCGACTAACACACTGTTTAAATAGCTCACTAGTGTGATACATGTCGGCACAGTAGTATATCTAAGTCTGATTTAGCAAAACATAGTCGTCGTCGTCACAATAATAATAAAAATTTATTTATTTGACACATTTGCACAAAATTAATGTTGCCCTGGCTCTTGACTAGGAGAACCTGTATCACAAGAGCCAGAATGGTGGTAAATAATCTTTCAAATGTGATGTATGTCAGCAGAGAGGAGTTATTAAAAAAATCATATTCGTATAGTAGACAAAACCTTATAAGTGTGATATTTGTAAGTGCAGTAATTCAGTTTTAGTCAAACGGGCAATTGATTAAGATACACACTAAAGGGAGATAGGAGTCCTGTAGGGTAATGTTAACATCGTCTGATACCTGTTATTTAAAGTAAGTTTATTATGAATTGGTTTTTTATTTTGAAAAATATTTATTTAGACATTGCATAAGTTTATGTTAATGATTTTTGAATAAAACTATAATAAAAAATTTTAGCCATCAATATAAGTTCATGTGCATCGTATTGTATTATTGAATGACATATATTAGAAGTAAGGGTATAAAATTATAAATGTGTTTGTTATTTATTCTCGCCAGAACGGCTGAACGGAGCTGGATGAAATTCGAAATAATATGTACCTTTGGAATAATTTTAGACTTAAACGCGGGCGAAGCCGCTCGCAGAAGCTAGTGTATTTATAATTTTACTCTATTCAACATAACTTAAGAGATGGTAAATTGTTATCACAGTCGAGTTCCTTCTAAAAAATCTTAATTAGAAATCGGGAAGTTTACATGTTATTATTTAATTAAGCAAGATCTTGTTAAGTATTTAAGTTTATTTATAATATACAGGGTGTAACGGAAAGGTGTGGTCATATTTTAGAAACTGCATCTGCCCATCGATATGAACAACTTTCTTCAAGAAAACCTGAAGAAATAAAAAAAAAATTGTTTACCTCTTATACAAATATTGATCAGCTGATGATAACTTTGTATGAAAAGTACAATTTTTTTTTGTGGGAATTTTCTATTTTTTCTTAAAGAAAGTTCTTCATTTCCATGGGCAGAACTGGTTCTTAAAATACGACCACGCCTTTCCATTACACCCTGTATTCATGCTTATTATTTATTTTTTATAAAAAGTTAAATATTAGTTATTGTATTGTTATTTACCTATACATGTTTTCATTATTCTTTTGAATTCGCCGCACAGTGCCTACAGTACCTAGTCTGCTTGGCGCAATGGCCTTTTGTCGGCAATTTGCGGCGCGTTTGAAAGCAACAAAGCGCGTGCCGTCTATTAGGCATTGACCTCACGAATGAACTCTAGTGAAACAGCTGATCGGGTAGCGTTGTCGAGTTTTGCGTTTGTTGCTGTCATAAAATAAGTCTTAAAACAACTAGCAAAAGTTATTATTTTACATTATCACAATCAATACATTTATAACGAGTTCAGCTACTCAACGCTAGAGAGAGCTTAAACCAAATTATTCTATTTAGAACGCTAACGTCTTTGAAATAGATGTCATATTTGCATGCATATGTTATCTCTTTTGCCAATCAGCTAGAGATGTAGACAAACATCGATATTTCAATATGAACGTTTATTTTTGTTGTGCGTCCGAATGTAATAATTATTGTTAACATGTAACGGAACGTTCCGTTACATGACTATTCATTATCTTTTATTATTTTCAAATGAATGTTACGAATGTAGTTCTTTGTGTGTGTACGCCTCGGAACGCGGGGGTACGGAGTGCGGGGGGAGTGTTCGCATACCATATATGTGATTAGCGCGCTCGCGCACTGGGGTTCAGTCGCCTCTAGGCTGATGTCAGAGCACACGTATTGCATCCTCGTATTACGACCTCTCGAGCGCACTAGCCGAGGCTATCGTAATCCTTTTTTTTAAATAACTAGTAGGAAATTATCAATACATATTTTTGAACCGAAAATTTCAAAATTCTACGAAAATAAATACGAGATAAAAAAAATACCTCCAATCCATTCAACTTTAAAATGCTCCGAAAATTATTTTACTACAAATAAAATTCTACCAAAATAATGGATATTTAACTCTGGTTTCTTTCTCTCTCCTACCATTTTACTTTAAAAACAAACCTCTCGAAAAATAAGTTATATTTGCATTACTGTTATCATGTTCTCTAAGAAAGTATTAATTCTCCCTTGAGAAACATACGTAAAGAATCGTTACAAAGTTAGGTGAACTTATTCTCCGACTTATCAAAATTCATGCTCATGAAAATATGAAACAGATTGATTTATTTTATGGTTTCTAAAGATTCGGCATATTTATTGTTTTTTTTTTTTAATCTTTATTTATTTAGAGGCTTTTACCTTACAAAGGTACGTCAGCCTCATCATACCCTAATCTAACTAATTAAAACACGTGCTTATATTATTACAAATATATTATTGCGTAAGCGACGGAGTTAGTGATGCAGCAAGAATATTTATTGTTAATGTCACTAATTAATACAGACTAACCTTGAAAATAAAATCACCTTCTCAGCGCAAAAACCACTCAAAATAGAAGAAAGGAAATTGCCAAAATTAGCAAAGAAAGCATTAGGAAAGATAGAAAACAATGGAGGATGGAAACAATAGAAAATTATATACTTAAAACAGGTGGAACCAAAAAAGCGCTCAAGGAATTGACAAACACAAAGGAATGAAAGATGAAAAAGGAAAATGGAACCGACACAGAACAGACATACTAGAAACAGCTACATCATACTACAAAAAACTATATGGTAACGACACAACGCAAAGCAAAATAGAACTGGTGGATCCCTCGAATATCCCTAATATCCTCTATTCTGAAGTCGAGCAGAGCAAGCTATCGACACCCAAAAGGAAGAGAAAGCACCCGGACCCGATGGTATAAAGAACGAAATTTTAAGACATAGCAAGGGAACCCTGATACCTGTTCTAGCAGATATGTTCAATGACATCATAATTACCGAAACCATTCCCCAACAATGGACAGAGTCTAATATCATCCTACTGTATAAGAAAGGTGATAAATATGATATAGGAAACTATCGGCCTATCAGCCTTATGTCTAACGTATATAAGATTTTCGCTAAGATTATCTTGAAACGAATTGAAATAACCCTAGACGAACATCAACCGAGCAAGCAGGATTCCGCAAAGATTATTCGGTAGTCGACCACATCCACGTAGTGCGACAAATTCTAGAGAAATACAACGAATACCAGCTAACATACTACATCGCGTTTATCGATTACAGTAAAGCGTTTGATTCTCTACTACACGAAAACATATGGGAGGCTCTACTAGAACAAGGAATCGAACACAAATACATCCGATTAATAAACAACATATACAGTCGCAGTACAGGAAGAATTCAATTAGAAACGGAAAGCGCTCCTTTCAGAATTGAAAAAGGCGTTAGACAGGGCGATCCTCTATCCCCAAAACTTTTCTCCGCAGTTCTGAAATCAATTTTCAGAAGACTTAATTGGGAACGTCTCGGTATTAACGTAGATGGTGCATTGCTGTCACACTTGAGGTTTGCTGACGATATAGTGCTATTTGCTAAAACACCAGAAGACTTAAATAAAATGCTAGGAGAACTTGCGACAGAAAGTGCGAAAATGGGACTGACACTGAATCCGGATAAAACTAGAGCAATGACAAACGGAAGCAAATACACTATTAAACTAGGGAACACCGAAATAGACTATACTGAGGAGTACATCTATCTAGGACAGCTTATAACTCAAAAAGAACCCATGCGAAAGGAAGTGGAGAGACGAATTACGAATGGCTGGAAGAGATACTGGAGCCTGAGAGAGGCTATGAAAGATAAAAACTCCATATTAACTTAAAAAGTAAACTGTTTAACACCTGCATACTACCTGTTCTGACGTACGGATGCCAATCATGGGTGTTAAACCACGAAATATAACAAGCTAGCGACTTGTCAGTATGCAATGGAAAGGAGTATGCTAAATATCAGAAAGTCTGATAGATTGAAAAACTCTGTCATCAGAAATAAAACTAAAACTACAGATGCAACAATTAAAGTCAAAAGACTGAAATGGAGATGGGCTGGCCACATGATAAGAGGATGCGACAGATGGAGCCAAAGGGTGACCCAGTGGTATCCCAGAGAAGGCAAAAGGAAGAGAGGTAGACCGCAAAAAAGATGGGACGATGACATTAGACAAGTGGCCGGAGTCATGTGGAACAGAGTGACACAGGAAAGGAAAGAGTGGAAAAGGTTGGAGGAGGCCTTTGCCGACTGGCAAACAGATCTGGGAAAGGTAACCAAGCAACAAATATTAGCTTAATTAATTAATTTAGTTTAAGGGTAAATTAAGTTAGCAATAAGTTTAAATCCATTGTAAGATCTGAATAAAAGGCTATATTATTATTATTATATAACCTTGAAAATATGAATTACTTCGTTATAGCATTCGCCATAATTACCATTATTTTTTAACAAACACGACACCCAAGGAAAACAGAACAGAAGATTTCTTGTAAATGTGAGAATAATACGCAATGTATTAATAATATCTTATTTACATAGACTAATATCGATTTTATCCTTTGTAACGCATTACGAGTTAGGTACACTTTTATGAAAATACCCTCTGGTAATCAAAATAACAGAACCTACATACTTTCGTCCTAAAGAGAACCACTTCGCACCGTGTGATATAGAGAGCCGACCCCAAGGTGAGAAAAGGCTAGGGAGAAGAGATTCTAAACCAAATATCTTACAAGATCTTGTAAGATTGTTAATAATAATATATTTGTAATAATATAAGCACGGGTCCACCGCCCGACCGAGACGAAGATCGACCAAGTATTCAACTCAACAACAGAGGGCAGCACCGGCAACATTAAAACGTAAATATGGATGAATTAACAACTCTTATTAAAAATTTACAACAAAAATTGGACGAGCAGACAACCGAAATTAGAGATATGAAGCAAAGTATACCAAAAATTATAAACGACAACATAGATGAAAAATTTTCACAGCTCGAAACAAAATATAACTTATTAGAAAAAACGATCGAAGAACAAGGGCGGCGCATACAGCAATTAGAAAGACTATCGAAGAGGAAAAATGTAATATTCTTTGGAATAGAGGAAACAGAAAAAAATTATTTTGAACTTCATTCTGCAATAATTAAAATAATAAATAATACAATGAACCTCAACGTTAACGAAGGTAACATAAAAGATATAAAACGACTTGGCAAGAAGAATGACAACAAAGTTAGACCTGTTGTAGTGACCTTAGGCTCCATGCTGACGAAAATCCAACTGTTAAAGAATAAGAAAAGGTTAGAGTCAACACCATACTACATAAAGGAAGATTTTCCTCCCGAAGTATTAGAAGAGCGTAAGAGACTAGCTAAACAGTTAACAGAAGAAAGGAACAAAGGAAAAAAGGCATTCCTAAAGTACAATAAACTAATAATTTTATCTGAAAACAAACAAGGTGACCACACATACAATCAAAGCGACAAAAAGAAGAATAAAAGAAACCTTTCAGAATCTCCCGAATTTTCAAACGACTGTCATCCAAGACAACAAAACACAAAAAAGTTCCCAAAAAAACCAAACATATCTATCAACATATCTATCAATGTCATAAGAAAACAAAACTCAGATAATACATCGAATACTATTACTGGGAGCAACATGCCGCCGCCGCCTAACAAAATTTGACGAGACGCTGCGACCTCTCTACGACGTTCCCCAACCCGGCCGGTCACCGTGGGGACTAATGACCACAACCCTCCATTTCAACCACTCTACATCTGCACGTATAATGTAAGATCTTTGCTGTCTGATGAACGGCTTTTGGAATTTAAAGAGGCTGTCTCAAAAATAAGCTACGACGTAATTGGCCTCGCAGAAATACGAAGAATAGGTTATAACATATTGGAAGATAATGATCATATATTTTGCTACTATGGCGAGACCAAGGGCCTTTATGGTGTCGGATTTTTAGTAAAAAAATACTTAAAAAGAAATATTGAAAGCTTTATTGCATTCTCAGAACGAGTATGCTCATTGAATCTGAAGTTTGATACTACATCTATAACAATTATCCAAGCATATGCACCTACTAGCAAAGCACAAGAGAATGATTTACTTGTTTTCTATGATCAGCTGCAAGAAGCTCTAGAACAAAGCAACAAGATCCTCATCTTGATGGGGGACTTCAACGCTTGCGTTGGGCAACAAAAACCTAAAGAAGAGAATGTGTTGGGATCATATTGCTATGGTAAAAGAAACAGCAGAGGTGAAAAACTTATACAATTTGCATTTCAAAATAACCTCACATTCATTAACAGCATATTCAAAAAGAAACTATGCAATATGTGGACATGGCTCTCCCCAAAAAATACAAAAAGTCAACTAGACTACATTTTATCTAACAGTAAGGAAAAAATCACAAATATCGAAATAATAAATAAACTAAACTATCCCAGCGATCATCGACTGGTGAGAAGCACGTTGAAACTTACAAAAAGTAATAAAAGTAGAGCCAAATATAACCACAAAAATACCACCCTAAAAACAAAAGAAGATGAGAACCTGTTTATAGATGGAATGATACAAAACATAGAAAGCGTTTTTGTAGACACATGCGAAGATGTGAAGTCTTACCACTCAAAAGTAATAAAAATTATAAATGATGGGCTGAATTGCACAAAAAAATCAAAGCACCAAAATAGATACGTTATCTCTGAAGAAACAAAATCACTCTTAGATAGAAGAAATGAACTTCTACATAAAAAAACACTCTCAAAAGAATAAAAACAAGAACTCTGTTCCTTATTCAAAACTGTTCACAAGAAAATTAAAAAAGATTACGAAGAGCACTGACGAAGGACAATAGAGAAGCATCTTACGTCAAAAGGAAGTCTAAAAAAGGGATTCAAAGACCTAAATTCCACCAAAACTTGGATCCCTAACCTAAGAGAAACAACATCTGGAAAAGAAATATTCTCAAGATCTAAAATAATAGAGAGAGCAACAAATTTCTACAAACACCTTTACGCTAAACAGAACAACTCACCAAGAAAAAACTCAAAAGAAAAGGCTGAGGATCAATCATCCCTAAATGACCAACTGCTTCAGAGATTTGCCATTACCGAGATTATCAAGAAAATAGAGACTCTAAAGAAAGGAAAAAGCTGTGGACCTGATAACATCTCTAACGAAATAATTATAATAGGAAGATACCTACTAGCACCCATTTTGACGACACTTTTCAATAAAATATTAGACTCTCGTAAGATACCAAGTGAATGGGCAAAATCTGATATAATTATACTCTACAAAAAAGGTGATCCATCAAATATCTCCAACTACCGTCCCATCAGCTTACAATCGTGCCTTTAATTATTTGCCTCATGCTTAGAAAACCGCATCTCTACATTTACAGAAAAATATCAACCAGTCGAACAAGCAGGCTTCAGAAAGTGTTTCTCAACTACAGACCACATACACACTCTGGAACAAGTGATAGAGAAATTCGAAAATTCTCTGAAACAGCTTCACAACTCGAGGAAATGATCAATGAACTTAACTCCATCAGTCTCACTATTGGCTTGGAACTAAACACAGAGAAAACAAAGATTATGACCAACAACCTAGAAAAACTTATAAAAGTAAACAACAAACCCTTGGAGTATGTGCAAGATTATATTTACCTGGGTAAGAAGATATCTTTTAAAAGGTCTAGACATCGAGATGAGCTCAACAGACGTGTGAACATGACCTGGAGGAAATTTTGGAGTTACAAAGAGATCTTAAAATCAAACCTTTCTATAAGACTGAAAAAGAAAGTCCTGGATTCATGTCTACTTCCATGTCTCACATACGCAAGCCAAACATGGGTTTATAATACGTACACAAGGAGAAAAATTGAAACTTGCCAGGGAAGCATGGAAAGGAGTATTCTAAATCTGAAACTTAAAGATAAAAGAAGAAACACTGATATAAGGAAAAAGACACAGGTCATAGATGCTCTATCACATTGTCAGAAATTAAAATGGAAATGGGCGGGCCATGTTGCATGCATGTCAAATGAAAAATGGACCAAGAAAGTGATTATCTGGAGTGGCCCTCTTGGAAAACGCAAAAGAGGGAGACCGCTAGAGAGGTGGACTGATGAAATTAAAAAGTTTGCAGGAGATGACTGGTTTGCTACAGCCCAAGATAGGGAAAACTGGAAAAAATTGGAGGAGGCCTATACTCGTCGAGAGGTCCTTAACAAAAATACTAATTAATAAATTTTCATGATTTAGTTGACATAATTATGATGACATTTGACTATGATGTACTAGGATTATATTATTTTTTTAAATTTTATTCTAATGATTATTTGACTAAGATGAACTTTGACTTTGATTATTTGATTTTTATATTTGTCTACGATGACATTCACATTAAGATAATCAATTGATGTTAATTAAATGATAAATCATATAAATTCTACATTCAAATCAATAATAACGCAATCTATGTAAATATTTGTTAAGGAAATAAAAGGCTTATTATTATTATTATTATAATATAAGCACGTGTTTTAATTAGTTAGATTAGGGTATGATGAGGCTGACGTACCTTTGTAAGGTAAAAGCCTCTAAATAAATAAAGATTAAAAAAAAAAAAAACAATAAATATTCCGAATCTTTAGAAACCATAAAATAAATCAATCTGTTTCATATTTTCATGAGCATGAATTTTGATTAGTCGGAGAATAAGTTCACCTAACTTTGTAACGATTCTTTACGTATGTTTCTCAAGGGAGAATTATACTTTCTTAGAGAACATGATAACAGTAATGCAAATATAACTTATTTTTCGAGAGGTTAGTTTTTAAAGTAAAATGGTAGGAGAGAGAAAGAAACCAGAGTTAAATATCCATTATTTTGGTAGAATTTTATTTCTAGTAAAATAATTTTCGGAGCATTTTAAAGTTAAATGGATTGGAGGTATTTTTTTTATCTCGTATTTATTTTCGTAGTATTTTGAAATTTTCGGTGCTTATAATTGTGATCCCTGAGTGGTTATTCACTACAATGTCACTTAATTAATAATTTGATTGTGTGGATATTGTGACGGAAAATAATTACATATATTATTGTACTGTTGATTATAAAGATATACAACGTTGATGTGACAGAGGGGCATTAAATTAAACTACGTATACCATACGTGTTTAGTATTAATTCGATACGGTATAAAAATAATAATAAATGAGGTTTTTTTTTTTTCAAACAAACTAAATAGCTTACAATTCAGAGTAAAACGCAACCACCCTTTATACCATACTTTATACCCATTATCCTTGTTTGCATTGCCATCTTATAGCGAAAATGTACTTGTGACTTGCGTGAGAACGGCAACAACGCGTCGTATCGTAGGTTATACTCAGATTTATCGTTTTAAGGTGCATGACCTGTGCGTATAGACATAATCAGCTGTTAGGAAAGATACATCGTGTTCAAACGAGGCCAAAACTTAAAAAATCGTTTGTGACTAAACTACTGCTCCGATTTAATTGATTTTTGGTACAGAGCTTGAAAATAGTACCTAGTATAGGCAGTTTAAAGGAAAGCCCCTCTGTCGTATCAACTTTGTATTGTAATAATAATTAAAAAAAAAAACTTTTGTTTCCGCTGGTCGGTTAAATGCTTGGTGCAAGTCTATGCTACTAGCAGCGGGTGGATCGGACTTGACACGTCTAGGCAATTGGCAAAACAAAATTTGTTTCCGCTGGTCGGCCATTTGTTTGGTGCAAGTCTATGCCACTAGCAGCGGGCGGAGCGGACTTGTCACGTCTAGGCAATTGGCAAAACAAAAGCAAAAAAATTTGGATCTCATGTACAGCAGGTGAGAGCCCTAGCATGTCTTAGGTCAGGGGCTTCTGATAAATTACTGCTGTTTGTTCACTGACCTATTGTTAGTTTGGATCTCATGTACAGCAGGTGAGAGCCCTAGCATGTCTAAGGTCAGGGGCTTTTGATAATTCATTGCTGTTTGGTCACTGACCTATTCTTAGTTTGGATCTCATGTACAGCAGGTGGGAGCCCTAGCATGTCTAAGGTCAGGGGCTTTTGATAATTTACTGCTGGTTGTTCACTGACCTATTGTTAGTTTGGATCTCATGTACAGCAGGTGGGAGCCCTAGCATGTCTAAGGTCAGGGGCTTTTGATAATTTACTGCTGTTTGTTCACTGACCTATTGTTAGTTTGGATCTCATGTACAGCAGGTGGGAGCCCTAACATGTCTAATATAAATAACTTTAACTACAATTGTAGAAAAAGGGTATATAATGTACTTCGAGAGCGACGTATTTGTCAGTCTGGCCGTAATATATATAATTATTATGTAATTATTATCTGTTTATACTGAATCGTTAAGATTAATTAATGAATTTAGTAAATGACTTTTGTAAGAAACTTATTTTCCTAGAAGTCAAAGACTGATATGACGCAACTGTCACTTGTGAATCATAATTGTTTGTTAACGGGTATAAAAGAGCGGGGCTCAGTGAAGCGACTCAGTTGCTGTTCGGCTTTCAAGGCGTTAACATCTAAGGTATGATATTATTCTGACTATTGTTGATTTATTAATGATGTTGATGTATATTTATATCATATTTATGAGCCATGTAATGTAAAGTTATGTATATTGTTACTTAACGTTGTGTTATATACACTACTACGAAAGTGGTTGTTATATACCACAAGATATTTATCGTTGAAAATATGGCTTAGGTGATACATCCTTTAATTAGATTTATTGCGATAAACGATTATTTATGATGTGTCGATATAATAATAAAAGAGCTACCGTGGAGTTTCTTGCCGTTCTTCTCAACGAAGACCTAGTTCTGCCAACAGGCAATTAGATTTCGATTGATGACAAGCCTATTGGAAATAAATACATACTCTTGTCTTTGTGCTTTTCTTAATAAATCCCTTCCTTAAAACTCCACATTCACAGTAAGTAAATAAGCAAATAAATAAGTAAATAAATAGGTAAATAAAAAGGTAAATAAATGGTTAAATAAATGGATAGGTAGATAGATAGATTTTCAAAAGATTTTCAATAGACTTTCAATGGATTTTCAATAGACTTTCAATAGACTTTCGATAGACTTTCAATAGACTTTCAATAGATTTTCAATAGACTTTCAATAGACTTTCGATAGACTTTCAATAGACTTTCGATAGACTTTCAATAGACTTTCAATAGACTTTCGATAGACTTTCGATAGATTTTCAATAGACTTTCAATAGATTTTCAATAGACTTTTAATAGATTTTCAATAGACTTTCAATAGACTTTCGATAGACTTTCAATAGACTTTCAATAGATTTTCAATAGACTTTAAATAGACTTTCAATAGACTTTCAATAGATTTTCAATAGACTTTCAATAGATTTTCAATAGACTTTCAATAGACTTTCAATAGATTTTCAATAGACTTTCAATAGATTTTCAATAGACTTTCAATAGATATTCAATAGACTTTCAATAGATTTTCAATAGACTTTCAATAGATTTTCAATAGACTTTCAATAGACTTTCAATAGATTTTCAATAGACTTTGAATAGACTTTCTATAGACTTTCGATAGACTTTCAATAGACTTTCAATTGACTTTCGATAGACTTTCAATAGACTTTCAATAGACTTTCAATAGATTTTCAATAGACTTTCAATAGACTTTCTATAGACGTTCAATAGACTTCCAATAGACTTTCAATAGACTTTCAATACTTTCAATAGACTTTCGATAGACTTTCGATAGACTTTCGATAGACTTTCAATAGACTTTCAATAGATTTTCAATGGACTCAATAGACTTTCAATAGATTTTCAATAGACTCAATAGACTTTCAATTGACTTTCAATAGACTTTCTATAGACGTTCAATAGACTTTCAATAGACTTTCAATAGACTTTCAATAGACTTTCAATAGACTTTCAATAGGCTTTCAATAGACTTTATTGGAAGTCTTTGTTGAAACCTATTGAAAACCTATTGAGATTTTCAATAGATTTTGACTGGCTTGTTGGTCTAGTGGTTAGTGACCCTGACTGCTATGCCGGAGGTCGTGGGTTCGATTCCCACCCAGGACAAATGTTTGTGTAAGGAGCACGATCATTTGTTCTGTGTCTGGGTGTAATTTATCTATAATATGTATGTATTTTGAAATATATAAGTATATTTATCAGTTCTCTAGTACCCATAACACAAGCTCTGCTTAGCTTGGGACTAGATGGCGTTGTGTGATACTTGTGGAATATTATTATTATTCTGTTTATTTATTTTTTTATTTTCAATAGATTTTCAATAGATGATCAATAGATAATCAATAGATAAATAAATGAGTAACGAATATTAAATATTTACATACATCTGGTTACATAACTACACATACATGATAGCGCTGACAAATGAAAACAATACCACAGACTAAAACAAACGTCAAAACGGCTGATAACGTAACGGAAACACGAATCAGTGCAATAAATAAATAAGTGATTTTGCATTACATTATAAAAACGTATTAAATTAAGTGTTGTTAATTTTAAGGTTTGTTTTTATTTAAGTATTAATTTAAAAGTCTAAGAAGGAAATTGTAACATTATTACTGTTAATTCTTTTAAATAAAATCATTGTTACCTAACTATTTAAAGTATTTAAAAAGTGTTATTAATTACAAATCAAATATTAAGCGCAATTACATTATTTTTACTAAATCCAATCTAAACTTTATTGTAAAACAAATGCCAACGGAAGTGGATTCTGTCTTTTAAATAAAATCATTGTACTTAAATAAATTTACAATTTAAAGTGTTCAAAAACTGTTATTAATTACAAATCAAATATTAAGGGCAATTACATTATTTTTACTAAATACAATCTAAATTTTATTGTAAAAACAAATGTCAACGGAAGTCGTTACTGACTGACGTTGATAGTTGCTTAAACGTATAAATAGGCTCGCTCTAGCTGCAGAGCGCATTATCAAATTGTATTTTGAACTGTGTACATCTCTTAAAATTAAGTTGTGTGAATCATAGTTGGTTGTGAGTAATAAAAAGTGATTACAAAATGTCTGATCGTTATCATTTGAGGACCCCAAGCCCTCCCGCTCTTACATACATATTCAGAAAAATTTTAAAACGTGCGTAGGTACCTACTGGGCCCGCGATGACCTCCGGTGAACTTAAGAAATCAGCTGAGCAGGTAGCTTCTTTTAATTTTATTTACATTGCGTTTTTTTTGCGAAAAAAGCCTACTAATTATTTTTTCATTAATTTCATTGAGGTAGATAGGTATAACGATTTTATAGTTTAATATAAAAAAAACGCAGATTTTTTTTAAAAAAATTAGGAAAAAGCCGACGAAAAATTCCAACGCTAGGGGGTCCAGAATCATGTACTGAATCACTGGAACACGTATGTGCGTTCAAGTACCTTACACCCTGTATATGTAATCTCGCCTTTACAACTGGTGTTTTTCCAAACTCTCTCAAGCTCGCTGAGATCCACCCAATATATAAGGGAGGGGACAGGGACTGTGTCAATAACTTCAGACCTATATCCATCTTGCCCACGGTCTCTAAGATACTGGAAAGGTTGATAAACAAACGACTAACTCAATACCTCGAGACCAACGAGCTATTATCACCTTCTCAGTTTGGTTTTCGTTCCGGTAGGTCTACTAGTGATGCCGTCCAGGAACTTGTGGATTTTGTATCTGTTAATTTTGATGGTAGACCAAAGGTACTGGCAATTTTTATGGACTTAGCGAAAGCTTTTGACACAGTCTCTACCCCGCTTCTTTTAGAGAAACTGGAATAAATTGGAGTGAGAGGCACGCAGCTAAAGTTATTCTCTGACTATCTCACAAATCGCGTGCAGCGAGTAAAGATAGGTGATAGGTGCAGTGATGATGTTGCCATCACGTATGGGGTACCGCAGGGCAGTATCCTTGGTCCGACAATATTTTTGACATATATTAACGACCTCTGCAACCTCAAACTGCGTGGTGCTGCCACCACGCAGTTTGAGGTTGCAGAGGTCGTTCGATCGTCACCTTTGCGGATGATACGGCTTTAAATATATGCAAATGCTCAGCTTGGTTTCGACATGGTTGCAGAGTGGTTACAAAATAACAAACTAACCCTTAATGTATTCAAAACTATGTATATTCCATTCTCTATGAAAAATGATGCGACCCTTTGCAATACAAATCATTCACTAATTTCTCACACCTGCTCTTCGCCAGCAGACAATACTTGCTCATGCCCGACTCTTAAAAAAACAGATGTAATAAAGTATTTGGGTATTCAGATTGACAGTAGACTTACGTTTCAGCCGCATGTAGACGCACTTGCAGCCAGAACACGAAAATTAATATTCGTCTTCAAAAACTTACGCCATGTAGCAGAAACTAAGACTATTGACGCAGTTTACTTTGCATTACTTCAATCAATTCTCTCATATTGTATAACGGCTTGGGGCGGAGCCCCAAAAACTACTCTCTTAAAAGTTAGCCGTAAGCTTTCTTTTCTCTTCCCAACAAAAGAACTTTATCAACAGTGAAGGGTTCTGACTGTTTGCCAATTGTCCATTTTAAACACAATCATAAGGAAGCACACTCGTCTCCCATACAATCCTGTTAACATCCTGAACAAGAGACGCAAACACACTGTCTGTAAGTCTACATCTTTCAAAACCAGGTTCAGCCTTAGATTATTTTGCTTCCTGGGAGATAACCTCTACAACAAAATCCTTAAGGTCATTTCTATCTGTTCTTTAACTAAATTACAATGTAAAACAAAGGTTCAAGATTGGCTTCAGTCGCTCGATTATGAAGCAACAGAGAGACTCTTGGAAGTTTTCTCGTAGCAGTTTATTATTACCTGCTCACACAAACACACACACATAGCTACTCACATTCTTTACTCGGACTAACACACACTTATTATTAGTTATAATTAGTTCTTCACCAGTTTTTCACCAGTGTGCGTACGAATGTGATTTTTTAAAGTTTCTTTCTGACTAAAACATCTCTGACAGACATCACATTTGAAAGCTTTTCCCCAGTATGCGTACGACTGTGGCTTGTTAAATTTTGCTTACTATAAAACCATCTCGGACAGACATCACATTTGAAAGGTTTTTCACCAGTGTGCGTAAAAATGTGATTTTTTAAAGGTCCTTTCTGACTAAAACATCTCTGACAGACATCACATTTGAAAGCTTTTTCACCAGTATGCGTACGACTGTGGCTTGTTAAAGTTTGCTTACAATAAAAACATCTCTGACAGACATCACATTTGAAAGGTTTTTCATCAGTGTGCGTACGAATGTGATTTTTTAAACGCTCTTTCTGGCTAAAACCTTTCTGACAGACATAACATTTGAAAAGTTTTTCACCAGTGTGCGTACGAATATGGCCTTTTAACATTTACTTACTATAATAACATCTCTGACATACATCACATTTGAAAGGTTTTTCATCAGTATGCGTACGACTGTGGGTTGTTAAATTTTGCTTACTAGAATAACATCTCTGACAGACATCACATTTAAAAGGTTTTTCACCAGTGTGCGTACGAATATGTCTTGCTAAATTTGGTCTTCTATTAAAGCAATACTGACAGACATCACATTTAAAAGGTTTTTCACCAGTGTGCGTACGAATATGTCTTGCTAAATGGTGTTTTCTATTAAAGCTACGCTGACATATATCACATTTGAAACGATTTTCTATTTCACAAAATCTTCGATGTCTGTTTATATTATTACTGCCAATGCCTTTATTCAATATTTTAAACTTAAACAATTTTTTACTATCATTATTATGGCAATTTGAGTCTAAAGCAGTGTTTGTAATACTAATATTAACTCTAGGTTTTGTATAAGTTATAGGTTCTTTGAATACCGGAATAAGTTTCGACGTACAGTATCGAGAGTTCTGGATAACTTCCATGTCTCTTTTTTTCTTTTGCTGTTCTTCTTCTGTATTTAATTCTTCTAGATTCCCTCCTTGTATGCGAAGTTTTTTTATATTCGCAATGGGCGACCCTGTGATTATAAATCTGGTAAGTATCAAATTCAAAGTCACACAGGGACAGGACAGTGACTTGATTGGTTCACAATTTTCGGCTCTAATGTGAACAAATCAAGAATTGTTTCTATTTTGCAAAAAAACATTAATAAAAGTATCGCACGGCGTAACTTACATAAAGGTTTATAAGACTGTCATTCTCTTTTCGAATTTGCCAACTGCATTCATAGCTTTTGACAGAAATATAGTCAGCAAGAAAACGCGTTTGGATCAAACCATAGAACAGTAACAGTTTTTTGCTTTTCTGTGGATCAAACGCTACCCAGACATGGGAGTACTTCTAAATGGTTCCTTACATCAGCACATACAGGGTGGGACAAAACATACGTTGGGTTCGTGGATTGGAAGCCACTGGTTCCACAGCAGTACCACAGCAGCAAACCCACGATGCTGTCCCGTCCAAAGCATTTTGCGTACTATAATGGCACGCTCGCAAGAACACAATGAGATCCCACCAAACATCCTACCCTCCCCGCAGCTCGAACCCCGCCCTTCCAAAACCGATGCATATCTTGAGCCCCACCATGTACTTAAGATTTTTTTTTAAACGGTCCCGCTTTAATACGTTTGGTTTTTAATTATTTTGGGTAGAGACAGTAGTAGTGGGTGGGAAATCATCCAATGACATCTTCCGCTCTAGGGTGGAGCGGGAGGGCGTGTCTCTAAGACTCTTACTGACTAAAACTCACCCCTGTTCCTTCCCTGCCCTGATTGCCCAGGAGCGAGGTAACTCTGTTTCAAATTTATCCTCAACCCCTGGGCAATTTAAGCCTGTTCGCTCAACTAATATTAACTAATTAATACTTACGTTGTGTGTCACAGGCTCTTCGTTTCTTCCTTGATTCTTTTTTTTCTTTGTCCACTACCGCTTTAATCTCAATTAAAGGCAGATCATCTCCTGAACTTGATTCTGACTGTTGTGCTGGCATATCTTCTATGTCTGAAAAGTTTTCCAGTTCGAACTCTGTAAGTAAACAAAAACAGTGAAAAGTTAATTGTTCATACATGTGGCAGTATAACTAGGAAATAATAAGTATCAATATTGAGGGTGCGTACCATTTGACATAATAACAAAAGTTCTAACGATCACATGACCTAATTTAATTTAATATATTTTTTTTAGTATTACGATGAAATGATATAATGAATTATTGATATAATTTCAGTTTACCTAATTTTATATGGTTTAATAAACATTTTCTATAATGCACATTTGAAATAATATATAAAAAAAAATCTTTTGGTCTAACGTTTAATATGTACTCGTATATTGTTTATTTAATCGAAAATCATTAGGTCTTACGTTTAATATATATAAAAAACGTCACTATGGTTAACACCCCGACTCAGAGTACCCCGAATCGGATAGGTTAGGTTAGAAGGCTAGGGCGGGAGCTCCGCTCCGTTTCACTCCCGCCTTAGCCTTCGTGGTTATTTTTTTTAAACCACCCAGAAATAGGAGCCCCGCCAAGCGGTGCTCCGTCGACCTATCTTAGCACAGGTGGTAATCAGTTACTAGTTATGTTCGCTCGCCAACTCCACTGAGGAGAAAGCAAACGTGTTTGCCTCTCTGTTTGCGGAATCTTCGCGTCGTGTTTAAAGAAGAAGAAATTTATTCTCATAAAAGACTATAGTCACTTACATGAGAAATACAGTAAAATAGTACATGTTACTGGAATATTCGTCGTTCGATTTTTTTTTTGTATAGGTAGGTACTTCTATAATGCATTCAGTAATAGTTGGCTGCTATTGGAGTTTAACTATATTTTTCGACTACATGTCGAGCAAGTTGTACTTTCAATACATTATAGGAGCTTACATTTTTAATGGACGACGGTAGCTTATTGTAAATATCTGCGCCTGCATATGTAAACATTGATTTGCCAAGCTTCGTTCTTGTCTTGGGTATAACTAAAAAACTCGCTCGGCGTGAACTTCGCTGTGTTTGTTGTTTCAACCGTACAAAGGATAAGTTAGTATGGAGAGATTTATTTAATATTTTTTGAACAAGCATGCAAGTATGATAAATATATAATTGTTTTATGTTCATTAGTTAAAAAATATGTCCTCTTATTGGAGCCAAGTCCTTCGCCGTGTGTGCAATTTGTTTTGCTGTGGGCCTTATACAACATCTGTATCGTCTATTGCGTCTGAAACTCACACTGAAGAGTAAGTATTAACATCCGAATGAATAGTTCATGCATTATTGTATTTATTAGGTACTTATTATTAATTATGTTTTGTTCATTTCAGACCCGTATATCAAAGATTAGACGAGGCCCACGACACGGTGGGCACGCTGCGGTTGGTGATGGAGTCGGTGGAGCAGGTATATACCTACCGTTATTTATTGGACTCCACGCGTACAATATGTACCTTACTGATTAAATATTATGATTTCATTATTTGTTTTACTTCGACAGATTCGTAAGCTGTTGGTTCCAATCGCCAACGTGCCGGACCGCATTCGGCGATTGGAACAAAACTTACATCCGCTGCTGGTGTACAGGCCGGAAGACGGAGAGTACATGGACATGCTGTAAGTACCTACATACTTGTTCAACAGCACATACATGATCTGCCAACTCATAGTTTAATTGTTTAAATTGACCAGCCCCTTATACAAAATACTTTTCTGTTAGTGTTCACGCTAATTATTAGTACAAAATGTATGGCAATGACATTACCTTCGGAGAGAATTGTCGCGTGACTCACGTCCAGGTAATGTCATTCCCATGCATTTTGTACTGCGGACGGCGAGCAGTGGGTAGCTCGCCGTCCGATCAGCACCAGGCCCGTGAGTCTACGGCGCATAGTGTTCCACGCGCACCTCAAAGAGATTAGTGTCAGCCACCATTGACGGGGCCCATCTTGGCCGGTGCTTGCATGCCTAGGGGTAGCGGATAAATTCTGAAAATGAGTTACCGCACCCCTGGGCACTCAAGCAGGGAAGGAACAGGGGTGGGTTTTAGTCAGTAATATTCTGACACGGCCTCCCGCTCCACCCAGAGCGGGAGAAGTCATTGGATGATTTCCCACCCCCCCAAAAAAAAAAACATTTTGTACTAAGCGTTAACGTGAACGTTAACAGAAAAGTATTTTGTGTCAGGCTGCAGTGGCCTTTTTCTGGACATTGTTCTCGCATGTAATATTAATTACATTTTTTGTACACAAGTAAGTCGTAAAGGAACTCCTTTGTCTGCACTAAGACTCTCATTTGGTCCGTTGTGCGGGGCCTTCTTCTTTTTGTACTCAAAACAATGTAAATAATCTTATGATTTGGAATGGCTATGAAATTACTAGTGGTCAGGTGATGCCTATTCTAAAGCAAATCAGTACTTTCGAGTTAATTTTGAGACATACTATTTCCTGTCACAATAAAAAACATAATCCCTCCAACTATGTCTTAAAAGTAGATCTACCGGTAGTAGTTAGGATACCTTACTGCCTCTCCTCTCAAGGACTGTAATGTATTATTCTACTATTTTTACCTAAGAACATTCAAAAATAAAAAAATAAAAAATAAAGTAGGTCTACCGGTAGTAGTTAGGATACCTTACTGCCTCTCCTCTCAAAGACTGTAATGTATTATAGGGACCTGGAGCACCTTCTCTTAGTGCAGGGTCCCTGTAGATTCTTTATACGCGTCTAGAGGCTGTCGTACTCACTGGCAGCGCGAGAGTGTGGTGTACGAGAGTGACTGCTTATGTGTGTAGTGTTATAAAAGAAAGAGGGATGTCGCACTTATACGTTATATTGAACAATAAAAATAATACATGTGCCCTGTTCGGACGGGCTAGCAGAAGTCAACTCAAAAACAAAAGTCTTCCTTATTCTTCTTAATCAATCGGCGTTCCAAGAGTTTCTAGAATGTTCCAAACTTCCAACGTGCCAGTCTCCACCATAAGGTCGCCAACATAAGGTCGTCACATGAGCTACGCCCCTACGAATAGAAGCGCATACGCTAGTAAGTCTTCTATTCAATTAAATATTTGAAAAGCCGATTGAGGCCTACCTAATCCTACTGCGAAAGCCCTACCTGCGTGAGGAATTATGGAGATGCAGAAGTCCATCTATGGATAGCCATACTGCACCCCGAGTAATGTGGTCAGCTTTCTTTTTATTAATTTGAGCCATTCGGCACACCACATGTCCTGGCAATGCACATGGCTTCAGTGAGGCAAAACCTCACTAAAAGCCACACTGCTCTGCTAAATTTTCTGACCTAAGATGCTCTAGTTAGCATCTACCCAGAAGGGGTTTACAAAAATAAAATTCAAAACTGTAATAATTTTAACTCCATTGGACGCTTCTGAAGACCAGGAGAAAAAACGATCACTGTTATGAACACCTACTCACTGTTCCTGAACTTCCCCCAGAGTGCTCCATAAATATAACTTGAAAAATACTCTCTAAATTAATCATTGATAAAAATTGCCACGGGCTCGGTAATACCATACAGGATCAACTCGACCCCACTTTGCGAAGGCATTATACCCCATAAACAAAGCTGGTATAAACCGACAACTTACCCGTACAATCCTCCCTAGGAGAGTGGATCGCAATCCCTCTGCCTCCTACCTATAGTAATATCTTTATTAAAATCGCACTCTGGAGAAACTCATACCTATTTCTCACTAATAATCGCCTAACAAACTTATTTCCCTGCTCATGGTATGTGGTCACATCTCCCATCGGTCTTCAGTCACGTCCGTACAGCTCATCATTTCGATTACATGAAACACACAAAAACACAACGATTAATATCACATAAAAAACAAAACAAATGAGAACCTCCTACTTTTGAAGTCGGTTAAAATTTAAACTTTTTCTACATTGTCAACCGTACTAACGTTGACGTACCAGATATCTGACAATTATTTCTCATGTCAAATGATATCTGACACCACTGTCTATTCTCTAAAATGTTTTTCAAAAGAATAAAATAATTTTCAAAAAAACAATTTATAATTTTTTTCTTAAATTTCCAAAACTTATATTTAATTACGGAATACTGCTTTAATAAATAGTTTACAAGCAATTCCTGACTTCTTTCGCATATTTTTATTTTTATCGAAGAATTTGGATCATCGTAATTACGAGTACTACATCCATACCTTATATTTATGGTCGAAAACTTGTTTGTTACGTTGCTATGACAATACACGTCAGCTAGAATAAATAAAATTGATACAAAAATAATTTTATGTTTATCAAAAAAATGGAAACTATCCCTCTTCGTAAAATACGGGAGGGCACACATCTCCTCCTCCAGCATATTCTGTGAAAAATGCCGTTCCGCTTGCTGTGGAATGTTGTGACATTGTGAAGTGATATTTATGATGCAGTTTTCATCCCGATAGATATCCGCTGGACTATCACCTATTGGAACAATAATAATAGAAGGATTTTGCATGACTTCCACTGGTACGCACAGCTGTTTGGACTCCACCGCCATTTCGAAGCTCTCCTGCTCGCAAATATCAGTAGAAACACACTCAACCTGATCAACATTATCGTCACAAGAACCATGTGTCTCCGACGGAACTTCCACTTCACAGCTCTCCATAATGACGACATCAGCCGAAACAACTTCTAAACAAATAAAATTTTCATTCGACTCGTGCTCGCCATTTGTTTCTTTTGATAAAATTGTTTCTTGATTTTCTGGAATATTACTAATAGGAATAACCGGAAAGAACTGACCCGATTCTATATCTTCATCTACGTAATCCTTGTTCGCCTCAGCATCAACTTGTCTGCCATCGTCATAGCCTCGGTCATCATCGTCTAGACCGCACTCCTCACTTTCTTGGACATCATTGACTAGGCCGGCTTCAGCGCAGCTCTGGTCATCATCGTCCTCCTCATTTACTTTGATTGTTGAGCTAGAAAACAAATCTGCATGATTATTTTCGCTCACACTATCCTCGGACTGTTCATCCGCCTCGGACACAACGTCCGGCCTCTCAAGATTATAAAAACACTGATTGATTCTCTGCTTGCAAGACACACACTTGCATGGGAATTCTCTCCTAAGCTCCGCGCACAGCGTGTCAAATTCCATTTCATATTGGAACGTATATCTAAAAAAGTGCTGGGCAGCTCCTTTTAACCAAACACCAAGAATTAACGAATCTCTTTCGCCACCCCTTGGCAATGGCCATCGACACAAACTCGTCGATGAATTCTTCGAGGCACACTTCATACGTGTGTCCCAAAAAGTATCGCATTTTCCTCTTTTTATATTATTTAACACTTATTAAAAACAGAACCACTCAGCTTGGACTATACTCCTCTTATCCTGGTGCTGTCACTGCATCAGTCCTCCGTTTGTCCACCGCACACCGTTACCGTCAATACGGCGCTCGTACCCGGCGCTCGCCGCCACTTATAGGGACCTGGAGCACCTTCTCTTAGTGCAGGGTCCCTGTAGATTCTTTATACGCGTCTAGGGGCTGTCATACTCGCTGGCAGCGCGAGAGTGTGGTGTACGAGAGTGATTGCTTATGTGTGTAGTGTTATAAAAGAAAGAGGGATGTCGCACTTATACGTTATATTGAACAATAAAAATAATACATGTGCCCTGTTCGGACGGGCTAGCAGAAGTCAACCCAAAAACAAAAGTCTTTCTTATTCTTCTTAATCAATCGGCGTTCCAAGAGTTTCTAGAATGTTCCAAACTTCCAACGTGCCAGTCTCCACCATAAGGTCGCCAACATAAGGTCGTCACAGTATTATTCTACTATTTTTACCTAAGAACATTCAAAAATAAAAAAAGAAGAAATAAAGTAGGTCTACCGGTAGAAGTTAGGATACCTTACTGCCTCTCCTCTCAAGGACTGTAATGTATTATTCTACTATTTTTACCTAAGAACATTCAAAAATAAAAAAGAAGAAATAAAGTAGGTCTACCCGTAGTAGGTAGGATACCAAACTGCTTCTCCTCCGAAGGACTGTAATGTTTTATTCTACTACATATTTTTACCTAAAAACATTCAAGGATGTTTGTTACATTTTAGTTTTCAATGTAGGTTCACGGTCAGAAGTTTTTTTATATACAAATCATAATTTTCTTTGCAGGAACGGACCCGGGCCAGCATCAGCAGCAGCAGCTCGACCGCCTGAACCACCACCAACTCGCAGCGTGTGGCAGACTTGGCTCCAAGAGCGTGTTGATTATGGGGAGCCCTGGTGATCGTTCTTGTCCAAGCGACTCATCAGGGCTCCCCCAATATACTATGAACTTTTTCTCAAGTTTTTTATTTCATATTCATTACCCTTTGTTTCTAATTCCCATCACACACTCTAACTGGTCAATTTTTTTTATTTATTTCGTTTATTCATTTTTAAATACATATAAATTATATTTTTAAATATTTCAATGAAAAAATAAAAAAAAACATTTAAAAATATAAAAAATATTTATTATTATAAATATTTTTTGCTTTAGCTCATTATGCTAAAGCAAATAAAAAAAAATACTGTAACTGGTCGATTTTGATTATTTATTTATTATTGTAACACACGTACTTAGAGTTAATTAAGAACACAGCCTGTCAATTAGTATACCCTTAGATCATCTATATTATAATAGTCCCGCCGGACGCTGCGAGATGGCGCTGTACAAATACGTCACAATTCTGGATCACGGTGTTAAGATTCTCCGTGAATTAGTGATCTTCGACAGATTAATTATGGCTCCTCAGGATCGCCTGTTGCCAAGCCGAGCAGACGTGTCCGCACTCTGCTCCTCCGCTCGGTCCGCTCTCTTCGCCGGTTCTCCCTGTGTGCTGTCGTAGGTGCTGGTTTCGGCTGGCGCTTGCGGGAGTGCGCAGGGGTAGCCGCCCCATCGCTGCCCAGTGGGGTAAAACCCATTGTTGCGGTCGCGGACGTGGAGGCAACATCCTGTTTCTTACTGCCTAAAACACTCGTGTTTCTACTAAAACATGCCATCGAAGGGGAGGTCCGGTGCCCGTCGCTCTGTGGGGCAGGGGGCCGGGCCGTCTGCACCACCACCGGATCGTCCGGTGACGGGCCGGACGCAGCAGCCCCCAGCAAGAGGGGACGCATCGCCCGGCGCATTATCGGCCGAAACACCCGCTGCACCATCATCATTCACCTCAAGAACGGCCGCCACCGGCCCGCCGACGACACCTGCGACTGCGCGCGTTTCGCCGGCGCCGTTGCTGAGCCGGCAGCCGGCCGTACCGGTTCGCCCATCGGCCTTCCGCCCCGTCCCTATGCAGGCACCGGCGCCTGCCGCGTCGACGAGTCGGCCGCGCGCCCCGGGCGCGACACGCACCCCCGCCGCCTCGTCGGGGGCGCGCGCCGCCGCGTCGACTGCGCGCACCGCTGCGCTGCCAGCTAGGCCGGTGCGTAAAAAGGAGCCCCGAGATGCCACGTCGTGCCGCGACGTGAGGCCGCAGGCGCCGCGCATCGCTGCGCAGACTGCGAGCCCTACCGCTCGCCGTGGCCACCGCCACGCCGAGCGCGCCCGCACCCGCGCACCGCTACCCCCGTGCTGCCTGACGTCGAGCTGACGCCCCCCCCGTTAGCTCCATCACCGCAATCATCACGACGCCCGCCACCGCCGTTCACGCCGCAAGTTGTGGCGACCACCAGCGCTTTCACCGTCGCCGCCTAGGGGCTCCGCCCAAGACTCCCCCGCGATGTCGACATGTTTTTCCCCTCGCAAGAGCGAATGGTCAGACATGTCGGCGTCGGAGGGCGAGACGGAAGCGGAGTCCCTAGCTCGATTTATCCTGGGGCCCACACTCGGGAAGAAACGCGGGTCACCCGCGACTCGCCCAGTGCGGAGACCCAGGAGTCCCGACGAAGAGGAGGTAGAGGAGGAGGCAAAGAGGCGCCAGCTGCGGCGCACACCGCGCGAGCGCAGCGAGGCTGAGCAGCCGTCGTTCGCTTCCATCGCGAGCACCTCGTCACCGCCATCAGCCACCCAGCGAACTTCGCCCGCGACGGCCGCCGCGCAGCGCGGCACCACCTCGGGCCAAATACCAGCACCAGCACCACCTGCAGGGAAGAAGCCGCGGTACTCGCCGCTGGTAGTGGAGAAGTTGCCAGACTGGCAGGTCCACTTCAGGGCCTTGCGAGATCTTCTGGGCCGCCCGCCGACTGCTCGCCCTTATCAGGGCGGCATTTGATTCCTCCCCGGCAACGAGGAGGAGTACCGGGTGGTCCAGAGGTACTTGTGCGGCCTGGAGAGGGAAACCGGCCTAGTCTGGTTTTCCTATTCGCTGCCAGCGGAGAAAGGGTTTAAAATAGCCATCCGCGGGCTGCCGGCGGACACGGACCCGGCAGCCATAGAAGAGGAGCTCCGCAGCCTGGGGTTCGAGCCACAATACGTGCGGAGCATAAAGGCCCGCCAAGGACGCCCAGGCTGCATCTATCACGCCGTGCTGAAACACCAGCCCGACGTACGGCGGATATATGACGTCACCTCACTGCTGCTGATGGGGGGCGTCACGATAGAGGGATGGCGCGGGAAGAGGGATCCCGCACAATGCCACCGTTGTCAGCAGTTCCGGCACTCTTCGCATCAGTGCCACCGTCCGCTCGCTTGTGTGCGATGCAGGGCTGGGCACGTCGCACGCGAGTGCCCCCGGCACCGTACGGAGCCGGCATCGTGCGCCAACTGCGGTGGGCCACACCCCGCGTCGCACCGTGAGTGCCCTGTATTTCGCAGGGAGCTCACGAACGGGCGTGCGGGCACGGTGGCGCTGACGTACAGAGTTGCCCGGTCTGCCACTGCCGTGGCCCAGGCCACCACTACAGACGTCCACGAGGCCCGCAGCACCACCCTCATGGCGGCAGCAAACGGGCCCACCAGCCGAGACGCAGCCCCTCCGAGGAAGAGGAAGAGAAAGAGGAAGAACCGTGGAGGGAAGCCCCCTCCACCCACCGATATCCAGCAGCTCCAACACATGAGTCGGAATCCACCCGGGGCGGCCTCTGTATCAGAGGTCGTCCCTACGGTAAAGGTTTCGACCATGTACCAAAGCTTCCATCAACGGGTGCCAGAGGGCGCCACCGCTGCCGTCTTCCAGCAAGACACCGCCAGGCATCGCCATCATGCGCCACTAGGCGCAACTGCGTCCACCATCGCGCAGCCGGAGCTCCATCAGCGGGCCACTGGCCTCCTGCTGGACCTAATTAAGGCCATCAGGAGGGGCCAAGACCCGCTCATCACCGTGCTGGAGGGCATGGTGGCCATCCTGGCCCTGTACCAGGGCGGGACCGCCGCCTGCAGCCAGCCGCCAGTCGACGCCGAGTAAGTCGTTTCACCCACACGCGACCTACTCGCACAAGAACACTCAACAATAGTACATACGCTGTGCGCGACGTGTTCTAAGTTAATATAGGCACGTCGCGTAACATAAGCCACACACTCATGACTCCACACACACGTGAACTCTCGCATTGTATGCGTGGCTTGTTACGCGCATACAATGTATACATGGACGGTGTTACACACTCAATACCGCCCACACATACACCTACGGCTCCGCGGTCCGGACGGCAACCGGCTAGCTCTGGAAACCGGGCGGACGGGGCCCACTCACTAAATGCTGTGGGCTCACCGTAAGCCGGCGGCCTTGTGCTGGTCGTCATCCGCTGGGCCTCCTCCAGGGAACTGGGGGTCTCACCTGGCGGTGACTAACCGCCTAGCTGCCGTGAACATACGTTTCGAGCCTACAGCATTACACATAGCAATACACATGGGTGATTGCTACGAGAACCTCGGCAGGCGCTAATCGCCGGTTTGGTAGGTTCTTGTGCAGTCACCCTAAAACCTCCATCCCGCTAACTAGGATGAGAGGCTATGCCTATTTCGTCCGTCGCGCCCCTTGCGGGGTAGCAGCGATTTCCCTCCAGTTGGCTCCTCAACACTAGATGGAGTTGTACAATTACGTCATAATCCTGAATCGCGGTGTTAAGATTCTCCGTAACCTAATGACCCCCTAAGGGAATTGTAAGTCTAATCAAGCTATTTCGCCTGCTGTCAGCGAGATGCATCCGCGGATCTCGTCCTACTTGGAAAGGTCACGTAGAACACCCCTGATGGTTTGGTGGAGTAGCCGAGCCCTTGTATTTTTTGGGTTAGAGGACTACGTCCCCAGCCCTCGTCCGAGCGGACTCGGCTGTGTGGAACTGCGCCTATTTTATTATAAAGTAAACACTGTACAATACTGCTGCTAAATTAAACGTCTCTCGTTATCATCGACTTTTCTTCGCATCTGTGTCGTTGACCAGCCCTCCTACATATATATTTTTTTTGCTTTAGCTCATTATGCTGAAGCAAATAAAAAAAATTACGGGTAACGCTGGCCCATGACATTACGGTATATTACGGTCTAGTAACTTGACAAAAAGATGTTATAAAAACAACTGGTGTGAAATAACCTTTACTTGTAGCATGAGCCAGCATGTATATACAGGGTGTAATGGAAAGGTATGGTCATATTTTAGGAGCCGGTTCTGCCCATGGAAGTGAACATCTTTATCTAAGAAAAAAAATAAAAAATTCCGAAAAAAAATTGGAATTTCCATACAAAGTTATCATCAGCTGATCAATATTTGTATGGGAGGTAAGTTATTTTTTAAGTAGTTCCTCAGATTTTCTTGAAGAAAGTTGTTCATATCGATGGCAGTTCTTAAAATATGACCACACCTTTCCGTTACACCCTGTATAATAATAAAATATATAATATATATAATAAAAAAAAAAAAATTAAATGCACATAAGCGTCGTACCGCACTTTGACAGAGTAGTTAACGACGCACTAATGCGGCCAGCACAACAGTCCGGCAACCGCGTATGCGCGTTCATAGCACCACATGAATATATTTTTGAACGCGCATGAGCGTTTGCCGCACTGTTGTAAGCTAATTCTTAAAGCATTTTTAAAAAAATCGCGAATAATTTCGCAGGTAATGCGTTACAAAGGTTTTCATTAGAACTTGTTGTGTTAAATAGTCATATGAATTTATAGTTCGGAATACAATACTGAAACCAATTTAGCTTTCATTTTAAATTATAATATACTGGTATTGATCATTTTAAATCTCCCTCAAACGACGCCATCTTTGGTAATGTAAAACATAGTGAAAACTATACTCATTGCAATTCTTAAAATGACCAATAATCCAGAAGCTAATAAATAAATTTTAAACAACCCTTAGTTTTAATTAAAACATTACAATTAGTTTAATAATCGATTCTCGTAACTTATTAAAGGTTTGATTCCATCAAGACGCCAATATATGGCGCTGAATTAAAATAGGAACTAACACCTAGTGTCATAGTTGAAGATGTTTCCCATAGAGTGCAGAAACTACTAAACTAACTAACTTTAAATCTCAAATATTAGTTTAAATAATTAGTAATGATTGTTATCTTAGCAGCCAGACGCTCTTACGGCGACATATATTATTTAATTATGTAATTAGTCTGTTAGCTTTCTGAAAAATAAATAAATAATTTACAGTGTCGTGTTTATTAAATCTTTTAGAAGGCCGACTCTTCGCGTAAGTCCATTATCATCAAAAGCATGTTGTAAACTTTCCCATACCTGTTTTGCTAGTGTGAACGCGAACATAATTTTGAGGATCAAGGAGCAAAATCAACTTTGCTTTCGCTTTGATATCCTTACTAGCGTCTATCGGCTCGTTGTTAGGGGGCTCGATGTAACACCATAGATTCTCGTGCTGTAAATATGTCTTTATACTGAATTTCCAGGTGGTGAAGTTTTCTCTTCCGATTAGTTTTTCTATATTGAACATATTAGAGCCCGTCCTTATTAAACATTCTTCTTAATGCGACTTTTACTAGTAACACGTTGTGGCTATACCCTCAAACGTTTTTTTCATCAACAGAAATTGTATTTTTTACTTTCCTGATATTTCCAACTGTACTACACTGAACCACGCTCTGCTACCATGTAGGAATTTTTGGCGTGATTTGTAAAAAATGAAATACTTGCTGATACAATTTTATAATAATTATATTGTAACCGTTGAGAGCACAATGACAAGAGAGAAAAAAGATGGAGGACGGAAGCAGCACCACCATTATTATTCTTTATTGTACACATAAAACATATACAGAAAAAACTCAATGGGACAGTTAATTACAAAGGCGAGCTTAACCCAGCATTTGGGTTTTCTTACAGCAAACCACAAGGTGAAAAAATACATAATTGCTTAGGATTATCTGCACAACAAAACTCAAAATCTAATATTGTTGCTTAAATAAACTAAACAAATATGTGATACACAAACATAATATATACTTATAATATAAACAACGAAATTCTTTTAAAACATATTACGAACGATTGTTGGAGGTGTTCAGGAGAGGAATAAGGGAGCATTTCCTGTCAACATGACCCATAATAATATGTTTTTATAGAATTTCTTTGTTTATATTATAGGTATATATCATGTTTGTGTATCACACATTAAAAAAGCTTGAAAGAATCGAATTGAATCTGTAATCAAAATGAGTGCAGATTCAGTTAAGTCAAAGCTTATACAAGAAATGAATATATCAAAGCCTGCCGCCCAAAGAGTATAATAATAATACGGGACAAGAGAGCCTTCTCGTGCTATTTCAAAGCATACAGATTCGAAGCGCCTCTGCATTTCTTAACCGGAACTAAGGCTCTATCCAAAGAGGCTCTATCAATAGGTCGTATAGGTAGCTGTAGCTCTATGGAATTTAAGGAGGTTATTCTATTCGTGATAATTTGTGGTTATTGTAATTTGTTAAAATAGTTTTCTGAACAAAATTGTAAATTTTCTGAGAAACATTACGGTAATTAATATTTTATTTTGATTTCGATAATTACATTTTGTAACAAATTACAGTTAATAAATACTGCGGATTCTCTACAAACATAATATGGTAATTCCTTCAATGTAGCCCGCGAAATTCAATTTTGTTATGTTTTTATGCAAATAGCAACTGTATTTTCGTCGTAGGTTGATCAAAATGCGAATATAATGATGATACATTTACTAAATTACAATCATTGAAACACAAATAACTTAAGGAGCTATGATTGATATTGTAATGATCGTGATTTAGTAAACTATATATTAGTGAATCGTATTTAGGTCTAGATACGTTGTACACAGCCCCTATTTGCAACACATACGAAACAAAATTTGAATTTCACCAGCTACATTGAAGGAGTTACCATATTATGTTTGTAGAGAATCCGCAGTATTTATTAACTGTAATTTGTTACAAAATGTAATAACGAATACAAAATAAAATATTAATTACCGTAATGTTTCTCAGAAAATTTACAATTTTGTTCAGAAAACTATTTTACCAAATTACAATAAACACATTGTCACGCTTTTTCCCCTGAAGGGTTAGGCAGATGCATACCCATATTATGTACGCATAAATACCATAATAATAAAAATAGCACAATAGGAAATTAAACAAAAAAAAAAAAATATGTAGGATCAGCAGAGCTGAGAGGTATATCGTCAGGATTTGGAGTTCCCATTTTATTGGGATAAACAAGACTGTATAAATAATTACAGGGTTTTTATTACAGTACTAGTTACACTATATTAAAAAACACACACACAATACAAACGGTAATTAGAAACAAGATAAAGTAGGTGTAAAGATATAGTAACAATACGGTAAACAAACCCTTAAAGTTCACAGTTCGTATAGCGGCGTGAGCCACCCAAATAATAATAATAATAATATGCCACAACTATCACACAACGCCATCTAGTCCCAAGCTAAGCAGAGCTTGTGTTATGGGTACTAGACAACTGATAAACATACTTATATATTTCTAAATACATACATATTATAAATAAATTACACCCAGACACAGAACAAATGATCGTGCTCATTACACAAACATTTGTCCTGGGTGGGAATCGAACCCACGACCTGCGGCATAGCAGTCAGGGTCACTAACCACTAGACCAACAGGCCAGTCGAATACAAAGTGTATCGCTCGCTATCAGCAAGCCTATACAGCTATGTGAATATACAGCAGTGCTGTACCAGGTACAACCAAACCTTACGGTACACAGTTCGTATAGCGGAGTAAGCCACCCAAATACAAAGTGTATCGCTCGCTAGCAGCAAGCCTATACAGCTATGTGAATATACAGCAGCGCTGTACCAGGTACGAACATCCCTCCACAACAACTCTGTCCGATGGCGCACAAAAGTACGTCACGCGTTTACAAGATACAAAACACTTAAATGTGCTAAATCTAATAAGACTTACATTAAAAAGTAATCAAATAATACATGATTAATTGTCATAAATAAACAAAGGTGATTAAATAAAGTAAATCAATTAAATAACCAAAGTAACATGTCATTGATTGTTTTGAACAAAACCATCGGTTACAATATAATTCGAAAAAATCGGAAATCGGTTCGTGCGTTCTGGAGTTATAGCGCCAGGAAGGAAAACCCGACTTATTTTTATATAGTAGAATATGCAGACTCAAACAAAAACGATTACTCAAAGGTAGTTTATCTTCAGCATTTTAATTATAGCCTATTACTGTGCCACTGTGCCTGCACAAATATTTATTATTTGAAATTCCACATGAGTGATGTTGTAAACTTGCAAATAGAGCTAGTTTTAAGTAATCAACTAACTAAAAAAAATATTAGTGCAGAAACATTTAAAAAGTGAATGATACAAAATATAATTAATAATAATAAATCTTTATTGAAATAAACTTAATTTACAAAATACCTATGAAGCCTCTGAAACCCAAGCTAGGTAAAAACCTGTATGTCAGATTTCAGCGCCTTCGCCCAATTTATTACATGTTTATACCAACGACGATTTTTAATTATAATTTCAAGCATGCAGAAATTAAAATAGAGATGTAGAATGTAGTGTGAAAGTTGTGTGTGAATGTGGAGTATGTGTGTGTGTGTGTGTGTGTGTGAGGGAGTGTGTTTACTTTACCCAATAAAATATTTTTCTCTTTCTTCGTAGTTAAGAGTAAGAAGCCTGTTCTTTACCTTGGACTTGCATTCATGAAAAGAGAGTATAATTATTATATTTTTTACATTTTTCAGATGCTCGTGAAAGTATTGGGGTGCGGTTCAATTGCATACAAATGAGACCACTCAAGACAAAAATGAAGTATCTTTAAAATAAAATATGTCGTTTGCGCAAAAAAGAAAAGTCATTCAAATCGCGATTGGCTAATGCAGAAATTTTAATAGAGAACACAATATGTATTGAAAATAATACGTTCATCAAAGCTAAAGAATATGAAAACAAAAAATAGCTTTGTTGCTCCAGCAGAGAAATTAAAAATTATTTCAATGAAATTCAAAATATTGCAACATCGTGTCTCAGGAGAAACGTTCACAAAAAACGTGTGAAACACGCAATTATATCTTTTACGGATGTGTTTATAGATTGTCCAAATAAATGTTCAGCCCATAATGATACATTTAAGAAATGCGTTTTGGATAAGACACTAAATGTTATCATTTACATTTGTTGTCGATCAGTCAATCGAATTTTGGTCGGAAAATTAATTTATGATGGTGAAGATGAAATGAAAACTGCAGCCCAATAGTATTGTAATAAGAATAAAAATTATAAGAATATAAAATAATTGTAGCACTGACAAAAAAATATATGTCGGAGATGGTTGGCATTATAAATGTGGGTAGTTAATACAATTTGTTATGGGAGTTGCCTGTCACTACAATTGTGGGTAGTCAACAGAATCTGATATGATTTGTTTTAACTTATTATTAATTTATGTGATTTTACTATCGATCACTGTCTGATAAATCGGAGCATAATTTATGGAGTACTCTGTGTACGCACTAATTGATTTTTGGCAACTTATTACGATAATTGTAACCGATGGTTTTGTTCAAAACAATCAATGACATGTTACTTTGGTTATTTAATTGATTTACTTTATTTAATCACCTTTGTTTATTTATGACAATTAATCATGTATTATTTGATTACTTTTTAATGTAAGTCTTATTAGATTTAGCACATTTAAGTGTTTTGTATCTTGTAAACGCGTGACGTACTTTTGTGCGCCATCGGACAGAGTTGTTGTGGAGGGATGTTCGTACCTGGTACAGCGCTGCTGTATATTCACATAGCTGTATAGGCTTGCTGCTAGCGAGCGATACACTTTGTATTTGGGTGGCTTACTCCGCTATACGAACTGTGTACCGTAAGGTTTGGTTGTACCTGGTACAGCACTGCTGTATATTCACATAGCTGTATAGGCTTGCTGATAGCGAGCGATACACTTTGTATTCGACTGGCCTGTTGGTCTAGTGGTTAGTGACCCTGACTGCTATGCCGCAGGTCGTGGGTTCGATTCCCACCCAGGACAAATGTTTGTGTAATGAGCACGTTCATTTGTTCTGTGTCTGGGTGTAATTTATTTATAATATGTATGTATTTAGAAATATATAAGTATGTTTATCAGTTGTCTAGTACCCATAACACAAGCTCTGCTTAGCTTGGGACTAGATGGCGTTGTGTGATAGTTGTGGCATATTATTATTATTATTATTTGGGTGGCTCACGCCGCTATACGAACTGTGAACTTTAAGGGTTTGTTTACCGTATTGTTACTATATCTTTACACCTACTTTATCTTGTTTCTAATTACCGCTTGTATTGTGTGTGTGTTTTTTAATATAGTGTAACTAGTACTGTAATAAAAACCCTGTAATTATTTATACAGTCTTGTTTATCCCAATAAAATGGGAACTCCAAATCCTGACGATATACCTCTCAGCTCTGCTGATCCTACATATTTTTTTTTTTTTTTTTGTTTAATTTCCTATTGTGCTATTTTTATTATTATGGTATTTATGCGTACATAATATGGGTATGCATCTGCCTAACCCTTCAGGGGAAAAAAGCGTGACAATGTGTTTATTGTAATTTGGTAAAATAGTTTTCTGAACAAAATTGTAAATTTTCTGAGAAACATTACGGTAATTAATATTTTATTTTGTATTCGTTATTACATTTTGTAACAAATTACAGTTAATAAATACTGCGGATTCTCTACAAACATAATATGGTAACTCCTTCAATGTAGCTGGTGAAATTCAAATTTTGTTTCGTATGTGTTGCAAATAGGGGCTGTGTACAACGTATCTAGACCTAAATACGATTCACTAATATATAGTTTACTAAATCACGATCATTACAATATCAATCATAGCTCCTTAAGTTATTTGTGTTTCAATGATTGTAATTTAGTAAATGTATCATCATTATATTCGCATTTTGATCAACCTACGACGAAAATACAGTTGCTATTTGCATAAAAACATAACAAAATTGAATTTCGCGGGCTACATTGAAGGAATTACCATATTATGTTTGTAGAGAATCCGCAGTATTTATTAACTGTAATTTGTTACAAAATGTAATTATCGAAAACAAAATAAAATATTAATTACCGTAATGTTTCTCAGAAAATTTACAATTTTGTTCAGAAAACTATTTTAACAAATTACAATAACCACAAATTATCACGAATAGAATAACCTCCTTAAATTCCATAGAGCTACAGCTACCTATACGACCTATTGATAGAGCCTCTTTGGATAGAGCCTTAGTTCCGGTTAAGAAATGCAGAGGCGCTTCGAATCTGTATGCTTTGAAATAGCACGAGAAGGCTCTCTTGTCCCGTATTATTATTATACTCTTTGGGCGGCAGGCTTTGATATATTCATTTCTTGTATAAGCTTTGACTTAACTGAATCTGCACTCATTTTGATTACAGATTCAATTCGATCGTGAATGACACCGAACAACAGACAGGCCAAGTGTAACTTCCGTCTCGATTTCATTTTAAGAGTAAAATGTTTGTTAAGGAATGGCGTTATGTGGCTTCTAGGAGGAATTTTATAGCAAAACCGAGCACACGCATTTTGAACCCTCGTAATGAGTCGGTCTGTACGAGCTAATAGGCGCGGGCCGTACACCGTGTCTGCATAGTTTAGCCTGGACAAAACAAGACTTTCCATTAGTTGTTCCCGAAGTGTTTCTGATAGGTACGGCCTCATTTTATATAGAATTTTGAGGCGGTAAAAACAGTTTCTAACTGAGTCGGCGACATGCTTTTCGAAACGAAGGTCCTTGTCCATGGTAAGACCTAGGTTCCGCGCTTCATAAACTCTGTCAATTGATTTGCCCATTAGTTCGACCATGAAAGTTGCGGGTAGCTTAGCTAGCTGTTGTCTTGTGCCAAGTAACATGAATTTAGATCTTTTATGGCCCTATCATATTTCTCTGGATCAAATGATACGTACAGTTGAACATCATCGGCGTATATATGATACCTGCATTTCTGAAGACATTTAATAATATCAGCGCAGTACAGAATAAAAAGAATAGGCCCTAATATAGAGCCTTGCGCAACTCCCCTTTTTATAGAACTAAGTGCCGATCTAAGAGTGGTGCCGTCCCCAAAACGCAGATCCACAACTTGCTTCCTATCACTGAGGTAGCTACGGAACCATTGAGTAGCGCTAGGGTCGAAGCCGTAATAACTCAGTTTAGATAATAGTAGTTGTATATTTATTGCGTCAAACGCCCGGGAAAAATCGAGCAAAACAAGCAAAGTACACATCCCCTTATCCTGGGCAGACAACACATAATCAGTCACGTCCGGTAAAGCAGTAGAGGTACTGCGCTGCTTTCTGAAACCTGATTGTAAATCTGGTAAGATGTGATTCTGTTCCAAGAAAAGTGTTACCTGGTGGCTGACAACTTTCTCCAGTACCTTAGACAGACATGGTAAAATACTAATGGGTCTTAAGTCTTTTAGACAAGTCGGATTTGATTTTTTCGGTAAGGGCCTAACGGAGGCAATCTTCCATTGTTCGGGGAATGTAGATGTTGTTATAGAGCGGTTTTATAATGTCCGTTATAACGCTTAACGTGTGTGGCAGAATCAAATCAATCATGTCCAGAGTAATGTTGTCGTAGCCTTCGGCATTACTTGTAAGGTTGGTGATAATACGCGAGATGTCAACCTGCTCCACTAGAGCGATTGAAAAGGTTGCTTCGCCATGCCTGTGATTATCATAATAAGTCATGAGAGCCTCACTCGCCACGGCGTTACCCGGGACGGTCAGGAAGTTGTTATTAATTCATTATTCGCATCGAACGTGCACAGAGGGCTGTTTTAAAAGTCAGTAATTATCTTCCATTCTTATTTCCCACTAAAGAACTTTATGAGCGAGTGGAAGCGTTGACTGTACGTCAACTTTTTGTTTACAATACGGTCTTGCGCAAGCACTGTCTTCTTACCTATAACCCTAACCTATACGCAGGTAAGCGACGTAAAAATACAGTCTGTCCCACAATTCGGTTCCATACGGTTTTTGCTCGTCGACATTTTGGTTTCCTCGGAAGCTATCTGTACAACAAAATTAACGCAGTCTTGATGATTTATAACCTTCCCAAAAACACTTGTAAAAAGAAAATCTCAGCCTGGCTACAAAAGTTAGATTATGATGCCACGGAGCAGCTGTTAATAGTTCCCGCGTAAAATGGTTCATCATACCTATGAGTGCCACCATACGGACGCTCGTTTACGCCATCACATTTAATCTGCTCACCCTCACAAGCACGACAATACATTTGATTCATATTGAAAATTTTTATTTTGTATTTAGTTTCTAAAATAGTTAAGTTATTTATGTTTATCACTTTTTGTATTTACGCATTTTTGTTCGGGTTTTAGTATCTCCTCCTGATATATTCAGAGACGTTATTAGCCATCGACACAAGTTCGGGGTGAGAGCTTGGTGATCCGTCACACAGGGTATCCTAGTATGGACTCCAAACTCTCACAAAGGATCATGTTTGATGCATTTTGGTTATTCTATTTATATTTATATCTTGTGTACATACCGATGTGAAACTTTGTGAAGAGTGAAATATATATTATTATTATTTCGTATATTTATTTTTACACATATTATTTACATTTTTAAATATTTTTAAAAGAAAACATATAAAAAACATTTAAAAATATAAAAAATAGTAGTCCACCGGTATCGGGAGCAGGGTCCAAGCTACCGGTGGTTAGGGCTCCAGAGACAGGAACCTCCTCACAATGCGAGCCGTATCAAGGATTACTGCCTTCTGAATCAGGCCCTTGATCCAACCGCGCAACGCAGGTGGTCGTCGAGGCTTTTAGCCATCAGGCCATTGGCGGTAACGACTATCGGCACAATGACAGCCGAGTCCACATTCCACATATCGACAACCTCGTGTGCCAAGTCAAGATATTTAATTTGTTTCTCTTTCTCAGCTTTCACGAGGTTCTCGTCATGTGGGATGGTGACATCAATTATCATTGTGCGGCGCGCTAATCGGTCTATCACCACTATATCCGGCTTATTGGCAACAATAGTCCTGTCAGTGAAGATAGACCGATTCCAGTACAACGTGACATGGTCATTTTCGAGAACTGGGTCGGGCACATACTTATAATACGGTACCTCAGAATCCACAAGTTTGTATTTCAAAGCAAGTTGCTGGTGGATAATCCTGGCCACTTGGTTATGCCTGTGCAAATACTCGCCGTTAGCCAGACGAAAACATCCAGAGATAATATGTCTGATGGACTCACCCGGACGGTGGCATGCCCGACACACGTCAACCGTCCCATCCTTCATAATATGCCTCCGGCAGTTGTTCGTCAAGATAACTTCGTCCATAATCGCACAGACAAAACCTTCAGTTTCCCCGAAGAGGTCACCAAACCGTAGCCAGGCCACAGACGCCAGGCGATCTACATCAGGCCCATAAAGAGCCTGATAAAAGCGCCCGTGAAGCTCCTTGCCTTTCCATACCTCCTTGCGGTCATCAGTAGTAAGTACTACAAGTTTGCGCCAGTTCTCTTTAGCCATGGACAACGGGGTGAGGCCCTTGTCCACTGCGACCACCTCTCGGTGCATCCCCACGTCAGTTTCTAAAAAGTGTTCTCTGAGGCTGCACACCTCGCGGTTGTGAAGAGTCTTAGCATTTAAAAAGCCTCGACCTCCACACTTCCGCGGGATGTACAGTCTCATCACCGACGATCGTGGGTGATGCATCCGGTTTGCGGTCAGCAGCGTACGGACCCTCCTGTCCAGGGCGTCGAGCTCAGTCTGAGTCCATTTGAGTATGCCGAAAGAGTACATCAAAACCGGCATGACCCAACCGTTGAAGGCGCGCACCTTATTTCCGCCCGACAAAAGGCTACTCAATACCTTTTTCAGGCGGCTAAAGAAGCGCTCCATCAGCGATTGCTTCATGTCAGTAACGTTAATGCCTAACGCTTCCGACATACTCAAATATTTGTATGTTTTGGTTGAGGAGAGAGATCTGAGGTGTATGGAATCCAAAAGTTGAATCCCCTCGGATTCCATAATCCCCCCTCGCTTTACATGCATGACTGCACATTTTTCCACACCAAATTCCATCCTGTACCTCTACCATGAGTTGTCATCGAAAAATTACTCGCTAGCGTTAAACTCGCTAGCGTGCTAACGTGGATCGAATAGATTTCAATTATGCTTGTACCATGAGATTTACGGAGTCTTACGCAGGCGCTAAGGTAAGCTCGATAGATCGTGTCGTCTAGCTAACTTCACTCTACTCGTTAGAATACTTTCGTCTATGCTTCACTACTTATGTTTTGTTTCTTTTTTCTCACTAATAAGAAGAGAGAGCGGAACGTAAGCTCAAAATGTAGTGTTATCGCTATGCTAAAAATTACAAAATAAACTAAATAGAAAAGTCCACTAACCGTCAAGTGGACTACTTATGGTTTCTAGTGAAAGAAAAAAATAAAATAAAAACACAACAAAAGACAGAGAAACACAACAAAAAAAACTGGTTTTGAATTTCAATTTTGTTTGTTAACGTTGTGTCACAGAGCTGCGTTGTGTGGTTTGACAGTTTACAACAATAGAATAATTATTTGGATTTTTTAATACAATGTGGACCAGTGTCTCACAGTTTCAATTGTTGGTGGAGTTCTTGGAAAGGTATATTTCTACTTTCTATTAAATTATTTTAAAACGTAAAGTTACAAAATTCCCAAATAGTTGCCCCTCAACTCAAGTAGATATGCCAAGCCACATGAAACTTTGAAAGTGTAATAAGTCTAAAAATAGTACCTAAAGACGTGAGGAATGCAACAAATAAACAAAAATAATTATAGTTATGAATATGATTTGATTAAGTAAATTTAATTTAAAGGCACAGCTTGCTAGTAATAGTAATAGAAATAATATAGTCTAGTAATAGTAATATAATTATAGTCTAGGTAAAATTTTCCAATTTTCCAATTCTTCAAATTCAGCGGCCACTAACATATTCCATGCTAAATAAGCTCTTGCAGACATTATTTTAACTATTTTAGACTCAAAAACGTATATAATTCAATGTATTACGTCTAATAGAGGAGTATGGAAGAAAAAGACATGTTGCGCCGACCCCGAATAAATCAGGATAAGGGCAGGAGAATGATGATGATGTTTCACACGTCGAAATGCTAGTGAGCTACGTAACTACTATCGTAATCGTATTATTCGATAGCTTCTGTCGAATTAGTGAGTCATGGTACCGTTTTGTATGGCGACAGCTGAAAAACGTTAGTACCTATCGAATAGATTACGTTAGGTTTTTAACTTTCGAAATCTATAGTGCTCATGATACGAATTTTAATTCTTTCTGTGACCGCTAGGGGCGCTGTACAATATTTCATATAAATAATTCTCACGTACATTCTGTTTCTATGACCCCAGATTGGGCACCAAGGACATCTGAACTTTAGGATACCGTAAACATTAAACTAAAATTTGGGACAGATTGTCTCATGTCTCTTCACAGAGCAAGAAACAGCATACACCTCAGGTACACGCACATTCTATTTCTGTGACCCCAGATTGGGTACTAAGGACATCCAAATTTTAATTTAATTAACTCATACAGGTAGCACTACTAGCTTACTGTTAACAAATAAGGGCGCTCGCTGCTTGAATCAGTACCCTAAAATTCAGGACAGATTGTCTCATGTCTCTTCACAGAGCAAGAAATAACATGCATCTACAGATACACGTACATTCTATTTCTATGACCCCAGATTGGGCACCAAGGACATCTGAACTTTAGGATACCGTAAACATTAAACTAAAATTTGGGACAGATTGTCTCATGTCTCTTCACAGAGCAAGAAAACAGCATACACCTGTAGGCACACGCATATTCCATTTCTGTGACCCAGATTGAGCACCAAGGACATCCAAATATTAATTTAATTAATTCGTACAGCTAACACTACCTTACACGTTCACTAGTTGTTTAACTACTGCAGTTGTTCACTTGCTCAGTGCTCTGCTGTTCTACGTTGCGCGTCATTAAAGATGCTTTTACACTCATACAATCGCCTTCGAAACGGTGTATGCGCCGTCCCGTGGTCAACTATTGTACCCATACTCTTTGTAAACCGCCTGACGACAGCGCCGGAAACGATCGTGATAAGCTTTTACAGTATAGGTGTAAGTGGTTCTTTAGAAACTCAAAGATTGCAAAATTGCATTACGTAAATTTGCAGTTTTCGAACTTTGTTACACGAGGTGTATGTATGAGTAATTCCCATGTATTCAACAATTACATTGTAAGATGATCGCCGTACATGTTGCAGTGTCTGATTAAAATTGGTCTTTTATATGATTTCTTAGCCAATGCAATTAATTTAAATAGAGAATGTTTAACATTTTTGATAACTTTGATAAGTATATAATTATGATATAATCACCTGTGTAACCCATGTATTCCAAATAAACGAAGTGATTTGATTTATTTTATAATATTTCATAATAAATTGTTAGTTCAATCAATCTAGAAATTGTTTAAAAGATGAATCTTAATATCAGTACCCACTGAACCTTTGTATGAAAACATTAAAAAAAGTTCGTTTTAGTCGTTAGATGATATTACTTAAGTATACTAATTTCAAGTTTTACTGCAGCATATAAGTGAACTAACTTTTTAACGTGAGTTCGTTTACATGGATTATTCTGCACAAAAAAATGTTTTTCACAATATTTTTCTTTCAGCTCGTCTTAACTCGCATCTTTAAAAAAATAATAATATGTTTTATTTCATAAGTGTGATGTCATATGGAGTTTTCTATCAAGGTTTATTAAACAAACATACATACTTTATTATATTACATAATGTATTAATCATAAGTAACATGTATCGGCTTTACCTTTGTCGGCGAGGGTAAAAAGCTGGTTTATATTTCATTTCTCACGATAAAATTGCGATTCGACAGAAACGATTTTCAATCACTATAATTTAATTAGACATAAGTAACGTAAATTAGCCATACACCTGTGAGGGCATGTAGTTAAGGTTTAATTTTGTAATGGGATAAATATTGCTGAAATGGTATTTTTTATGAATAAAATCAAATAATTTTGATCACAATATTACATTCGCTCCAGTATCTTCCAGTGATAAACACCGGTTACCTTCGTCATATAATTACGTTATACAACCTTCTACTTTATAAAATGTAAGTAAGTATTATAAACTTTACTGAATTTTTAATGTATTTACGCTACCCAGCTACGGACCTGGTTTCTGCCTGCCGGCTGGTGTATCGGTAGTCTTAATTAAGTCGCAGTTGTTAGTTATAAAATTAATCTTTATGTGTTCCATTTCAGGTCTGACTCCGACTCAGAATTCCAGACACGGTCCTCAGCTGTAGCCGAGGTTGCGAAGGGGCAACCAAAGAAGGTGTCGAAGCGCAAAGCGCAAGCTTCCGAGAGCACCACGCCCGGGCCATCAGGATCGAAATCAAGGTAATTTTGTGTTATGGCTTATACCATCAAGTGTTTGTTGTGTATGTTAATGTAAATGTTATACGCAGATATACGTTGGTTAGTGGATTTAGAACTATAACGAAGATTTTATTTCTTGCAGGAATGTTTACAGTATTGAAAGAAAGAATGAAAGAAAGAAAATTGTGTTATGTTGTTTTGTGTGTCTGTGTGATTTATTGTTTTTAAAATATTATTACAAAGCATCATGCTTTCTATCTCCATAAGGTTCGTCAGAGGAGTATAATACACCTTCAATTCAGCAATTAAAAATGAATGTAATGTAATGTGTAGTGTAAATTATTTTAATAAAATGTTAAATTGTTTACAGTAAAAAACGCAGCCCACGCTCGGACCTCTTTGGTTTGGAGGACTACATTCCGTCGTCAACCTCAATTGGAGACTTCGGGTCAAGCCTCATCAGCCGTGTCGCCAACGGTAAAGTGCGGCGAACGGTGGACGTAACCGGGGACTTCTATGTGGAGGTAAAGGTCTACAACAAGGCCGAAGTTGCCTCCATCCTTAGAGAGGATCGGTGGAAGAAAGCCTTGGTGGCCCTAAAAGTACAGTTAAACCGCAACAGCCCGCAGTGGGACGGGCTACAAGTTTTTATGAGACGGACTCATGAATTATTTGATAATTTTGAGCCCGTCTTTTATAGTGATAATTTAAATATAAAATAAATATTTAAGTTGTTGGGGCACCAACTACATAATTATTATATTACAACATTTAATAGTAAATCTAGAACTATTTTAATCTAAAATGCCTTTCTGTACTGTTTGTAATATATCAATTAAGCGCAGTCACTGGACAGCTCACCTACGTAGTACTAATCATAAAAACAAATCTATTTCGCATTTTTGTGAAGGTGTTGAAATAATACATTCTGCATTTCGTAATCGTATAGCTTCTTACAGAATTGTCGATCCGTCTGAGAATTGTTCTCTAGAACCATTTCTTAATAATATTTGGGACAAAATTAAAACGTTAATTGACATGTCTCTTAAAGAACATACTTGTATAAAAGTTAATTTCGAATATTTTGCTTTGTTTTTAATGTTTAAAAATGATTCTCAGGAAATGAAATCATTTGCCACAAAAAACATAACTCTACATCAGAATTATGAATTTGATTCATTATTGTCTCAAGTCAAAAACATTTTAAAAAAAAAAGATAGAAGAGTTTCAGGACCGAGACAGTGGATGGACGTTCTTGAGCAGTTCTCATTTGGAAGTCAATGTTAACAAATATCAACCTTTGCGCGGTTCAGGCTTTATCGAATTGCCTTCTGCAATAAAATCGAAAAAAGCATGTGTTAATATCCGCAATAATGACGACTATTGTTTTTTATGGTCTGTTGTAGCTGCTCTATTTCCAGCTAAGACTCATCCTGAAAGAGTATCTTCTTACCCTGATTTTCACAACGTGTTAAATGTAAAGGATATATCATTTCCAATGAATTTCTCAGATATTGCGCGGTTCGAAGTGAATAACCCCGAAATTTGCATTTACATTTATGGTTTAAAAAATAATACCGTCATAGGGCCGCTTTACAAACCAAAAGCCTTGAAGGGAAAGGTGATTCATTTACTTTATTTAGAAAGAGATGATTTGTCACATTACTGTTTCATTAAAGACTTGTCGCGGCTTGTTAAGAATCAAATAACAAAACACCACAGTAAACTGTGCTTTTGTGACGTTTGTTTAATGTTTTTTAATTCATATGATGATCTTAGTTCGCATAGTTGTGGAGGTGTTGCCACTGAACTACCTCCAAAGGGTTCTTTCATACAGTTTGAAAATTATAATAGAAAGCAAATTGTACCATTTGTTATATACGCAGATTTTGAAACAATGCTAGAACGGTATGAATCTTGTGACCCTGACCCCACTAAGGCAAGTACTGTAACGCGACAGCGACATGTGCCTATAGCTTACGCTTATCATATTACGTGTACGCTAGATGAAAGCCACAATCGTTACGTTTCTTATCGCGGTTCGGATTGTGTATCAAATTTTGTGAAGTCTATCTATAAAGACGCACAAAAAATTTACGATGTTTTACAAAATAATGTTCCTATGATTTACTCAAATGATAATGCTCACGACTTTGAAAACGCGATGACATGTCACATTTGTGAGCACTTCTTGTTCAACGATAGGGTTCGCGATCATTGTCACTTGACTGGTAACTATCGTGGCGCAGCTCATAGTTATTGTAACATACAATACAAACTACCAAAATTTTTGCCAGTATTTTTTCATAATTTGTCCGGATACGATTGCCACCTTTTCATAAAAGAATTAGGTGAAGCTCCTGGATCCATTAAAGTGATACCTAAAACTAAAGAAAACTATATTTCGTTCACTAAGTTTATTCCGATTTCTACCGTCCAGGTTCGGTTTGTAGACTCTTTCAAGTTTTTAGGAACTAGTTTAGAAAAGTTGGTTAGTACAATGAAAAACCAAGACTTTAAACAATTAAAATCTTATTTTCCTAACTAGCTGTGCCCGCGACTTCGTTCGCGTGGTTGTCGAGAACAAAACAACGTCGTTTAGATAAGAGTATATCACCTTTTTGATGATTTAGATAAGAGTCCTGACTTTGGTATAGTTGATTACGTTAATGCTTCTCTATATACTATGTTAGCGGTGGAATTACCCGGAGCATATACAAAAAGGTTGTTTGGGTTGCTAACACGTGATAGAGAAACATAGAGTTAGCCGTGTGAAAAACAATCAAAAGTAAGGTCTACACCCGCAACGGATAACGTCTGGCCTTGGGCTTTATTAATAGTCATAGCGTAACAGAGGCTTACAGGAAATTGCACACGTTTGAAAGTAAACGGAAAATTATTGGGGATAATGGGTATCCTGGGAATGAAAACAACATCACCGGAGCCGCAACCTGTTAAGATTTCGGCTTCGATGACATTTCGTTGGAGATTTGTTACTCTCAACCGAGTTCCATTGCATGGTTTTGGTGGGCTTAAATTTCTGAGTAGAATGATTGGTACTCCGACTTTTAAATAAATTTTGTGTGCTGGAAGACCTGGTGTATTTAGAGAGTCTAAAAACTCTACTGGATAGTGGGTGGCATCTCCTTCTTCTAAAACCGTGTTAATAGATAAATATTCCCTACTTTCTCCAGAAACATGTACCAATATTTGAGAATTTATTGCTGCTGCTTGGTCGTTGCGAGGTGCCAAAATAGCTCGTTGGCATAGCCAAGCAGCGTCATGGTTCGAGATCTCTGATGGATCTCCGTATACAGAGGAAATGAGTTCCTGCTGTGAGGCAACAGAAGAACACAGGCTTTCGACTAAAGTTACTTTACCTCCTTCTTGAGTCGGGTATGTGCCGTTACCAATTTGAAGTAGTAAATTTGAGAAAACCTGCGCGTTTGCGTCACCTCCCAAATATGCTCGCATATTAAAGCTCAAATTAGTTAATATGACACTACGCCATAAAATAGAGCTCTTTAAACAGGCACCTATTTCATCGGCCCTCGTTCCTCTGGGTATTATAGGGAGTGTCTGCCTGAAGTCTCCACAGAATAGCACCGTTAAGCCTCCCATCGGTCGGTCATTTTGTCTTATATCTCGCAACGTTCTATCTACAGCTTCCACAGCTTTACGATTTGCCATCGTACACTCGTCCCAAACGATAAGGGCGCAATCGCGTAAAACCCTTGCTTTATCACTATTGCGAGACACGTTGCAAACAGGGTTTTCTGTGCGGTCCAAGTCGATTGGTATTTTAAATGTTGTATGTGCAGTTTTTCCTCCTGGTAATAAAGTGGCAGCTATTCCTGAGGAAGCGACGGCAAGGGCAATTTTGTTTTGGCTCCTTATTTGAGCCAAGATAACTTTAGTGAGGAAAGTTTTACCTGTTCCACCAGGTGCATCTAAAAACAGCATTTCTCCTAATGAATGTTCTACACTACAGCATACTCTATCAAAGATTTGACGTTGTTCTGTCGTCAAATTTGAACAGCCATTTCGCAATATTTCTGCTAACTCTTCGGGGTTGTAATTTATTTCAGATGTATACTCCCTATTAATTCGTTCCCCACCAACTGTCGGTGTCGGCAAGCCGTATTGACTGAGGGGGTTCCCTCCTATACTTGTAACTATATCTTGTATAGCCAGCAAAGCCCTATTATGGCAGCTTTCACGTACTTGGTCAGAAGTTTCACTATTTATATTTTGCTGTCTCAAAAAATCTTCGGCAAACGCGTCTTTATATTTTTGCCACAACTGCCCAGCGTCCAATAGGCCACAAAATGTCAACAAAATGGCAAATAAATGGCGCAAACGATGTGGACTATCACTGACGCATGCTTCGGCTAAAGCATCATCCCAATGCTGATCGCCATCTAATAAATGCCGTGCGCGGCAAGCAGCTTGAAATGTGGGATATTCTATATCGTCCACTTTGCGGAGCTCAGCAAAAGAAGTAGGTCCTCGCACTGTGTGAAGAAGAAGGCGTAAATAATAACACTCTGCATTATTTGGGTGCACCGTGTATACTCTTCCAATCACGTGTTCTTTAAAAATGCCGGACTCGCCTTCTACAGCAGTTCCACGTCTCCTGCGATTAAAAACACCTTGCTGCTTGTTATAAGTATAATAATGTGGCACTTCATTGTACAACAGACACTTAGCGAAATTGTCTCTTTCGCAAAGGCGAAAGAATGCGAGCAAGGTGGTTTGTCTTGGGTTGTTCATTCTTTCTGCCACATTTTCTGGCTGAAAGTAAACTCGCTGCCCGCCTTCCAGGTGCACGTCAAGATGGATGACTGGCGGATACCTTTCATGAATAGGGAAACTCAAAATGCGCCAAACTGCCTCCGAAGAGCTTATGTATCGGCCAGATTGATACCTTGTCACTTCATCAAATTGGTTGTTATTTCTTAGTGCTATCATGGCTTGATCACTACCTTTATTAACATATTTACATATATATTTTATAGATTCGACGCTATTACAAATTTCAACATTAATGTGTGCTTGAAAAGCGTTTGACAAAACTGGAGAATACGGTACCACCCAACTATTATTTAGAATTATTTCTTGTCCATGGAATCTGACAGTAGCTGTGAAACCACCTTGTGACGGTGATCTTCGCCGGTATTGCGGATACCCATTTTCCCCAGCCATAGTTAGTTCTTTCAGTGCTCTGGGGTATTTTTTTGAGCATTGACCATCTTTCATGCACGGTGATTCCCTGTTTAAGAGGCCACATGGCCCGTGAACCATATGTGTTTTTACTATGTCATGCAAAATCGGATCTGCATTATAGTCCGGAAATTCTGCACTTATGACACTGTCTATAGCATCGGGACGAATTTTTTCTTCCAGCCACAGAAGAATGTGCGCGTGGGGTAAATCACGCTTTTGCCACTCGACGCTATACATAAAACAAAGAGTTGAACCGAAAACTTTCTCCTTTGTAAGTAGATTAATCAAGACTTTGAGTTTTAAATGAAAAATCCTAGCAATAATGTCATGTCTGTCGTATGACGCCTGTCCTGTGAGAAGTGCCTGGCAAATCTCCGTCCACTTTGGATTTGTTGTAAATGTTATAAAAAGGTCCGGCCGGCCGTATTTACGGACGTAACAAAAAGCATCTTGCGTTCGTTCGTGCATATACCGCGGACCGCCTGTGAAACTGGATGGCAAAATAACCAATCGACCCAAGTTTTCGACGTTATTATCTGATTGCATGGCGTCCCGCAAGTGCACGTATTCTTCAGCGCGTAACCGTCGCTGGTTAGTGCGAATATACACTAAACGTTCAGTTTCTATTTTTGCGTACATGTCCACAATAAATTGGCTGAACAAACCACGAAATCGTTGCAAATATACGAAACTGTTTTGCCTTATTTGTAAAAGGTAGGAATAGTATTGTTGAGCAGATATTTTTTTTTGATAATTAGTGACTCTCGTAGTAGGGTTCACTTGGTACAGCCCAAAATTGTACCCATCTTCACCATGACAATAAATTAGTGGATATTGCAGGGCGTCGTAAGCTCGGTGGGTTTCCAAAATGCGTTGAAGGCGATCGTCGCGTGTACGCAACACGATATCACGTCTCTCACACTCCTGGTCGACTAAAACAACTGCAACTTCATCTGCGACGGGTGCATTGTGTCTTCCACGGTGTTCACCCACAGGACGTCTATCGGCACTTATAACAATTTTGAAATCATTGCTGCCTTGTGGAATTGACTCCAATGCAGCTTTGAATTCACGAACGTACTGGTTAACGTGATGCAGCAATTCTTGAAGTTGACCCAAAAGCTCAGCATTGAGCTGGGGAAAATTGTGATTTCTAACATTGAGCTGTTGCGTGTAATCGGATACAAAATAAATTTGGAGAAATTTGGGTTCATTTTCTGGCAGCAAAGATCCAATAAGGTGATAAACTTGACCTTGTACTTTGAAGGTTGGCATGAACGGTCCTTCCGTTATTTGTTTTGCCCCAAAGGAAGTCATTTGGAAAGCACTGTTATATAAACGAATATTATCCAAAAAACGGTTCGACTGGGGATGATCGCCATTCAGGAGACTTTTAAGTAAGTGTGGTGGATCTTGGAAATTTGGAAGAACAATTTTTCCATTTGAGCAGCACATTCCATCTGTCTCTTTCCTCCATTTCAAAGCATGACAAAAATTACAAATTTCTCTCATGTCACCCACGAAAGTAAAGCCAGCATAATTAATTCTAGACGAATATGTGAACCCTGATTTTTCCCTATTGTCCCAAGGTAATAAAATATTTGCATCGTCATTTTCCATGGACTCATCAGCTCCGCTATTTGTTTCTCTATTCATATGGTATCGAGCTCGTTCTATTTCTAGGCGAGATTGACGTTGTTCTGCTGTTTCTGCTCGTCTTAGTTCATCTATTCTTTCCCTTTCAGATGCAAGATAACTTTCATTGTTTCTTTGTACACCTACATAGTTATGTCTAGCTATTTGTAATCGTTCTTCTCTTTGGGAGAGAGATTCAGACTCGCGCGAGAGAGCGTGTCGCTCTCGGTCAGATGACAGACGTGCTTGGCGTTCCTCGATACTCTCTTGAGAACGCAAAGTCGCGGTCCGAGTTCTTTGCGAACTTAAGCGCGACTCCCTTTCTGTGAAAGTCTCTGACTCGCGTGAGAGAGACTGGCGCTCCCGATCAGCAGACAGCCGAACTTCGCGTTCCTGGATATTCTCTTGAGAACGCAAAGTCGCGGTCCGAGTTCTTTGCGAACTTAAGCGCGACTCCCTTTCTGTGAAAGTCTCTGACTCGCGTGAGAGAGACTGGCGCTCCCGATCAGCAGACAGCCGAACTTCGCGTTCCTGGATATTCTCTTGAGAACGCAAAGTCGCGGTCCGAGTTCTTTGCGAACTTAAGCGCGACTCCCTTTCTGTGAATGTCTCTGACTCACGTGAGAGAGAGTGGCGCTCCCGATCAGCAGACAGCCGAACTTCGCGTTCCTGGATACTCTCTTGAGACCGCAAAGTCGCGGTCCGTGTTCTTTGTGAACTTAAACGTGACTCCCTTTCGGTGAACGTTTCCGATTCACGTGAAAGAGCGATGTGCTCTCGGTTAGCAGATAACCGTGCTTCACGATCTTCTTCCGATTCCTGAGACCTACAAAGTCTCATCCTTTTCGCATTTCGGCTACGCAGCGAAAGGTTAGTTTTTTTTCTTTGAGGCATTTTCAAGGAAAATTAAAGCAATAAACAAAACTAACAACACTTATGACTGAATAGCCTACAAACTTAAAAGATCGGTGCGTCGAACAGTCTAGTGTGACAACGTATCGTCTGTTCGTGGTCGTGACTCAACGAATTGGCAACACTAACTTACTGTATAACGATTGGCACTATTGGATTCAAACTACGAAGTAAATCAAATACAATCTTTACTTCGTACTTCAAACCAATGACCAAAGTTGACCAAACGAAACCAATAAGATAAGCAAATACTTTTTTTTCGACCAATTTAGAAAATCGATAAACCAAGCAACCAAAGAACTTTTACGACACACGCAAGAACTTTTAAGACACCTAACGAAACCCAATTTGCCTAGTAAACACGGTGGACGTCATCCTCGCGCGGAAAATCTTAACACCGCGATTCAGAAAATGACGTCATTTGCACAACGCCATCTATCGGATTTAGATTTCAACTATCAACATTAGTTCTATTTTTAGTCTTAAGATGTCGTTGCAAGTACTATACTTAATTGCGTAACGTAATATTTTACTTCTTGAACTCACTAAATTAATCATATCTTTTGATAGAGTGAACCGATTTCGATGAAACAAAAACTAAGTTAATCCTCAAGTTGCGTATAATTTTTGTATATAAACATTGTCAGCATTGAATTCGTAGATTTTACGTGATGTGCGCACAAACAAACAGACAAACAGACAAACAGACAAACAGACAAACAGACAAACAGACAAAAATTTCAAAAATGATGGAAATGGGTTCTGTTACTTATCTTTTCACACGCTGGCTATTTTTTGTTTCAATTTCTTCAATGTACAAAAATGACTTTTCTACAGATTTATTATATGTATAGATATAAAACAATTTAACCTACTCACTCGTAAAGGAGTGTATCCATATGACTATATGTCTCAAAGAGAACGTTATGAAGATACGTGTTTACCCTCTAAAAAATATTTTTTTAACTCCTTATCTAATGAGACAATTACCGACGAAGACTATGAACACGCTCGGTCTGTTTGGTCAGTATTTAATATTCAAACCATGGGTATGTACACAGATTTATATCTCAAAACAGATGTTCTGTTGCTAACGGATGTTTTTGAAAATTTTCGAAAAACTTGTAAACTACATTACAATCTCGATCCCGCGTTCTATCTTACAGCACCAAGTCTATCTTTTGATGCAATGCTTTTAAAGACAGGAGTTCAATTAGAATTGATTAGTGATGTTGAAATTTTTAGAATGATACAAAAAGGTATTCGAGGAGGTGTTTGTATGTGTTCCAAAAGACATGTCAAAGCTAATCATAAATATTTAGATACTTACGATCCAACCCGTTCAAATTCATTTATCATTTATTTAGATTGTAACAATTTGTACGGTTACAGCATGTGTCAATCCCTACCCTATGCCGATTTTAGATTTATGAATAGACAAGAAATTGATGTTTTACAATTGAACTTAATAGACATCAGTGATACTGCAGAAAACGGTTACATTCTTGAAGTTGATTTAATATATCCGGAGAATTTGCACAAGGATCACAATGACTTTCCCTTTTGTCCAGAAAAATGCTTGCCACCTGGTGGTAAGAATAAAAAGCTAATACCAAATCTGTACGATAAATATCACTATGTTATTCATTACGTACATTTAAAAAAATGTTTACAGCACGGTTTAGTATTGAGAAGGATCCATCGCGCTATTATCTTTAAGCAAAGTTGTTTTTTAAAGCAATATATTGATATTAACACTCAGTTACGCCAAAAAGCAGAGTCAACGTTTGAACAAGACTTTTTCAAATTATTGAACAATAGTATTTTCGGAAAGACGTTGGAAAATAATGAACATCGAATAAACGTTAAGTTAGTAAACAAATGGTGTGACTCGAACAATAAAACAAAAAAGACTACTTGTGCTGAAAAATTGATAGCCAGTCCATATTTTCATAGCGCCTCTGTATTTTCTGATGATCTAGTGGCAATCCAAATGAAACCTGAGCGTATTATACTTAATAAACCAATATACATAGGGTTTGCAGTATTAGAATTATCTAAGACTCATATGTACGACTTTCACTACTCTATCATAAAACCTTTTTATGGCAACCGAATTGAATTGTGCTATACTGACACAGATAGTCTAGTATATGATGTACAGAGCAATGATGTTTATAAAGACTTCAAGCTCCATTTTCTAAAATATTTTGATACCAGTAATTATGACTGTAACAATGACTATAACTTACCAATTATTAATAAGAAGGTTCCAGGACTGTTTAAGGATGAAATGGGGGGTAACATTATCAAAGAATTCGTAGGACTGCGCTCAAAGCTTTATTGTATTAAAACGTTAAACAAAACTATTAAAAAGGCAAAAGGTACAAAAAAATGTATAACCAGAAATTTTAATATGTTAGATTATAAAAATGTTTTGTACAATAATTGTAATGTAATTCGCAAAAAAAATGTCTTGTTTAAGTCAATAAAACATGAAATATTCACTCAGGACGTAAATAAAATTGCACTTTCTAGCAACGATGATAAACGGTTGCTGTCGCCTGATAAGGTATCTACTTTAGCCTGGGGTAATGCAACTATATTTAAGTAATGCATTACCATTATTTTGTACTATGTAATATAAATGACGTTCTAAATGTAAAGTATCTAAAGACACAAGTAATGTGTAATGTAATTGTGAATCATATATTTTCTTGGTGTCCTAAATAGATATTATTATCTTTTTACTTGTAACAAATATCATAAAATCTTATTTAGTACTTAATTAGTTTTAAGACTGTTTACGCGACACAGCATTTCGTAAAAAATAGTAAAATATTCTCTACTAACTTTTATATCATATTATTAAATCATATTATTCATTTTCAAAACTTCGGACTTTAAAATGAAATGTTGTGCCGCATAAACGTGATACCTAAGTTTTCTTTTAAGTACCTATTTGTAGTAAATAAATACTATTTTATGATCATAATTGTATCTGTTTCATTTTCATTCCTTCCTGATTGATGACAAAGTACATAGGGCTCGAACCACGTCGCTCACGACGGTACAGGCTCCAACGTGATAAAACATGACATGATCGTTTATGATGACAAAGCTCGAAGTTCGCACGCGCCGCGGTGTAGAATTCTACGTCGAACAGGTGTTCGCGCTCGAGCTCGATCATGTTGAAACATGAAATTGAATCATAGCATAAGGAGTCTAATTACATTTAGCCACGTTCTACAGTAATATTATTGTGTAGAACATTTATCACTAAGCTGTCTATCGGAGCGGTCATATCACATCGAATAAAAACGACACGAATTGTAAGTATTGTACAAGTACTAATATACTTTTAACGGTAATCCGTTATGTTGATTTAAGTAATTCTAATTAATAATTATTTCGTTTGTTTCAGATCATTGATAATGTGTGATTCTCCAGATATTATCGACTTCTCACAATACGCTCAAGGTTTTCCGACTCCGAGTTTAAGCTGGCATATCCCAGAACAACAAAGACCTGTCAACAAGGAGTCTAGAGGAAGACAAGACTGCGGACCTGCCAGCAAGAAGCCTAGAATATGACGGGAGTGTCTAAAACAGTCTCTGCCTACATGTCAATCATTCGTAATAAACAATGAGAAGAAAAAAGGTTTACGACTAATCCAGGTACAAGTGTTGGATATCAGTGAACAACAAGAACCTGTTAGCGATAATCAGGAGTTGGTAATGTTAAGTGCGCAGTATGTAGTGACTGAATCGATGGACCATGTTATGGAGGAGACGCAATCGTTAATTAAAAAATATCCAAAAAACTTTGTGGAGACAGTAGTTATTATTAACTGGTATCATTATTTTGTAAGAACATGTTTTAAAAGTTATTATGTAATAACAATATTAGGTAACTACAAAGTTATTATGGTATTATTATTAAGTACTAGCTGTGCCCGCGACTTCGTTCGCGTGGTTGTCGAGAACAAAACAACGTCGTTTAGATAAGAGTATATCACCTTTTTGATGATTTAGATAAGAGTCCTGACTTTGGTATAGTTGATTACGTTAATGCTTCTCTATATACTATGTTAGCGGTGGAATTACCCGGAGCATATACAAAAAGGTTGTTTGGGTTGCTAACACGTGATAGAGAAACATAGAGTTGGCCGTGTGAAAAACAATCAAAAGTAAGGTCTACACCCGCAACGGATAACGTCTGGCCTTGGGCTTTATTAATAGTCATAGCGTAACAGAGGCTTACAGGAAATTGCACACGTTTGAAAGTAAACGGAAAATTATTGGGGATAATGGGTATCCTGGGAATGAAAACAACATCACCGGAGCCGCAACCTGTTAAGATTTCGGCTTCGATGACATTTCGTTGGAGATTTGTTACTCTCAACCGAGTTCCATTGCATAGTTTTGGTGGGCTTAAATTTCTGAGTAGAATGATTGGTACTCCGACTTTTAAATAAATTTTGTGTGCTGGAAGACCTGGTGTATTTAGAGAGTCTAAAAACTCTACTGGATAGTGGGTGGCATCTCCTTCTTCTAAAACCGTGTTAATAGATAAATATTCCCTACTTTCTCCAGAAACATGTACCAATATTTGAGAATTTATTGCTGCTGCTTGGTCGTTGCGAGGTGCCAAAATAGCTCGTTGGCATAGCCAAGCAGCGTCATGGTTCGAGATCTCTGATGGATCTCCGTATACAGAGGAAATGAGTTCCTGCTGTGAGGCAACAGAAGAACACAGGCTTTCGACTAAAGTTACTTTACCTCCTTCTTGAGTCGGGTATGTGCCGTTACCAATTTGAAGTAGTAAATTTGAGAAAACCTGCGCGTTTGCGTCACCTCCCAAATATGCTCGCATATTAAAGCTCAAATTAGTTAATATGACACTACGCCATAAAATAGAGCTCTTTAAACAGGCACCTATTTCATCGGCCCTCGTTCCTCTGGGTATTATAGGGAGTGTCTGCCTGAAGTCTCCACAGAATAGCACCGTTAAGCCTCCCATCGGTCGGTCATTTTGTCTTATATCTCGCAACGTTCTATCTACAGCTTCCACAGCTTTACGATTTGCCATCGTACACTCGTCCCAAACGATAAGGGCGCAATCGCGTAAAACCCTTGCTTTATCACTATTGCGAGACACGTTGCAAACAGGGTTTTCTGTGCGGTCCAAGTCGATTGGTATTTTAAATGTTGTATGTGCAGTTTTTCCTCCTGGTAATAAAGTGGCAGCTATTCCTGAGGAAGCGACGGCAAGGGCAATTTTGTTTTGGCTCCTTATTTGAGCCAAGATAACTTTAGTGAGGAAAGTTTTACCTGTTCCACCAGGTGCATCTAAAAACAGCATTTCTCCTAATGAATGTTCTACACTACAGCATACTCTATCAAAGATTTGACGTTGTTCTGTCGTCAAATTTGAACAGCCATTTCGCAATATTTCTGCTAACTCTTCGGGGTTGTAATTTATTTCAGATGTATACTCCCTATTAATTCGTTCCCCACCAACTGTCGGTGTCGGCAAGCCGTATTGACTGAGGGGGTTCCCTCCTATACTTGTAACTATATCTTGTATAGCCAGCAAAGCCCTATTATGGCAGCTTTCACGTACTTGGTCAGAAGTTTCACTATTTATATTTTGCTGTCTCAAAAAATCTTCGGCAAACGCGTCTTTATATTTTTGCCACAACTGCCCAGCGTCCGATAGGCCACAAAATGTCAACAAAATGGCAAATAAATGGCGCAAACGATGTGGACTATCACTGACGCATGCTTCGGCTAAAGCATCATCCCAATGCTGATCGCCATCTAATAAATGCCGTGCGCGGCAAGCAGCTTGAAATGTGGGATATTCTATATCGTCCACTTTGCGGAGCTCAGCAAAAGAAGTAGGTCCTCGCACTGTGTGAAGAAGAAGGCGTAAATAATAACACTCTGCATTATTTGGGTGCACCGTGTATACTCTTCCAATCACGTGTTCTTTAAAAATGCCGGACTCGCCTTCTACAGCAGTTCCACGTCTCCTGCGATTAAAAACACCTTGCTGCTTGTTATAAGTATAATAATGTGGCACTTCATTGTACAACAGAGACTTAGCGAAATTGTCTCTTTCGCAAAGGCGAAAGAATGCGAGCAAGGTGGTTTGTCTTGGGTTGTTCATTCTTTCTGCCACATTTTCTGGCTGAAAGTAAACTCGCTGCCCGCCTTCCAGGTGCACGTCAAGATGGATGACTGGCGGATACCTTTCATGAATAGGGAAACTCAAAATGCGCCAAACTGCCTCCGAAGAGCTTATGTATCGGCCAGATTGATACCTTGTCACTTCATCAAATTGGTTGTTATTTCTTAGTGCTATCATGGGTTGATCACTACCTTTATTAACATATTTACATATATATTTTATAGATTCGACGCTATTACAAATTTCAACATTAATGTGTGCTTGAAAAGCGTTTGACAAAACTGGAGAATACGGTACCACCCAACTATTATTTAGAATTATTTCTTGTCCACGGAATCTGACAGTAGCTGTGAAACCACCTTGTGACGGTGATCTTCGCCGGTATTGCGGATACCCATTTTCCCCAGCCATAGTTAGTTCTTTCAGTGCTCTGGGGTATTTTTTTGAGCATTGACCATCTTTCTTTTTTTTTTTTGTCATGCAAAATCGGATCTGCATTATAGTCCGGAAATTCTGCACTTATGACACTGTCTATAGCATCGGGACGAATTTTTTCTTCCAGCCACAGAAGAATGTGCGCGTGGGGTAAACCACGCTTTTGCCACTCGACGCTATACATAAAACAAAGAGTTGAACCGAAAACTTTCTCCTTTGTAAGTAGATTAATCAAGACTTTGAGTTTTAAATGAAAAATCCTAGCAATAATGTCATGTCTGTCGTATGACGCCTGTCCTGTGAGAAGTGCCTGGCAAATCTCCGTCCACTTTGGATTTGTTGTAAATGTTATAAAAAGGTCCGGCCGGCCGTATTTACGGACGTAACAAAAAGCATCTTGCGTTCGTTCGTGCATATACCGCGGACCGCCTGTGAAACTGGATGGCAAAATAACCAATCGACCCAAGTTTTCGACGTTATTATCTGATTGCATGGCGTCCCGCAAGTGCACGTATTCTTCAGCGCGTAACCGTCGCTGGTTAGTGCGAATATACACTAAACGTTCAGTTTCTATTTTTGCGTACATGTCCACAATAAATTGGCTGAACAAACCACGAAATCGTTGCAAATATACGAAACTGTTTTGCCTTATTTGTAAAAGGTAGGAATAGTATTGTTGAGCAGATATTTTTTTTTGATAATTAGTGACTCTCGTAGTAGGGTTCACTTGGTACAGCCCAAAATTGTACCCATCTTCACCATGACAATAAATTAGTGGATATTGCAGGGCGTCGTAAGCTCGGTGGGTTTCCAAAATGCGTTGAAGGCGATCGTCGCGTGTACGCAACACGATATCACGTCTCTCACACTCCTGGTCGACTAAAACAACTGCAACTTCATCTGCGACGGGTGCATTGTGTCTTCCACGGTGTTCACCCACAGGACGTCTATCGGCACTTATAACAATTTTGAAATCATTGCTGCCTTGTGGAATTGACTCCAATGCAGCTTTGAATTCACGAACGTACTGGTTAACGTGATGCAGCAATTCTTGAAGTTGACCCAAAAGCTCAGCATTGAGCTGGGGAAAATTGAGATTTCTAACATTGAGCTGTTGCGTGTAATCGGATACAAAATAAATTTGGAGAAATTTGGGTTCATTTTCTGGCAGCAAAGATCCAATAAGGTGATAAACTTGACCTTGTACTTTGAAGGTTGGCATGAACGGTCCTTCCGTTATTTGTTTTGCCCAAAGGAAGTCATTTGGAAAGCACTGTTATATAAACGAATATTATCCAAAAAACGGTTCGACTGGGGATGATCGCCATTCAGGAGACTTTTAAGTAAGTGTGGTGGATCTTGGAAATTTGGAAGAACAATTTTTCCATTTGAGCAGCACATTCCATCTGTCTCTTTCCTCCATTTCAAAGCATGACAAAAATTACAAATTTCTCTCATGTCACCCACGAAAGTAAAGCCAGCATAATTAATTCTAGACGAATATGTGAACCCTGATTTTTCCCTATTGTCCCAAGGTAATAAAATATTTGCATCGTCATTTTCCATGGACTCATCAGCTCCGCTATTTGTTTCTCTATTCATATGGTATCGAGCTCGTTCTATTTCTAGGCGAGATTGACGTTGTTCTGCTGTTTCTGCTCGTCTTAGTTCATCTATTCTTTCCCTTTCAGATGCAAGATAACTTTCATTGTTTCTTTGTACACCTACATAGTTATGTCTAGCTATTTGTAATCGTTCTTCTCTTTAGGAGAGAGATTCAGACTCGCGCGAGAGAGCGTGTCGCTCTCGGTCAGATGACAGACGTGCTTGGCGTTCCTCGATACTCTCTTGAGAACGCAAAGTCGCGGTCCGAGTTCTTTGCGAACTTAAGCGCGACTCCCTTTCTGTGAAAGTCTCTGACTCGCGTGAGAGAGACTGGCGCTCCCGATCAGCAGACAGCCGAACTTCGCGTTCCTGGATATTCTCTTGAGAACGCAAAGTCGCGGTCCGAGTTCTTTGCGAACTTAAGCGCGACTCCCTTTCTGTGAAAGTCTCTGACTCGCGTGAGAGAGACTGGCGCTCCCGATCAGCAGACAGCCGAACTTCGCGTTCCTGGATATTCTCTTGAGAACGCAAAGTCGCGGTCCGAGTTCTTTGCGAACTTAAGCGCGACTCCCTTTCTGTGAATGTCTCTGACTCACGTGAGAGAGAGTGGCGCTCCCGATCAGCAGACAGCCGGTCTTCGCGTTCCTGGATACTCTCTTGAGACCGCAAAGTCGCGGTCCGTGTTCTTTGTGAACTTAAACGTGACTCCCTTTCGGTGAACGTTTCCGATTCACGTGAAAGAGCGATGTGCTCTCGGTTAGCAGATAACCGTGCTTCACGATCTTCTTCCGATTCCTGAGACCTACAAAGTCTCATCCTTTTCGCATTTCGGCTACGCAGCGAAAGGTTAGTTTTTTTTCTTTGAGGCATTTTCAAGGAAAATTAAAGCAATAAACAAAACTAACAACACTTATGACTGAATAGCCTACAAACTTAAAAGATCGGTGCGTCGAACAGTCTAGTGTGACAACGTATCGTCTGTTCGTGGTCGTGACTCAACGAATTGGCAACACTAACTTACTGTATAACGATTGGCACTATTGGATTCAAACTACGAAGTAAATCAAATACAATCTTTACTTCGTACTTCAAACCAATGACCAAAGTTGACCAAACGAAACCAATAAGATAAGCAAATACTTTTTTTTCGACCAATTTAGAAAATCGATAAACCAAGCAACCAAAGAACTTTTACGACACACGCAAGAACTTTTAAGACACCTAACGAAACCCAATTTGCCTAGTAAACACGGTGGACGTCATCCTCGCGCGGAAAATCTTAACACCGCGATTCAGAAAATGACGTCATTTGCACAACGCCATCTATCGGATTTAGATTTCAACTATCAACATTAGTTCTATTTTTAGTCTTAAGATGTCGTTGCAAGTACTATACTTAATTGCGTAACGTAATATTTTACTTCTTGAACTCACTAAATTAATCATATCTTTTGATAGAGTGAACCGATTTCGATGAAACAAAAACTAAGTTAATCCTCAAGTTGCGTATAATTTTTGTATATAAACATTGTCAGCATTGAATTCGTAGATTTTACGTGATGTGCGCACAAACAAACAGACAAACAGACAAACAGACAAAAATTTCAAAAATGATGGAAATGGGTTCTGTTACTTATCTTTTCACACGCTGGCTATTTTTTGTTTCAATTTCTTCAATGTACAAAAATGACTTTTCTACAGATTTATTATATGTATAGATGTATAACACATATTAGGATTTTATGTTGTGTGCGTTTTGTATGAAATATAATGAAGATAATATTAATTTCTTTGTTTAATCGTTAATTAATAAATTATCTAAAAAACTTTGTGAAGCAGTATTTAGTATTATCAGGTGTCATTATTTTGTATGTACATACTTTACAAGTTATTGTGTAATATTATAGTTTTAGGATATTATTATTAAGTATGTATTACACATATTAGGTTTATATGATGTGTAAGTTTTGAATGTATAAGGTTTATTATAATAAAGTTAAATGAAATAACATAAAATAATATAAATTCCTTGTTTTTAATCTAGTTGGGTTAATGTTCATACATCATAAGTTTGTAAGTAAAGTATATAGACACGTATAGAAAACATTAAATAAACTGTGTAGGGACAGTTTTATTATTATTTGATAGGTAGTTTTATTTAGTTTGTAATAATTGTAAATAATGTAAAAAGGTAAATAAAAAATTTCTTTATAATTTAAATTATATTTTGTTTTGTTTTGTATTACTTATTTATCCTCGAATTCTATGTAGGTAACCCTGAGTATAATACATAAAACAATCTTTAGTAGTTAAATATTTTTAATAACTGTTCATCACAATAATAATTAAAATAAATTAAATACAGACATATTATTATCATCATACCATTTTCTAATACACACCGCATTATTTAATGCACAAGTCATTTTATGGTTCATACAGTTAAAATCAGTTTTATTTTTGCAGAACCTTTTTTTTAATGTCGCAAAATTAGGGCATCCCTTCTCACCTATGTCGATCACTTCACAGTTTGCACATAACTCTTTAATCCACTTTATTTTTTCCAAACCCTTTGTCATAATTTTTTTATTTTCTAAATATGGTAAAATAACGCGTTTAAACTCTTTGTAGTCTATGTACCCCTCACTCCAGTAAATTCCTCGATTTATTTCTATCCACCTCACTCGTCTTTTTTCTTCTTGTGTTAGGTAATGGAATGGATATGGCGGTTTTACTAAGAACGTCTGTGTATGATCCTGACTTGCAATGGTCAATTCTTTGACAATAAAATTATTTGTAGAATCTTTAAATCCTTGAAGTTCAACTATAAGGTTCTTCATGATAACTTCTTGACAATGTTACTTAATGGTTTGTATTCAACAATGCAATCGTTTAGAATGAGACAGTATGCTGCAGTTTGATCTGGTATCTCTGAATCACTCTCAATTTCTACTCTCACATCTACAACCGGACCTGTCTTTAGATTATCTGCTTGTCTAGAGCAATCGATTACAAACAGCGGTGCTAAATCTCTAAATTGTTTCTCGCTTAGTATGGGCTCCGAGCGACGTCCGTAATATGACTGTTGAAATCTGATGTATTGCTCGTATAATAAAGCGATTCTGTTATTAGCAAAACTTACATTTAAGTTTTCATATGGAAAATAGGTTGAATTGAGATACACTCTTACGTCTCGAATATGACAGTGATCGAATTGAGACATGTCAGAACTTGCATTGTTTTTTCTATTTGTCTGTAGACCAATAATGACGTATCTTGGTTTTTCTATTTGAGATGAAGTTTTGATAGACCAGGTATGTTTTGTAGTTTTAGGCAAAGCTGGATATTCGTACAGATCCCAATTTCTGTATATCATTTGAAGTGGACGATCTTTTTCTAATACTTTTAACAAACCAATTTTTTCTTTGTCTGATACTTTAACATGCGGCACGCGCCATATGATTTTGTTGATCTGAACATCATCCACTACTTCGCCTGTATTAAGTTTTACAGCGTTCAAATTAGTGTTACTTCGTAACAATATCAGTTCATGTCTACTATTTATCACGACTTTTTTAAAATCTTCAGCAAATCCGAGGAGGTTACGTAGTGGTATAGAAGCAGAAAATTTTCCTCCGTCGATATTTTTTATATCATCAATATTCCAGCCCCAGGCATGAGACATTTTTGATTCACTTTCATTCATCGAAATTAATGATTTCATGGTTGTTGTTATACCTGCATTTTTTATTTTATCAATCTCCACTCCATTTAGCTCATACCTAATATCTTGGAACAAGTAGAGTAAAGCATTGTTCGTGAAATTGACACTAGTAGCTTTAACCTGCGTATCTTTTTTGGTTACGATAACAGTTCCTTCCAAATATAGGGTGCTAGCTGATGGTAATATGTACAAGTCCTGTTGGTTGATAGGTATGCGGATTTCATCGTTCCTGTTGAAACTAGTTACATAAGGCTTGTAGGAATGAAATTCTATTCCTTCTATAGTATTATCGTAAGTTGGAGCGGCTAAAACGTCTAAAATATTCATTTTAACAATCCAATCGCTCTAAGGAATGCTTTATTGTCTTTGGTTAATTTTATTTTCTTCTTAGAGAGAGGTCTTATTTGATAGGTAGCTCGAGCAGAACTGATATTCTTTACTTGTTGAGACACATTTTATTGTAGTTAATCATTTTTTTCTTCTAAGATGCAGATACACCTGCACTTCTTCACCACGTAAATTGATTATTCGTTTATTTATATCTAACAGCCTGATATGTATGCAGCTTATGTTGTTTTGATTGATTGGAAAGTATATTGCGTTCTTCGGGATTTCTATGATCCTGTATCCAGGTGGCACGTTGAGTGCAAATTCGTGAATAATATGACTTGGTTCACCGTTTACATATGAACCGCTTACAATATCACATTCAATCCTTATTACGGTCGTAGGTAGAATGTTGACTGGAGACTGTGACACATGCCATTTATTTGCTTTCAAGATTTGTTTGTTAAATCCTAATAGTCTTCTAAAAGAGTCTTCTTTAGTAAAATTAATGTCTTTTGTACAGAATATTGTAGTTTTTAAAGTATTATTATTGCATCGTAGTTTGATCGCTGCATCTTTTATTTCGGATTTTAAATAATCGCTGATATCTTGCAACTCATAAGTGCCTTCTGGCATTTCAATAACTTTGTTTGAGGCATAATAGAACTTATTATTACTTTTATCAATGTTTGGAATAGAATTAAATGTTGAAAAGTGCAATAAAGCACACTCATACTCTCCATCTAGTTGCAACGTATTAGGAAAGTATGTAGTTAACACTGACGAGTCTCCAGTTATCGACAAAGTGAGCGACATCTTGCAAATGATAGAAATAAAAGAAATGCATATATTTTATAATACATTTTTATTCCAAAAAGTCCACAAATAATTTAAACATAAATGTCCACAATTGACTGCGTTAAATTTTTGATATCTTGTGTAGTTATAAAAAACATTACAATTTTTGAAATACAGCATCAGTTCCATTGGAGGTTTTAAATTTCCATAGCTATCAAAGTATTCACAGTGATCGTTTACTTTAACATAAGCTACCCAATGCGTTCCTTCGTTCTTAGAATCGTCTAAGTTAACGATACCACATTCAATGTGTTTCGGCTTCCGAGGTAGTTGGTCCTTCATGTAGACCCCACGAAAATATGGGATGTCTCTTGAAAACTTTAGGATGTCTACATTAGTTAGAGAGCGATTGGGTAGCACATTTTTCAGTTTTTTGAAGATCTTATAAACAATCCTTTACCACTTTTATATGGCTTAATGTATAAGCCCTTACCCAACACTAAAGCCTCCATAGCTTTATTATGTCGTTCTGTTTCTTGCAAATTTTGTTTGCTTGCTTTGTAATCATTGACGGTTTTTGCAATGCCAGCTGCACCACCAGCTAAACTTCCTAAAGCTGATAAACCAGCGAAAATTGGAATTAAAGGTAGAACTCCTCCAGTCTTTGGTATGGGTATTACTCGAGGTACTCGAATTTGATGATGAATGTTTGGTAATAACTTTTTTGCGGCTAAGTAAGCTGCTTTTATCAAAGTCTTACTATCTTTGCGTTTGAGTTTCTTAATTTTTGATTTTATTGTTGAAACTAAGTTTTTAAATGATTTAATGCCGGATCCAGACTTTAGTTTCGCTTTCATAACTTTGCTCACTAGCCAAGAGCTTAGTTTTTCACCTTTCCCTGCATCTTTTGATTTAAGTCTTTGTTTAGCCATGTTAAGTAGATGTAAATCGGCTTTGTGACGATTTGATAAGTGTGTATGGTTTGTATACGCAATATCGTGTTGCATGCAAGCTTCGTCAAGCTTATTTACACCTCGGTCACCTCGCGCTAGGCGTTTGTGAAGTTTGGTTCCCGGTCCGCAATAGTTGTATCCTGGCAAATGAACTTCGAATGGTAGATGATTAATTATGCTATTAACAAGTCCACCTCCTTGCATTATTCAAATTATAATGTTCAGATTTCAAATGAAAAATGGTTATATAATATCTTAGTCCATTATTGCAGCTTTTTCAATCCAACTGTTTTCTGCACTGTTTAGACCTAACCATTTGACATCGGGATGATTAGATCTTTGCAGTTCTTGTTCGTAAAAAGCTCCTAATATGTTTTGCTTTCGTCGATCTTCTATGTGATATGTCACTGGTAAGGTTTTATTTACCTTTTTTATAATAAATAATTCAGTCGACCAATTAGGAGTGTAACTTTTCTCAAAATTATGTTTGTATTTACTTATACGAACACAATCACCAACTTTGAATTTAGGCTTCCGCTGAAGTAATTCATGTTTGTTATTTTTTTTTATATTTTCTTTGATTACTTGTTCATTACTTTTATTTACATTAACTGGTTTAAATTGAATAGTGCGATGTTTTGTGTTGTTATATCTCTTCAATATATCTTCCAATGGTAGACCTAACCACTTATAGTTTCCATTGAGACTAAAATATTTGTATAATTTATTTTTTACAGTTCTAATAAGTCTCTCTACAATTGATGCTTTTTTAGTAGAAAACGATGAGTAATGGTTAATGTTGTGCTTTTTCATAAGCGTTTGAAATGTGATGTTATAAAATTCTGTCCCCATATCAGTTTGTAAGTTAACAGGATTATTACGACTACTATGCAGTATATGTTCGAATGCACGAGTAACCTCAAATTTATTTTTCGATTTTAACGGTTCAGCCCAGACATACTTTGAGAAGCAGTCAATCACCACTAAGATGAAATTGTAACCTTTGTTATACTTTTTAAGGTTTTGCATGTCCATCAAGTCTGCTTGCCATAAGTCGTGGATTCCTTTCAGAATAACAGAACGTCGAAGGAAATTTCTTCTTGCCGCTTTGTGTATTTCATTTACAATTTGCTGTTTTGTCATTACAGAGTTTTTTGTAGTAATTTATCTACCTCTGCTTTAGTATAAAACTTATCTTGGAAATGAGTTGAAACCTCAGGTATCTTTGCTTTTAAAGTAGTTTGCACTGTATCCTTTGCATCTTTTATTATTTGAGAACGCAATTTACCAATCAGAGTATTACAGTCTTTCAACATATTTGCATTCAATCGATCTACATAAACCTTGTTTACACCCAGATTATTTAATTCTTTTAACGTTTTAGCATTCAATTGATCTACATAATCCTTGTTCACAGCATCGTCTGCCTCTACTGGAGCTCTAATTCCTCTCAGTCTTGATGTTTTTAAGTCAAAATCTCCGTTTTCTGATTTTAACAATGCATTCTCATTAAACTCAAATAACTCCGATAAACGCATTCTTTTGTGAATGTAGTGTCCGAATTTGTCTACGTTCATGTTTAAGGTGTATTGTTTCGAGAGGTTGATAGTAAAATAAACATATTTTTAAATACTTATTTATTTATAACTTTACTTTCACGTAATTCTTCAATGATGGATATAATTTCATTATCTAATCCTGTGTTGCCAGCGTCTCTAGATGCAATCAATAATTTCAACCTTTCCACTAATTCATTAGGATCATCCCAGTACACTAAATCTACGTTTTTTCTCCACTTTTTTAATAACGGTAGACCTTTTCCCTGAACTGCATTCTTCAGTTTAAAAAGAGGTTTAATAACTTGCAAATATTTTTGTCCTTTGTTACTTTTTATTGGCTTACTTGGTTCATAGTCTCGACGATGTGCATTTGTATCAAGTAGCATCGACTTATAATTTTGCATATCACTATCTGTAACCAAGCTTAGGTCTACATCTTTCTTAAGCAATAACTGTTTTAAGCCAGGTGTATTTCGGTGTTTACGTCCAACCACAGTGATGTATTGATCGTTGATCGTTATGCAAGCAGAACCTAACATCAGTTTCCCGCGGTCTGCTCTAACCCCAAACGGAATATCTACCAACGCTTCTGAAGATACTGACCAGGATGATGTATCACCCTCTTGATTCCTTTCAACTACTGATTCATAAGAAGAGTCACTGTTGATATCGGATTCATATTTGTCTACATCGTCATTATTATTACTTCCTTCGGTACCAGTTTCGTTAATAAACGAACCATCAGCAATTTCATCACTAACACGCAGGAGAGGAGTTTGCTTACTAGCATTAGCAATTAGGTTGAGAGGTTCTGTTACAGGTTTGAAAACAGATTCCAGTACTTGTTTATTGTTAATCTCAGCATCTCTCATTTTTCGTACTTTTATCTTCACAGCTTCTGCCGCATCAACAATTTGTCGTTTCAATGATTTTTCCATATTGGTAAAATAGGTCGTAATTGATTTAGCGTTGTAAGGTGAATAATAATGTCAGGCAGGTAATAACCTTATATTATGTATTCGTGATACTAGTCAAAGACTACAAATGTGTCAAATTTACTTCTATAACATCCTTTGTTTTTGGAACAATCTTTATTAATTACAACATAATTGTAAGGTACATTCCATATTTTTGAACACATTTCACGAAATTCAATCCAAGTCATGTCAGTGTTCACGTGTTCTTCATAAACATGTCTGATATTTCTTTCATCTTGTTTAAAAAGTACGATTAGGTTTGCGTTGTCTCTTACCAATTGCTTAGGGATTTTACTATACGTCTGATTTAGATAAAAGCAATCGATGAATTTGTGTCTCCCCATAGCAAAATAATCACGCATATTACTTTGATTTTCACAAGCAACATCATCAAACACAATTACAGAATTCGGTTTTGCGGTCTGAACACTCAGTTCTGAAATGAAATGTCTGGTAGGTACTCGTTGCAAGACTTTTTCTAAAAAAACGTACTTGGGTTGTTGCAAGGTTTTCGAGTAAACATAAACGTTTTGAAATCTTAATTCATTCTCATGTATAAGTAGTCCAACTAATAAATTGGTTTTTCCACAATTTGACGGCCCGCAAATGATGCATCGTATGGATTTAGGTAATAATTCTCCATGACGAAAACCAGTTTCCTGAGACTGAACGCAGAGTTTGTTTACATGTAACGATTGTGGTTGTTTTACAAATTTCATGATGACTCATTGAAACGGTTATATCAATAATAAATCTATTAAACAATTACATCGACATTTATACATCGTTATAACTTTTGTGAACCCTCTGAAAGTTGATTCTATGAAACGATATCTTAGACTACTTATACTAACGGTGGTAACGAAACCATAGCGAGATCTAACTCGATGTCAACGCCATCTATCAAATAGCGGTAACCAGTATTTTCATTTATATTATTGTGCATTCTACTCCATTGAGTTTTAGAACTGAAATGGTGGAATAGGCGCCGAACCAGTATTTTCATTTATATTATTGATCATTCTACTCCATTGAGTTTTAGAACTGAAATGGTGGAATAGGCGCTGAACCAGTATTTTCATATATATATTATTGAGCATTCTACTCCATTGAATTTTAGAACTGAAATGGTGGAATAGGCGCCGAACCAGTATTTTCGTTTATATTATTGGGCATTCTACTCCACCGAGAGTGACGAGGCGAACGGAGTGAGCCGATGGAACGGAAGGTGGGGTAGAATGCCCAATAATATCCTACTATCCATGTAAAGAAGGTGAGATATGGCCTGACCACCTCTTCTCAACCGATAGCCTAGGCGCGAATCCTCCAGCAATGTGCTTAGAGGATTCAGGGCTAAGCAGAACCAAAGTGGACTCAAACTGTCGCCCTGAAATATTCCCCGTTTAATCCATATAGGCTCGTCATTCCCCTGGATTGGTCGACATCCTGGATGGCGAAGGACCGTCTTCCATTGCCCCATACATGACCCAAGAAAGGTGCGTAGAGTTGCATCTATTTTTTACAACTCCAACACCCTCATGAGCCAAGTATGTGGAACAGAGTCGTAGGCCTTCTTATAATCTATCCAGCATGTCGACAAATCCTTGTGGGATCGACGAACCTGTTGGCTTATGGCCATGTCTATTAGGAGTAGCTCCTTAGTACCGCGGGACCCGTTCCTATATCCATTCTGAGAGGCAGACATAATTGTGTTGTTCTCAATGTGTAGATTAATTTTCGCTCTCAGGATGGATGTAAGAAGTTTATAGATCGTCGATAAATATGTAATCGGTCTATAATTCTTGGGTTCCGCGGGACTACCTGTCTTATGGAGCAGGTGGGTAACACCAGTTGTTAGAAACTGAGGCAGCGACCCAGACTCTAAGGATGCCTGGAATTGAGATGCCAGAAGCGCGTGTGAGCTACTATACCATTTAAGCCAGAAGTTATGCAGTCCGTCCGGTCCCGGAGATTTCCAGTTTGGTAACGGACGAACTGCTTTGGCTACATCGAATGGAGTGATGATTACTTTTTCCATGTCTGGTATAGCTTCACACACGCGCTCCACATCACGAATCCAGCCACCCTCAGTGTGACAGACGGGCACCGACCAGATGTTGCACCAGAATGCATTCGTGGCGGCAGCATCGCGGCGGAGCACGTCAGTCACATTTTGTTCAAGTCGCTCCCAAGCTCTATATACCCACCTCTCATCGCTCTGGAACATGCGGTTCTGCGAGTACCGGTCGACCCGACGCTTATACCGCCGAATACGATTGGCCCATGCACAAACCTTCTGCTTCAGGAAATCAATGCGTTCCGTGACACGGGACATGTATTCTCGAGGACTGGTTCCAGTCTCCGAAAACGCCCGCCTCACGAAGCGCATTACACGTGGTCTTGTATTGCCCTCCCTGAAGCAGTATAGTTTGCCAATGAGTGCTCTGGCCCCATCAATACGCCTCTCAATCCTACACTGCCAGGCCGGTACGGTAGGCTTTGGTCGAGTAGCTTCGTCACAACTTGTTAACTTTACATTTGCTAAACGACATGCCGCAACAGCCCCACAATACAGGATCGAGTGCGTATCAACGAGGTCCTCGCTGCTCTCAAAAACATTCTTAAGCAGAGAGTCCAGAGCACACACTAGCGCCCTATTCTTTTTGTGCATAGGTAACCGTGATAAACGGGGTCTAAGTTGAATCGGAGTCGATCTATACTCGTGAAGCGCATCTTCCAGTGCGCTCCTCAGTCGATCGTTGCACTGGCTACTTACTGTGATAACCCTATCATCTGTCTCCTCATCAACATGATTCATTATTATTATTATTTCGTTTATTAATTTTTTTAACATATTAAATACATTTTTAAATATTTCTTAAAAAAGAATATATAAAAAACATTTAAAAATATAAAAAATAGTAGCCCACCGGTATCGGGAACAGGGTCCAAGCTACCGGCGGTCAGGGCTCCAGAGAGAGGAACCGCCTGACAATGCGAGCCGTGTCCAGAAGTACTGCTTTCTGAATCACGCCCTTGATCCAGCCGCCTAACGAGAGCCTCCTGAGGTGTTGATCGAGGCTCGTGGCTATTAAGCCATTGACTGACACGACTATCGGTACAATGATCGCTGAGTCCACATCCCACATGTCGACAACCTCGCGAGCCAAGTCAATATACTTGATTTGTTTATCTTTCTCGGCTTTCACTAGGTTCTCGTCATGTGGGACGGTAATGTCAACAATCATTGCACGCCTCTCGATTCGGTCCACCACCACTATATCAGGCTTATTGGCTACAATAGTCCTGTCAGTGATGATGGACCGATCCCAGTAGAAATGAGATATGACCATTATCGAGAACTGGGTCGGGTGCATATCTGTAGTACGACACTCCGATTCCACAAGAGAGTATTTCAGAGCAAGTTGCTGATGGATAATCCTGGCTACAAGGTTGTGCCTATGCAAGTACTCACCGTTAGCTAGACGAGAACAACCAGAGATTATGTGGCGGATTGATTCTCCCGGACGATGACATGCCCGACATATGTCAACCGTGCCGTCCTTCACAATAAATCTCCGGTAGTTTTTCGTCATGATAACTTCGTCCATAATTGCACAGACAAAACCTTCGGTTTCCCCAAAGAGGTCACCGACACGCAGCCAGGCTACGGACGCTAGTTGGTCTACATCGGGCCCATGTAGGGCCCGGAAAAAGCGTCCGTGAAGTTCCTTACTCTGCCATACTTCTCTGCGATCGTTAGTGTCAAGCGCTAGAGGTTTGCGCCAGTTCTCGTTAGCCAAGGAGAGTGGAGTAAGACCCTTGGCCACTGCCACTACATCTCGATGCATACCCACGTCAGCAGCTAGGAAATATTCCCTTAGACTGCATACCTCGCGGTTGTGGAGGGTCTTAGCATTTAAAAAGCCTCGGCCTCCACACTTCCGCGGGATATACAGTCTCATCACCGACGAACGTGGGTGATGCATTCGAAATGCAGTCAGCAGTGTACGGACCTTCCTATCCAGGGCGTCGAGTTCGGTCTGAGTCCATTTGAGTATGCCGAAAGAGTACATCAAAACCGGCATGACCCAACCGTTGAAGGCGCGCACCTTATTCCCGCCATACAAAAGGCTGTTCAATACTTTTTCAGGCGGCTAAAGAAGCGCTCCTTCAGCGATTGTTTCATGTCAGCAACGTTAATGCCTAACGCTTCCGACATACCCAAATATTTGTATGTTTCGGTCGAGGAGAGGGATCTAAGGTGTATGGAATCCGAGAGTTGAATCCCTTCGGATTCCATAATCCCCCCTCGCTTTACATGCATGACTGCACATTTGTCCACACCAAATTCCATCTTGATCGCGTTACTGAAAGTTTCAGTTACCTTCAGTAACTCCATCAGTCGCAAATTATTGGGGGCAAAGAGTTTCAGGTCATCCATGTAAAGAAGGTGAGATATGGCCTGACCACCTCTTCTCAACCGATAGCCCAGCCCCGAATCCTCCAGCAATGTGCTTAGAGGATTCAGAGCTAAGCAGAACCAAAGAGGACTCAAACTGTCGCCCTGAAATATTCGCCGTTTAATCCATATAGGCTCATCGTTCCCCTGGATTGGTCGACATCCTTGATAGCGAAGGACCGTCTTCCATTGCCCCATACATGACCCAAGAAAGGTGCGCAGAGTTGCATCTATTTTGTACAACTCCAACACCCTCATGAGCCATGTATGTGGAACAGAGTCGTAGGCCTTCTTATAATCTATCCAGCATGTCGACAAATCCTTGTGGGATCGACGAACCTGCTGGCTTACGGCCATGTCTATGAGGAGTAGCTCCTTAGTACCGCGGGGCCCGTTCCTACATCCATTCTGAGAGGCAGACATAATTAAATTACTCTCAATGTGATGAATAATTTTCGCTCTCAGGATGGATGTAAGAAGTTTATAGACCGTCGACAAACACGTTATCGGTCTATAATTCTTAGGTTCCGCGGTACCACCTGTTTTATGGAGCAGGTGGGTAACACCAGTTGTTAGGAACTCAGGCAGCAACCCAGACTCTAAGGATGACTGAAATTGAGATGCTAGAAGCGCGTGTGAGCTGTGTACAGTAATTGAGTAAGGCTGAGGCTTTAGTTTCTGAAAAGCCTCAGCCTTACTCAATTAGTCATATCTCCTACACACTTTACTGCTACCAGTGAGACTCTCATAGACTTACTGTGTACTGACCTGGAAGCCAGATATACGTCGGTTGAATCTTTTGGCTCAATTAACGGCCACTCAGTCATAGTAAGCGAATTTAGCGTGAAACGAGACAAATTTAAACCATACGTCCTGAAATTTAGGCCACTTAAAAACATAATCATTGACAGTTTTAAAGTGGATCTATCGCTACTATGTCTTGAATACATTTGCACGTTTGAACATGTTAATGACATGGTGCATTATTTTAACCAGCTCATCATTTTCCTGTTCGATGTACACGCACCAGTAAAGACATGTATTATAAAGGAAAAGTCGTATCCTTGGATTACTGACACGATAAAATTAATGATGCGTTTACGGGATAATGCACTGACTTGTTACCGAAAGACAAAATCAAAATCAAAAGGCGAGTACTACAAAGAATTAAAATCTTTAGTGGTAAGTTCCTTATATAACAAAAAAAATGGCGTACTATAAACATAACATAAATAATCAAATTAAAAATCCAAAATTATTATGGAAAAAACTTAATCCACTTTAAAGGCCACTAAGTCAAGAAAAGACCTTCCGTCGCGCTTTGCAGATCCTGACATAATTAATAATAATAATAATAACATGGCAACCCACTGGCAACACATGTCATATTTTTTCTATTCCACTTTAAAATCATAAAATCCATATTTTTTCAAGTGTCTTCGCTGCTGTTGTAGCTAGTGAGATGGGCCGATAGTTTGTCCTATCTGATACATCCCCCGTCTTGTTCTTAAGAATGGGAACAACCAAGGTTTTCATCAGCGATTGCGGTATGAGTGACCGATACACAGCGTAAAAAACATAGCCAGTGCACGCGGTAGATGCACACCTGCATGTCTGAAAAGCTCGATGCTGAGACCGTCATACCCTGGAGAATTACCCCTTTTCATTTTTTGAATTGACGCGACAACTTTCTTTGCTGAAAAGGGTGTCTTTCTCCCGGGCACGCCACCCCCATTTTTGACAGACATCACATTTGAAAGGTTTTTCACCAGTGTGTGTACGAATGTGATCTGTTAATCGGGACTTACTATAAAAACATTTCTGACAGACATCACATTTGAAAAGTTTTTCACCTGTGTGCGTACGAATGTGGCCTGTTAATTTTTGCTTACTATAATAACCTCTCGGACAGACATCACATTTGAAAGGTTTTTCACCAGTGTGCGTACGAATGTGACCTGTTAAATGGTGCTTTCTATAAAAACATCTTTGACAGACATCACATTTGAAAGGCTTTTCACCCGTGTGCGTACGAATGTGACCTGTTAAATGGTGCTTTCTATAAAAACATCTTTGACAGACATCACATTTAAAAGGTTTTTCACCAGTGTGCGTACGAATATGTCTTGCTAAATGGTGTTTTCTATTAAAGCTACGCTGACATATATCACATTTGAAACGATTTTCTATTTCACAAAATCTTCGATGTCTGTTTATATTATTACTGCCAATGCCTGTATTCAATATTTTAAACTTTAATATTTTTTTACTATAATTATTACGGCAATTTGAGTCTAAAGCAGTGTTAGTAATACTAATATTAACTCTAGGTTTTGTATAAGTTACAGGTTCTTTGAATACCGGAATAAGTTTCGAAGTACAGTATCGAGAGTTCTGGATAACGTCCGTGTCTCTTTGTTTCTTTTGCTGTTCTTCTTCTGTATTTAATTCTTCTAGATTCCCTCCTCGTATGTGTAGTTTTTTTATATTCGCAATGGGCGACCCTGTGATTATAAATCTGTTAAGTATCAAATTCAGTCACACAGTGACAGGACAGTGACTTGATTGGTTCACAATTTTCGGCTCTAATGTGAACGAATCAAGTAAAGAGTTGTTTATATTTTGAAAAACAAACATTAATAAAAGTATAGCACGGCGTAACTTACTTAAAGGTTTATAAGACTCATTCTTTTTTCGAATATTTGCCAACTGCATTCATAACTTTTGACAGAAATATAGTCAGCAAGAAAACGCGTTTGGACCAAACCATAGAACAGTAACAGTTTTTTGCTTTTCTGTGGATCAAACGCTACCCAGACATGGGGGTACTTCTACATGGTTCCTTACATCAGCACATACAGGGTGGGACAAAAGATACGTTGGGTTCGTGCTTTGGAAGCCACTGGTTCCACAGCCGTACCACAGCGGCAAACCCACGATGCTGGAGTCCAAAACATTTTGCGTACTAAAATGGCACGCTCGCAAGAACACAATGAGATCCCACTCATCCCACCAAACGTTCTACCCTCCCCGCAGCTCGAACTCCGCCCCTCCAAAACCGATGCATATCTTTTGCCCCACCATGTACATAAGATTTTTTTTTTATCGGTCCCGCTTTAATACGTTTGGTTTTTAAGGATTTTGGGCACAGACAGTAGTAGTGGGTGGGAAATCATCCAATGACATCTCCCGCTCTAGGGTGGAGCGGGAGGGTGTGTCGGACTCTTACTGACTAAAACCCACCCCTGTTCCTTCCCTGCCCTGAGTGCCCAGGGGCAAAGAAACTCTATTTCAAATTTATCCTCAACCCCTGGGCTGGTGTTGTCACACCTGTCGGCTTGTTCGCATTAACCAATTAATACTTACGTTGTGTGTCACTGGCTCTTCGTTTCTTCCTTGATTCTTTTTTTTCTTTGTCCACTTCCGCTTTAATCTCAATTAAAGGCAGATTATCTCCTGAACTTGATTCTGACTGTTGTGCTAGCATATCTTCTATGTCTGAATAGTTGTTTTGATTTTTCAGTTCGAGCTCTGTAAGTAAACAAAAACAGTTAAAGTTAGTAGTAAAGAGATAAGCCACTGTTATTGTGTGTTATTCCTCTCCATCCAAGGTTGTCGGGAAAAGATCGCTTTAAGCAGTAAGACCGCCCATTGTGACACTTGTAATTAATTTTACTTAGTTTTTCATTCTTTCTTTTTTATGTACTACTAGTCTGTCGTTGCAAAAACGTCATTCTTAATTAAATTAATTTATTTTCCAACATCATAACAAAATCACATTTAGTTTCGGATAAATACGAGTAGTAAGACTATTGGTCTATGGTCATTATTAGTCGATGAATCGTTTATAGTCAGAGTCTTTCGACCATGTAGATCATGATATACTACTAAACAAGTTAGAGCGTCATGGGATTAGAGGAACTGCACTAAACCTATTACAATCTTATCTGCGATCAGAGAATCACGACGATTAATAGGCTATGTGCAAGCTCGAAAGTTGAAAGAACATACCGGTCACATCCTAGAAAAACTACTTATGGTAATCCCCAAGGTTCATTCTTGGTCCTCCATTATTTAACATTTACATAAATGATATGCCTAATGTCAGTAAACTCCAGATGGTATTATTTGCTGATGATAGCACTATTTTATTCTCTAATAATGACATTAATATTCAAGAAAATGACATAAACGACTATCTTAAAAATATAATAAATTAGTTAGTTAAAATAATTTAAAAATAAATCTTGACATAACTACAGTAATGACATTCAAAGAACAAATAATCCGAAACTTAATATAAAATATGGAAACGTAGCAATCTCTGAAAGTGGCAGCTCAAGATTTCTGGGTCTTTACATAGATAGTCATCTGACTTGGAATCATCATATAGACGCTTTGTCAAAGAAGCTTAGCCAATATGCGTATGCTCTGTACAAACTATCTAAAACAGTTAACCGCATTACAGTGCATTAGCTTTGCTTATGTAGCCTCTAGCATTAGGTACGGAATCATTTTCTGGGGCAACTCCACTGACAGAGACATTGCCTTTAAAGAAAAAATACTTGCGATTTTTTTGAAAGCGACTTGTTGGGAGCTTTTTAGTTGTTTTTACAATAGGGATTTTTTTTTGAAGATATTTAATTTTTTTTTAGACCATAACATTTTTAGGCAAGATGTCGAAAATGATTTCAATTTTTTATTTTCTATATTTTATTGAGTTATTGTTTTGGAATCGCCTCCTCAAACCCTTTATTTTGATACCCTACTCAATATAGTTCGTCGACTTTCATTTTTTTACACAATTATGGCATCTGGTTGTCGTCATATTGTATTTTGATTGCTGTCATGTCTTCAGTAGCACTCGCATAATTAAGAAGAATCAATTGACGAAAGAATTATCAAAACCGGCCCACAAGTTCGGTATCTAAAGCGCCACAAAGGAACAAACATACATAGTGTGACGATTAAATAATATAGAAGCGAAGGTAGGTCCACGCGGGTATAAGTGTCACTAGACAGCTGTCACTGATACTAGCTGGACGTGCGCTCAGCTCGCTATTGCAAGACACCAAACTATTGTTTTATTTAACCATCTGTGCTTACTCCTGTGACAAGTGGACGTCACAAGTGGCGACGAGGTTTTGTGTGAGTACACCAATATACAAAAAAAAAAAAAAAAAAAAACAAGAAAAAGGAGTGAACCAACGGGAAATGTCATCCCATAATTTAGCAATATGCTAAGTGGTGTTTACGTGCAACTTATACGTACTTGGTTAATTATTTACGATAGGCACAAAATGGCTCAATAAGTGTTTTGCTAATATAATTATTATTACATACTAGCTGCGTCCCGCGGTTTCACCCACGTAGACCGTGATAAAAAGTAGCGTATGTGTTAATCCGGGAATTAAGCTATCTACTAACCAAATTTCATACAAATCGGTCCAGCCGTTTGCGCGCGAAGAAGTAACAAACACACACACTCTTAGTGAGTGTGAAAAAAATACAAACTATCTAAAACAGTTAACCGCATTACAGTGCATTAGCTTTGCTTATGTAGCCTCTAGCATTAGGTACGGAATCATTTTCTGGGGCAACTCCACTGACAGAGACATTGCCTTTAAAGAAAAAATACTTGCGATTTTTTTGAAAGCGACTTGTTGGGAGCTTTTTAGTTGTTTTTACAATAGGGATTTTTTTTTGAAGATATTTAATTTTTTTTTAGACCATAACATTTTTAGGCAAGATGTCGAAAATGATTTCAATTTTTTATTTTCTATATTTTATTGAGTTATTGTTTTGGAATCGCCTCCTCAAACCCTTTATTTTGATACCCTACTCAATATAGTTCGTCGACTTTCATTTTTTTACACAATTATGGCATCTGGTTGTCGTCATATTGTATTTTGATTGCTGTCATGTCTTCAGTAGCACTCGCATAATTAAGAAGAATCAATTGACGAAAGAATTATCAAAACCGGCCCACAAGTTCGGTATCTAAAGCGCCACAAAGGAACAAACATACATAGTGTGACGATTAAATAATATAGAAGCGAAGGTAGGTCCACGCGGGTATAAGTGTCACTAGACAGCTGTCACTGATACTAGCTGGACGTGCGCTCAGCTCGCTATTGCAAGACACCAAACTATTGTTTTATTTAACCATCTGTGCTTACTCCTGTGACAAGTGGACGTCACAAGTGGCGACGAGGTTTTGTGTGAGTACACCAATATACAAAAAAAAAAAAAAAAAAAAACAAGAAAAAGGAGTGAACCAACGGGAAATGTCATCCCATAATTTAGCAATATGCTAAGTGGTGTTTACGTGCAACTTATACGTACTTGGTTAATTATTTACGATAGGCACAAAATGGCTCAATAAGTGTTTTGCTAATATAATTATTATTACATACTAGCTGCGTCCCGCGGTTTCACCCACGTAGACCGTGATAAAAAGTAGCGTATGTGTTAATCCGGGAATTAAGCTATCTACTAACCAAATTTCATACAAATCGGTCCAGCCGTTTGCGCGCGAAGAAGTAACAAACACACACACTCACTAACTTTTGCCTTTATAATATTAGTGTGATTAGTGTGATTTACCTACGGTAAATTTTTGATTACAAAACTTAGAAAAGTGTGCCTTTCTAAAATAACACCACTACCCACAATATTGTAATTTAAATTCTGTTTACAAGTCATATGCGTATCTTGCAAGTACCTACTCAGTTGATACTATGAAGAATAATGTATCTATTAGCTTATTTGAGACGCATGTAGGTACTTGAACTAATATTACAAAGTAGTATTTTGACAGATCCAATTCCAGTCCCGCATGTCGGGAAACATAAATAGAGAATAGCTCGTTGTGGTTGTGCCAGACTTTATATAATTACTGTAACGTAAACAAAGTATTTATAAAGTATGCTATGTTTGATTATGATCTGGGTTATTTTTATACCTACCTAATATTCTAGGCAAGTGGTAATTTGTCATTTTACTCAAGGTTGGTAATTAATTTTATTAATGTGGCACGTAAACACTGCATTGAGGGATGTGAAATCACCCTTATAGATTTGAGTAGTAAGTCTATTATAGACTGGTACTAAACGCCAAATTAGTAAACTGCATACTACAGTTGGTACTAACAAAAAAAAAATACAATAATATAATTATGTATTTGGATAATTGGCGAAAGTGGAAATGGTGTTTCCATCATAAGTAGTAGCCCATAGAACCATACCCATACCCATAGTATTTAGTATGTTTATGTATCACATATTTGTTTAGTTTATTTAAGTTACAGATTGTATTTTAAGTTTTTGTTGTGCACTTAAGATGTACCAACCTACTTATGCAAATGTATTTTTCACCCTGAGGTTTGCTGTAAGAAAACCCAAATGCTGGGTTAAGCTCGCCTTTGTAACTAACTGTTAATTTGTGTTCTTATTTATATGTTATATGTGCACAATAAAGAATAAAGGAAGGAATAAAGGAAAATACAATAATATAATTATGTATGTATTTATTTATTATTTATTTATTAAAACTTCATGCAACACAAATGTACAAAGGCGGACTTAATGCCTTAGGCATTCTCTATCAGTCAACCAAGGGTGGTGGAGAGATAACATGGCAGGTGCATAAACTGAAAAAAAAAAATACTAATGGAAAAAAAATGAAAAATGGTGTTTCCATCAGAAGTAGTAGGAAGTCAAATGATCGACTGGTACTAAAAACGCGTAAGCAGTAAACTGCATACTGCAGTTGGAAAAAATATATATATAATTATATCATACATATACATATACAATTAGCGAAATTGGAAATGTTCCATCATAGGTAGTAAGTTGAATGATCGACTGGACTAATAAAAATAAATTCTATGAGTAGTAAACTGACGTAGGTATCTATCTGGTAGAGGTGGTCTGTAACAGGTCAAATTATTATATTAGAAACCTGTTTCACCTGTTCCACTTCCAGGGACAAAACTGTACCAAAAAAAAAATGATAATAATATCTTGACTTGGCACACGAGGTTGTCGATATGTGGAATGTGGACTTGGCTGTCATTGTGCCGATAGTCGTTACCGCCAATGGCCTGATGGCCAAAAGCCTCGACGACCACCTGTCGAAGCTGTCGTTGCGCGGTTGGATCAAGGGCCTGATTCAGAAGGCAGTACTCCTTGATACGGCTCGCATTGTGAGGAGGTTCCTGTCTCTGGAGCCCTAACCACCGGTAGCTTGGACCCTGCTCCCGATACCGGTGGACTACTATTTTTTATATTTTTAAATGTTTTTTATATGTTTTCTTTTAAAATATTTAAAAATGTAAATAATATGTGTAAAAATAAATATACGAAATAATAATAATAATAAAAAAAAGTAATTTATAATATAGTACCTAGTTTCATTCTTGAAGTAGAAACAGATGTTATCTCTTTCTGTTAAAATAAGTTAGAAAAGAAAACAATTGATTCAAACTGTTACAGGTCAGTTTTCTTTCTAATAACGTAAACATCCGTAACGTAGTTTTAGAAGAGCATACAAACACCAGTTACGGCAGTGTTTTAATTTGGATGGTCGTTTGTAGGTTGTGGAACAGGCAGGAACTGGAACTGTATTTTTGGTTTTGCGATACCTGTTAAATGTCGTTACTTTTAAAAACCTGTTTTTTTTAACTGTTTCGATAAATACGCCTCACTCCTAGTATTTGGTACTAACAATAGCAAATTGGCGTAGGTCGCCCCAAAAATGTCCCACATACCAACCCGCTTTTGATTGCGAAGGCGATCCTGCGTCCGTACGATGGGAAAAATGGAAAAGGGGGTTTGAATTGTTCTAAGTTGCATTAAATATATCAAACCCAGAGAAAAAAAAAGGCCAAATATGATTTTTTTATTCCTACATATACACTATATGTAGGAAGTTTGACACTTCAGGAGATATACTATAATATCCCTGGTAAAGTGATAGACGAAGCAGTGGGAATCAATGTAGATGTAAACAACTGGACTCTTAAGAAACTTGACAACTACGTTTTACCTCGTCAGAGTAAAATATATGAAAGACATTTTGTTCAGACTCTAAAACAAGAACAAGGTGAAAAATTCGAAAATGTTCTAGTAAGTACGGCTTCGTCACCAAAGTAGAAAATGAACTTGCATTTCCGCTTGCGAATAAGACAACTTAATTGATTAAATTGTCGAAAACTGTCGTATCAAGGAGAATCCTGTCAAAAATAATATTGACTACCTATACTTTTCATTTTGATGATGACACGACGCTAAGCTGTCATGTTGGAGGTATTAAAGTATATTTGATTATTTATTCTGGCAGCAAGTGCGACATTTTGAGTGAAACAACTTAGAATTATCTTAAAAAATGCGGAATTACTATCAGTAATCAAATATTGTCAACCTAAATGAAATATTTGTTGCTTACGGCATCAACACACCGTTGACAGTAATTAGAACATTTGGTGTAGATATTCAAGTAGCCGACTAACAGCAGACTGCAACATTCTATAATTGTTAAATTCCGCGATAGTGGAGTACCCGTTCCCCTGCAAGGAAAGATTAACAAAAAGATTGACCAATTGATCAAATTGGATATACAGGGTGTAACGGAAAGGTGTGGTCATATTGTAGGAGCCGGTTCTGCCCATGGAAATGAACAACTTTCTCTAAGAAAAAATAGAAAATTCCCAAAAAGAAAATTGGACTTTCCATACAAAGTTATCATCAGCTGATCAATATTTGTATGGGAGGTAAAAAATTTTTTTTACAATTTCCTCGGTTTTTCTTCAAGAAAGTTGTTCATATCGATGGGCAGATGCAGTTCTTAAAATATGACCACACCTTTCCGTTACACCCTGTATAATAGAACCCATTACTAAACCTTCGGGATGGGTATCACCAATACTGCCCATCTTTAAACCAGAAGGATATGTAAGAGTGTGCGTAGACATGCGATGCGCGAATATGGTTATCGTCAGGGAAAACCATCCATTGCCGACAGTGGATCAGCTACTTACAAAATTTAACAAGGCAAGCGTTTTTTCAAGCTCGACATTTAAAGACGCATATTTCATCAAAGTCGAAATCAGCGAGGACTCAAGAGATATAACAACTTTTACTTATAACGAGTCAAGGTTTGTACCGATATAAGTGGCTCATGTTTGACATAATCGTATGCGCCAGAGCATTTTCAAAAAATTGTAGAAATAATACTTCTTCCCTTTGATGGTGTCGTCAACTTATTGATGACATTGTCATATATGGCAAGGATGACGCAGAACACAATGCGTTGGAGCCTATCAAACTTGTCCTGCATTTATTTAAAGGAGAATCATTTTAATAAATCAGAAAAAATGCGTATTTAATGTCAAGAGCATAAAATTTGGGACATGAATTATCGTTGGTATGGATTAAAACCCTTGAAAAATATGTCAAGGTTGTAGTTTCAGGGAGCCAAAAAACTATAGAAGAAATACAAAGTTTTTAGCACTAATAAACTATGTCAACAAATGGATCCCAGATATGGCGACTACATCAAAACCCTTTAGGAGGCTTTTAACGCTAAAATTAGGAAAAATACCGATATTAGTCACAACAGGGTCCTAAACAAACAGAGTCATTCCTTGTGTTATAAAACTCCTTGAGAAATATCCATACACTTGGATATTCTGACCCAAAAGATAAAACCACAGTCATGGCAGATGCCATGTTGTAGTCCGGTTGGTTATGCTCAGTCTAATAATAACGGACGGAAAAAAAAGAAGCTCTCGCTCTGGTTTGGACTGTAGAGCACTTTAGAATGTACTTATACGGCAAAGAAACTATTGATTTGGTGACTGATCACAAGCCGCTGGAAGTTATATTCTGTAGTAGATCAAAATCAATTAGGCAGGCAGGCATACAATAATTTCAAGGTAGTTTACACACCTGGAAAAAAACAAACATCACTGATTGTCTATCGCGATTATGTACAATAAATAAAATCCAGCCGTTTGAGGACGAGCACCACATTCACCAAAGCATACAGTATGCAAAGCCTCATGCAATAGGGATGAATGTTATTGGTGTCGATTCTCTTGTTCAATAACTAAACTAAAATTAGAGAATAAATAAGAGAAAAGTAATTATGTAAAAAATCTTAGTAGTCAAATTTGACCCACTACTTGGTTTTTGATTAAACTGATATTTTGCATACTTAGATGTTTAGTTTGGACGACATTGGTGCCGATTGTCTTGTTCAATAACTAAACTAAAATTAGAGAATCGCTATCTTTTACTAAAAAGCAGTGCGACACAATGACGGCTATAGCTATGAAATAAGTTATAGATGTCAAACTAGTTTACGCTTTGCGCTTAACCGTGTTTTTAATCGACATGATTTTACGTGTACCCTTGATTTGTATGGAAATATTAGTGCAACTAAATTTGACAGCTTTAATTTACATCCGTCTCTTTCTTGTTCTATTAGAGAGAAAACGATAGAACACACACAAGACAGGACATATATACAGGGTGTAAAAAGAAAGATCACAGAGCCGTTAACTACGCATACATCTAACGAAGTAGTTTTGCGCTAAAATGATATTGCTGGGAAACGACTTTTATTTTTAGTTATGAAAAATAAAACAATGTTTTATTCCGCGCAATGTAACGCGAACACAGGCAAGTGGAGTAAAACACCGTCCCTTCGCTCGTTACATACGTTTGATGTTCATTTCGTTTTCGTAACCGCAAATTCGTAATTTTGAAATTTCGGAAAAAAATAATCGAAAATTCAGTAAATGTTTGCTTGGAAAAAAGTTTATTAAACCCATATTCAATATAAAACAAACAAAACAAGAACATGAACAAGAACACAAAGTAACAATTTGTCATCAATTAACTCAAATTTATTACATTCAGATTAAATTAATTAACAACTCAAAATTGAACGTCAATTTAAAAAAAAAAAGAAAAATACTAGTAAATGTCAGAATAAAATATCAAATGTCAATTACAATTAAATAATTAGGTAATGAAATGCCATAAACACAGAACTGAAATAATGTCTAAAGAGTTGAACTTAAAACTGAAATTATAATATGACAAATTACACTCCTGAGACATGCCTGCCACAACAGTGCCCAATGTAGGGACAATTAAAACGCTAGGCAATCATAACCAGGACAGTGTTGGAGCTAGCCCGCACCCTGCGCACCGCTTGCGCATGGTGGCGTGGAAACAGTCGGTGCGCGCAAACATGCCCGAGGCCAGTGGCGAACTATAGGGTGGCAGGACTGGCAAAATGCCAGGGGCCCCCGGCCTGACGGGGCCCCCGTCCCGAGGGGCTGCATACTCGACAAAATAGGCTATTTGACTTGGCTATTCTGTCTATTGAAAATTCTTTGAGCCCGATCTTTAAACTTTGATGATGTTATTGATACTTTTGCTTAACAGAAAGCTCGGAGAAAAGAATTTTATTAATAAATATCTTCATCATATTCCTGCCCTTATACCATGTTACTTGGGGTTGGGGTAATAAATATCTTGTTAACATTAATTATTATTTATTTTTATCATTTACTTAACTATTATTTTATTATATATTTGTAACACCTATGCTTTTGAAAATTAGATATTTAACTAAAATAGACACAATGTTACTATCTCAGTGATTTATTAAAACTAAATTAAAATGTGACGAGTTTTCTTGGGGCCCACGCAATGCATTTGCCAAGGGCCTCAGATGGTATAGTTACGCCACTGCCCGAGGCGCTGCAGAAGCGGGGCAACCCCAACACTGCCCTGAACGCGTTGTTGTACTAGATCCGGAGGGCACTGTAAACAGCTTGTGAGTAAGATGCCCATAGATTGCACGTGTATAGGGATGTACAGAAGGCTTTGAAAAGTGTAATCTTTACTTTGCTTTGAACATCGTGCAAACCTACGGGCTATCATATTTGCTCTCTTAGACAGTGCCCTTCGCTCCCGCTCAATGTCGACATGGTCCTTCAGGTCGGCCGTTACCCAGTGCCCCAAGTATTTAAATTTATACACCCGTTGCAATGCCACATCATTCAGACGAACAGAGGGCACATGTTGTGAGCATTTGGCGCCTCCTTGAAAAAACATGTATTGGCTTTTAACAACGTTATACATAAGACCATGGCTGCCAGCGTACTCCTCACACATTTTCAACAGCCCGCGCAATCCACACACCGACGCGCTCAGCAGAACCATGTCGTCTGCATAGCTCAGGTTGTTTACAGTAATGAAAATTCAGTTTTCCTTTTCATCTAGCTCTTGCCAAATTCGGTCGATTGATTTGTGCAACAACTTACTTTCGCGTTCGTGTGTGAGAATGACCTTCAGCAATAGGGAGTTGTTGATGAACGTCGGTTACTTCCAATCTTGGAATGTTTCCGTACAATGACGCCGCGTCTGCAACACACTGGCTTGTTTTTACGGAGACCGAATACGACCGATACGAAGACCGGCCGAGTGCACGTGATGCTAGAGTCGAAGAAGCCACCTTGGAGCATGTTGCAAAGAACCCCAGGGAAAGTAAGCGCAGCGCAGTTAGTGGTTAGGTGTTCCACACATGCTAGTGTGGCGTGTGCTCGACGAAGGTGGTCACCACGTACAGTCTGTTGTCAACATTATCTAACCCACCTTAAAAACAAACGTATTTGGACCCTCTGCGTGTAACATTAAGGTTTATTCAAGTTATATGAGCTTATCAGACAAGTGCTCGAGGATTTGATGAACAAATACAATAATAATACAGACACGCAGATCTTTAAAACGTTATCATTAGGTTATATTTTATAACTATTTGTTTTAATATGGTAAGTGTAATAGCTTATTTTAATGATTGAGTTCAAGTAATTCTGGTCTCGTGGTCTGTGTATAAGACTGAGAAAAACAAGTTTCGAGATCAAATCCTGCGACAAAGATATTATTTTGCTTTCAATATAGAATTTATATTCCAAAACTATTTCTTGTATTATTGTAAAGAACTAGACTATACATAAACTTTTTAAAATGGTAATACTTTCACATAACTTGTAATAAGTGGGTAGTTGAAAAATAAGTATTCGTATTCATTATAAAGCTGGTATTCAAATGCTACTATGGAGTGATTATTTAAAATACAAAATAATTTGCACGAGAAGATGGCTGCTCGTGCTGTGCAAGAATAAACTTTATGATAGTATACTATATGGTTCAAATTTTTTAGAATATTGCGTCTAGCATTACAACTAAGATCAAATTTCAATGCGGCTTATAAGAAGATTGTGTTGGTCTTGTGGTCGTGTGTGTACGCGCAGCGGAATGTTGTTGAATTTAAAGATTTTAATTATGCAGATATTTAGTGTATGACGTCGTATAATTGTGTATGGTAAAAAAAAATTTGTGCACGCAACCATTGTGGAGAAATTCACCAAAAACTGATTCCGCTGGGCGAACGTTGTCCTGGCGGAACTTTTTTTAATCCATAGACTTTAGAAGAAAAGAGATGTGTCCAAAAATTAGTGTGTATTTGTGTGTAATTGTGTATGTATGAATAAAACTAGTGCATGCATAAACTTCGGAGAAATTCAAGTTTCCGCTACGCGAACGTTTGGCCATTAGCTAGTTTTCATATAAAGCGCTTACATAGAGAACTGTAGATTTTTACATACGTTGTTTTGAATTTGTTTATATTTGTTTAAAAAACAGATTTAGAAAAAATCGTAGGGCTTAAAAGATAAAAATATAAACGTAAAATACGCTTATTAGGTCTTAGTTCTTAAAGTATGCACTTTGGGGGCTAGATTTTCACGTTTATACAAACCTTGTAAGTGTCTGCAACATGTTGCCAAGTATCAATGATGTTCCGTTAGTAACTAAAGAGTTATAGGACAAATTTACCATGAACAGATCACTGTTTACAAAGCAGTCAAATATCACGACGTTCTGAAGGAATTGCATGGTAATATGTATGTCAATAATTAGTGTATTCATTCAACTATTCTTATGCAAAATTTCATGTCATTAAATTCAGTAATTAAAGAAAAACAATTATAATACTGACGAAGCATCGAAAACCTACATAACCCGACCAAGTTCGGATGGCTACCAAAAAGCGGCCGTGCCATATATCTAAGAAACGTTCTTAACCTTTCAATATAGTATTTATTAATATGGTACAGTTGCGTACACAAGCGTTAGGAAAAAATAAAACAATTGCATTTCTTGAATGAAAAATATTTTTTTTAATAATAACGCCACTATCTACGATAAAAACAAATCTTCAATTAACAAGTACTTCTCTATTTAAATATCCGCGTACAAAAATATTTTTAATTACATATAATACTTAATTATGTAATTATAATAACGTTAACAAACGCTTGCAATGACAGCAATAGACTTAAATGTGTTTTAACTAAAATAGATTATGAACTAGCTTTTGCCCACGACTTCGTTCGCGTGGATGACGACGAAACTTAGGGTAAGTATAATATTTCGAGCTTCAATAAAAATTAAAATCACATCACATAACTAACCTATTCAGTTGTTTAGATTTGATCAACATTAAAAAAGTGCTTATAAACTAAAACATTGGTATAAAAAAGGTATTTTCAAGAAAATATTCTTAAATGAGTAGCAAATACCTAAACAGTAGTACATACTTACATGTGGTAAATATTTAATTTCCCTAAGGGTCTATAGTTAGAATCCTGATCCGTGAAATCTTCAATAGAAATTAGCTGTATGAATTTTATTTGTCTTAAATAATATATTTAGATTATATCTCAAGTCTCAAGCGCATACTTAAATAAAGTACCTACGTAAATAGTACCTACTTTCTGTCATAGTCAAATACATTTAAAAAAGTAGGTGTACAAAAATAAATGACCTATAAATTATATCGAAACAACAATTGTGTTATCACCTATACCAATTCAATACCGGTATTATACTGTAAATTTTGGGATGTTACCTAAATATATTGCACGGCCGCTTTTTTGTAGCCATCCGAACTTGGTCGGGTTATGTAGGTTTTCGATGCTTCGTCAGTATTATAATTGTTTTTCTTTAATTACTGAATTTAATGACATGAAATTTTGCATAAGAATAGTTGAATGAATACACTAATTATTGACATACATATTACCATGCAATTCCTTCAGAACGTCGTGATATTTGACTGCTTTGTAAACAGTGATCTGTTCATGGTAAATTTGTCCCATAACTCTTTAGTTACTAACGGAACATCATTGATACTTGGCAACATGTTGCAGACACTTACAAGGTTTGTATTAACGTGAAAATCTAGACCCCAAAGTGCATACTTTAAGAACTAAGACCTAATAAGCGTATTTTACGTTTATATTTTTATCTTTTAAGCCCTACGATTTTTTCTAAATCTGTTTTTTAAACAAATATAAACAAATTCAAAACAACGTATGTAAAAATCTACAGTTCTCTATGTAAGCGCTTTATATGAAAACTAGCTAATGGCCAAACGTTCGCGTAGCGGAAACTTGAATTTCTCCGAAGTTTATGCATGCACTAGTTTTATTCATACATACACAATTACACACAAATACACACTAATTTTTGGACACATCTCTTTTCTTCTAAAGTCTATGGATTAAAAAAAGTTCCGCCAGGACAACGTTCGCCCAGCGGAATCAGTTTTTGGTGAATTTCTCCACAATGGTTGCGTGCACAAATTTTTTTTTACCATACACAATTATACGACGTCATACACTAAATATCTGCATAATTAAAATCTTTAAATTCAACAACATTCCGCTGCGCGTACACACACCTTGTGGTCACTAAGGTAGTGCGATGTTCATCGTTGTCTACGTTCGAAACCAACCTAAATTTAGATATTATATTACACTTTTTTACATTTCTTTAATAGACGACGTAGGGTATTGTCTTTTTAAACGGGCAGTTTGTATAGAAATAAAACTAAAAAAATGCAAGTTTAAAATGTTTGTAGTGGACTGTATGACTGTTTATTTGCTGAAAAGTGGTAAGTACAATGAAACTTCTTTGTGGTGTTGCTCCTGATTTATTGTTCCGTCTCGTAGAGTTGTTGCTTGCTGGAGAGCTGGAGGCCGAATGTGTTGAAGCCGGTTTTTTTTTTTGTGGGGCTTCTCGCAGTTCAACCATTGTGGTTGTCGACTGCTTAAACGGTCATGCCCGTGACGGTTTTAATTATTATTGAAGCCTCCAGCCAGGACTTATACTTAAAACTACAAGCGACTACGCTAAGGGCACCCCCTTTGGGGTACGGGCCTCGGCTTAGGGCGTTGCTGCGGGAGGGCAGCAAGGGACGGCTGAATCAGGTTTTGATTACTTGTGGACGAATTTTTAAATCTCAGCGGTGCGTGCTGGCTTGAGCAAAGGGACTGGGGAGATTTTCGTGTCTTATGTCCCCTGTTGTGTTCGGACATGCCGCGCACGACAGGGGTGTGTGTAGTGTCAGGTTGCTCCGCGACGTGCCTATATTAACTTAGAACACGCCGCGTCACGGGTGTGAGTCGGTGTCGTGTGAATAAGTCATGCGGGCGGGCTTGAAACTATTGGCTCAGCGGCGCGGGCTGGCTCTATCAAGGGACTGGTTGTTTGATTTTGAGTGGGGTCTCGCGACGGTCCTCGGCGGCGAGGACGGAAGGACGGCGGTCTGCGTCTTTTTAACGTGCTAGTTTCCCTACGGCTCTCTTGGAGCAAGGTTGTAGCGTCGTCGGGTGTGGTTGAAGCCGGCTACCCAGCCCTCCTTTCCTGCGCACAACAGCGCAGGTAGTCCTGGACGCGTAGGTCCGACCGGCCAATGCGCGCCGCTGCGATCCGACGCGTCATGCTCGCGCTTGACCGTCGGACGCCAGACACACACACTTACAAAATAATGTGGGGCCGCTGATTATCCAGCGGTTGGTGTGGGAGGTGGCTTATTTTTAGAAAGTCCAACATCTGGCTTCCAGATGCGGACTATAGCATGGTATTTCCTGCCAACTAACCAAGTTTTAATACTAAATGAATTTATACAATGTTATAATATCTTATCCCACTTACTTATAACATGCATTTAAGTAGTGTTGACATAGATCGGTCCCTACATTTGATCTACGTCCTTAACCTAGACTAAAATAGCACAAAAATACCATTCTAGCTGCTGTATAAATCACATTTATATTCCTACCTATGATGCTTGCTATATAATTTCTTACCCTGGCTGATGAACACAAAGCTACTGAAATTTCTTAATCTACGTTAAATTAACATGCAGCTATGTGGGAAATCTACTGTTATCTGTTTCCTAATACATGCAGCTTATGTCATACGAAAATTGCCGTGAAGCTTGTCTAGTTTTGCGCGATCGGCGCCATGATTCCTAAACTACATGTGGCACGATTCGTATGACATACACTCTGTTAACAAACGACAACACATACATAAGACACCATATAGAGTTATCCTAAGTCTGCCATGAGACCTAATCAACATACAAGATACAGCGTTCCTGACGACTGACTTATTTATAAATCGCCATAGGGCTTAACCATGATTGAAGCCACTATGCGACCTATTTTACATACAATTTACATGGAGTTTCCTACTTTAAACTACCACTGTATAATCCATATTATGTAACTACATAGCTTAATCAGTAAGTTACATTGTTCTTACTTCAATCACCACGCGGGACGCTATTTGCGCATGATGTCGCCCTACTTATTAATTCACCGCGTGGCTGAGATTCATAATCATACTTACTAATAATCTAGTCTACTATTTATTGACTATCATCATACAACAATTCATGAGACACACTTTAACATGGAATCCTAAGATACCTTAGTCTACACGAGTTGTTCTTTGTCTGAGAATAGCCACCGCGTCCCTCCAGGGGGCGCTACGGTCGGCGTCTCGGTTCGGTGACGTCATAGGGCGCACGAAGCTTTAGTACGACTTTACCTTACCTTAACGTGGACCACTCGACTTTAAACTACTTTTTACACTTAAATAGCCCTATTTTGTACTATAAACTAAAATACAGATATTCTGATAGTACAACCCTAGAGCTATCCTACAAAAATGAAAAAAAAAAACCCTTATAAGTCCATAATTATTTCCTAAACATTAACACGTATTTACCATAGTTTAGTGTCACTGTTCACACACATCACACATAGTTCGGGGTATGCTCTGCGTCGTTTACAATGTTTATTATTTCATTAAAACACGTAAGATAAAGTAAGTAAATGCTCATATATTTCCAAATTAATATACTTTTTATATTAGTATGCCATATAAACATTAAAAAAGGCATGCTTATGCTTAAAAGTTTGTTATCGAGAAAATGAATTCATCTGTGAAATGCTTTACAAATTTATAGCTGCCTATATGTAGTGAATAAAATAAAATAAAAAAAGCCTTATATTTCTTGCCAATTACATGCATACAGAATTGAAAGAGTAAAAAATTATGAATAAAAATTGAGAAATTAAAATAAATTTAGATTTCATTATTTGTGAATTAAAAATTGCAAAATAATTTGAAAATTTGTAACTTAAAATAAATTATATAAATCAATAATAATAATAAATTAATATAATAGATTTTAAATTATTCATTACACTTTCATTCAATTTTGTGATTAAATAAAACATTTTACATGTGCAAGAACCCCTCTTAGGTGAAGGGCCCCTCTTGCTACCCTTGCCCAGTCCTTGCCGGCTATGTGTGTTATGTCGTCTACCCACCGTGTTAGCGGTCTACCTCTCTTTCTGTAGCCTGCTGGTCCTGGCCACACCGTGGTTCGTATGGTCCATCGGTCGTCAGTCATTCTGGCTACATGACCCGCCCATCTCCATTTTAGTTTCTGTGAGTAACTAAGGGCATCAATAATATCGGTCTTTTTACGGATTATACAATGAGGTATTTTCTGCAATTTGCTTATCTTCATCATGCTCCTCTCCATACTTCTTTGACTTGTCTTTATTTTGCTTTTTACTTTATGCGAAAATTTCCACGTTTGACATGCATATGTCAATGAGGGTAAGAGGCATGAGTTCATTATTTTTCTCTTTAGTTTTATATGAAAATTACCTTTCAGCACTTCCTTATAACTCCAAAACTTGTTCCAGGTCTTTTGGACTCTTCTGTCTACTTCTTGTTGGTTGTTTAATGCGCTGAATGAAATTTGTTTTGCTAAATATATATTGTAGAAAATAGTGCCTGCTTGGTTTAGCACTATTTCTAGTGTTGGTCGATAGATTGGTTGATTCGGTTGAGTTTATACCGGAATGTTAATGGTTTGGTTGTTGGTTTACGAATACTGGTTTAATGATACGCAATATTATGGTTCAAAGTTATATTGTACACTAGTTAACTATTAAATGGTAAAATGGTAATAATTATTAGCTAAATTTTTTTTTAATTAGCACTAAGATGGTTTGATTCGAGTTACGCGATTGGTATCTGAACACGCACTAACTGGCGATAGTTGCGATACATGCATTTATGGAAATGCATGCAGGCAAAAGTGCTGAGCCGTTCGGTTGCCAATATTGTACCGAACATATTCCCGAGCACAAGATGAGATAAGAATAGGGCAAAGTATTCATCAAATCATCTTAGTTGTATAATATTACAAGAAATAAACAAGAAATGGTAAACAAAAGTAAAGTAGGTAAACTAAAAATGGTAAACAAAAGGTACTTAAAATAAGTAATTTAAATGGTAAACAAAGGCAAAAGTACAAATTATGGTTACTTATCTCTAAAACATAAATTCTTTTAAACTAATGAGTCTTCCACTGTAAGCGCACTTTCCTTTTTACCCGCACTACGCATAGCACTGGGCCATCGTCTGGCGAAATATGCACTTATACCTATAGGTTCACTCTCACTTTGCTGACGGTCAGCTATACTCTGCTTTCGCGGTTGCACTTCACTATATATTCTGGTTGGCTCCGATGTAGTCGCCACGGACTCCTGTCTGTGGTGAGGCTGCGCCCGGCTGGCCATAGAAGGCGAGCAGCAACTCGCTCTTTTCCAGATCCAGACTGCTGCCGCGCATAGTACAACTCCCAACAGTATGTAGACGATGGTATACTGGTGGATGTCATGGATTGATACGTCATCTACTTCTGCTTTGGTGGTTTTCAGTGTTTTAATTTGTTCTCCAAGAATGAATAGAGATCTATTCAGACTCATGTCCTCTGGTAATGCTGTTTCTGTTGGTATTGTGATGTTCACAATATGGTTTATCTGGTCCAGCTCTGGCACGAGCAGTTGTGGTGAAAAAAATAATTGGTTGGACTGCTGTTGTAAAGAATACAGTGTGATATCTTTACTTTTAATAAAGCATTTCTGATTCATGCTAATGACCCCTGCTCGGGTCAGCTGGCGCACGGTAACTTGATCGTCACATATGATTTTAATTGAATATGTGTCACAGCAAAAATATAAGTATTGTGACGTTGAGTGTAGTTCAACCCATCTGTTTCTGCACGCTGTTCTTTCTGTTTTGCACCTTTGGTTTATTGGGTTTGTTTCGCAAAAGTTTTTGTCATTTTCCAAATTTTGGATTGGTTTGAAGAGCTCACATATAAAGGATTCTCCATGGTACAAGCATGTGTCAAGTTCATGTATGGTTGGTATGAAATAGGCATCCTTTTTTAGGTTTACTGCGACGTATTCTGATATTGGTGTTATGGTAATCATACTGTAATTGGTTTGTTGTGGAATTGGTATTATCCTGAATAGTTGGTAACTTTCTCTTGCAATGAGTGGGAATGTGATTTCGAAAATTACATATTTTTCGGTAACTCTCGCTTTTGTTCTCAGTAGCTTGTAGATGCGCTGAAGGTCTGTCTCTATGTTTTCGATTGGTAGTGCTAAATCTTGTGGCATTTGCCCATAGATAATTTGTAGCTCTCGTTTGAGCTGCGCTGGTGTCAGTAGATGAAGACTGATTTGGCCGTGGTATATTTCCGATATGGTATCTATTAGGGTTTCCGGTACCTGTTTCAAGTTTTGCATCATATTAATGGTAGCTATAGAGACTAATGTGAAGTCTTGTTGTATTGTCATCCCATCAATTTCTTTTTGCAGCCTACTGTTAGCGTTGTCTAAAGCCGTCAAATGTTTATTTATGGTTTTATGTTGTTTTGCTATTATGGCTTCAGTTCTCTGTAGTATATTATGTTCTGCTTCGACGATAGAGGTCAAGTTTTTCCATAGCTGACCTTGGTGTTTCAGATTACGGTGAACAAGTTCAATGTCCTGTCTGTATTTTTCTGCGAAGCTTTCGTCTAATACTCCGAACAATGAGTTAGCAATTGAGCCGACAGCGTTGATAAGGCCGCGTCGTGTTCGCAAGCGCTCGCCGTAATGCTGGCTAAGCAACAGCTGGTTGTAGTATTGCAGTTCATTGTAATCGTGACGTATTTGTAGGAGTATCATATGACAATGACTTGATTCTATAATTGTTTCGCATGTTCTGTCGAGATAGGTCGTAGTCTTTGATGGCGTTGACCCTTGCCAGTATGGAGACATGTCAAAATATGTGACTAGTTTCCACTTATCTCGGATTAATTGTACTTTTCCTACAGTGTCAAAGTACAAAGTTTTGTTGGTATTGAATTGCGTGATGTTATATGAAGCTGTTGTTGGTAGTATTATACCTAAGAAAAGTAACAGTGCTAGTGCAAGGTTTACTATCTTGGGATAGGTACTGTACGTTCTGGTATTTGGTTGCGGGCGATTATCTGGTGTCTTTTCGGATTCAGTACTTTGATGTAGTGGTTGTTCTTCTGGTATGGTTGGTTCCGTTTGGTCTAAAGGTAGCACTGATAGTTTAACTACTGGGCGCTTCATGTAGCCGTTTTTAGTTTTTAGAGTGACTACTCGTACCAGTTCATCTTTTCCTGGATGGACTTCCGTCACACGACCCATTGGCCATTTTCCTGCTGGTAAGTTGTCGTCATGTATCATTACTAAATCTCCCACGCTGACATTCTTCTGTTGTTTCAACCATTTGCTTCTGGTTGATAGTTGAGTTAAGTACTCTGTTTTCCATCTCTTCCATAAATCTTCGAATAGTTTTGACACTAGATGCCACCTGGTTCTGGCGTCGTCTGCTGTGTCAATTATGGTTAAACCTGGTCGTGCTGATAGAAAATGGGCTGGTGTGAGGAAATTAAGATCCTCCGGGTCTTCTGATAGCGCACAAAGTGGTCGTGAATTAAGGCAAGCTTCCAGTCTCGATAGTAGTGTGGTGTATTCCTCAAATGTAAGTTTTTGTTGTCCAATCACACGTTTGAGGTGATATTTGAGACTTCGCACGGCTCTTTCCCAAAGTCCTCCCGCATGAGGCCAGGAAGGTGCGTTGAAATGCCATTCAATTTGTAGCTCTGTTATCTCTCTAAAGAATGATTCGCTAAAAACATTTTGAAGATGGTCGTATTCTTCTTGCAGCATTCTGTTGGCTCCCACAAAATTGGTTCCGTTGTCGCTATAAATATGACGTGGGGCCCCGCGCCGTGCTGCCATTCTGGTTATTGCGGCTAAGAATGCTGAGCTGGTTAAATCTGAGACGAGTTCCAGATGCACAGCCTTCGTCACCATACATACGAAAATAGCTATGTAGGCCTTGGTAGTTTTTATCCCGCGTCCTTTGTTTGCTTTTACGTCCACAAAGCCTGTGTAGTCGACGCCGCAATGGTAGAAGGTGGATTCCGGGTTCACTCTGGATGATGGTAGATCACCCATGAGTTGATGTTGTTGGATGGGCTCTTGCTTCTTGCATGTAACACACTGTCGTAGGACTTTCTTTGTAGCGGAATATCCGCTGATAATCCAATAGTTATGCCGAATGTTTGACAAAGTAAGTCACGCTCCACCGTGGTAGGTGAGCTCATGAGCATATTGGATGATTAGCGTGGTAAGTCGATGGTTGTGTGGTAATATGATTGGGTGTTTCATGTCTGTACTTATTTGTGCGTTTCTTAATCTGCCCCCTACTCGCAGAATACCGTCTTGGTCTATTATAGGGTGTAATGGTAAAAGTTTACTGTTCGAATGCACGTTTCCGTTTTTAATTAGGCAGTTAACATCGCTGGCAAACTCCATATGTTGCACACTTTGTATAATCAGCAGTTTAGCGCGACGCAGTTCATGTAATGTGAGATAATGTTGACGGCCTGTCTTGGCAGTAGGTAATCTTAGTATCCATGCAAAAACGCGTACAATTTTTGCGAATGAATTCAATTTGTTTAATAAATGGTTAATAATGTTTGGTATGGTCATGGTTGTTTTCTGGTAATTTTCCGCCACTACTGCGTTAGTCCGTTTTATCTCTAAGCTGGTTTCATAGGTGGCTTGTAGTATGTCATGGTTTTGGAATGGTTGAATCCATGATGGCCCTTGCCACCACAGATCGTGGTTTTTCAATTGTTTGGTTCTCAATCCACGGCTGGCACAGTCGGCTGGATTTTCATTGGTTTTTACATAACTCCACTTTTCTTTTGGTATTAGTTTGGTGATAGCTTTCACGCGATTTGAGACGAATGGTTTCCATCTCGCTGGATCTCCTTGAATCCATCCTAATACTGCTGTTGAATCACTCCAGCAATATATCTCCTGGTTATACGACTGCAAGCAAGTCTGTACTTTTTGCATCAGCTGCGATAATAGTTGGGCACCCATTAACTCCAACCTTGGTATCGATATGTCTTTGCTAACAGGCACTAATCTTGATTTTGCGGCGACTAGAGTTACCTCGTTAGCATTATTTTGGTCACTGACTTTGCAATATATAACAGCGGCATACGCCTTATTCGACGCATCACAAAAGCCGTGTAGTTGCAAGCTATGGTTTTCCTTTGTTCCTAACCATCGTTTTACTTCTATGGTGTTGATGTCTTTTAATTCTTCCCTTAAGTTTAGCCACTGGATCTTGATATCCTCTGGTAGCGCGTCATCCCAGTTAAGATTTGATAACCAGACGCTTTGGAATAGTATTTTCATGGTGATAGTTAATGGTGTGAGCCAGCCTAATGGGTCGAATATTTTTGATATATCGGAGAGAAGCGATCTTTTGGTTGGTTTTGGTAATGATGCTGGCTCCAGTTTTGAGTCAAAGATGAATTTGTCCTGTTGCGGGTTCCATCCTAGTCCCAATGTCTTCGTTGAGTCTGGCTGCTTAAACTCGTAGATTTGCTGGTTCCGCATATCTTTTTCTAAGTCAGCGAGTAGTTTTGGTTCGTTAGTGTCCCATTTTCGTAAATTAAATGCCCCCTTGCTGAGTAGTTTTATTAAGTCTGATTTAAGCTGTTTTGCTTGTTCCATGGTGTTTGCTCCACCGCAGTAGTCGTCCATGTAGAAACACTCTTCTAATGCCTTTGCTGCATCGGGGAAATTTTGTTTTTCCTCGGCAGCTAGTTGCTTTAAGCACATCATAGCCAAAAATGGTGCTGGCTTTGTGCCGTAAGTTATAGTTGTGAGTTGGTATGTTTGAATGGGTTGGTATGGTGAGTCTCTCCATAATATCTTCTGATACGACTGGTCTTCAGGATGTACCATTATTTGTCGATACATTTTTTTCAATGTCAGCAGTATAAACGAACTGAGGACACGGTGGAGCATACGGTGGAGGTCTGCCCCGCTTGGGCGGAGCAACGCCGTCCTCGTGGATGCGATAGGCGGCAGCGACCTCTCGCGCCCTGCCCTGGTTCAGGCCATGGTACGGAGCGAGAGGGAATGGGAAGCCGTCTCCTCCTTCTGCGAAGCAGTAATGCTCGCGAAGGCGGAGGCGGGACGCGTGAGAGAGCACCAACAACGGAGTCGCCCTTACGACCTCAGCAGCAGCCGCCTCAGGAGACGCCGGGGACTACCGGCGCCGCGAGACGATCTCCGGCCACCGTAGACCCGGGCCTGCGGACGGCGAGTAGTGGGTAACTCGCCGTCCGATCAGCACCAGGCCCGAGAGTCGACGGCGCGTAGTGTTCCACGCGCGCCTCAAAGAGTTGTCAGCAAGAGACGGGGCCCGTCATGGCCGATGCCTGCCCGGGGGTTGAGGATAAATTCGAAACAGAGTTACCTCGCCCCTGGGCACTCAAAGGCAGGAAGGAACAGGGGTGGGTTTTAGTCAGTAAGAGTCTGACACGCCCTCCCGCTCCGCCCAGAGCGGGAGAAGTCATAGGATGATTTCCCACCCCACAAAAAAAAAAAAAAAAAAAAAAAAAAAAAAAAAAAAAAAAAACGAACTGGTACTGCCTCCATTTTAAAATCAGCTCCTGCAGGTCCTGTTGCAGGTTGGGACCTCGGTACATGATGTCATTTAAGCTATGTCCAGATAATGGTCTAGCAGATGCGTTGAACACAACACGCAACTTTGTAGTGGTTGACTCAGCACGAGTGACACAGTGGTGTGGTAGGTAGCACTCGTGTTTCGTTTAAATTATGGTACTCGTTCATAAATTTGGTGTATTCTGTTTTCAATTCTGGATGTTTTTCTAACTTTCTCTCTAAGTTGCGGAATTGTGCCAATGCTAATGGTTTAGTAGCCCCTAGTTGCTCCTTGGTTTCTGGTTTGAATGGCAGTCGGACTTGGTATCTTCCATTTTCTAGTCTCTCTGTTGTCGACAGGAAATATTGCAGACATTCATGATCTTCGGTGGACATTTCAGTCGCCTGGTTGATGTCTTCATTTTCCCAAAATCTACGTAAATCGTCCGTATTGTGAAGAACGACGTTACACACGTAGCGTGGTGTCATTGTCCCACAAAGCAACCATCCTAATTGCGTTTGTTGTGCTATTGGTTGATCCTCGCTATCGCCCCTCAAAAGGCCACCTAAAGCTATCTTGCAGTATACATCTGCTCCTAGCAGTAGGTCCACTGGTCGGCAAATATTAAATTCTGGGTCTGCCAAGTTAATGTTTTGGATGTGAGGCCACGTTGGTTTTATGAATGATTTATTTGGTAAACTTTTGATAAGATTGTTCATTATAAGAACCTCACCTTCTAAGGCGAACTCACTATGAATTGATTTAATTCGTATGGTCATTACTCCCTTGCAGCTATTTTCTTTTTCTCCTATGCCGAAAACGGTTCCTTTGCAAGAGTATCTTGGTATTTTCAATACTTGTGCCGCCTTCTCACTTATTAACGAAATCTGAGAACCCTGGTCAATTAAAGCTCTCATTTTATGGTATGTGCCATTGTGTCCTGGGACTTCCACTAAAGCTGTAGCTAAAAGTGTCTCGGACACATCATCCCAGGATACGTGGGTTGAGGCTGCTGCTTGCTCCTCATTGTTTACGCGTGTTGTTGCAAGTGTTTGCACCTTATGGTTTGGTTTTGCTGATGCGTTTGGCCTGGTTTTGGTTGTAATTGCATCATGCAATAATGAATTATGTTTACCGTTGCATTTGCGACATGTTTTATTCGATAAACAAGTTTTATTTAAATGGTTGTACAGGCAATTCGTGCAACAATTTAGCTGGTTGACACTTTTTAGTCTTTGCTCATCGGACATTTGCAAAAATTGTGTGCACATCCATAACCCGTGGTCATCGTTACACAATGCGCAGGTGATTGACCGCGACACATGCAGCGATTTCGTATGGTTTTTCATGTTGTTTGAATAATTTTTATTTGATGACTGCTGGTGATTAGTTGAACTATAGTATTTCTTCTGGTTTGCTTGGTAATTTTGGTTTTGTGGTTGGATGTTCGTCTTTTGGTTATTCGATTCATGTTTACGTCTTGATGCTTCTAAGGCCGTAAACTTGTTTTCCAAGAAATCTAGGAATTCTTGAAGGACTGGTAAATTCCTGGGATTCTTTACCGACTCGATGTATTCAGCGAAGGTCTCACTGTCAAGTTTCTGTGCTAACAAAAGTACCAACAGCGGGTCCCAGGTGGTGATATCTACTCCTAGGTTCTGTATAGCGTGGAGACATTCTTTGGTCATGTCGTGTAGTTTTTTGATGGTCCCGATGGATTGTTGCTGCATGCTAGGAATGTTCAGTAATGTGTTGACATGAGACGTGAAAATTAGTCTACTGTTATCATATCTGTGGTTTAATATTGCCCAGCATACCTCGTAGTTATCTGAGCTAATCTGAAGATGGTGTATTAGACGCTCAGCTTCTCCTGATACTTTACTCTTTAAGAACTGCATCTTTTGTGCGTTTGATAGCGATGGATTTTTATGAATGGTTTCTGTAAATAAGTCTTTAAACGACGTCCATTGGTGGTAGTTGCCTTGAAATGTTGGAATATCCATCTGTGGAGTAGATTTGTCACGATGCGATACAGACCACATTTTAGAGTTGATGGTTTTCTTCAAATCGTTATACATTTTTTCGTACCTGTTGAACTCTTCTTGGTACCAGACATCCTCTTCTCCGTTTTCACCTTCTATGTCCCAGTGCAGGCTATCTATACTAGCCCACCGACTTTGAAGAGACTTTAGTGCGTCGTCGAACTCCCACTTGTTCTGCAGTTGGTCGATTTCTATGGTAGCTACTGTTCTCATGAACGCCCTAAAGTTGATGGTTTGCTTTTTTATCATTCCTTCTAGCTTACTTTCTTCACACTCCTCCCTACGTTGCTGTTTTGGTGCCTGTGAATGAGACGTATCCCCTGCTTGCTGCGAAGGATCTGCTTCTACCGACGGCGGCGGCGGAGGCTGTTGGGGCTCTTGTTGTTTTGACACCAAGTGCTCCATGATTTTGGTGATTAGCTGCTTGATCGACAGATACACTTCTTCTGCCTTATCAAAGTCAGCAAGCTCACAGCACTTCCTATGGTTACGTTGATACTCTCTCCAATAATTTTCTAATACCTCCAACTTCCGCTTGCAGTAATCAATGGTTTTTCGTTCAGCTCCGTCTTTCTTGATATTAGTTAGAAGTTTAACCAAAGAGTCGTAGACCTCCGTTTGGCTGACTGCTAACTGCTCCATTATTCTCCCGGTCGGCTAAATACGCGAGTGAAAATAAAGTGTATAAAATGGTTTGGTCTGACCTTATATTCTTCTTACGGGACAGCTGCCCAATTTCTCCAACTGGAACTCACTGCCTACGAGTACTTACACTCCCTACAAACTGGTAAAACACACACTGGTTGCAAGGTCCCGGCGCACAAACACTTCACTGTACTTCGCGAACCGAGCCCTTTGATGCTCGAAGGACCATGTAGAAAATAGTGCCTGCTTGGTTTAGCACTATTTCTAGTGTTGGTTGATAGATTGGTTGATTCGGTTGAGTTTATACCGGAATGTTAATGGTTTGGTTGTTGGTTTACGAATACTGGTTTAATGATACGCAATATTATGGTTCAAAGTTATATTGTACACTAGTTAACTATTAAATGGTAAAATGGTAATAATTATTAGCTAAATTAGCACTAAGATGGTTTGATTCGAGTTACGCGATTGGTATCTGAACACGCACTAACTGGCGATAGTTGCGATACATGCATTTATGGAAATGCATGCAGGCAAAAGTGCTGAGCTGTTCGGTTGCCAATATTGTACCGAACATATATAGTTACTCACATACTCTAGTTGGACATCTTCAAGTTTTATGGTTTCGGGTCTATAGTTTGTCATTGTTTTTGTTTTATTTAAATTTATTTCCAAGCCGACTTTCTTGCTAGCTCTATGCAAGGTGGATATCACATATTGTAGGTCTTTATGGTTATCACTTAAAAGTACAATATCATCGGCAAACCTTAGATGTGATGTGTCTAGATTGCTTATGACCGACTCTAGCACTGCTATGAAAAGTCGTGGTGAGAGGGGGTCACCCTGCCTGACCCCTCTTTCTAACTTTATTGGTGGTCCTACGTTGTCCAATTGTATTCTACTTTGGCTCTTCTCATAAAGATCTTTCAGGATGTTTATATATCTTTGGTTAACATTTTGAGTGAGTAGAGTTTGCCAAATTGCCGAGTGTGATATTGTATCGAAAGCTTTTTGATAATCGATGAAAGCAATGTAGAGCGGTCTCTGGAATTCTTGATACTTCTCAATAACCTGTTCCAACGTGTGTATATAGTCTGTAGTGCTGTAACCTTTTTTTAAAGCCTGCTTGTTCTATTGGTTGTTTACTGTCCAGTATTTGGCCTATTCTCTTTTATATGATTGAAGGGAATAGTTTGTATATAGTTGGTAACAGGCTTATAGGTCGGTAGTTAGAAATATCTTTTGAATTTCCTTTTTTATATAATAGTATTATGTTTGCTTCCGACCATTGCTTGGGGGTGGAACAACTTTCAATAATCATATTAAAAAGTTTTGTTAATGGTTTTGCCAGTAGAGGGTGACTTATTGTTATGACTTCATTTGTTATTTTGTCTGGGCCTGGGCTCGTTTCTATTTTCACCTTCTTTATTTGTTCGATTATTTCAATTTCTTCTACAGGATTTATCTCACCAGTGTAGTCTGTTTGGGGAGCAACCACGTGAAACGATTGAGTCTGCGTAGAGCAGCTGTATAGGTTTTTGTAGTATTTCGTTGCAATGTTTAATATTTCATCTCTGTTATTGTGTACCTTTTCTTCTCCTTGTAACCCTTCTATCCAGTGTTTGTGTGTCTTTAATTCTTTAAATGCTCGTTTCAAGCTTCCAGTTGTGTTTACATGTCTCTCTATTGTACGTGACCTGTAGGCGATATAATCCTGCTTTATATATCTGCTGGTTAATTTGTAAAGAGCTTATAATTCATTTTTCATACTCCGGGTTTTAGGTTTAGTGTTTTGTAGCTCGTGTCTTCGTTGTATTAACTGCCTGGTATGGTCAGTAATTACAGACTGTTTCTTGGTTTTTATATTACGATTATTGGCGCTTGATAAGCTGGTTTCTATGATATTTATCAATTTGTCGTAGTATTCTTGTGATGTGTAGTTCGCTTCAACCTGTAATAGACTTTTCATATTTTCATATAAGGATTCAGAGTAGAGAGAAATCTGTTCCTCGGTTTTGAGTTGGTTATTATAATTTTTATTATTATAACTTGCTCTGCTTCTTTTTGACAAATTAGTTTTAATTTTTATTCTTACCGGTCTATGGTCTTTTGGAGGTATGCAGAACAGAGTGTAAAGTCCCACAAACCTCCATTGAAAAGGGCGGATCCTCCGACCAGACGGGTGTTTGTGTCTGGTCCGGGCAACTGCCCGATACTTGATTTCGGGCGGTTGTATACGTTCAAATCGCGCGGAGAACTCTGCTTGCGCGATGTAGGAATTTTGCTGTTCTAGTTCGTATGTAGCGTCATAGATGTCGCTACATCACTCCCCTCCGGAGATCGGAGATCGATTGTTCTCGATGAGTCGTTTATACGTGATGCTTGCCGGGCCAGTGGAAGGTTGGTTCCAGTGAGTAGGAACCGGCAGAGCCGCATAGTTCACGGTGAGTCGGAACTGTCTGCGGTGATGCCCCAGTGAGTCGGGTTGTTGTTCCCACGTTGGGCGCATTGGGCGTGTTGGGCGCGTTTGGCGTGCTAGGCGCGTTGGGCGTGCTGGGCGCATTGGGCGTGCTGGGCGCGTTGGGCGTGCTGGGCGCATTGGCCGTGCTGGGCGCGTTGGGCGTGCTGGGCGCGTTGGGCGTGCTGGGCGCGTTGGGCGTGCTGGGCGCGTTGGGCGTGCTGGGCGCGTTGAGCGAGCTGAGCGCGTTGGGCGTGCTGGGCGCATTGGGCGTGCTGGGTGCGTTGGGCGTGCTGGGCGCGTTGGGCGTGCTGGGCGCATTGGGAGTGCTGGGTGCGTTGGGGGTGCTGGGCGCGTTGGGCGTGCTGGGCGCGTTGCGCGCGTTGGGCGTGCTGGGTGCGTTGGGGGTGCTGGACGCGTTGGGCGTGCTGGGCGCGTTGGTCGTGCTGGGCGCGTTGGGCGTGCTGGGCGCGTTGGGCGTGCTGGGCGTGCTGGGCGCGTTGGGCGTGCTGGGCGCGTTGGGCGTGCTGGGCGCGTTGGGCGTGCTGGGCGCGTTGGGCGTGCTGGGCGCGTTGGGCGTGCTGGGCGTATTGGGCGTGCTGGGTGCGTTGGGGGTGCTGGGCGCGTTGGGCGTGCTGGGCGCGTTGGGCGTGCTGGGCGCGTTGGGCGTGCTGGGCGCATTGGGCGTGCTGGGTGCGTTGGGGGTGCTGGGCGCGTTGGGCGTGCTGGGCGCGTTGCGCGCGTTGGGCGTGCTGGGTGCGTTGGGGGTGCTGGACGCGTTGGGCGTGCTGGGCGCGTTGGGCGTGCTGGGCGCATTGGGCGTGCTGGGTGCGTTGGGCGTGCTGGGCGCGTTGGGCGTGCTGGGCGCGTTGGGCGTGCTGGGCGCGTTGGGCGTGCTGGGCGTATTGGGCGTGCTGGGCGCGTTGATGAGGTTGAAGTTGATGAACGAGGCTGAGGATGCTGACCAGGAGTGCGCGTCCGCTGCATGCTGATGGTCAGGATACCCGTAGAAGCCGTTGGTACTGGCTGGCTGTATGACTCGTTGCTCAAGAGCTTTGAGGAAGTGATGATGATGACGTTACGCTGAAGTAGCTGCACGAAGGCTGCGCTGACGATCACGTCGGGGTCACCAATTTGGAGGTATGCAGAACAGAGTGTAAAGTCCCACAAACCTCCATTGAAAAGGGAGGATCCTCCGACCAGACGGGTGTTTGTGACTGGTCCGGGCAACTGCCCGATACTTGATTTCGGGCGGTTGTATACGTTCAAATCGCGCGGAGAACTCTGCTTGCGCGATGTAGGAATTTTGCTGTTCTAGTTCGTATGTAGCGTCATAGATGTCGCTACAGTCTGATGGATATTCTACATTTAGAACTTCAATATTTTGTATGTTCTGAGGGAAGTTTGATAGAATATAATCCAGTTCGTTTTTTGTTTTGCCGTCGGGAGACCTCCAGGTCCATCTGTTTTTTGGTTTTTTATCAAAGAAAGTATTAATAATTGACAGCTTATTTTCATACGCAAATTCTATCATTCTTTCCCCTGGAGCATTTCTGACTCCATAGCCATATTTTCGCATTATTAAGTGTTCCTCGGGTCCAGGGACACCAATTTTGGCGTTGAAGTCTCCCATCACTATAATCTTCCTATTACCTGCTCGTGTTAAAGCATTATCTATGGTTTTATAAAATTCTTCTAGTTTATTTTCATCAGCACTTTCTGTTGGGGCATAGACTTGTTTAATAGCAAGTTTGAAATTGTTTATATTCAGTGTTAACAGAGAGACACGCTCTGATATCCCTATTATTGCCTCTACATACTTTTATAGGTATTTTTTTATAATGAAACCAACTCCATAGAGTCCTACAAATTGAAATATAAAATCCTCATATTCACAAATTAAATTTCCAACTCTCCTCACCTCTGATATACCCATAATAACAAATCTTATATTTTTCATTATATCTACAAGCTCTATTAGTCGCGCGTGAGATGAAAGGCTCCGCACGTTATATGTTATAATGTGGAGTAGTTGCTGTTCTGGAGGGTTTTGGTCGCATATCTCCGCAGTGACCAGCTGTACTGGAGATGTTTGTAGAGGGGCTCGTGCTAGTTCCTACTTGTTAGACGTCTCCGTCGAGTGGTGTTGATTTGGGGTTAGATTTATCTGTAGGGCTGGTGCATCCCTTTTTGACATCAAGAATATAATAATATCTGTCTTATTCTTTTTGTTATTTGACTTATTATTTTTTGGGTGTTTTCCTTTGGTGATTGAGATAAAAGTCGTTTTTGCCTTCTATTTCCATTGTTTTCTTCTTTGATAATAATTTTATCGTATTTTAAATATGCTTCTTTTCCTTGGTCTAATAGCTGTTTGAGTTCTTCTCGCAGTTCTTTACGTTTCTGTATAAGTTTTAAAGGAAAGTCATCCGATACATAAATATCAAATTGTTGTAATAATTTCTTCTTTTTTATAACTTCAATTTTTTTGCTCAGCGAGGTAAATGAGACTATGATTGGTCTAGTTCTTTCCCCTTTTTTACCTTTCCACCAGATCGAACTAATCTCTTGAGTTGAACATTTAAGATTCATCTTTTCATTTATAACTGTAAGTATTGTTTTTTCCAAGTCCCAGTAATTGTTTTCACCTTCTCGTATGCCAAAAAATACCAGATTTTTCTTTCTTATTTCCTTCTCGATAACATCGATTCTTCTCTCTCGATTTTCTATCTTCTCCTCCAATTTCTTGTATTTAGTTTCTAAGTTTTGAAACTTTTCATTTATATTTGTATTTATGTTTATCGTAATATTTTCCTCTATAATTTTGAACTGTTGCTTTTGTTCCGACATTTCTAATTGTATTTGTTTGAGTATATTCGTAATGTCTTCCATGATATTAAATATGATGTTTTGAAGGCTTTGTATACGTACTTGTAGTGACACCTATCGGATATTTTGCAAGTTACATGTACATCGACAAGTTCGATCTTGGTGTCGTAAGGATCAAAACTCCAGCGAGTTGTTTATGATGTAGTTGTCTTGGTTTCCGTAAGATGGCACTTTTTACTATTAATATGGTGATGACTTTTATTTTTTGGTATGACAAAAAAATCTTCTTTTAAGCACTTTTGAGGTTATAAAGTTAATATTTCAATCTAAAACGCATCGCTCACTATTTGTTTTTTGTTCTTATCTACTCCACACACGCGAAGTCCGTTTTTATAAGCGTTCTATTGTCTATTTGGCCTTCTTTAATGAAGAATGCCGATAGTACGGCACACTTGTTCTTTCTTTAAAAATCACTCGTAATGTTGGTTTTTCACTATGTCTTTTTTATTTTCTAGATGGAATAACACTCAACTTATTAGATTTTTCACTTTTTCACTTCTTTTAAACTGTTTTATTTTAAAAAATAATTTCTACACGGATACGAAGTGAACGGTGGCACTGCAGCGCCCTCTCCTCTTCTTATCGTAGTGAATAAACATGTTATTTAAATAGAAAAAATCTATTTATAACAATAACATCACCACATAATCTGCAACATTTTAATGGTTTAACAATCAATCCATTGAGCATTTACTTACATGGTGTGTTTAAATATACCTACTAGATGAACTAGTAGCGGAGTGGCGCACCGTCCCCTGCTATAACTGCTTGTAAGCGGCTACGCATACCGCGCACCATGTTCCAACACAAATCTTTGCCTCTCATGTGCTCCCAAGTCGATGTCACGACCTCAGCCAAGTTGTGTTTGTTTCGCACTTCCGTTGGGTCCCAATTTAAAACCATTTGACCCCATAGATTTTCTATAGGGTTCAAATCAGGACTTTTAGATGGGCAATCAATAACTGTCACACCTTCTTGAGCAGCTAACCATTCCCGCACAATGCCTGCTCGATGGATGGAGGAGTTATCGTGCATGAAATAAATATGTGACGTTGGATAGGCAATTCGCACAGTCGGCAGCATGACGTCACGCAGAATCTCCAAATACAAACTGCTATTAAACCTACCACCAACTTCCACCAATTCACCAGGTCCCATGGACGACATCCAGCCCCAGTAGCCCAGGGTTATTCTACCGCTGGTTCTACAAGGTAGCAAGCACTTCTCGTTGTAACGTTCTCCTTGCCTCCGCCATAAGATTTTACGTCCATCTTTGTCCGATTTAAATGATTTTTCATCAGTGAAGATCACAACATTTTCTTCCCAATTAAAATTTAAATATTCCTGGGCAAAACGGACCCTTTCTGCACGATGAGCAGGTTTCAATCCAATTTTCTGTGCCGGTTTATAATTCTTTATCCCAGCAACGTGTAAATGCTTTCTCACTGTTTCCACTGAAACATTGTGGTTTATTGCGGTTGCACGAATGGGCAAAAATGGATTTTCAACGTGGCTTGAAACAATAGCCCGGTGGCGTTCGAATTCGGGATTAAACTTAATGGCTTTTGCTCCTGGACGATTATGCTGAATATTTCCAATATCTCCATAACGTCTTAGCCATAGCCTGACCGTATTTCTCTAAAACAAAAATAAACATTTTTGGAACCGTGTATGTAACTTGTAAGGAGTGAATGTAATGGTAAAATAGCCAACTACGCGTTCATTAATCACAATAAATAAAATAAAATAGGTATAAAAAAACACTTACTGCTATATTAAGTCGGCGACCAATCTCTCTAATTCCAACATTCTGCTCATGTAAAAGTATTATTTTATGTTTGGTATAGTCGTCAAGTAGAGTCCGGTTCCGGCTGTCTTGACGTAAACGCTTAGTGACATCGAGCTCTGTGTATAATAAGAACATAGTGAAAATACGATTCTATCCTGTGTAAAGACATTCAAATCTTGTACGTAATATACCACTGTGCATTATAAACAATATAAACTGAGTGCTGTGTAGCAATAACATTTTCAAGTGAACAAAAACAGAAAAGGCTTTTTAGGTTATCTGTCAAAGTGTCACATGGAACATACATAACTAAAGACTATTGACAACTTCAGTGGAGTGTTGTCACAGTAAATAAATTTGAATAAGTAAGAAAACTTCACAAGTACAACTCTAATAAAGACGAAATAAAGTTCCGTTTCACGAAAACTGACAAAAAATGGATAGTAACCTTCAAATGTTATTCGACCAAATGAAACTTGAAATGTCAAAACAAACTTATTACATAATTGCGCAAATTGATGAAAAATTAATACCATTTACACGAGAATACAGGAAATTCGAGCAGAAAATGAGACATTGAAAGAAAAAATATACCATCTAGAAAAACATAGAAGAGCAAACAACATAATTCTGTATGGAATAAAGGAAAGCGAAAAAACATCGGCTAATCTTATGGAAATAGTGAAAAAGAAAGTCAAAGAAGATTTAAATATTGCAATTGAAGGCAGAGATATAAATACAATATACAGAATTGGCAAAAAAAGAAAAAAGAAAATGTCGTGAGGAAAGTCTTGTGTATGGATGTGGATGGCTATAAGAGTAGGGGAAGGCCAAAGAAACGATGGTTGGACTGTGTGAAAGAGGGTATGGGTAAAAAAGGGGTGACTACAGAGATGACTAATGGAGGAGTATGGAAGAAAAAGACATGTTGCGCCGACCCCAAATAAATTGGGATAAGGGCAGGAGAATGATGAATGATACAGAATTGGCAAAAACGTCACGAAAAATGAAAAAGGAAGGCCATACTCGTAGCTTTTGTTAATAATTGGATAAAAATCTACATTAAGAGGAACAAGAAAAAGTTTAAAAATGCTTATGCTTCAGAAGACTATCCAAAGGAAGTCCTCGACAAGAGGAAAGAATTACAGCCAAAACTTGAAGAAGAAAGAGAGAAGGGGAACTATGCATTTATAAACTATGATAAACTAATTATCAAAGAGAGTAGACCAGGGAATGAGAAACGTAAGAGAGACAGTCTATCTCTCCCAATGCAATAGAACAGCCTCGTAAACAACAGCTCACAAAAAAGTCGGTGGGCTGATGAAATTATCCAGGTGTCAGGAAACAACTGGACAAATACAGGCAAGGACAGAAATTTATGGAAAAAGCTGGAGGAGGCCAAAAAGGGGTCCATATTTCAACGAAACAAAACTATCCATAATAACAACACACAATATGTAAATTTACTAATACCCTACTAACAACATTTGTAATGGAAAGAAGAAATATGGATTAAATGGCTTTTTTATTTTATTATTATTTATAGTCGTCAAGTTGCGACATGATGCTTTATTACAGCAAATTGCTTAAAAATACTTAACGAGTTAAACGATTTACAAATGTGTGTGCGCAGTCACTGCTATTAGGCGTAGTGTAACTTTTGTTACTTAGATGAATTTATGATCTACCTCACGAAGTAAATATGTTTTACTTCGTATTCAACCATTCTTGGTAAATATAAATTCTGTGAACTTAAAGTTTTTTAAATTACACACCCGTTTACAAGATAAGTTATTAGGCGAAAATCATATTGGTCGTTCTTTAATATTGCAAGCAATATTGTAGAAATGAAAACAATTTTTTTTTTTTTTTTAAAAAAAACGTTGCCCCACACTGGGAATTATTCCTGTATCGTGGGTGCGTTCACAAACATGTAAACTGACATACACAAGACACCCAGACCCGAAACAACTATCTGTAGGCCATACAAATATTTGTTCCGTGCGGGGATCGAACCCGCGACACGCAGCGCAGCAGCCGAACGCTCAACCACTGCGCCAACCATGTCGTCTAAATTAAAAAAGAAATTTTAATTTAACATTTATAATTATATATAATTTATAACAATTTACAATTTTAAATTAAAAAAGAAACTGATGTATAGGTGGACTGTGTTTTCGAACCCACATGCTGTTCGTCGTCAATCCAGCATCAAACCGCTAAGCCACAAGAACTTGTTGGGAATACGCGAAATTAAAGATTGGGTTGTAATTATGTAGTGTGACTTAAAAGCTTTTCAACTTTAATGTTAACGAGATAATGATTAATATACTGCCGGTGGCTCCGACTATGTTGGGTGGGTTTACCTTAACGTTACGTGTTAAAGATCAAATTTGCGTGTCTGTGTTATTATTGTATTTTTGTTCATCGAGTCCTCGAGCACTTGTCTGATAAGCTCATATAAGTTAATAAACCTTAATGTTACAGGCAGAGGGTCCAAAGTCGTTTGATTTTAGGGTGGGTTAGATAATGTTGACAACAGACTGTACCATAACAGGCCCACCCAGGAGTTGATTGCCGCGCATTTTCAACTGTGTGTCAGTTTTTGTGAAAGGTACCGCTACCGCTTCCCCGTTTTGAGGCATGTGTTATGGACGGACGTGCATTTTATGTGAACTTTTTGGCACAGATTAGATAGTTACTTTTTGGTGATGTTATAATCATTTACAGAAAACTCGTAGTGTAAAACTGGTGTTAATTTTATGAATTGCGATTTTCGTGATGTGAAAATACTTATTTGTCCTTCGTCAGCTGTAACACAATTTACTTATGATGTCCAATGTTTACTACGCACGAGCGCTTGCGCTGATCGCACGGCGCATACCAGGAGCGCAGCAGTTTAGAGGAGGTACGTAAAAAAGGTTCTTGTACCGTTAGTGCGGTTACACATTTGTTTTCATATTGAAATTATCGATATGATTGATGAAACAAAATAACATAAAATAATCGGTATAGTCTATTTTGATTTTTGCTATTGTATTTGTACTTCATATTAGTTATAGAACATCATCCTAAAATATGACCACACCTTTCCGTTACATCCCTGTATAATTACAGACCTATAAGCCTAATGTCATGTCATACCTTTATAAAGTGTTGTCTTCGGCATTGCTGACTGCATCCAGAGTTCGTCAGCATAATAAAGGAATATCTCCGTAGAAACAGCAAAGCCAGAATTAAACTGGATAGTACCGGATCTGCTTTTAAGATAGAGCGGCGACTGTCACCAAAATTATTTATAGCTGTCCTAGAACAAATATTTCGTTCGTTGACCTGGAACGACGTGGGCCTAAACATTTATGGAAAATATCTATTTCATTTAAGATTTGCTGACGTCCTTGTCTTGCTCTCCGAGGACCCAAACGAGTTACAGTATGTGCTGGAGACCCTCAATCAAGAAAGCAATAAAGTGGGCACTGTACGGAAACAACAATAACGCTAAACTCTACACCTCCTGATTGGCATCATTGTTGACAATATTTGTTGCATTAACATTCGACTCAATATAATTATTATTTCCATTACCAGGAAACATCCCTATCGGTACTAATAATTCTATGCACATTCCCTTCTAAGACGAGGCATTCTGACAAAAAGTTTAAAAATAAAACGTTACGTGTCCTTCATATTAAAATGGGTGATAAAATAAAATAAATGTTAGATTTCATGATCTAAGACCAAATGTTTATAATAGAAAGATTTTATCCTGGACAATAATCCTATCGATTAGTACAGTACAATAGCGAGTATTTATTTATTTTAAATTTTTTATCTGGTTCGATTCCCGGTTTAGGTAAGCTTTTCGAGAAATCTGTGAAAGCAGTTTTGTTTGTTTTTAAAAATAATGGAATGTTTCCTTTAAGTATGATAAATTAGAAGTAGTTTCCCTTCAGGGCCCATTGATATTTTCTAACCTGTATATAGGGTGATTGGTAATCAGTGACCGATATATAAACACGTGACTGTACTCATGACAACAACTCGGTTTAGACTGATATTAGGTTATGTTGTAATACTTGAAAATAATCAGAGTCGTGTAATGGAGCGTTATTTTTGCAAGGCCTTTGACGTTTCTTTTCCCTATTTGATCTGGAGCGAGTCTGTCAATTAACTTAATTTATTGGAAAAACTTGATAAAAGCACTAAATCATGTCTCCAGGAGTTAAAGGGACCAGCGTCAAGTTCAAATGCTTTAAGCATAAGAATTAAGACGCTGTAAGTACTACTTTGGATTTTTTTCTAAAGAGACTAACTTTAGACATGGCATTCGTGAGCCTCACCAAGCTTTCTTATTGTCGACAGGGTTCCTAGGTTCCACTTAAGTTTTTATGAAAAAACCTAATAAAATGGTCGGATCTAAACCTCACCTTATTTTTGGAAGAACAATGCGGTCTTAGCAAAAGGTTCGGAACACAGACGTCCACGTGTCCAAGAATGATCAGGATTGTATGACCACAGCTGCGATATTGCTTGTGGAATCTCCTCTCTGGACCTTAATCTTCGATCTTCGAACGATTGGGTAATAGTTGTTCATCATCAATTGTAAGTGCTACATACAATTTTTTGTGGACTCATGAAACTTAGTCTAGTGTGATGCAGTGTTAATAATAAATGTGAGAAGTGAAGACCAAATCTACGGACTATTATTTTACCACAAACATTCCTTATGCAATGAACCTGTAGATTGGCAAATAGGGTCTACATGTAGAAAGCTAACTCTGACGCTAGACGGTGAGAGGAAATATTTCTTTACAATTGGCGCCCAACGTGAGGCATGAGGTTTGTTTGAGGTAATAAGGTTAAGCTTAATTAGTAATCCTTAGTTAATGATTTTCTTTAAGGTCAAACATTTTGACACAATTGTGGTTAAAGACACATTGTTTGATCATTTGAAGTTGCCAATATTAAGCTCTAATACTTATTAGTTAACCTTAAATAGTGTTTAATTTAATGGTTAAAGTTATTTAGTATTAAACATATTACTGTTATAGTGTTTAAATTGAGGTTAGAGGCACATGGTTTAAATTTGAGGCCGCCTATATTGAACCTTGGCACTTAGTATATGTATTCTTAAATTTAATTGTTACAACTTGTGGTAAATTTGTTCGGTTAGTATTATATAATATTAACTTGTTAAAAAACTTAAGATAAAATTCTTTTGTTAAAGATGGATAAACCAATATGGATTGATTACTTTCTTAAGGAGGAACTTATTCATGAATTAAAGTACTTTAATGTTTCAGTCGATCCAAATGCATCCGGAGATGAGATCTGCAGGCGGTATCGTGGTCTGTGTGGCAGTTTCAAGCAAGAGGACTATCCGGCACCTATGGTGTCCGATGAGGTACACTCGTGTTCGGAACCAATTGCTAAGACCGCATTGTTCTTCCAAAAATAAAGTGAGGTTAAGATGCGACCATTTTATTAGGTTTTTTTCATAAAAACTCTAGTGGAACCTAGGAACCCTGTCGATAATAAGAAAGCTTGGTGCACCGCATATTAACTTTTGTTCGTTATATTATTCTTCATCTAAAGTTTAATAATAAAAACATGTTTGAGGGTATTACTAACTAGACTCGTAATAAAACAAACAGCGTGATGGTCTGGTAAAATCTGATCCCGGGCGTGACACGGCCCCCCGCCCGAGCGAGGGGGCGCGCGCCGCCGCGCCGACCGCGCGCGCTGCGGTACCGCCTGCTAGGCCCGCCCGCACGGAGCCCCGAGCAGCCATATCCTGCCCTAACATAGGGCCGCGGGACCCGCGCCTCGCCGCGCGGACCGCGGGCCCTACCGCGCCAGTGCAGCGTGGCTCGGCCCCCGTGCCGAGCGCGACTGCGCCCACGCACCGCTACGCCCCTGGCTAGGGAGGTGGCGTCGCCACTTTCCTCGCCGGCGCCATCACCGCCGCCGACACCAGCTCCGCCGCCGCCGCTGACAGCGCACGTTATCGCGGTGAGTAGCGGCGCCCTATCACCGTCGCCACCAAGGGTCGCCGCCCAGGATTCCCCGGCGGTATCGGCGTGTTTTTCCCCTCGCGAGAGCGAGTGGTCAGACATGTCGGCATCGTCGGGCGAGTCTGACGCGGAGGAGGCCCATTCCCGGTTCCCACTGCCGCTTCCGCTGGGGCTTGAGCGCGTGCCCCCGCCCGCAGCGGAGGCCTAGGAGCCCGGAAGAGGAAGAGGATGCGGAGGAGGCGAAACGGCGCCAGCTGCAGCGCACACCGCGCAGGCGCAGCGGGGCTGACGCGCCATCTTTCGCCTCCGCCGCCGCAGGCGTCACGAGCGGCACGAGCCGCTCCCCACTCCAGCAACATCAGCAGTCCCACCCTACGGCTGCCACCGCCCAGAGCGGAAGCGCCAAGGGTGTACAGAAAAAGGCACGCTATCCGCCGCTGGTAGTCGAGAGGCTGCCGGACTGGCAGACCCACTTCAGGGTCTTCCGCGATTTGCTGGGTCGCCCTCCGAGTGCCTGCCCTTATCAGGGCGGCATTCGGTTCCTTCCCGAAGACGAGAAGGAATTTAGGGTGATCCAGCGCTATCTGTGCGACCTGGAGAGGGATGCCGGTCTGGTATGGTTTTCGTACTCCCTGCCGGCGGAGCGTGCCTTTAAGGTGGCCATACGCGGCCTGCCGGTCAACACCGAGCCGGCCGCAATAGAAGAGGACCTGCGGGGGCTCGGCTTTGAGCCCCAGTATGTACGGGCCATTAAGGCTCGCGAAGGACGTCCGGGCTGCATATACCATGCAGTCCTTAAGCGCCAGCCGGACGTCCAGCGCATCTACGACGTCACCACCATCCTGCTGATGGGTGGCATCAGGGTGGAGGGATGGCGAGGCAAGAGGGGGTCCGCCCAGTGCCACCGCTGCCAGCGCTTCCGGCACTCAAGCCACCAGTGCCACCACCCGCTCGCCTGTGTGCGATGCGGAGGTGGGCACGTCGCCCGAGATTGTCCCCGGCCCCGTGAGGAGCCGGCAACGTGCGCCAACTGTGGCGGACCACACACCGCGTCGCACCGCGAGTGCCCCGTCTTCCGTCGGGAGACCGCCAACAGGCGAGCGGGCACGGTGGCGCTGACAAGTACAGCACCCCGCCCGGCCGCAACAGCGGCCCGGGCCACGAACGCGGAGGACCATGAGGCCTGTGGCTCCTCTCTGATGGCGGCCGCAAACGGGCCGAGTGGAGCAGCTGCCCCCCTGCCTGGACGCAGGCGGAAGAGGAAGAGACGTGGGAGGAAGCCCCCTCCTCCCACCGACGCCGTACAACCGCAACCCCAACCCCAACACTCCGCACAGGGTGCGAATCTGCCAGGGGCGGCCTCCGTAACAGAGGTCGTCCCTACGGTAAAGGTTCGCACCATGTGCCCCCGCAGGCAACTACAACAACGGACGCCAGAGGGCGCCACCGCTGCCGTTGGACCAGCCGCAGCCATGCGTCCACACCACGCGCCACTAGGCGCCACTGTGGCCGCCATCACGCAGCCGGAGCTCCATAAGCGGGCCACTGGCCTCCTGCTGGACTTGATTAAGGCCATCAGGAGGGGCCAGGACCCGCTTATCACCGTGCTGGAGGGCATGGTGGCCATCCTGGCCCTCTATCAGGGCGGGACCGCCGCCAGCAGCCAGCCAGCAGCACCTGACACCGAGTAAGTCGTTTTCACCTACACGCGACTTGCTCAAACAGGAACACTACACAAGCAGTACATGCACTGTGCGCGACGTGTTCTAAGTTAATATAGGCACGTCGCGTATCGCATGCCAGACACACATGACTCCACACACACTGTGTACTCACGCGCTGCATGTACCTACATACAGCGCTTACATGGGCGGCGTTACACATACAATGCCGCCCACACATACATCTACGGCCCCGCGGTCCGGACGGCAACCGGCTAGATCTGGAAACCGGGCGGACGGGGGCCACTCACTAAATACTGTAGGCTCACTGTAAGCCGGCGGCTGTGAGCTGGTCGTCATCCGCTGGGCCTCCCACAGGGAACTGTGGGTCTCACCCGGCGGTGACAGACCGCCTAGCTGCCGTGAAAACATATTCCGAGCCTGCAGTATCACACATGGGCGAATGCTGTGAGAGCATCGGCAGGTGTAGTTCCATCACCTGCCTAGTAGGCTCTTATGGCAGTCACCCTAGGCATCCACACCAGATAGGTCCCCCCACGAAGCGCCCGTTTTTACGGGCGGCAATTGAACTCGCGTTCTTAGGGCCAAGCCCTGGTAACGCCCACCACACCCCCCCTGTGGGGGGGTGTAGTGAACGCCAGCAAAGTGCGGTCTTTTCGCCGTGTCGACGTCTGCCGCGAGAGCCCACGTGCTCTGCGTTCATTATTTCTTTGTAAGAAACTGTCGAAAACGTGCTCTGTCGAAAACGTGCTGGTTCATTATTCCTCTATAAGAAACTGTCGAAAACGTGGCGTGGAGCGTGGCTACATCTGCACCATTTTTGGTCATTGGCTTTTGCATATGTCAGTCTATTTGTTTCGGTTAATCTCAGAATCGGCTCAACCGTTTCTGACGGGACTTTCACGGTAGATAGCTGACTTTAGGAGTAACTGAGTTTTATATCGTCAAAAAAAAAAAGAATTAAGGTTCCGCGCAAATAAAATTAAAAACACGAAATTGACATTGGTGCGGTTTTACGATTTTGACGCGGACGAAGTCGTGGGCAACAGCTAGATAAGATTAGATAAGATTATTTATTTGCTAAAAACATGTTTTAAAAGATAGTAATGGTAAAAAATAGTGTGAACAAACATAAAGCTAGCTAATTCAAAATAAAGAACAAATTTTGTTTTGGTTTGATTTCATACGGCGTGTGATATTTGCGCCAAAGTAGCGCTAAATTAGTGTTAAAATACGAAACTTGCGACTCATAACTTTCAAATAACTTCTTTTACTATTCTGCTTACATGCATTCGATAACACAAAAAAAGTCACATTTTCGCAATTAGCATACACAGATCTGCCTAGTTCCACTTGATAGTAGGTCATCATCATTCGCCTGCCCTTCTCCCAATTTATTTGGGGTCGGCGCAACATGTCTATTTCTTCCACACTTCTCTATTAGTCGGCATCTCTGTAGTCACACCCTTTTTACCCATACCATCTTTCACACAGTCCATCCATCGTCTTTGGCCTTACCCTACTTTTATAGCTATCCATATCCATACACAAGACTGATTACGACATTTTCTTCATTCCTCCGCATCACATGCCCATACCACTATTTTTCAGTCAGTCAGGAAACTATATTTGAGTCATCATCTTCCTGCCCTTATCCCATGTTACTTGGGTTCGGCGCAACACGTTTTTTTCTTCCATTCTGTCCTGTCAGCCGTCACGCTATCACTAACTCCCTTTTCTTTCATATCACTGTTCACACAATCCATCCATCCTTTCTTTGGCCTCTCTCTCCATCCATTCACATTTATATTCATAACTCTTTTAGTTACATGTGTTTCATCCCTCCTCTTTACATGACCATACCAAGATAAGCGGATCCCTTTCAACTTTTCTGTGACTGGCGCCACTTTTAAACTACCTCTAATGTACTCATTTCTCACTTTATCCATTCTCGTTACTCCACACATCCATCTCAACAATCTCATCTCCGCCACATGCAGTCTTTTTTCATCCGTCTTTTTCACAGCCCAACATTCTGACTCATACAGTACGACGGGTCTAATCACGGACTTATAGATTTTCTCTTTTAACTTAAGGGGCATCCGTCGGTCGCAAGTTGTTCCAGTGACCTGTCGCCATTTCATCCATCCTGAGTTGATCCTGTGCGTTACGTCTCGGTCTATATCGCCATCCCCCTGAACAAGCGACCCGAGGTACCGAAAGTCGGAGCAGATCGGTATAGGCGTTCCGTTGAGAGCTACAGGCATAGGACTGGAGAGACCGCCGAAATCGCAGAACAGATATTCCGTTTTGGTTCTGCTCAATTTCAGGCCCACACTCTCCAGTCTTTACCACCACGTCTCCAATATGCTCTGGACTTCTGAGCCGCTTTCGGCAACCAGCACAATGTCATCAGCAAACAGCATACACCAGGGAGCCTCTTCCTGGATGTCCGACGTCAGAGCGTCCATTATCATCAGGAAGAGGTAAGGGCTTTGAGCCGACCCCTGGTGCAAACCGACCGCTACACTGAAACTGTTAGTAGTGCCCACTGCAGACCGGACTTGGGTACTGCATCGACTGTACATCGCTCTGATCAACTGCACATACTTCCCAGGCACACCTTTCTCCTTAATGGCCCACCACAGAATCTCTCGAGGCACCCGGTCATATGCCTTTTCGAGGTCAATGAACACCATGTGCAAGTTTTTATGCACAGCTCTGTATTTTTCGCACAGCTGGCGAATAGCGAAAATGGCATCCGTTGTACCCCGACCAGGCATAAAACCGAACTGGTTTTGTGAGATTTCACTCTCTTACTTAGAATTATTCAGTATCTAGCAGACTTTTTTATAGAGAGTGAGGGTTAAGTAAAGAACAATGCTAGCAATCCCACACACTGAACTTTTCTGTTGTATCAGCAATCAGTCTTCAATACTTTAAGCAGAAGTGTTTGAGACATTTGGCAGTAGAAGTGTGCTCTCCAGAGAGAGCAACTACTCAGAGGTGTAGCATATTGTGTTTATGCTACTCAAGAGGGCACCGACAGGATGTGTTTTGTTTCATGTTTTGGTAAGTGCGTGTTGTCACAGCAGTCGGCCTGTTCGCTTAACTAATAATTAACTAACTAATACTTACGTTGCGTGTCACTGGCTCTTCGTTTCCTCGATACTTCTTGCTCTTCTTCCACTTCTTCCACTTTTGTTTTTTTAATCTCCATTAAAATCGGATCACCTTTTGAGCTTGACTGTTGTGCTGGCATATCTTCTATGTCTGAACAGTTTTCCAGTTCGAACTCTGTAAGTAAACAAAAACAGTGAAAAGTTAATTGTTCATACATGTAGCAGTATAACTAGGAAATTATAAGTATCAATATTGAATAAGATTTCAATTCTATGGCATTAGTAGTTCCTGAAATCTCCAGCTGTGTCAGACAGAATGACGAAGCAACAGCCTATAGGTAACTTTTATGCATTTTGGCATGGAAACTTAAAATTATATAAAACATCTAAATAGCAAAATTTATTAAATATTTAGATTATTTTAGTATCTACTACACTGAAAAGATAATTGTGGTAAAGCTAGTTTCTCATATTATAAGAACTACTTTACATTTATTTTGGTGCTTGCTGGTAGTCGTAAGTCTAGATATCATTTGCTTTGAGCTAAGGGGTTTAAAACCAATCTGGGTCGTTTTTCCATCATTAACAGAATGTAGGTTCACTTTAGTCGCCTGTCACGCTGACCCAGTGTAAATATTGATATATCTCACTGTTTACATACAGTCAAGTCTGTCTTGCATTGGGCATTATTACAAAAGTAAAAAAAGATTATTGTAGTTTCTTTTGTCTTTTTTACTCATCAAACAAAAAAAAACAAAGATTTATATAAGATTGGTCTTTTTTCTTCTTCTGTTGGTTGGCACAACGTCGAACAGAATTGATTGGATTAACCAAACAAAACCAGCACTAATTAGTAAGTTTTCATTTGTGTTTGTATGTCAGGTTTATCTAACAACAAACTGTATGGTAACAATCTATTGTTACGTCGAACGTATTTCACTGGAACGTTCGAGAATGTAGTCGAAGTTTCCAGAAGTTTCCACTACGTTCGAGAACATTCCATTGTGGTACTGTGTAGAAGTTCATAGATGTTTCTAGAATATTCCAGTATAGGATAGTTCGACAATGTTCTAGAAACTTCCATGACTGTATAAATAGGCCGGACGGCGGGCGAATGAGTCAGTCTGATTTCGACTACGGATGCGAACGGATGCGAATACAAGCGATTACGAAGAGAATAGTGATTATTAGCGAATTAGTGTTTGTGTTTATAAGTTGTTGAGTTAATAAAGGATATTTAGTTAATTAATTGTTGTAAAATAATGTATCCCATACCCAGCTCGTAACACTATCTAAATAGAATCTGTTTTGTAACTGTATTTCCTACTCATATGTTTAAGAGGAGCTCGTGGCTTAGTAACAACAGCCGCATGGGTCGATCCATCAGGTTAAGCTAAGCTTGCCGGGGTTGGTCTGTGGATGGGTGACCATCTTTACATACCGAGACTCCTCCGTGCCTCGGAAAGCACGTTAAGCCGTTGGTCCCGGCTGTCAATCGTGGATCTTTGACAGTCGTTACGGGTCGTCAGAAGCCCGAAAGTCTGACAACCAGTCTTACCAAGGGGTATCGTATTACCCAGTAACTGGGTTGTGGAGGTCAGATAGGCAGTCGCTCCATGTAAAATACTGGTATTCAGCTGCATCCGGTTAGACTGGAAGCCGACCCCAAGATAGTTGGGAAAAGGCTAGGCAGATGATGATGATGTTTAATGCATGCCCTGACAGCCTTTAATTAAGGCTACTCTATATAATGTAAAACTGTGAGTACTTTAACATGTATATTTGTTGATTGTCCTTAAGGTGAATGCTCCAGGGTAGGCCGCGAAATTCAAATTTTCTTACGTTTTTTTGGAATTTGCAGGTCAGTATCAGGTTGTATATTGGTCAAAATTTGATTCGCAGTTCGCAGTCGTAGCAAGTATATATGTATAGAATTATAATTTTTTTTTTTTTTATTCTTATTTAAATTAGGGACTTTTATAAACGCAATGCGTATGACAGTCAGAATTATAATAATAAAATTCAAATCATCAATACATCTCTCTCAGTTAGAATTGATGCCAAAGCTAACTCTGAAGCTAGACGGTGAGAGGAAAAATTTCTTTACAATTGGCGCCCAACGTGAGGCATAAGGTTTGTTTGAGGCAATAAGGTTAAGCTTAATTAGTAATCCTTAGTTAATGATTTTCTTTAAAGTCAAACATTTTGACACAATTGTTTGATAATTTGAAGTTGCCAATATTAAGCTCTAATACTTATTAGTTAACCTTAAATAGTGTTTAATTTAATGGTTAAAGTAGTATTAAACATATTACTGTTATAGTGTTTAAATTGAGGTTAGAGGCACATGGTTTAAATTTGAGGCCGCCTATATTGAACCTTGGCACTTAGTGTATGTATTCTTAAAATTAATTGTTACAACTTGTGGTAAATTTGATACACTTAGTATTGTATAATATTAACTGGCTAAGAAACATAAGATAAAATTCTTTTGTTCAAGATGGATAAACCAATATGGATTGATTACCTTCTTAATGAGGAACTTATTCATGAATTAAAGTACTTTAATGTTTCAGTCGATCCAAATGCATCCGGAGATGAGATCTGCAGGCGGTATCGTGGTCTGTGTGGCAGCTTCAAGCAAGAGGACTATCCGGCACCTATGGTGGCCGATGAGGTACGCTCGTGTTCGGAACCAATTGCTAAGACCGCATTGTTCTTCCAAAAATAAAGTGAGGTTAAGATCCGACCATTTTATTAGGTTTTTTCATAAAAACTTAAGTGGAACCTAGGAACCCTGTCGGCAATAGGAAAGCTTGGTGCACCGCATATTAACTTTTGTTCGTTATATTATTCTTCATCTAAAGTTTAATAATAAAAACATGCACCATTTTTGGTCATTGGCTTTTGCATATGTCAATTTATTTGTTTCGGTTAATCTCAGAATCGGCTCAACCGTTTCTGACGGGACTTTCACGGTAGATAGCTGACTTTAGGAGTAACTGAGTTTTATATCGTCAAAAAAAAAAGAATTAAGGTTCCGCGCAAATAAAATTAAAAACACGAAATTGACATTGGTGCGGTTTTACGATTTTGACGCGGACGAAGTCGTGGGCAACAGCTAGATAAGATAAGATAAGATTATTTATTTGCTAAAAACATGTTTTAAAAGATAGTAATGGTAAAAAATAGTGTGAACAAACATAAAGCTAGCTAATTCAAAATAAAGAACGAATTTTGTTTTGGTTTGATTTCATACGGCGTGTGATATTTGAGCCAAAGTAGCGCTAAATTAGTGTTAAAATACGAAACTTGCGACTCATAACTTTCAAATAACTTCTTTTACTATTCTGCTTACATGCATTCGATAACACAAAAAAGTCACATTTTCGCAATTAGCATACACAGATCTGCCTAGTTCCACTTGATAGTAGGTCATCATCATTCGCCTGCCCTTCTCCCAATTTATTTGGGGTCGGCGCAACATGTCTATTTCTTCCACACTTCTCTATAAGTCGGCATCTCTGTAGTCACACCCTTTTTACCCATATCATCTTTCACACAGTCCATCCATCGTTTCTTTGGCCTTACCCTACTTTTATAGCTATCCACATCCATACACAAGACTGATTAAGACATTTTCTTCATTCCTCCGCATCACATGCCCATACCACTATTTTTCAGTCAGTCAGGAAACTATATTTGAGTCATCATCTTCCTGCCCTTATCCCATGTTACTTGGGTTCGGCGCAACACGTTTTTTGCTTCCATTCTGTCCTGTCAGCCGTCACGCTATCACTAACTCCCTTTTCTTTCATATCACTGTTCACACAATCCATCCATCCTTTCTTTGGCCTCTCTCGCCATCCATTCACATTTATATTCATAACTCTTTTAGTTACATGTGTTTCATCCCTCCTCTTTACATGACCATACCAAGATAAGCGGATCCCTTTCAACTTTTCTGTGACTGGCGCCACTTTTAAACTACCTCTAATGTACTCATTTCTCACTTTATCCATTCTCGTTACTCCACACATCCATCTCAACATTCTCATCTCCGCCACATGCAGTCTTTTTTCATCCGTCTTTTTCACAGCCCAACATTCTGACTCATACAGTACGACAGGTCTAATCACGGACTTATAGATTTTCTCTTTTAACTTAAGGGGCATCCGTCGGTCGCAAGTTGTTCCAATGACCTGTCGCCGTTTCATCCATCCTGAGTTGATCCTGTGCGTTACGTCTCGGTCTATATCGCCATCCCCCTGAACAAGCGACCCGAGGTACCGAAAGTCGGAGCAGATCGGTATAGGCGTTCCGTTGAGAGCTACAGGCATAGGACTGGAGAGACCGCCGAAATCGCAGAACAGATATTCCGTTTTGGTTCTGCTCAATTTCAGGCCCACACTCTCCAGTCTTTACCACCACGTCTCCAATATGCTCTAGACCTTTGAGCCGCTTTCGGCAACCAGCACAATGTCATCAGCAAACAGCATACACCAGGGAGCCTTTTCCTGGATGTCCGACGTCAGAGCGTCCATTATCATCAGGAAGAGGTAAGGGCTGAGAGCCGACCCCTGGTGCAAACCGACCGCTACACTGAAACTGTTAGTAGTGCCCACTGCAGACCGGACTTGGGTACTGCATCGACTGTACATCGCTCTGATCAACTGCACATACTTCCCAGGCACACCTTTCTCCTTAATGGCCCACCACAGAATCTCTCGAGGCACCCGGTCATATGCCTTTTCGAGGTCAATGAACACCATCTGCAAGTTTTTATGCACAGCTCTGTATTTTTCGCACAGCTGGCGAATAGCGAAAATGGCATCCGTTGTACCCCGCCCACGGCATAAAACCGAACTGGTTTTGTGAGATTTCACTCTCTTACTTAGAATTATTCAGTATCTAGCAGAATTTTTTATAGAGAGTGAGGGTTAAGTAAAGAACAATGCTAGCAATCCCACACACTGAACTTTTCTGTTGTATCAGCAATCAGTCTTCAATACTTTAAGCAGAAGTGTTTGAGACATTTGGCAGTAGAAGTGTGCTCTCCAGAGAGAGCAACTACTCAGAGGTGTAGCATATTGTGTTTATGCTACTCAAGAGGGCACAGACAGGATGTGTTTTGTTTCATGTTTTGGTAAGTGCGTGTTGTCACAGCAGTCGGCCTGTTCGCTTAACTAATAATTAACTAACTAATACTTACGTTGCGTGTCACAGTCTCTTTGTTTCCTCCATATTAATTGCTCTTCGTCCACTTCTATTTTGTTAATCTCCATTAAAGGTAGATCATCTTCTGAGCTTGACTCAGACTGTTGTGCTGGCATATCTTCTATGTCTGAAAAGTTTTCCAGTTCGAACTCTGTAAGTAAACAAAAACAGTGAAAAGTTAATTGTTCATACATGTAGCAGTATAACTAGGAAATTATAAGTATCAATATTGAATAAGATTTCAATTCTATGGCATTAGTAGTTCCTGAAATCTCCAGCTGTGTCAGACAGAATGACGAAGCAACAGCCTATAGGTAGCTTTTATGCATTTTGGCATGGAAACTTAAAATTATATAAAACATCTAAATAGCAAAATTTATTAAATATTTAGATTATTTTAGTATCTACTACACTGAAAAGATAATTGTGGTAAAGCTAGTTTCTCATATTATAAGAACTACTTTACATTTATTTTGGTGCTTGCTGGTAGTCGTAAGTCTAGATATCATTTGCTTTGAGCTAAGGGGTTTAAAACCAATCTGGGTCGTTTTTCCATCATTAACAGAATGTAGGTTCACTTTAGTCGCCTGTCACGCTAACCCAGTGTAAATATTGATATATCTCACTCTTTTGTCTTTTTTACTCACCAAACAAAAAAAAACATTAAGATTTATAAAAGGTTGGTCTTTTTTCTTCTTCTGTTGGTTGGCACAACGTCGAACAGAATTGATTGGATTAACCAAACAAAACCAGCACTAATTAGTAAGTTTTCATTTGTGTTTGTATGTCAGGTTTATCTAACAACAAACTGTATGGTAACAATCTATTGTTACGTCGAACGTATTTCACTGGAACGTTCGAGAATGTAGTCGAAGTTTCCAGAAGTTTCCACTACGTTCGAGAACATTCCATTGTGGTACTGTGTAGAAGTTCATAGATGTTTCTAGAATATTCCAGTATAGGATAGTTCGACAATGTTCTAGAAACTTCCATGACTGTATAAATAGGCCGGACGGCGGGCGAATGAATCAGGAGGATCCGCCAGTTGCCACTGTGAGCAGTCGTGCCTGCACGCTGCTCCTCCGTTCGGCCCGCTCACATCCACCGGTTCTCCCTGTGTGCTGTCGTAGGTGCTGGTTTCGGCCGGCGCTTGCGGGGGTGCGCAGGGGTAGCCGCCCCGTTGCCACTCGGTGGGGTAACCCACCGTAGCGGTCGCGGAGGCAACTTAGCACCGTTTTATCCTGTTTCGACCGTCTAAAACATGCCGCCGAAGGGGAGGTCCGGTGCCCGTCGCTCTCAGGAGCACGGTACCGGGCCGTTGACACCGAGCCGGCCGCGATAGAAGAGGACCTGCGCGGGCTCGGCTTCGAGCCCCAGTATGTGCGGGCCATTAAGGCTCGCGAAGGACGTCCGGGCTGCATATACCATGCAGTCCTTAAGCGCCAGCCGGACGTCCAACGCATTTATGACGTCACCACCATCTTGCTGATGGGTGGCGTCAAGGTGGAGGGATGGCGAGGCAAGAGGGGGCCCGCCCAGTGCCACCGCTGCCAGCGCTTCCGGCACTCAAGTCACCAGTGCCACCGCCCGCTCGCCTGTGTGCGATGCGGAGGTGGGCACGTCGCCCGAGATTGTCCCCGGCCCCGAGAGGAGCCGGCAACGTGCGCCAATTGTGGCGGACCGCACCCCGCGTCGCACCGCGAGTGCCCCGTCTTCCGCCGGGAGACCGCCAACAGGCGAGCGGGCACGGTGGCGCTGACGAGTACAGCACCCCGCCCGGCCGCAACAGCGGCCCGGGCCACGAACGTGGAGGACCACGAAGCCTGCGGCGCCTCTTTGATGGCGGCCGCGAGCAGGCCGAGTGGAGCAGCTGCCCCCCTGCCTGGACGCAGGAAGAAGAGGAGACGTGGGAGGAAGCCCCCTCCCCCCACCGACACCGACAACCAGCCACCCCAACCCCAACTCTCCGCACAGGGTGCGAATCTGCCAAGGGCGGCCTCCGTAACAGAGGTCGTCCCTACGGTAAAGGTTCGCACCATGTGCCCCCGCAAGCAACTACATCAACGGGCGCCAGAGGGCGCCACCGCTGCTGTTGGTCCAACCGCCGCCATGCGTCCACATCACGCGCCACTAGGCGCCACTGTGGCCGCCATCACGCAGCCGGAGCTCCATAAGCGGGCCTCTGGCCTCCTGCTGGACTTGATTAAGGCCATCAGGAGGGGCCAGGACCCGCTTATCACCGTGCTGGAGGGCATGGTGGCCATCCTGGCCCTCTACCAGGACGGGACCGCCGCCAGCAGCCAGCCAGCAGCATCTGACGCCGAGTAAGTCGTTTTCACCTACACGCGACTTGCTCAAACAGGAACACTACACAAGCAGTACATGCACTGTGCGCGACGTGTTCTAAGTTAATATAGGCACGTCGCGTATCGCAAGCCAGACACACATGACTCCACACACATTGTGTACTCACGCGCTGTATGTACATACAGCGCATACATGGGCGGCGTTACACATACAATGCCGCCCACACATACATCTACGGCCCCGCGGTCCGGACGGCAACCGGCTAGCTCTGGAAACCGGGCGGACGGGGGCCACTCACTAAATACTGTAGGCTCACTGTAAGCCAGCGGCTGTGAGCTGGTCGTCATCCGCTGGGCCTCCCACAGGGAACTGTGGGTCTCACCCGGCGGTGACAGACCGCCTAGCTGCCGTGAAAACATGTTCCGAGCCTGCAGTATCACACATGGGCGATTGCTGTGAGAGCATCGGCAGGTGTAGTTCCATCACCTGCCTAGTAGGCTCTTATGGCAGTCGCCCTAGGCATCCACACCAGATAGGTCCCCCCACGAAGCGCCCGTTTTTACGGGCGGCAATCGAAACCGCGTTTTAGAGGGCCAAGCCCTGGTAACGCCCACCACATCCCCCCTGCGGGGGGGTGTAGTGAACGTCAGTCAGTCAGTCGAATGAGTCAGTCTGATTTCGACTACGGATGCCAACGGATGCGAATACAAGCGATTACGAAGAGAATAGTGATTATTAGCGAATTAGTGTTTGTCTTTATAAGTTGTTGAGTTAATAAAGGATATTTAGTTAATAAATTGTTGTAAAATAATTTATCCCATACCCAGCTCGTAACAAATTGGTGTCAGAAGTGGGATAAATTATGCCAATTTTACCAAAGGACGACACGGAGGGTATTCGTACAAGGAGTCAACGGCAGCAAGACATGGATCAGAGGCGGTTTGGAGATTCCCCGATACAGACGCCGGGTGGTGCTCAGCCTGCGACAGAGTCAGTCGCTGGCCCATGTGGAGTTTCTTCAGTACCAGCGGTGCCAGACTTGTCTGTGCTAATGGTGTTGTTGCAGGAACAGGCTCGTCGTCAAGAGGAGCAGGCCCGCCGTCAAGAGGAGCAGGCCCGACGTCAAGAGGAGTAGGCCCGTCGGTTGGAAGAGAAGCTTCAACAAGATAAAGAGGAGCAGGCCCGCCGCCAAGAAGAGCAGGCCCGCCGCCAAGAAGAACAGGCCCGTCGGATGGAAGAGAAGCTTCAACAAGATAAAGAGGAGCAGGCTCGCCGCCAAGAAGAGCAGATGCTCCTCATAAAAGACCTTCATTCAACACTTGGCAAGGAGCTCCAGGTGATGAAGGAGCAGGTTCACCAGCATGAGAATCGTATCTCAGAAGCTGAAGTTCAGATTGCTGGGGTGAAGAAGGCTTTAGGTGAACTTAGGGCTGGAGACGGGGTTGTGCCTTCAGTGGTTGCTGCACCTTCGGCACGTGGATTTAAGGTGCCGCCATTCGACGGAACATCTTCATGGTCGGCCTACAAAATTCAATTTGAAGCCGTTATGAAGGCGAATGGGTGGACCAAAGAGCAAGCTATGACCGCTTTCACCTTAGGACTCCGAGACCAGGCCCTAACCATACTTGAGGCTCTTGGCAAGGATGTGACCTACGAACAACTGCTGGAAGCGTTAGAGTCCAGATACGGCGACGCTCACTTGGAGCATGTATTTCGCGCTAAGTTAAGGGATCGCGTTCAACGTAGTGCCGAGAACCTACAGCAGTGGGCCTTGGAAGTTGAAAAGTTGGTTCGGAAAGCATACCAGTCCGCCCCTGCACTCATCAATGGCAATCTGGTACAAGCGTTCATCGACGGAATACGTGACTTGGAAGTTAGAGCCGCTGTAAGACTTGGGCATCATGAGACACTGAAGGACGCCTTGGCCCATGCCTTGGAAGTAGAGGCAGTGAGGCAAGACCATCGAACACACCGTATCAGGGAGGTTGTGGCATCACCTGTACGCGATCGTCCCCAAGGATATAGCCCTAGATGTTACACTTGTGGAGAAAGGGGTCATCTTCGGTCAAGATGTCCAAAGCGCAGCTCACTGAGAGAAGATCAATCCCAGCAAGAAAGGGCAACTGATACGACTGCCCAGCAACAGCAGGGAAACGAGTAAACGCCAGGACTGGGGGGCGGGTGCTGGCTGGTATTGAAAGAGCCCCGAGGATGTCGATCTCACAGGCCCATGACGGAAACAGCCTGATCATCAAAGGCGAAGTCAACGGAAAACCATGCAAACTGACGTTGGATACTGGAGCTTCTCACACGGTTGTCAATTCTCACCTAGCAAGTCGGTTCCTTGGGGACTTCTTCAATAACCACGACCGTATACAATTACTGACAGCTACTGGTCAGCACATAATCGTCCGAGGCAGGAAGGAGGTGGAGTTAAAATTAGGTAACAAGATCTATCGGCATAATGTCATCGTGGCCGACATAGTGGACGATTGTATCCTGGGATTAGACTTCATGCGGAAACATCGTTGTGAGGTCGACGTTGATCAAGGAGTATTGAAGTGTGGTACAGAGGAAATCTTCATGGAAGGTGTACCATCAGGAAAAGTGTTCCGCTTGACATTTGACGTGTCAACATTTTTGAAGTAGAAATGGATAAGGCTAAGAAGATGTTACTTCAGTACGCCGACTCTTTCTCTACAAATGATGCTGACATAGGAAGAACAGGACTGGTTCAGCACAAAATTAATACTGGCATCGAGTTACCAATCCGTCAACGACCAAGAAGATTGCCGATTGCACGTGAAAAGGAAGTGGAACTGATGATTGAGGGTATGGTAAAGGATGGTGTTATAGAGCCTTCATCGAGTCCATGGTGTTCTCCTGTGGTCCTGGTGAAGAAAAAGGACGGCAACACACGCTTTTGTGTGGACTATCGACGATTGAACGACGTCACGAAAAAGGACAGTTACCCACTGCCTAGGATCGACGACACATTGGATACACTGACTGGAATGAGGTGGTTTACCACGCTAGACCTGAAAAGTGGCTACTGGCAAGTGGAAATAGACCCTAAGGATAAGGAGAAAACTGCATTTTCAACAGGAAAGGGGCTATGGCAGTTTAAAGTTATGCCATTCGGATTGTGCAATGCTCCTGCGACATTTGAAAGGCTAATGGAGCAAGTACTTGCTGGATTGATCGGAGACGCATGTCTTGTCTATTTAGACGACATCATTATTGTGGGCCGTACATTTGAAGATCATCTTCAAAACCTCAATCGAGTGTTGTCAAAAATCCGGACGGCAAATCTTAAGTTAAGTCCGAAAAAGTGCTCATTTTTTAGACGACAAGTAAACTTTTTAGGACACATAGTTTCGGAGGAGGGCGTTCAGACAGATCCGGAGAAAATCGTCGCCGTCAAGGATTGGCCAGTTCCGAAAGACAAGACGCAGGTCAGAGCATTTCTGGGTTTGTGCTCCTACTATCGACGGTTTGTCAAAAATTTTGCCGACATTGCAAAACCTCTACACAAACTCACTGAGGAGAAGCAGCAATTCTGTTGGGACGAGAACTGTAACATCGCATTTCAGGAATTAAAGAAACGTCTGTGCAATACACCTATTCTGGGATATCCTGACACTGAAAATGACTTCATAGTTGACACAGACGCAAGTAATACTGGAATTGGAGGCGTGTTGTCTCAACGGAAAGGAAACCAAGAAGTTGTTATAGCTTACTACAGCAAATCTTTATCCAAACAGGAAAGAAATTACTGCGTTACGAGACGGGAGCTACTCGCCGTAGTAAGGACATTGCAGCACTTCAGTAAATATTTGCTTGGACGGAAATTCCAATTGCGAACTGACCATGCTGCATTAAAGTGGTTATTACAATTCAAGAATCCAGAAGGACAAGTGGCAAGATGGATCGAACTACTACAAGAGTTTGACTTCGTTACTGAACATCGTAGTGGGAGAACTCACGGTAACGCAGATGCACTGTCTAGAAGACCTTGCCCAGAAGATTGTAAGCACTGTAACAGGCAAGAGACTAAGGAGGCAGCTTGCTCAGCAAAATGACACGGACCTCAAACCGATCTTCGACTGGATCAAAGCTGGTGCTCCTTAACCCAAGTGGAGTGATGTTGCGGCGTTGAGTTCAACCACGAAAAGTTATTGGGCACAATGGAACAGCTTGGTTATCCTGGATGAAGTCTTGTGCCGTAAATGAAAAACGCTCGAGGAGACAACTGTCATCTACAAATTGTTGTCCCCAAAGCCAAAGTACCGGATGTTTTACGGCTATACCATGATGGATGTTCAGGAGGACATATGGGGATAAAAAGAACTCTACTGAAAATACGAGAGCGATTTTACTGGATCCATTGTCGAGAGGATGTTGAGGACTGGTGTCGCAAATGTACCAGTTGTGCGGCTGTGAAAGGACCTCAGACACGCAGCAGAGGTGCTTTAAAAGTATACAACGTGGGAGCCCCCTGGGAACGGATAGCACTAGACGTTGCAGGACCATTTCCGGAAAGTGAAAACGGAAACAAGTACTTTATGGTTGTTATGGATTACTTCACAAAGTGGCCAGAAGTCTTCGCCATTCCCAACCAGGAAGCAATACCAGTCGCAGATAAATTGGTTCAGGAAGTCTTCTGTCGTTTTGGAGTACCCTTGGAAATTCACAGCGACCAAGGGAGGAATTTTGAATCACAAGTTTTCCAGGAGACTTGTCGACTGATGGGTACTCACAAGACCAGAACCACTTCTTACCATCCGCAATCTGATGGAATGGTAGAACGTTTCAACCAAACGTTGGAGAGATATCTGGCAAAAGTTGTGGAAAGCAGGCAAAGGGATTGGGACAAGCACATACAGTCATTTCTTCTGTCCTACCGTAGTGCAGTTCACGAAAGTACGACTGTGACACCAGCCTTCGCGAACTTTGGAAGGAAATTACGGTTGCCTGCAGATTTAATCACCGGAACCCCCCCTGATGCCCCACGCAGTGTAACCGATTATGCGAATGACTTGCGTACCAAGTTGAATGATGTATATGAGCATATCAGACAATCCGGCCAACAAATGTCTGATAAGATGAAGACCCGATACGACCGGAAGGCAAACAATAGAGGTTTTGACGAGGGTTCACTGGTGTGGTTGCATAACCCAGCGCGCAGCAAAGGAAAGTCTCCTAAATTACAAGCAAAATGGGATGGACCATACCGAATCGTGACCAGGATCAACGATGTCACCTACCGAACACAGAAGGGCCCACGAGGTGCGCCTAAGATTGTCCATGTAGACCGTTTGGCGCGATACTACGGGACTAATGATGCTCGGGACGAGCATGTCTAAGGAGGGGGCAGTGTTACGTCGAACGTATTTCACTGGAACGTTCGAGAATGTAGTCGAAGTTTCCAGAAGGTTCCACTACGTTCGAGAACATTCCATTGTGGTGTTGTGTAGAAGTTCATAGATGTTTCTAGAATATTCCAGTATAGGATAGTTCGACAATGTTCTAGAAACTTCCATAACTGTATAAATAGGCCGGACGGCGGGCGAATGAGTCAGTCTGATTTCGACTACGGATGCGAACGGATGCGAATACAAGCGATTACGAAGAGAATAGTGATTATTAGCGAATTAGTGTTTGTATTTATAAGTTGTTGAGTTAATAAAGGATATTTAGTTAATTAATTGTTGTAAAATAATTTATCCCATACCCAGCTCGTAACACTATCTAAATAGAATCTGTTTTGTAACTGTATTTCCTACTCATATGTTTAAGAGGAGCTCGTGGCTTAGTAATAACAGCCGCATGGGTCGATCCATCAGGTTAAGCTAAGCTTGCCGGGGTTGGTCTATGGATGGGTGACCATCTTTACATACCGAGACTCCTCCGTGCCTCGGAAAGCACGTTAAGCCGTTGGTCCCGGCTGTCAATCGTGGATCTTTGACAGTCGTTACGGGTCGTCAGAAGCTCGAAAGTCTGACAACCAGTCTTACCAAGAGGTATCGTATTACCCAGTAACTGGGTTGTGGAGGTCAGATAGGCGGTCGCTCCATGTAAAATACTGGTATTCAGCTGCATCCGGTTAGACTGGAAGCCGACCCCAAGATAGTTGGGAAAAGGCTAGGCAGATGATGATGATGTTTAATGCATGCCCTGACAGCCTTTAATTAAGGCTACTCTATATAATGTAAAACTGTGAGTACTTTAACATGTATATCTGTTGATTGTCCTTAAGGTGAATGCTCCAGGGTAGGCCGCGAAATTCAAATTTTCTTACGTTTTTTTGGAATTTGCAGGTCAGTATCAGGTTGTATATTGGTCAAAATTTGATTCGCAGTTCGCAGTCGTAGCAAGTATATATGTATAGAATTATAATATTAAAATTCAAATCATCAATACATTTCTCTCAGTTAGAATTGATGCCAAAGCTAACTCTGAAGCTAGACGGTGAGAGGACAAATTTCTTTACAATTGGCGCCCAACGTGAGGCATAAGGTTTGTTTGAGGCAATAAGGTTAAGCTTAATTAGTAATCCTTAGTTAATGATTTTCTTTAAAGTCAAACATTTTGCCACAATTGTGGTTAAAGGCACATTGTTTGATAATTTGAAGTTGCCAATATTAAGCTCTAATACTTATTAGTTAACCTTAAATAGTGTTTAATTTAATGGTTAAAGTAGTATTAAACATATTACTGTTATAGTGTTTAAATTGAGGTTAGAGGCACATGGTTTAAATTTGAGGCCGCCTATATTGAACCTTGGCACTTAGTGTATGTATTCTTAAAATTAATTGTTACAACTTGTGGTAAATTTGATACACTTAGTATTGTATAATATTAACTGGCTAAGAAACTTAAGATAAAATTCTTTTGTTCAAGATGGATAAACCAATATGGATTGATTACCTTCTTAATGAGGAACTTATTCATGAATTAAAGTACTTTAATGTTTCAGTCGATCCAAATGCATCCGGAGATGAGATCTGCAGGCGGTATCGTGGTCTGTGTGGCAGCTTCAAGCAAGAGGACTATCCGGCACCTATGGTGGCCGATGAGGTACGCTCGTGTTCGGAACCAATTGCTAAGACCGCATTGTTCTTCCAAAAATAAAGTGAGGTTAAGATCCGACCATTTTATTAGGTTTTTTCATAAAAACTTAAGTGGAACCTAGGAACCCTGTCGGCAATAAGAAAGCTTGGTGCACCGCATATTAACTTTTGTTCGTTATATTATTCTTCATCTAAAGTTTAATAATAAAAACATGCACCATTTTTGGTCATTGGCTTTTGCATATGTCAATTTATTTGTTTCGGTTAATCTCAGAATCGGCTCAACCGTTTCTGACGGGACTTTCACGGTAGATAGCTGACTTTAGGAGTAACTGAGTTTTATATCGTCAAAAAAAAAGAATTAGGGTTCCGCGCAAATAAAATTAAAAACACGAAATTGACATTGGTGCGGTTTTACGATTTTGACGCGGACGAAGTCGTGGGCAACAGCTAGATAAGATAAGATAAGATTATTTATTTGCTAAAAACATGTTTTAAAAGATAGTGTAGCGACATCTATGACGCCGCACACAAACTAAAATAACAAAAAAGCCTACATCGCGCAAGCAGAGTTCTCCGCGCAATTTGAACATACACAACAGCCCAAAATCAACCATTGGGCAGTTGCCCGGACCAGACACAACACCCGTCTGGTCGGAGGATCCTCCCTTTTCAATGGAGGTTGTGGGACTTTACACCCTGTTCCGCGTACCTCCAAAATAGTAATGGTAAAAAATAGTGTGAACAAACATAAAGCTAGCTAATTCAAAATAAAGAACGAATTTTGTTTCGGTTTGATTTCATACGGCGTGTGATATTTGAGCCAAAGTAGCGCTAAATTAGTGTTAAAATACGAAACTTGCGACTCATAACTTTCAAATAACTTCTTTTACTATTCTGCTTACATGCATTCGATAACACAAAAAAGTCACATTTTCGCAATTAGCATACACAGATCTGCCTAGTTCCACTTGATAGTAGGTCATCATCATTCGCCTGCCCTTCTCCCAATTTATTTGGGGTCGGCGCAACATGTCTATTTCTTCCACACTTCTCTATAAGTCGGCATCTCTGTAGTCACACCCTTTTTACCCATATCATCTTTCACACAGTCCATCCATCGTTTCTTTGGCCTTACCCTACTTTTATAGCTATCCACATCCATACACAAGACTGATTAAGACATTTTCTTCATTCCTCCGCATCACATGCCCATACCACTATTTTTCAGTCAGTCAGGAAACTATATTTGAGTCATCATCTTCCTGCCCACAGCAGACTGTTCAGTACTACACTGACAGAAGCACACCAGTATATGCATGCTATCTAGACCTGTCAAAAGCTTTTGACCTGGTGTGTTATGACAAGCTGTGGCAGAAGCTACAATGTGAGACGGATCTGCCACATGAGATTGTATCGGTATTCAGATACTGGTACAGTACACTGGTGCAGCTGAATAGTGTCAGATGGGCGGGTGCGCTGTCGAACGTGTACAGGTTGGGATGCGGAGTGAGGCAAGGGGGTTTATCCTCGCCTCGCCTCTTTAATCTGTACATGAACCGGCTGATCGGTGAGCTCAGCAGCACTAATATTGGGTGTTCTATAGATGGAGTATATGTCAACAACATCAGCTACGCGGATGATATGGTGTTGCTGAGCCCATCGATCGGTGCGCTACGTAAACTTCTGCGTATATGTGAGTCGTATGCGGGGGCCCATGGGCTCAGGTACAATGCTAAGAAGAGTGAACTTATGATATTTAAAGCCGGTACTAAATGCTACGCATCTGTACCTCCTGTCACTCTTTGCGGCATTCTTTTAAACAGAGTGAAGCAGGTCAAGTATTTGGGTCACTGGGTCTCCGACGACTTGTGTGACAATAGGGACATTGAGAGGGAGCGCAGGGCGTTGTCAGTACGGTGTAATATGTTGGCTCGCAGGTTCGCACGATGTACTAGACCGGTTAAGGTGACTTTGTTTAAGGCGTATTGTCAGTCGTTTTACACGTGCAGCCTGTGGACTAACTTTACGCAGCGGGCGTACAGCGCACTGCGCGTGCAGTACAACAATGCTTTCAGGATGTTGTTAGGGTTTCCGCGGTATTGTAGTGCCTCAACTATGTTTGCTCAGGCGCAGACCGATGATTTTTTCGCGATCATAAGGAAACGGAGCGCATCGCTAATGAGTCGCCTACTGAGCAGCTCGAGCAGCGTCCTGAAGGTATTGTCCGAGCGGTGGGATCTGCCCTTGTTGCAGAGGTGGATGCAGCTTCATCGTAGTGCTTCCCCTCGTATTATGTAGTATTATTGTTATTTTTATTTCATCTTGACATTTCTGTATTATTATTATTTTCTTATTTAATGTGTACGTATTTTATAATCTATTTGATTAAATTGACATGTGTTTGTATTTTATTTAATTGGAACGACATGTGTATGTATTTTATATTTTATTTGATTTGAATGACATGTGTATGTATTGTAATTTGAATTAATTTGAATGTTGAGTATTTATTTTATGTGTGAATTTTATATTAAATGTATTATTTTATAAGCGTTAAATTGTCAATTGGAAAGGACTCTGTCTGAAAACATGATTAAATGAAATAGTAGTAACTAGTTATCCCATGTTACTTGGGTTCGGCGCAACACGTTTTTTGCTTCCATTCTGTCCTGTCAGCCGTCACGCTATCACTAACTCCCTTTTCTTTCATATCACTGTTCACACAATCCATCCATCCTTTCTTTGGCCTCTCTCTCCATCCATTCAAATTTATATTCATAACTCTTTTAGTTACATGTGTTTCATCCCTCCTCTTTACATGACCATACCAAGATAAGCGGATCCCTTTCAACTTTTCTGTGACTGGCGCCACTTTTAAACTACCTCTAATGTACTCATTTCTCACTTTATCCATTCTCGTTACTCCACACATCCATCTCAACATTCTCATCTCCGCCACATGCAGTCTTTTTTCATCCGTCTTTTTCACAGCCCAACATTCTGACTCATACAGTACGACAGGTCTAATCACGGACTTATAGATTTTCTCTTTTAACTTAAGGGGCATCCGTCGGTCGCAAGTTGTTCCAATGACCTGTCGCCGTTTCATCCATCCTGAGTTGATCCTGTGCGTTACGTCTCGGTCTATATCGCCATCCCCCTGAACAAGCGACCCGAGGTACCGAAAGTCGGAGCAGATCGGTATAGGCGTTCCGTTGAGAGCTACAGGCATAGGACTGGAGAGACCGCCGAAATCGCAGAACAGATATTCCGTTTTGGTTCTGCTCAATTTCAGGCCCACACTCTCCAGTCTTTACCACCACGTCTCCAATATGCTCTAGACCTTTGAGCCGCTTTCGGCAACCAGCACAATGTCATCAGCAAACAGCATACACCAGGGAGCCTTTTCCTGGATGTCCGACGTCAGAGCGTCCATTATCATCAGGAAGAGGTAAGGGCTGAGAGCCGACCCCTGGTGCAAACCGACCGCTACACTGAAACTGTTAGTAGTGCCCACTGCAGACCGGACTTGGGTACTGCATCGACTGTACATCGCTCTGATCAACTGCACATACTTCCCAGGCACACCTTTCTCCTTAATGGCCCACCACAGAATCTCTCGAGGCACCCGGTCATATGCCTTTTCGAGGTCAATGAACACCATCTGCAAGTTTTTATGCACAGCTCTGTATTTTTCGCACAGCTGGCGAATAGCGAAAATGGCATCCGTTGTACCCCGCCCACGGCATAAAACCGAACTGGTTTTGTGAGATTTCACTCTCTTACTTAGAATTATTCAGTATCTAGCAGAATTTTTTATAGAGAGTGAGGGTTAAGTAAAGAACAATGCTAGCAATCCCACACACTGAACTTTTCTGTTGTATCAGCAATCAGTCTTCAATACTTTAAGCAGAAGTGTTTGAGACATTTGGCAGTAGAAGTGTGCTCTCCAGAGAGAGCAACTACTCAGAGGTGTAGCATATTGTGTTTATGCTACTCAAGAGGGCACAGACAGGATGTGTTTTGTTTCATGTTTTGGTAAGTGCGTGTTGTCACAGCAGTCGGCCTGTTCGCTTAACTAATAATTAACTAACTAATACTTACGTTGCGTGTCACAGTCTCTTTGTTTCCTCCATATTAATTGCTCTTCGTCCACTTCTATTTTGTTAATCTCCATTAAAGGTAGATCATCTTCTGAGCTTGACTCAGACTGTTGTGCTGGCATATCTTCTATGTCTGAAAAGTTTTCCAGTTCGAACTCTGTAAGTAAACAAAAACAGTGAAAAGTTAATTGTTCATACATGTAGCAGTATAACTAGGAAATTATAAGTATCAATATTGAATAAGATTTCAATTCTATGGCATTAGTAGTTCCTGAAATCTCCAGCTGTGTCAGACAGAATGACGAAGCAACAGCCTATAGGTAGCTTTTATGCATTTTGGCATGGAAACTTAAAATTATATAAAACATCTAAATAGCAAAATTTATTAAATATTTAGATTATTTTAGTATCTACTACACTGAAAAGATAATTGTGGTAAAGCTAGTTTCTCATATTATAAGAACTACTTTACATTTATTTTGGTGCTTGCTGGTAGTCGTAAGTCTAGATATCATTTGCTTTGAGCTAAGGGGTTTAAAACCAATCTGGGTCGTTTTTCCATCATTAACAGAATGTAGGTTCACTTTAGTCGCCTGTCACGCTAACCCAGTGTAAATATTGATATATCTCACTCTTTTGTCTTTTTTACTCACCAAACAAAAAAAAACATTAAGATTTATAAAAGGTTGGTCTTTTTTCTTCTTCTGTTGGTTGGCACAACGTCGAACAGAATTGATTGGATTAACCAAACAAAACCAGCACTAATTAGTAAGTTTTCATTTGTGTTTGTATGTCAGGTTTATCTAACAACAAACTGTATGGTAACAATCTATTGTTACGTCGAACGTATTTCACTGGAACGTTCGAGAATGTAGTCGAAGTTTCCAGAAGTTTCCACTACGTTCGAGAACATTCCATTGTGGTACTGTGTAGAAGTTCATAGATGTTTCTAGAATATTCCAGTATAGGATAGTTCGACAATGTTCTAGAAACTTCCATGACTGTATAAATAGGCCGGACGGCGGGCGAATGAATCAGGAGGATCCGCCAGTTGCCACTGTGAGCAGTCGTGCCTGCACGCTGCTCCTCCGTTCGGCCCGCTCACATCCACCGGTTCTCCCTGTGTGCTGTCGTAGGTGCTGGTTTCGGCCGGCGCTTGCGGGGGTGCGCAGGGGTAGCCGCCCCGTTGCCACTCGGTGGGGTAACCCACCGTAGCGGTCGCGGAGGCAACTTAGCACCGTTTTATCCTGTTTCGACCGTCTAAAACATGCCGCCGAAGGGGAGGTCCGGTGCCCGTCGCTCTCAGGAGCACGGTACCGGGCCGTTGACACCGAGCCGGCCGCGATAGAAGAGGACCTGCGCGGGCTCGGCTTCGAGCCCCAGTATGTGCGGGCCATTAAGGCTCGCGAAGGACGTCCGGGCTGCATATACCATGCAGTCCTTAAGCGCCAGCCGGACGTCCAACGCATTTATGACGTCACCACCATCTTGCTGATGGGTGGCGTCAAGGTGGAGGGATGGCGAGGCAAGAGGGGGCCCGCCCAGTGCCACCGCTGCCAGCGCTTCCGGCACTCAAGTCACCAGTGCCACCGCCCGCTCGCCTGTGTGCGATGCGGAGGTGGGCACGTCGCCCGAGATTGTCCCCGGCCCCGAGAGGAGCCGGCAACGTGCGCCAATTGTGGCGGACCGCACCCCGCGTCGCACCGCGAGTGCCCCGTCTTCCGCCGGGAGACCGCCAACAGGCGAGCGGGCACGGTGGCGCTGACGAGTACAGCACCCCGCCCGGCCGCAACAGCGGCCCGGGCCACGAACGTGGAGGACCACGAAGCCTGCGGCGCCTCTTTGATGGCGGCCGCGAGCAGGCCGAGTGGAGCAGCTGCCCCCCTGCCTGGACGCAGGAAGAAGAGGAGACGTGGGAGGAAGCCCCCTCCCCCCACCGACACCGACAACCAGCCACCCCAACCCCAACTCTCCGCACAGGGTGCGAATCTGCCAAGGGCGGCCTCCGTAACAGAGGTCGTCCCTACGGTAAAGGTTCGCACCATGTGCCCCCGCAAGCAACTACATCAACGGGCGCCAGAGGGCGCCACCGCTGCTGTTGGTCCAACCGCCGCCATGCGTCCACATCACGCGCCACTAGGCGCCACTGTGGCCGCCATCACGCAGCCGGAGCTCCATAAGCGGGCCTCTGGCCTCCTGCTGGACTTGATTAAGGCCATCAGGAGGGGCCAGGACCCGCTTATCACCGTGCTGGAGGGCATGGTGGCCATCCTGGCCCTCTACCAGGACGGGACCGCCGCCAGCAGCCAGCCAGCAGCATCTGACGCCGAGTAAGTCGTTTTCACCTACACGCGACTTGCTCAAACAGGAACACTACACAAGCAGTACATGCACTGTGCGCGACGTGTTCTAAGTTAATATAGGCACGTCGCGTATCGCAAGCCAGACACACATGACTCCACACACATTGTGTACTCACGCGCTGTATGTACATACAGCGCATACATGGGCGGCGTTACACATACAATGCCGCCCACACATACATCTACGGCCCCGCGGTCCGGACGGCAACCGGCTAGCTCTGGAAACCGGGCGGACGGGGGCCACTCACTAAATACTGTAGGCTCACTGTAAGCCAGCGGCTGTGAGCTGGTCGTCATCCGCTGGGCCTCCCACAGGGAACTGTGGGTCTCACCCGGCGGTGACAGACCGCCTAGCTGCCGTGAAAACATGTTCCGAGCCTGCAGTATCACACATGGGCGATTGCTGTGAGAGCATCGGCAGGTGTAGTTCCATCACCTGCCTAGTAGGCTCTTATGGCAGTCGCCCTAGGCATCCACACCAGATAGGTCCCCCCACGAAGCGCCCGTTTTTACGGGCGGCAATCGAAACCGCGTTTTAGAGGGCCAAGCCCTGGTAACGCCCACCACATCCCCCCTGCGGGGGGGTGTAGTGAACGTCAGTCAGTCAGTCGAATGAGTCAGTCTGATTTCGACTACGGATGCCAACGGATGCGAATACAAGCGATTACGAAGAGAATAGTGATTATTAGCGAATTAGTGTTTGTCTTTATAAGTTGTTGAGTTAATAAAGGATATTTAGTTAATAAATTGTTGTAAAATAATTTATCCCATACCCAGCTCGTAACAAATTGGTGTCAGAAGTGGGATAAATTATGCCAATTTTACCAAAGGACGACACGGAGGGTATTCGTACAAGGAGTCAACGGCAGCAAGACATGGATCAGAGGCGGTTTGGAGATTCCCCGATACAGACGCCGGGTGGTGCTCAGCCTGCGACAGAGTCAGTCGCTGGCCCATGTGGAGTTTCTTCAGTACCAGCGGTGCCAGACTTGTCTGCGCTAATGGTGTTGTTGCAGGAACAGGCTCGTCGTCAAGAGGAGCAGGCCCGCCGTCAAGAGGAGCAGGCCCGACGTCAAGAGGAGTAGGCCCGTCGGTTGGAAGAGAAGCTTCAACAAGATAAAGAGGAGCAGGCCCGCCGCCAAGAAGAGCAGGCCCGCCGCCAAGAAGAACAGGCCCGTCGGATGGAAGAGAAGCTTCAACAAGATAAAGAGGAGCAGGCTCGCCGCCAAGAAGAGCAGATGCTCCTCATAAAAGACCTTCATTCAACACTTGGCAAGGAGCTCCAGGTGATGAAGGAGCAGGTTCACCAGCATGAGAATCGTATCTCAGAAGCTGAAGTTCAGATTGCTGGGGTGAAGAAGGCTTTAGGTGAACTTAGGGCTGGAGACGGGGTTGTGCCTTCAGTGGTTGCTGCACCTTCGGCACGTGGATTTAAGGTGCCGCCATTCGACGGAACATCTTCATGGTCGGCCTACAAAATTCAATTTGAAGCCGTTATGAAGGCGAATGGGTGGACCAAAGAGCAAGCTATGACCGCTTTCACCTTAGGACTCCGAGACCAGGCCCTAACCATACTTGAGGCTCTTGGCAAGGATGTGACCTACGAACAACTGCTGGAAGCGTTAGAGTCCAGATACGGCGACGCTCACTTGGAGCATGTATTTCGCGCTAAGTTAAGGGATCGCGTTCAACGTGGAGTTAAAATTAGGTAACAAGATCTATCGGCATAATGTCATCGTGGCCGACATAGTGGACGATTGTATCCTGGGATTAGACTTCATGCGGAAACATCGTTGTGAGGTCGACGTTGATCAAGGAGTATTGAAGTGTGGTACAGAGGAAATCTTCATGGAAGGTGTACCATCAGGAAAAGTGTTCCGCTTGACATTTGACGTGTCAACATTTTTGAAGTAGAAATGGATAAGGCTAAGAAGATGTTACTTCAGTACGCCGACTCTTTCTCTACAAATGATGCTGACATAGGAAGAACAGGACTGGTTCAGCACAAAATTAATACTGGCATCGAGTTACCAATCCGTCAACGACCAAGAAGATTGCCGATTGCACGTGAAAAGGAAGTGGAACTGATGATTGAGGGTATGGTAAAGGATGGTGTTATAGAGCCTTCATCGAGTCCATGGTGTTCTCCTGTGGTCCTGGTGAAGAAAAAGGACGGCAACACACGCTTTTGTGTGGACTATCGACGATTGAACGACGTCACGAAAAAGGACAGTTACCCACTGCCTAGGATCGACGACACATTGGATACACTGACTGGAATGAGGTGGTTTACCACGCTAGACCTGAAAAGTGGCTACTGGCAAGTGGAAATAGACCCTAAGGATAAGGAGAAAACTGCATTTTCAACAGGAAAGGGGCTATGGCAGTTTAAAGTTATGCCATTCGGATTGTGCAATGCTCCTGCGACATTTGAAAGGCTAATGGAGCAAGTACTTGCTGGATTGATCGGAGACGCATGTCTTGTCTATTTAGACGACATCATTATTGTGGGCCGTACATTTGAAGATCATCTTCAAAACCTCAATCGAGTGTTGTCAAAAATCCGGACGGCAAATCTTAAGTTAAGTCCGAAAAAGTGCTCATTTTTTAGACGACAAGTAAACTTTTTAGGACACATAGTTTCGGAGGAGGGCGTTCAGACAGATCCGGAGAAAATCGTCGCCGTCAAGGATTGGCCAGTTCCGAAAGACAAGACGCAGGTCAGAGCATTTCTGGGTTTGTGCTCCTACTATCGACGGTTTGTCAAAAATTTTGCCGACATTGCAAAACCTCTACACAAACTCACTGAGGAGAAGCAGCGATTCTGTTGGGACGAGAACTGTAACATCGCATTTCAGGAATTAAAGAAACGTCTGTGCAATACACCTATTCTGGGATATCCTGACACTGAAAATGACTTCATAGTTGACACAGACGCAAGTAATACTGGAATTGGAGGCGTGTTGTCTCAACGGAAAGGAAACCAAGAAGTTGTTATAGCTTACTACAGCAAATCTTTATCCAAACAGGAAAGAAATTACTGCGTTACGAGACGGGAGCTACTCGCCGTAGTAAGGACATTGCAGCACTTCAGTAAATATTTGCTTGGACGGAAATTCCAATTGCGAACTGACCATGCTGCATTAAAGTGGTTATTACAATTCAAGAATCCAGAAGGACAAGTGGCAAGATGGATCGAACTACTACAAGAGTTTGACTTCGTTACTGAACATCGTAGTGGGAGAACTCACGGTAACGCAGATGCACTGTCTAGAAGACCTTGCCCAGAAGATTGTAAGCACTGTAACAGGCAAGAGACTAAGGAGGCAGCTTGCTCAGCAAAATGACACGGACCTCAAACCGATCTTCGACTGGATCAAAGCTGGTGCTCCTTAACCCAAGTGGAGTGATGTTGCGGCGTTGAGTTCAACCACGAAAAGTTATTGGGCACAATGGAACAGCTTGGTTATCCTGGATGAAGTCTTGTGCCGTAAATGAAAAACGCTCGAGGAGACAACTGTCATCTACAAATTGTTGTCCCCAAAGCCAAAGTACCGGATGTTTTACGGCTATACCATGATGGATGTTCAGGAGGACATATGGGGATAAAAAGAACTCTACTGAAAATACGAGAGCGATTTTACTGGATCCATTGTCGAGAGGATGTTGAGGACTGGTGTCGCAAATGTACCAGTTGTGCGGCTGTGAAAGGACCTCAGACACGCAGCAGAGGTGCTTTAAAAGTATACAACGTGGGAGCCCCCTGGGAACGGATAGCACTAGACGTTGCAGGACCATTTCCGGAAAGTGAAAACGGAAACAAGTACTTTATGGTTGTTATGGATTACTTCACAAAGTGGCCAGAAGTCTTCGCCATTCCCAACCAGGAAGCAATACCAGTCGCAGATAAATTGGTTCAGGAAGTCTTCTGTCGTTTTGGAGTACCCTTGGAAATTCACAGCGACCAAGGGAGGAATTTTGAATCACAAGTTTTCCAGGAGACTTGTCGACTGATGGGTACTCACAAGACCAGAACCACTTCTTACCATCCGCAATCTGATGGAATGGTAGAACGTTTCAACCAAACGTTGGAGAGATATCTGGCAAAAGTTGTGGAAAGCAGGCAAAGGGATTGGGACAAGCACATACAGTCATTTCTTCTGTCCTACCGTAGTGCAGTTCACGAAAGTACGACTGTGACACCAGCCTTCGCGAACTTTGGAAGGGAATTACGGTTGCCTGCAGATTTAATCACCGGAACCCCCCCTGATGCCCCACGCAGTGTAACCGATTATGCGAATGACTTGCGTACCAAGTTGAATGATGTATATGAGCATATCAGACAATCCGGCCAACAAATGTCTGATAAGATGAAGACCCGATACGACCGGAAGGCAAACAATAGAGGTTTTGACGAGGGTTCACTGGTGTGGTTGCATAACCCAGCGCGCAGCAAAGGAAAGTCTCCTAAATTACAAGCAAAATGGGATGGACCATACCGAATCGTGACCAGGATCAACGATGTCACCTACCGAACACAGAAGGGCCCACGAGGTGCGCCTAAGATTGTCCATGTAGACCGTTTGGCGCGATACTACGGGACTAATGATGCTCGGGACGAGCATGTCTAAGGAGGGGGCAGTGTTACGTCGAACGTATTTCACTGGAACGTTCGAGAATGTAGTCGAAGTTTCCAGAAGGTTCCACTACGTTCGAGAACATTCCATTGTGGTGTTGTGTAGAAGTTCATAGATGTTTCTAGAATATTCCAGTATAGGATAGTTCGACAATGTTCTAGAAACTTCCATAACTGTATAAACGGACGGCGGGCGAATGAGTCAGTCTGATTTCGACTACGGATGCGAACGGATGCGAATACAAGCGATTACGAAGAGAATAGTGATTATTAGCGAATTAGTGTTTGTATTTATAAGTTGTTGAGTTAATAAAGGATATTTAGTTAATTAATTGTTGTAAAATAATTTATCCCATACCCAGCTCGTAACACTATCTAAATAGAATCTGTTTTGTAACTGTATTTCCTACTCATATGTTTAAGAGGAGCTCGTGGCTTAGTAATAACAGCCGCATGGGTCGATCCATCAGGTTAAGCTAAGCTTGCCGGGGTTGGTCTATGGATGGGTGACCATCTTTACATACCGAGACTCCTCCGTGCCTCGGAAAGCACGTTAAGCCGTTGGTCCCGGCTGTCAATCGTGGATCTTTGACAGTCGTTACGGGTCGTCAGAAGCTCGAAAGTCTGACAACCAGTCTTACCAAGGGGTATCGTATTACCCAGTAACTGGGTTGTGGAGGTCAGATAGGCGGTCGCTCCATGTAAAATACTGGTATTCAGCTGCATCCGGTTAGACTGGAAGCCGACCCCAAGATAGTTGGGAAAAGGCTAGGCAGATGATGATGATGTTTAATGCATGCCCTGACAGCCTTTAATTAAGGCTACTCTATATAATGTAAAACTGTGAGTACTTTAACATGTATATCTGTTGATTGTCCTTAAGGTGAATGCTCCAGGGTAGGCCGCGAAATTCAAATTTTCTTACGTTTTTTTGGAATTTGCAGGTCAGTATCAGGTTGTATATTGGTCAAAATTTGATTCGCAGTTCGCAGTCGTAGCAAGTATATATGTATAGAATTATAATATTAAAATTCAAATCATCAATACATTTCTCTCAGTTAGAATTGATGCCAAAGCTAACTCTGAAGCTAGACGGTGAGAGGACAAATTTCTTTACAATTGGCGCCCAACGTGAGGCATAAGGTTTGTTTGAGGCAATAAGGTTAAGCTTAATTAGTAATCCTTAGTTAATGATTTTCTTTAAAGTCAAACATTTTGCCACAATTGTGGTTAAAGGCACATTGTTTGATAATTTGAAGTTGCCAATATTAAGCTCTAATACTTATTAGTTAACCCTAAATAGTGTTTAATTTAATGGTTAAAGTAGTATTAAACATATTACTGTTATAGTGTTTAAATTGAGGTTAGAGGCACATGGTTTAAATTTGAGGCCGCCTATATTGAACCTTGGCACTTAGTGTATGTATTCTTAAAATTAATTGTTACAACTTGTGGTAAATTTGATACACTTAGTATTGTATAATATTAACTGGCTAAGAAACTTAAGATAAAATTCTTTTGTTCAAGATGGATAAACCAATATGGATTGATTACCTTCTTAATGAGGAACTTATTCATGAATTAAAGTACTTTAATGTTTCAGTCGATCCAAATGCATCCGGAGATGAGATCTGCAGGCGGTATCGTGGTCTGTGTGGCAGCTTCAAGCAAGAGGACTATCCGGCACCTATGGTGGCCGATGAGGTACGCTCGTGTTCGGAACCAATTGCTAAGACCGCATTGTTCTTCCAAAAATAAAGTGAGGTTCAGATCCGACCATTTTATTAGGTTTTTTCATAAAAACTTAAGTGGAACCCAGGAACCCTGTCGGCAATAAGAAAGCTTGGTGCACCGCATATTAACTTTTGTTCGTTATATTATTCTTCATCTAAAGTTTAATAATAAAAACATGCACCATTTTTGGTCATTGGCTTTTGCATATGTCAATTTATTTGTTTCGGTTAATCTCAGAATCGGCTCAACCGTTTCTGACGGGACTTTCACGGTAGATAGCTGACTTTAGGAGTAACTGAGTTTTATATCGTCAAAAAAAAAGAATTAGGGTTCCGCGCAAATAAAATTAAAAACACGAAATTGACATTGGTGCGGTTTTACGATTTTGACGCGGACGAAGTCGTGGGCAACAGCTAGATAAGATAAGATAAGATTATTTATTTGCTAAAAACATGTTTTAAAAGATAGTAATGGTAAAAAATAGTGTGAACAAACATAAAGCTAGCTAATTCAAAATAAAGAACGAATTTTGTTTCGGTTTGATTTCATACGGCGTGTGATATTTGAGCCAAAGTAGCGCTAAATTAGTGTTAAAATACGAAACTTGCGACTCATAACTTTCAAATAACTTCTTTTACTATTCTGCTTACATGCATTCGATAACACAAAAAAGTCACATTTTCGCAATTAGCATACACAGATCTGCCTAGTTCCACTTGATAGTAGGTCATCATCATTCGCCTGCCCTTCTCCCAATTTATTTGGGGTCGGCGCAACATGTCTATTTCTTCCACACTTCTCTATAAGTCGGCATCTCTGTAGTCACACCCTTTTTACCCATATCATCTTTCACACAGTCCATCCATCGTTTCTTTGGCCTTACCCTACTTTTATAGCTATCCACATCCATACACAAGACTGATTAAGACATTTTCTTCATTCCTCCGCATCACATGCCCATACCACTATTTTTCAGTCAGTCAGGAAACTATATTTGAGTCATCATCTTCCTGCCCACAGCAGACTGTTCAGTACTACACTGACAGAAGCACACCAGTATATGCATGCTATCTAGACCTGTCAAAAGCTTTTGACCTGGTGTGTTATGACAAGCTGTGGCAGAAGCTACAATGTGAGACGGATCTGCCACATGAGATTGTATCGGTATTCAGATACTGGTACAGTACACTGGTGCAGCTGAATAGTGTCAGATGGGCGGGTGCGCTGTCGAACGTGTACAGGTTGGGATGCGGAGTGAGGCAAGGGGGTTTATCCTCGCCTCGCCTCTTTAATCTGTACATGAACCGGCTGATCGGTGAGCTCAGCAGCACTAATATTGGGTGTTCTATAGATGGAGTATATGTCAACAACATCAGCTACGCGGATGATATGGTGTTGCTGAGCCCATCGATCGGTGCGCTACGTAAACTTCTGCGTATATGTGAGTCGTATGCGGGGGCCCATGGGCTCAGGTACAATGCTAAGAAGAGTGAACTTATGATATTTAAAGCCGGTACTAAATGCTACGCATCTGTACCTCCTGTCACTCTTTGCGGCATTCTTTTAAACAGAGTGAAGCAGGTCAAGTATTTGGGTCACTGGGTCTCCGACGACTTGTGTGACAATAGGGACATTGAGAGGGAGCGCAGGGCGTTGTCAGTACGGTGTAATATGTTGGCTCGCAGGTTCGCACGATGTACTAGACCGGTTAAGGTGACTTTGTTTAAGGCGTATTGTCAGTCGTTTTACACGTGCAGCCTGTGGACTAACTTTACGCAGCGGGCGTACAGCGCACTGCGCGTGCAGTACAACAATGCTTTCAGGATGTTGTTTGGGTTTCCGCGGTATTGTAGTGCCTCAACTATGTTTGCTCAGGCGCAGACCGATGATTTTTTCGCGATCATAAGGAAACGGAGCGCATCGCTAATGAGTCGCCTACTGAGCAGCTCGAGCAGCGTCCTGAAGGTATTGTCCGAGCGGTGGGATCTGCCCTTGTTGCAGAGGTGGATGCAGCTTCATCGTAGTGCTTCCCCTCGTATTATGTAGTATTATTGTTATTTTTATTTCATCTTGACATTTCTGTATTATTATTATTTTCTTATTTAATGTGTACGTATTTTATAATCTATTTGATTAAATTGACATGTGTTTGTATTTTATTTAATTGGAACGACATGTGTATGTATTTTATATTTTATTTGATTTGAATGACATGTGTATGTATTGTAATTTGAATTAATTTGAATGTTGAGTATTTATTTTATGTGTGAATTTTATATTAAATGTATTATTTTATAAGCGTTAAATTGTCAATTGGAAAGGACTCTGTCTGAAAACATGATTAAATGAAATAGTAGTAACTAGTTATCCCATGTTACTTGGGTTCGGCGCAACACGTTTTTTGCTTCCATTCTGTCCTGTCAGCCGTCACGCTATCACTAACTCCCTTTTCTTTCATATCACTGTTCACACAATCCATCCATCCTTTCTTTGGCCTCTCTCTCCATCCATTCAAATTTATATTCATAACTCTTTTAGTTACATGTGTTTCATCCCTCCTCTTTACATGACCATACCAAGATAAGCGGATCCCTTTCAACTTTTCTGTGACTGGCGCCACTTTTAAACTACCTCTAATGTACTCATTTCTCACTTTATCCATTCTCGTTACTCCACAAATCCATCTCAACATTCTCATCTCCGCCACATGCAGTCTTTTTTCATCCGTCTTTTTCACAGCCCAACATTCTGACTCATACAGTACGACAGGTCTAATCACGGACTTATAGATTTTCTCTTTTAACTTAAGGGGCATCCGTCGGTCGCAAGTTGTTCCAATGACCTGTCGCCGTTTCATCCATCCTGAGTTGATCCTGTGCGTTACGTCTCGGTCTATATCGCCATCCCCCTGAACAAGCGACCCGAGGTACCGAAAGTCGGAGCAGATCGGTATAGGCGTTCCGTTGAGAGCTACAGGCATAGGACTGGAGAGACCGCCGAAATCGCAGAACAGATAAGTATTCCGTTTTGGTTCTGCTCAATTTCAGGCCCACACTCCAGTCTTTACCACCACGTCTCCAATATGCTCTAGACCTTTGAGCCGCTTTCGGCAACCAGCACAATGTCATCAGCAAACAGCATACACCAGGGAGCCTTTTCCTGGATGTCCGACGTCAGAGCGTCCATTATCATCAGGAAGAGGTAAGGGCTGAGAGCCGACCGCTGGTGCAAACCGACCGCTACACTGAAACTGTTAGTAGTGCCCACTGCAGACCGGACTTGGGTACTGCATCGACTGTACATCGCTCTGATCAACTGCACATACTTCCCAGGCACACCTTTCTCCTTAATGGCCCACCACAGAATCTCTCGAGGCACCCGGTCATATGCCTTTTCGAGGTCAATGAACACCATCTGCAAGTTTTTATGCACAGCTCTGTATTTTTCGCACAGCTGGCGAATAGCGAAAATGGCATCCGTTGTACCCCGCCCACGGCATAAAACCGAACTGGTTTTGTGAGATTTCACTCTCTTACTTAGAATTATTCAGTATCTAGCAGAATTTTTTATAGAGAGTGAGGGTTAAGTAAAGAACAATGCTAGCAATCCCACACACTGAACTTTTCTGTTGTATCAGCAATCAGTCTTCAATACTTTAAGCAGAAGTGTTTGAGACATTTGGCAGTAGGAGTGTGCTCTCCAGAGAGAGCAACTACTCAGAGGTGTAGCATATTGTGTTTATGCTACTCAAGAGGTCACAGTCAGGATGTGTTTTGTTTCATGTTTTGGTAAGTGCGTGTTGTCACAGCAGTCGGCCTGTTAGCTTAACTAATAATTAACTAACTAATACTTACGTTGCGTGTCACTGGCTCTTCGTTTCCTCGATACTTCTTGCTCTTCTTCCACTTTTATTTTTTTAATCTCCATTAAAATCGGATCACCTTTTGAGCTTGACTCAGACTGTTGTGCTGGCATATCTTCTATGTCTGAAAAGTTTTCCAGTTCGAACTCTGTAAGTAAACAAAAACAGTGAAAAGTTAATTGTTCATACATGTAGCAGTATAACTAGGAAATTATAAGTATCAATATTGAATAAGATTTCAATTCTATGGCATTAGTAGTTCCTGAAATCTCCAGCTGTGTCAGACAGAATGACGAAGCAACAGCCTATAGGTAGCTTTTATGCATTTTGGCATGGAAACTTAAAATTATATAAAACATCTAAATAGCAAAATTTATTAAATATTTAGATTATTTTAGTATCTACTACACTGAAAAGATAATTGTGGTAAAGCTAGTTTCTCATATTATAAGAACTACTTTTCATTTCTGTTCTTTATTAAATAAATTATTATTATTATTATTTATTTTGGTGCTTGCTGGTAGTCGTAAGTCTAGATATCAGTTGCTTTGAGCTAAGGGGTTTAAAACCAATCTGGGTCGTTTTTCCATCATTAACAGAATGTAGGTTCACTTTAGTCGCCTGTCACGCTGACCCAGTGTAAATATTGATATATCTCACTCTTTTGTCTTTTTTACTCACCAAACAAAAAAAAACATTAAGATTTATAAAAGGTTGGTCTTTTTTCTTCTTTTGTTGGTTGGCACAACGTCGAACAGAATTGATTGGATTAACCAAACAAAACCAGCACTAATTAGTAAGTTTTCATTTGTGTTTGTATGTCAGGTTTATCTAACAATAAACTGTATGGTAACAATCTATTGTTACGTCGAACGTATTTCACTGGAACGTTCGAGAATGTAGTCGAAGTTTCCAGAAGTTTCCACTACGTTCGAGAACATTCCATTGTGGTACTGTGTAGAAGTTCATAGATGTTTCTAGAATATTCCAGTATAGGATAGTTCGACAATGTTCTAGAAACTTCCATGACTGTATAAATAGGCCGGACGGCGGGCGAATGAATCAGGAGGATCCGCCAGTTGCCACTGTGAGCAGTCGTGCCTGCACGCTGCTCCTCCGTTCGGCCCGCTCACATCCACCGGTTCTCCCTGTGTGCTGTCGTAGGTGCTGGTTTCGGCCGGCGCTTGCGGGGGTGCGCAGGGGTAGCCGCCCCGTTGCCACTCGGTGGGGTAACCCACCGTAGCGGTCGCGGAGGCAACTTAGCACCGTTTTATCCTGTTTCGACCGTCTAAAACATGCCGCCGAAGGGGAGGTCCGGTGCCCGTCGCTCTCAGGAGCACGGTACCGGGCCGTTGACACCGAGCCGGCCGCGATAGAAGAGGACCTGCGCGGGCTCGGCTTCGAGCCCCAGTATGTGCGGGCCATTAAGGCTCGCGAAGGACGTCCGGGCTGCATATACCATGCAGTCCTTAAGCGCCAGCCGGACGTCCAACGCATTTATGACGTCACCACCATCTTGCTGATGGGTGGCGTCAGGGTGGAGGGATGGAGAGGCAAGAGGGGGCCCGCCCAGTGCCACTGCTGCCAGCGCTTCCGGCACTCAAGTCACCAGTGCCACTGCCCGCTCGCCTGTGTGCGATGCGGAGGTGGGCACGTCGCCCGAGATTGTCCCCGGCCCCGAGAGGAGCCGGCAACGTGCGCCAATTGTGGCGGACCGCACCCCGCGTCGCACCGCGAGTGCCCCGTCTTCCGCCGGGCGAGCGGGCACGGTGGCGCTGACGAGTACAGCACCCCGCCCGGCCGCAACAGCGGCCCGGGCCACGAACGTGGAGGACCACGAAGCCTGCGGCGCCTCCTTGATGGCGGCCGCGAGCAGGCCGAGTGGAGCAGCTGCCCCCCTGCCTGGACGCAGGAAGAAGAGGAGACGTGGGAGGAAGCCCCCTCCCCCCACCGACACCGACAACCAGCCACCCCAACCCCAACTCTCCGCACAGGGTGCGAATCTGCCAAGGGCGGCCTCCGTAACAGAGGTCGTCCCTACGGTAAAGGTTCGCACCATGTGCCCCCGCAAGCAACTACATCAACGGGCGCCAGAGGGCGCCACCGCTGCTGTTGGTCCAACCGCCGCCATGCGTCCACACCACGCGCCACTAGGCGCCACTGTGGCCGCCATCACGCAGCCGGAGCTCCATAAGCGGGCCTCTGGCCTCCTGCTGGACTTGATTAAGGCCATCAGGAGGGGCCAGGACCCGCTTATCACCGTGCTGGAGGGCATGGTGGCCATCCTGGCCCTCTACCAGGGCGGGACCGCCGCCAGCAGCCAGCCAGCAGCATCTGACGCCGAGTAAGTCGTTTTCACCTACACGCGACTTGCTCAAACAGGAACACTACACAAGCAGTACATGCACTGTGCGCGACGTGTTCTAAGTTAATATAGGCACGTCGCGTATCGCAAGCCAGACACACATGACTCCACACACATTGTGTACTCACGCGCTGTATGTACATACAGCGCATACATGGGCGGCGTTACACATACAATGCCGCCCACACATACATCTACGGCCCCGCGGTCCGGACGGCAACCGGCTAGCTCTGGAAACCGGGCGGACGGGGGCCACTCACTAAATACTGTAGGCTCACTGTAAGCCGGCGGCTGTGAGCTGGTCGTCATCCGCTGGGCCTCCCACAGGGAACTGTGGGTCTCACCCGGCGGTGACAGACCGCCTAGCTGCCGTGAAAACATGTTCCGAGCCTGCAGTATCACACATGGGCGATTGCTGTGAGAGCATCGGCAGGTGTAGTTCCATCACCTGCCTAGTAGGCTCTTATGGCAGTCGCCCTAGGCATCCACACCAGATAGGTCCCCCCACGAAGCGCCCGTTTTTACGGACGGCAATCGAAACCGCGTTTTAGAGGGCCAAGCCCTGGTAACGCCCACCACATCCCCCCTGCGGGGGGGTGTAGTGAACGTCAGTCAGTCAGTCGAATGAGTCAGTCTGATTTCGACTACGGATGCCAACGGATGCGAATACAAGCGATTACGAAGAGAATAGTGATTATTAGCGAATTAGTGTTTGTCTTTATAAGTTGTTGAGTTAATAAAGGATATTTAGTTAATAAATTGTTGTAAAATAATTTATCCCATACCCAGCTCGTAACAAATTGGTGTCAGAAGTGGGATAAATTATGCCAATTTTACCAAAGGACGACACGGAGGGTATTCGTACAAGGAGTCAACGGCAGCAAGACATGGATCAGAGGCGGTTTGGAGATTCCCCGATACAGACGCCGGGTGGTGCTCAGCCTGCGACAGAGTCAGTCGCTGGCCCATGTGGAGTTTCTTCAGTACCAGCGGTGCCAGACTTGTCTGCGCTAATGGTGTTGTTGCAGGAACAGGCTCGTCGTCAAGAGGAGCAGGCCCGCCGTCAAGAGGAGCAGGCCCGACGTCAGGAGGAGTAGGCCCGTCGGTTGGAAGAGTAGCTTCAACAAGATAAAGAGGAGCAGGCCCGCCCCCAAGAAGAGCAGGCCCGCCGCCAAGAAGAACAGGCCCGTCGGATGGAAAAGAAGCTTCAACAAGATAAAGAGGAGCAGGCTCGCCGCCAAGAAGAGCAGATGCTCCTCATAAAAGACCTTCATTCAACACTTGGCAAGGAGCTCCAGGTGATGAAGGAGCAGGTTCACCAGCATGAGAATCGTATCTCAGAAGCTGAAGTTCAGATTGCTGGGGTGAAGAAGGCTTTAGGTGAACTTAGGGCTGGAGACGGGGTTGTGCCTTCAGTGGTTGCTGCACCTTCGGCACGTGGATTTAAGGTGCCGCCATTCGACGGAACATCTTCATGATCGGCCTACAAAATTCAATTTGAAGCCGTTATGAAGGCGAATGGGTGGACCAAAGAGCAAGCTATGACCGCTTTCACCTTAGGACTCCGAGACCAGGCCCTAACCATACTTGAGGCTCTTGGCAAGGATGTGACCTACGAACAACTGCTGGAAGCGTTAGAGTCCAGATACGGCGACGCTCACTTGGAGCATGTATTTCGCGCTAAGTTAAGGGATCGCGTTCAACGTAGTGCCGAGAACCTACAGCAGTGGGCCTTGGAAGTTGAAAAGTTGGTTCGGAAAGCATACCAGTCCGCCCCTGCACTCATCAATGGCAATCTGGTACAAGCGTTCATCGACGGAATACGTGACTTGGAAGTTAGAGCCGCTGTAAGACTTGGGCATCTTGAGACACTGAAGGACGCCTTGGCCCATGCCTTGGAAGTAGAGGCAGTGAGGCAAGACCATCGAACACACCGTATCAGGGAGGTTGTGGCATCACCTGTACGCGATCGTCCCCAAGGATATAGCCCTAGATGTTACACTTGTGGAGAAAGGGGTCATCTTCGGTCAAGATGTCCAAAGCGCAGCTCACTGAGAGAAGATCAATCCCAGCAAGAAAGGGCAACTGATACGACTGCCCAGCAACAGCAGGGAAACGAGTAAACGCCAGGACTGGGGGGCGGGTGCTGGCTGGTATTGAAAGAGCCCCGAGGATGTCGATCTCACAGGCCCATGACGGAAACAGCCTGATCATCAAAGGCGAAGTCAACGGAAAACCATGCAAACTGACGTTGGATACTGGAGCTTCTCACACGGTTGTCAATTCTCACCTAGCAAGTCGGTTCCTTGGGGACTTCTTCAATAACCACGACCGTATACAATTACTGACAGCTACTGGTCAGCACATAATCGTCCGAGGCAGGAAGGAGGTGGAGTTAAAATTAGGTAACAAAATCTATCGGCATAATGTCATCGTGGCCGACATAGTGGACGATTGTATCCTGGGATTAGACTTCATGCGGAAACATCGTTGTGAGGTCGACGTTGATCAAGGAGTATTGAAGTGTGGTACAGAGGAAATCTTCATGGAAGGTGTACCATCAGGAAAAGTGTTCCGCTTGACATTTGACGTGTCAACATTTTTGAAGTAGAAATGGATAAGGCTAAGAAGATGTTACTTCAGTACGCCGACTCTTTCTCTACAAATGATGCTGACATAGGAAGAACAGGACTGGTTCAGCACAAAATTAATACTGGCATCGAGTTACCAATCCGTCAACGACCAAGAAGATTGCCGGTTGCACGTGAAAAGGAAGTGGAACTGATGATTGAGGGTATGGTAAAGGATGGTGTTATAGAGCCTTCATCGAGTCCATGGTGTTCTCCTGTGGTCCTGGTGAAGAAAAAGGACGGCAACACACGCTTTTGTGTGGACTATCGACGATTGAACGACGTCACGAAAAAGGACAGTTACCCACTGCCTAGGATCGACGACACATTGGATACACTGACTGGAATGAGGTGGTTTACCACGCTAGACCTGAAAAGTGGCTACTGGCAAGTGGAAATAGACCCTAAGGATAAGGAGAAAACTGCATTTTCAACAGGAAAGGGGCTATGGCAGTTTAAAGTTATGCCATTCGGATTGTGCAATGCTCCTGCGACATTTGAAAGGCTAATGGAGCAAGTACTTGCTGGATTGATCGGAGACGCATGTCTTGTCTATTTAGACGACATCATTATTGTGGGCCGTACATTTGAAGATCATCTTCAAAACCTCAATCGAGTGTTGTCAAAAATCCGGACGGCAAATCTTAAGTTAAGTCCGAAAAAGTGCTCATTTTTTAGACGACAAGTAAACTTTTTAGGACACATAGTTTCGGAGGAGGGCGTTCGGACAGATCCGGAGAAAATCGTCGCCGTCAAGGATTGGCCAGTTCCGAAAGACAAGACGCAGGTCAGAGCATTTCTGGGTTTGTGCTCCTACTATCGACGGTTTGTCAAAAATTTTGCCGACATTGCAAAACCTCTACACAAACTCACTGAGGAGAAGCAGCAATTCTGTTGGGACGAGAACTGTAACATCGCATTTCAGGAATTAAAGAAACGTCTGTGCAATACACCTATTCTGGGATATCCTGACACTGAAAATGACTTCATAGTTGACACAGACGCAAGTAATACTGGAATTGGAGGCGTGTTGTCTCAACGGAAAGGAAACCAAGAAGTTGTTATAGCTTACTACAGCAAATCTTTATCCAAACAGGAAAGAAATTACTGCGTTACGAGACGGGAGCTACTCGCCGTAGTAAGGACATTGCAGCACTTCAGTAAATATTTGCTTGGACGGAAATTCCAATTGCGAACTGACCATGCTGCATTAAAGTGGTTATTACAATTCAAGAATCCAGAAGGACAAGTGGCAAGATGGATCGAACTACGAGGGCGGGTCAATAAGTCCGTGACTTTTTGAATTTCTGACCTCTTTACTGAAAAAGCAACACTACTCCTGTCAACAGGCATCTGTCAGTTGACTCCTGTCAAAATTTGAACTTGCTGCGTCAGTTAGTTTGTGTTTGACAGCTATCTTTATCAGACTACCCAGTAATTTGAGGAAAAAATGGAAAAAAGTGAATTTCGTGTGCTTATTAAGCATTATTTTTTGCGAAAAAAAACCATTACCGAGACCAAGGCTAAGCTTGATAAATACTATGGGGACTCTGCACCATCGATTTCAATGGTAAAAAAGTGGTTTACTGAGTTTTGTTGTGGCCGTACAAGCACTGAAGATGCCGAACGTCCTGGACGGCAGTCGAGGTCTCTTCACCCGAAACAATCGAAAAAATTCACGATATGGTGTTGGGCGACCGAAGATTGAAAGTGCAAGAGATTGTGGAAGCCGTAGGGATCTCGCATGGCTCAGTGTTTCAATTTTGAATGATCACTTGGGCATGAGAAAGCTTTCCGCAAGATGGGTGCCGCGTTTGCTCACAGTCGACCACAAACGCAATCGTGTAACAACTTCACAGGAAGGTTTGGCGTTGTTTAATCGCAATATGGAGGAGTTTTTGCGCCGTTTTGTAACCGTGGACGAAACATGGATCCATCACAACACACCAGAGACCAAACAACAGTCAAAACAGTGGGTTTCTAAGGGTGAATCGGCGCCAAAGAAGGCCAAGGTGGGTTTGTCAGCCAATAAAGTAATGGCGACTGTTTTTTGGGATGCACGCGGGATAATCCACATTGACTACCTTCAAAAGGGAAGAACAATCAATGAGGAATATTATGCCAACTTATTGGACCGATTCAATGACGATTTGAAAAAAAACAGACCTCATTTGGCCAAGAAAAAAGTTCTTTTCCACCAAGATAACGCAAGGGTGCACACATGTGCAGTTGCCATGGCAAAAATCCATGAATTGGGCTATGAATTGCTCCCTCATCCGCCCTATTCTCCAGATATGGCTCCGAGTGACTACTTCTTGTTCCCAAACTTGAAGAAATGGCTTGGTGGAAAAAGATTTGACTCCAATGATGAAGTCATCTCGCAAACAAAGGCCTATTTTGAGGACCTTGACAAATCATATTTTTTGGTAGGGATAAAAAAATTGGAGAAGCGTTGGACAAAGTGTATAGAGCTCAAGGGAGACTACGTTGAAAAATAAAATTATTAATTTATCAAAAAATCTGTGTTTTATTCCAAAAGTCACGGACTTATTGACCCGCCCTCGTACTACAAGAGTTTGACTTCGTTACTGAACATCGTAGTGGGAGAACTCACGGTAACGCAGATGCACTGTCTAGAAGACCTTGCCCAGAAGATTGTAAGCACTGTAACAGGCAAGAGACTAAGGAGGCAGCTTGCTCAGCAAAATGACACGGACCTCAAACCGATCTTCGACTGGATCAAAGCTGGTGCTCCTTAACCCAAGTGGAGTGATGTTGCGGCGTTGAGTTCAACCACGAAAAGTTATTGGGCACAATGGAACAGCTTGGTTATCCTGGATGAAGTCTTGTGCCGTAAATGAAAAACGCTCGAGGAGACAACTGTCATCTACAAATTGTTGTCCCCAAAGCCAAAGTACCGGATGTTTTACGGCTATACCATGATGGATGTTCAGGAGGACATATGGGGATAAAAAGAACTCTACTGAAAATACGAGAGCGATTTTACTGGATCCATTGTCGAGAGGATGTTGAGGACTGGTATCGCAAATGTACCAGTTGTGCGGCTGTGAAAGGACCTCAGACACGCAGCAGAGGTGCTTTAAAAGTATACAACGTGGGAGCCCCCTGGGAACGGATAGCACTAGACGTTGCAGGACCATTTCCGGAAAGTGAAAACGGAAACAAGTACTTTATGGTTGTTATGGATTACTTCACAAAGTGGCCAGAAGTCTTCGCCATTCCCAACCAGGAAGCAATACCAGTCGCAGATAAATTGGCTCAGGAAGTCTTCTGTCGTTTTGGAGTACCCTTGGAAATTCACAGCGACCAAGGGAGGAATTTTGAATCACAAGTTTTCCAGGAGACTTGTCGACTGATGGGTACTCACAAGACCAGAACCACTTCTTACCATCCGCAATCTGATGGAATGGTAGAACGTTTCAACCAAACGTTGGAGAGATATCTGGCAAAAGTTGTGGAAAGCAGGCAAAGGGATTGGGACAAGCACATACAGTCATTTCTTCTGTCCTACCGTAGTGCAGTTCACGAAAGTACGACTGTGACACCAGCCTTCGCGAACTTTGGAAGGGAATTACGGTTGCCTGCAGATTTAATCACCGGAACCCCCCCTGATGCCCCACGCAGTGTAACCGATTATGCGAATGACTTGCGTACCAAGTTGAATGATGTATATGAGCATATCAGACAATCCGGCCAACAAATGTCTGATAAGATGAAGACCCGATACGACCGGAAGGCAAACAATAGAGGTTTTGACGAGGGTTCACTGGTGTGGTTGCATAACCCAGCGCGCAGCAAAGGAAAGTCTCCTAAATTACAAGCAAAATGGGATGGACCATACCGAATCGTGACCAGGATCAACGATGTCACCTACCGAATACAGAAGGGCCCACGAGGTGCGCCTAAGATTGTCCATGTAGACCGTTTCGCGCGATACTACGGGACTAATGATGCTCGGGACGAGCATGTCTAAGGAGGGGGCAGTGTTACGTCGAACGTATTTCACTGGAACGTTCGAGAATGTAGTCGAAGTTTCCAGAAGGTTCCACTACGTTCGAGAACATTCCATTGTGGTGTTGTGTAGAAGTTCATAGATGTTTCTAGAATATTCCAGTATAGGATAGTTCGACAATGTTCTAGAAACTTCCATAACTGTATAAATAGACCGGACGGCGGGCGAATGAGTCAGTCTGATTTCGACTACGGATGCGAACGGATGCGAATACAAGCGATTACGAAGAGAATAGTGATTATTAGCGAATTAGTGTTTGTATTTATAAGTTGTTGAGTTAATAAAGGATATTTAGTTAATTAATTGTTGTAAAATAATTTATCCCATACCCAGCTCGTAACACTATCTAAATAGAATCTGTTTTGTAACTGTATTTCCTACTCATATGTTTAAGAGGAGCTCGTGGCTTAGTAATAACAGCCGCATGGGTCGATCCATCAGGTTAAGCTAAGCTTGCCGGGGTTGGTCTATGGATGGGTGACCATCTTTACATACCGAGACTCCTCCGTGCCTCGGAAAGCACGTTAAGCCGTTGGTCCCGGCTGTCAATCGTGGATCTTTGACAGTCGTTACGGGTCGTCAGAAGCTCGAAAGTCTGACAACCAGTCTTACCAAGGGGTATCGTATTACCCAGTAACTGGGTTGTGGAGGTCAGATAGGCGGTCGCTCCATGTAAAATACTGGTATTCAGCTGCATCCGGTTAGACTGGAAGCCGACCCCAAGATAGTTGGGAAAAGGCTAGGCAGATGATGATGATGTTTAATGCATGCCCTGACAGCCTTTAATTAAGGCTACTCTATATAATGTAAAACTGTGAGTACTTTAACATGTATATTTGTTGATTGTCCTTAAGGTGAATGCTCCAGGGTAGGCCGCGAAATTCAAATTTTCTTACGTTTTTTTGGAATTTGCAGGTCAGTATCAGGTTGTATATTGGTCAAAATTTGATTCGCAGTTCGCAGTCGTAGCAAGTATATATGTATAGAATTATAATATTAAAATTCAAATCATCAATACTCGTACATCTCTCTCAGTTAGAATTGATGCCAAAGCTAACTCTGAAGCTAGACGGTGCCGCGGTGAGAGGAAAAATTTCTTTACAATTGGCGCCCAACGTGAGGTTAAGCTTAATTAGTAATCCTTAGTTAATGATTTTCTTTAAAGTCAAACATTTTGACACAATTGTGGTTAAAGGCACATTGTTTAATAATTTGAAGTTGCCAATATTAAGCTCTAATACTTATTAATTAACCTTAAATAGTGTTTAATTTAATGGTTAAAGTAGTATTAAACATATTACTGTTATAGTGTTTAAATTGAGGTTAGAGGCACATGGTTTAAATTTGAGGCCGCCTATATTGAACCTTGGCACTTAGTGTATGTATTCTTAAAATTAATTGTTACAACTTGTGGTAAATTTGATACACTTAGTATTGTATAATATTAACTGGCTAAGAAACTTAAGATAAAATTCTTTTGTTCAAGATGGATAAAACAATATGGATTGATTACCTTCTTAAGGAGGAACTTATTCATGAATTAAAGTACTTTAATGTTTCAGTCGATCCAAATGCATCCGGAGATGAGATCTGCAGGCGGTATCGTGGTCTGTGTGGCAGTTCAAGCAAGAGGACTATCCGGCACCTATGGTGGCCGATGAGGTACGCTCGTGTTCGGAACCAATTGCTAAGACCGCATTGTTCTTCCAAAAATAAAGTGAGGTTAAGATCCGACCATTTTATTAGGTTTTTTCATAAAAACTTAAGTGGAACCTAGGAACCCTGTCGACAATAAGAAAGCTTGGTGCACCGCATACCTGTGAAGCCCCGCGGCCAAATCCGGGTTGTCAAATTGAACCCCGACGACAACCCGGGTTGACAGCCGATTTTTTTTTTTTTTTCTCTTTAATTTTTTTTTTTTTTGTCCGACTCACCGGTGAGTCGCGGGGCTTCACAGGTTAACTTTTGTTCGTTATATTATTCTTCATCTAAAGTTTAATAGGTGGACGCGAAAAAAAATGCACCATTTTTGTTCATTGGCTTTTGCATATGTCAGTCTATTTGTTTCGGTTAATCTCAGAATCGGCTCAACCGTTTCTGACGGGACTTTCACGGTAGATAGCTGACTTTAGAAGTAACTGAGTTTTATATCGTCAAAAAAAAAGAATTAGGGTTCCGCGCAAATAAAATTAAAAACACGAAATTGACATTGGTGCGGTTTTACGATTTTGACGCGGACGAAGTCGTGGGCAACAGCTAGATAAGATAAGATTATTTATTTGCTAAAAACATGGTATAAAAGATGGTAATGGCATAAAATAGTGTGAACAAACATAAAGCTAGCTAGTTCAAAATAAACAACGAAATTTGTTTTGGTTTGATTTCATACGGCGGGCGTGTGATATTTGCGCCAAAGTAGCGCTAAATTAGTGTTAAAATACGAAACTTGCGACTCATAACTTTCAAATAACTTCTTTTACTATTCTGCTTACATGCATTCGATAACACAAAAAAGACACATTTTCGCAATTAGCATACACAGATCTGCCTAGTTCCACTTGATAGTAGGTCATCATCATTCTCCTGCCCTTCTCCCTAGTTATTTGGGGTCGGCGCAACATGTCTATTTCTTCCACACTTCTCTATTAGTCGTCATCTCTGTAGTCACACCCTTTTTACCCATATCATCTTTCACACAGTCCATCCATCGTTTCTTTGGCCTTACCCTACTTTTATAGCTATCCACATCCATACACAAGACTGATTACGACATTTTCTTCATTCCTCCGCATCACATGCCCGTACCACTATTTTTCAGTCAGTCAGGAAACTATACTTGAGTCATCATCTTTCTGCCCTTATCCCATGTTACTTGGGGTCGGCGCAACACGTTTTTTTCTTCCATTCTGTCCTGTCAGCCGTCACGCTATCACTAACTCCCTTTTCTTTCATATTACTCTTCACACAATCCATCCATCCTTTCTTTGGCCTCCCTCTCCATCCATTCACATTTATATTCATAACTCTTTTAGTTACATGTGTTTCATCCCTCCTCTTTACATGACCATACCAAGATAATCGGTTCCCTTTCAACTTTTCTGTGACTGGCGCCACTTTTAAACTACCTCTAATGTACTCATTTCTCACTTTATCCATTCTCGTTACTCCACACATCCATCTCAACATTCTCATCTCCGCCACATGCAGTCTTTTTTCATCCGTCTTTTTCACAGCCCAACATTCTGACCCATACAGTACAACAGGTCTAATCACGGACTTATAGATTTTCCCCTTTAACTTAAGGGGTATCCGTGGGTCGCAAGTTGTTCCAGTTACCTGTCGCCATTTCATCCATCCTGAGTTGATCCTGTGCGTTACGTCTCGGTCTATATCGCCATCCCCCTGAACAAGCGACCCGAGGTACCGAAAGTCGGAGCAGATCGGTATAGGCGTTCCCTTGATAGCTACAGGCATAGGACAGGAGAGACCGCCGAAATCGCAGAACAGATATTCCGTTTTGGTTCTGCTCAATTTCAGGCCCACACTCTCCAGTCTTTGCCACCACGTGTCCAATCTGCTCTAGACCTCTGAGCCGCTTTCGGCAACCAGCACAATGTCATCAGCAAACAGCATACACCAGGGAGCCTCTTCCTGGATGTCCGACGTCAGAGCGTCCATTATCATCAGGAATAGGTAAGGGCTGAGAGCCGACCCCTGGTGCAAACCGACCGCTATACTGAAACTGTTAGTAGTGCCCACTGCAGACCGGACTTGGGTACTGCATCGACTGTACATCGCTCTGATCAACTGCACATACTTCCCAGGCACACCTTTCTCCTTAATGGCCCACCACAGAACCTCTCGAGGCACCCGGTCATATGCCTTTTCAAGGTCAAAACACCATGTGCAAGTTTTTATGCACAGCTCTGTATTTTTCGCACAGCTGGCAAATAGCGAAAATGGCATCAGTTGTACCCCGACCAGGCATAAAACCGAACTGGTTTTGTGAGATTTCACTCTCTTACTTAGTATTATTCAGTATCTAGCAGACTTTTTATAGAGAGTGAGGGTTAAGTAAAGAACAATGCTAGCAATCCCACACACTGAACTGTTCTGTTGTATCAGCAATCAGTCTTCAATACTTTAAGCAGAAGTGTTTGAGACATTTGGCAGTAGGAGTGTGCTCTCCAGAGAGAGCAACTACTCAGAGGTGTAGCATATTGTGTTTATGCTACTCAAGAGGGCACCGACAGGATGTGTTTTGTTTCATGTTTTGGTAAGTGCGTGTTGTCACAGCAGTCGGCCTGTTCGCTTAACTAATAATTAACTAACTAATACTTACGTTGCGTGTCACTGGCTCTTCGTTTCCTCGATACTTCTTGCTCTTCTTCCACTTCTATTTTTTTAATCTCCATTAAAAGCGGATCACCTTTTGAGCTTGACTCAGACTGTTGTGCTGACATATCTTCTATGTATGAAAAGTTTTCCAGTTCGAACTCTGTAAGTAAACAAAAACAGTGAAATGTTAATTGTTCATACATGTGGCAGTATAACTAGGAAATTATAAGTATCAATATTGAATAAGATTTCAATTCTATGGCATTAGTAGTTCCTGAAATCTCCAACTGTGTCAGACAGAATGACGAAGTAACAGCCTATAGGTAGCTTTTGTGCATTGTGGTATGGAAACTTAAAATTGTATAAAACATCTAAATAGCAAAATTTATTAAATATCTAGATTATTTTAGTATCTACTACACTGAAAAGATAATTGTGGTAAAGCTAGTTTCTCATATTATAAGAACTACTTTACATTTATTTTGGTGCTTGCTGGTAAGTCTAGATATCAGTTGCTTTGAGCTAAGGGGTTTAAAACCAATCTGGGTCGTTTTTCCACCATTAACAGAATGTAGGTTCACTTTAGTCGCCTGTCACGCTGATCCAGTGTAAATATTGATATGTCTCACTCTTTACATAAAGTCAAGTCTGTCTTGCATGGGGCATTATCACATAAGTAAAAAAAGATTATTGTAGTTTCTTTTGTCTTTTTTACTCACCAAACAAAATAAAACATTAAGATTTACAAAAGGTTGGTCTTTTTTCTTCTTTTGTTGGTTGGCACAACATCGAACAGAATTGATTGGATTAATCAAACAAAACCAGTAGTAGTAGTGTCAGGTTTATGTAACAACAAACAGTATGGTAACAATCTATCTAAATAGAATCTGCTATGTAACTGTATTTCCTACTCATATGTTTAATGCATGCCCTGGCAGCCTTTAATTAAGGCTACTCTATATAATGTAAAACTATGAGTACTTTAACATGTATATTTGGTGTAGGTATGCTTTGTTGATTGTCCTTAAGGTGAATGCTCCAGGGTAGTCCGCGAAATTCAAATTTTCTTACGTTTTTTTGGAATTTGCAGGTCAGTATCAGGTTGTATATTGGTCAAAATTTGATTCGCAGTTCGCAGTCGTAGCAAGTATATATGTATAGAATTATAATAATTCAAATCATTAATACATCTCTCTCAGTTAGAATTGACGCCAAATGTCATAATTTCATGAAATACTTACATTTGGAATTAATTCTAACTGAGAGAGTTGTATTGATGATTTTAATGATTATAATTCTATAAAGACATACTTGCTACGCTCGCGAATCAAATTTCGACTTAGATACAATCCGACACTGACCTGTAAATTGCAAAAAACGTAAGAAAGTTTGAATTTCGCGGGCTACTCTGGCATTTCTACCTTAAATAAATACATTTTCAGGCATTATTTACTGGCTTATTTCCACAGCTTCGCACCTGTGGTCTGTCCCACAGGAGCCAATCATTTACTGCTACAAAATGTAGTATTAACCCTCAGTGACCACCACTGAAGTTGAAAAACAATTTTTCTTCTTTTAAATTGGTATTGATTGATCATTTAATTACTTGTTCTTAAAAACACACCATCATTTTGATGTTCCTCCTTTGGCTCAATGACATCTTCTGGTCTCACATAAACAGCTGGTAAATCTTCTTCAATATCATCACTTTCTATTTGACATTCATCAACTATACTCACATGCACCATAGGTGATTGAATAAACCCATTAAAACACTCTAAGTGGTCTTGGTTTATTAATGGTTTTAGCTGTAAAAGATAACATTAGTATTAGATGGGTAATGGGCAGTGCCGGTTTTAGCAGTACCAGCGCCCTGGTCGAGATTTCTACGGCGCGCGGCGTCCCTTAAGGTGAAAGCTCCAAGGTAGCCCGTGAAATTCCAATTTTCTTACGTTTTTTGGAATTTGCATGTCAGTGTCTGGTTGTATCTAAGTCAAAATTTGATTCGCGGCCGTAGCAAGTATGTATTTATAGAATTATAATCATCAATACAACTCTCTCAGTTAGAATTGATTCCAAATATAAGTATTTCATGAAATCATAACATTTGGCATCAATTCTAACTGAGAGAGATGTATTGATGATTTTAATGATCATAATTCTATAAATACATACTTGCTACGCCCGCAAATCAAATTTTGACCAAGATTGGATATCCATGCGTTTACCGAGATCCTTAAAGAGTTTATACTACCTCAAATGGCTTAGCATGATCCCCCGTTATGTCGATAATACTGCAGCATTAATTTTGAAATAAATATATGGTACACATGAGGATCAATGTTAAGTCCTGTTTGACAAAAACACGATTCCATAAAATTTTCTCGATCGAAAAAAATCCCAAAGTTACCTTTAAACCGATTACTATAAACCGCTGGTATTAAAAAAATATTTAAAATTAGATCATGAAACTTTGCATATTAACTGAACTAACTATAAAGCAGGTCTTATGTTTTTTAAATTACCATTATATTCACCTTAAAAAGAAAATACCTAAACTATCGGGCGTCCTGAAGCTTGTGCCCTGACGCTCGACGCCCCGTACTAGAGGTTTGCACCGGTGCGGAATTTTGAGTACCGGTGAAATTCACCGGTGATTAGGCGATCTCCAGTGATTAACCGGTGATCTCCGGTTGATGCGTTGTAGTACTTAGTTACACAGTGTTCGTGCAATGGGAAATAATCGTAATAAAAATAAGAAGCGAAAGGGTTGGCGTAAAGAAAATGGAAAACATGATAAACGTAATGAAGTAAGTATACAGCGACCTATCTACTTACAGTATTAGTGATTACAAACATGTTACGTTTGGTGCAGTGGCTAAGTGATTGGCTGCTTAAGGCTGCATAAGGAGTCGCAGGTGTTTCTGCATGTGAAGATTTGTGTTTGTAAACGCAGCGTTCACGATTCAGGAGAAATCCAGGTGTCCACTTTTTTTTTTTTAAACAAATTGGAAAAAAAAGTGTCCAGTTTTGTAAATTGATAAAAAGTTCCCTAAAAAGGTTTGTTTTTGTTTTGACAATATAAGACAAATAGGTATCTACGAGTATTAAGTCGTAAGGTTTGAGAAAGGCGACGCTTTTTGGGAGGAAAAAATGTTTCCGAAATTGACTCAATTTTACAAAAATGCTTGCCCGAAATTATAGACCCTAGAAAAGCAAGATCAATGCATTTATGTCAAACATTCATTTAACTTTTTTTTTATTTTATGCTAAGACACAAAAAACCTTAATTCTACTGAACAAATGAAGTCACTTTTGTCACAAAGGTGCATTACGAATATAACGGCTCAAGATTGTTTAGTCCGTCTCGACACTCGCGCCACACTGTTTGCAATTTGTATGTGTAGATATTTTCATCTTTTACCTTAACTCGAGCGTTTAAGTTTTGTGAAATGGCTCTTAAGCTGTTGGTCCCAGTCGTCACTTCTAGATCTTAGACAGGTGTTCGTCAGATAACCAGTCTTGGCAAGAAGTGTTGTCAGACTTTTAAATCAGATGTTAAAAGAATTATATCTGTTGAAGAATACCTCACCTCATAATCCTCATTCATCATCTGAGCAAACAGCTCTTCAGCTTCCAGACATTTTCTCTGGAATCGGCAGAATTGTTTTAGTTTAGTGCAGCAGAAGAAACAAACAAGCATCGGTCTATTGTCTTTGGTTATAAACTGAAACAAAATTAGTCATAAATTAATTTGTTTCATTCAAATTTTCTATTCCAAGTCCAAGTGGAAGTCTGAACCTGACACCGCTGCCTGATAAATGTGTGGAAATAATAGGTGAAATATGTGAGAATGTGATGCAGAGGAATGAAGAAAAGGTAGTGAGGAAAGATTACAGTGTGAATGAGGATGGCTACGAGAGGAGGGGAGACCAGCGAAACCATAGATAGACTGTGTGGCAGATGATGTGTGTAGACAGGAACTAATAGAGACGAGTGGAATAAATTGGGAAGTGCAAGAGGATGACACTATCCAAGCCAATAGTACCTACTACCTACTAGGTCGGTATTACTTTATCCATGGTATCATAGAAATTATTATCTCTCCATATTACAAAACAGCTGGTCGATTCTGTTAACAGCTCACCGTGAAAACTTAGGTGGAGTGAGGGTGAAATGAAGTGTCATTCCACCTTGACTGTATGGGTTGACAGCCCACTTCACTTTCGCTTCACCTAAGTTTTCACGGTGAGATGTTACAGAATCGACCGGTTGTTGGTTGCCGCAACTGTCTTTCTCTTAATGCGCGAACTCCTCCTAAATTATGCGACGGATTTATATACTGTTTACACGATTATAAAGAACGATCAATGAGGAAGGTTTGTGTTTATAATTTGCACACGTTCCAAGCCGGAGCGGGTCGCAAGTTCACTATAAGTTTAGGAACATAGTGTAAGATTATACTATGTTCCTTCACTGATGTCAAAGATTATCCTAAGAGCTGAGAAGAACCCTCTCACCAAAAATTATTTTTATGTAATATGTATAGTATAGTAACTTACTGGATTATCAGTCAGCCTCTCATACAGTTCATGCAAGTTCTTGTTGACAACAACATACATGCGAACATTCTCCGCTAAACATACTCTACACATTGGCAGCTTTTCCATATTTTTCTCAAAAAATATCAGGTTTAGTAACTTATTGCAACAAATATTATAATGAAAATTAAATAAGAAATCAATGAATATTCGACAAGTCACAAAACAACCACCACCAAAGAGTATAATAATAATACGGGACACCACCACAGATAAACGAAATTAAATTCTCGAAATTATATATTCTCTTTGAAATTCTCATTGTGATAAACATCATCAGCAGTTTCATTTTTGTTTTTGGTTCAGGCTAAGGTCAGAGACCATGCTGCCTAGTTATCAGTAGTGTATTTTTATTTTATTTTTCCATTAGAATGCAGGTGTAACACATTCTAACGTTTTTTGTAGTAATTGGCAACAAATAACTCGAGTTAGACTTTCCAGCTGCAAACTTCGCTGAGTTAATCAAATACTACAATAAAATTCTCAGCTCCATTTTATCGAGATCACGCCTGTTTCAATTATTCCTTGATAGATCCTTGAAAACCGTAGACACTCTGATGTTAACTATACAATCTTATTTATATCAGGTAGGTAGAGGTTTAAAGTGAGGAGTGTATGAAAGTGTGTTGTATGGGGTAAGTCTGAAAGCGGTTATATGTGAGTGTGTAATTGTTTAGAAAACAAATAAAAAAGGCGACCCTACTTTGATATACAGCGTGTAACGGAAAGGTGTGGTCATTTTTGAGGATCATTAGAAGAATCTTATAATTACTCGATACCTATGGTCAGAATTAAAAATTTGTTTATTATTACGGAAATATTGAATTTTCTTTTCTATCGATAATAACATCGACATCTCGTCTAATCGGTAATACGAACAACCTTTATACTAAATAGCTGATTAGGACGTTGAACTACACTCTTTCTGTCTCGCTCACTAGGCCTATCTTTCCTTTTCGTGAACGCCCAATTCCAAACTTCTGTTTCCCTGTTACATTATTTGAATGGTTCCGTACTAAAAATAAAACAGTTTAATAGCATAAAATCAGGTTTTTTTAATGATATGAGGGCGTGGGCCGTAATCTACCAAGCGGACCCAATGCGGGTTGGCGGAAAACACTTTAATTCAAGATAATTCCAAAGGGAATCGACAAAAATACTGGGATGTCAGGTACTGGAAGAGGAATTTAAAAAGGACATAAAAATCGTAAAGGACCTTAAATTTTGTCACATTAGTACACGGCATTAGATTCATGTGTGCGTGCAGTTTGAAAAGGATGGTTTTGTATAACTACAAACTAATTTAAATAATCTCCGATATTTTACTGACTATTACTTAACAATAACTTCGTAAAATAAAAGAAACAAACCCGAAAGTCATTTTGAACTCCATTCACTCAATATCAAATGATTGTATCTCAAATGTTGAATAATTTAACTAGCTTGCTACTATTATAGTCATCTGTGAATTTAACTTTAAATACTAAGGCAACAGAGTCAGTAAGAAGAATTGATAACAATATTGACTTAAATCACAACGGTACCCTAAAACCGCAACAAAAAAAAAGATGAGAGAGAGATAGCCACTACGAGGAGTAAACCTAAGACGTGTACACACGGACAAAAACATTGTTGTAGGTTCGAAAATGGGTCGAATCATCTGAGTATTTTCACTAAACGATATTTTCATAATGGTCATAAAACGAATGTTTTCATCACGTGTATAAGAAACAAATATCTGTTTCATTTAAAAAAATGGTTTATTATGGTTAAAAGTACCGTTTATTTTTAAAATGCTTATTTGCGAGTTAAATGCACAGATTACATAAAATATGCTGTACCTAACAAAAATTAATGAATCAATTATGAAAACTCAAAACGGTGAAGGAAAACATGGTGAGGAAACTATTATCCTAGAACTAAAAATTCAATGCCATGTGACATCCACCAACCCGCATTGGGCTGCGTTGTGGATTACGGCCCATAACCTCTCACAGAGAGGAGGCCTGTGCCCCAGCAGTGGGGACATTAAAAGGCTGATGATAATTAATCAAGTATGTGTTTTAATGTTATCAAAATTAATTTAACAACCACGATTACATATCCAGTACTTATTTCTATCCTTCGCTTAGTGTATACGAACCTTTAGAACGTTTGCATTACCAGGGGCTACAGGATAGTAGGTAGGTATTACACGTAGGCGGTCTCTTTGACGCAGTTTGTGTGTGTGTTACAACGCTTGTGCCCTGGCGCGCGCGCTACTCACACAACCGTAGTGTCGGCGAACGTAAAAGAAAAATTACAGAATTGTACAAAAATTCAAAATAAATTATGTAATAAAAAAAATAAAAAAATTATTTCAGGTAGACCATTAAACCCATATTCAATATAAAACAAACAAAACAAGAACATGAACAAGAACACAAAGTAACAATTTGTCATCAATTAACTCAAATTTATTACATTCAGATTAAATTAATTAACAACTCAAAATTGAACGTCAATTTAAAAAAAAAAGAAAAATACTAGTAAATGTCAGAATAAAATATCAAATGTCAATTACAATTAAATAATTAGGTAATGAAATGCCATAAACACAGAACTGAAATAATGTCTAAAGAGTTGAACTTAAAACTGAAATTTTAATATGACAAATTACACTCCTGAGACATGCCTGCCACAACAGTGCCCAATGTAGGGACAATTAAAACGCTAGGCAATCATAACCAGGACAGTGTTGGAGCTAGCCCGCACCCTGCGCACCAAGGACGCGCACCGCTTGCGCATGGTGGCGTGGAAACAGTCGGTGCGCGCAAACATGCCCGAGGCCAGTGGCGAACTATAGGGTGGCAGGACTGGCAAAATGCCAGGGGACCCGGCCTGACGGGGCCCCCGTCCCGAGGGGCTGCATACTCGACAAAATAGGCTATTTGACTTGGCTATTCTGTCTATTGAAAATTCTTTGAGCCCGATCTCTAAACTTTGATGATGTTATTGATACTTTTGCTTAACAGAAAGCTCGGAGAAAAGAATTTTATTAATAAATATCTTCATCATATTCCTGCCTTTTTACCATGTTACTTGGGGTCGGGGTAATAAATATCTTGTTAACATTAATTATTATTTATTTTTATCATTTACTTAACTATTATTTTATTATATACTAGCTGTGCCCGCGACTTCGTTCGCGTGGTTGTCGAGAACAAAACAACGTCGTTTAGATAAGAGTATATTACATTTCATTATCATACATTTGTATCATCTGCAAATATAACTATATCAATGTCAGGTAGAATTGTTTTCATGTAATTGATTAAGTCATTAATAAATAAGATAAATAAAACGGGTCCCAATATAGATCCTTGCGGGACACCCATAGTCATCATTACTGTTCCTGATTTATAAACTTTTTTGTAGCCACTCTGTATTTTGTCAATTTCTACGAACATTTTTCTGTTTTTGAGATATGACGAGAATAATTTCAAGGCTTTACCTCTTATACCATAATGTGTCATCTTAGTAAGAAGTAATTCGTGATCTATAGTGTCAAACGCGGAACTTAAGTCAAGAAAAATGCCGGCTACTTTCATTTTATTATTTACTAGCTGTGCCCGCGACTTCGTTCGCGTGGTTGTCGAGAACAAAACAACGTCGTTTAGATAAGAGTATATCACCTTTTTGATGATTTAGATAAGAGTCCTGACTTTGGTATAGTTGATTACGTTAATGCTTCTCTATATACTATGTTAGCGGTGGAATTACCCGGAGCATATACAAAAAGGTTGTTTGGGTTGCTAACACGTGATAGAGAAACATAGAGTTGGCCGTGTGAAAAACAATCAAAAGTAAGGTCTACACCCGCAACGGATAACGTCTGGCCTTGGGCTTTATTAATAGTCATAGCGTAACAGAGGCTTACAGGAAATTGCACACGTTTGAAAGTAAACGGAAAATTATTGGGGATAATGGGTATCCTGGGAATGAAAACAACATCACCGGAGCCGCAACCTGTTAAGATTTCGGCTTCGATGACATTTCGTTGGAGATTTGTTACTCTCAACCGAGTTCCATTGCATAGTTTTGGTGGGCTTAAATTTCTGAGTAGAATGATTGGTACTCCGACTTTTAAATAAATTTTGTGTGCTGGAAGACCTGGTGTATTTAGAGAGTCTAAAAACTCTACTGGATAGTGGGTGGCATCTCCTTCTTCTAAAACCGTGTTAATAGATAAATATTCCCTACTTTCTCCAGAAACATGTACCAATATTTGAGAATTTATTGCTGCTGCTTGGTCGTTGCGAGGTGCCAAAATAGCTCGTTGGCATAGCCAAGCAGCGTCATGGTTCGAGATCTCTGATGGATCTCCGTATACAGAGGAAATGAGTTCCTGCTGTGAGGCAACAGAAGAACACAGGCTTTCGACTAAAGTTACTTTACCTCCTTCTTGAGTCGGGTATGTGCCGTTACCAATTTGAAGTAGTAAATTTGAGAAAACCTGCGCGTTTGCGTCACCTCCCAAATATGCTCGCATATTAAAGCTCAAATTAGTTAATATGACACTACGCCATAAAATAGAGCTCTTTAAACAGGCACCTATTTCATCGGCCCTCGTTCCTCTGGGTATTATAGGGAGTGTCTGCCTGAAGTCTCCACAGAATAGCACCGTTAAGCCTCCCATCGGTCGGTCATTTTGTCTTATATCTCGCAACGTTCTATCTACAGCTTCCACAGCTTTACGATTTGCCATCGTACACTCGTCCCAAACGATAAGGGCGCAATCGCGTAAAACCCTTGCTTTATCACTATTGCGAGACACGTTGCAAACAGGGTTTTCTGTGCGGTCCAAGTCGATTGGTATTTTAAATGTTGTATGTGCAGTTTTTCCTCCTGGTAATAAAGTGGCAGCTATTCCTGAGGAAGCGACGGCAAGGGCAATTTTGTTTTGGCTCCTTATTTGAGCCAAGATAACTTTAGTGAGGAAAGTTTTACCTGTTCCACCAGGTGCATCTAAAAACAGCATTTCTCCTAATGAATGTTCTACACTACAGCATACTCTATCAAAGATTTGACGTTGTTCTGTCGTCAAATTTGAACAGCCATTTTGCAATATTTCTGCTAACTCTTCGGGGTTGTAATTTATTTCAGATGTATACTCCCTATTAATTCGTTCCCCACCAACTGTCGGTATCGGCAAGCCGTATTGACTGAGGGGGTTCCCTCCTATACTTGTAACTATATCTTGTATAGCCAGCAAAGCCCTATTATGGCAGCTTTCACGTACTTGGTCAGAAGTTTCACTATTTATATTTTGCTGTCTCAAAAAATCTTCGGCAAACGCGTCTTTATATTTTTGCCACAACTGCCCAGCGTCCGATAGGCCACAAAATGTCAACAAAATGGCAAATAAATGGCGCAAACGATGTGGACTATCACTGACGCATGCTTCGGCTAAAGCATCATCCCAATGCTGATCGCCATCTAATAAATGCCGTGCGCGGCAAGCAGCTTGAAATGTGGGATATTCTATATCGTCCACTTTGCGGAGCTCAGCAAAAGAAGTAGGTCCTCGCACTGTGTGAAGAAGAAGGCGTAAATAATAACACTCTGCATTATTTGGGTGCACCGTGTATACTCTTCCAATCACGTGTTCTTTAAAAATGCCGGACTCGCCTTCTACAGCAGTTCCACGTCTCCTGCGATTAAAAACACCTTGCTGCTTGTTATAAGTATAATAATGTGGCACTTCATTGTACAACAGAGACTTAGCGAAATTGTCTCTTTCGCAAAGGCGAAAGAATGCGAGCAAGGTGGTTTGTCTTGGGTTGTTCATTCTTTCTGCCACATTTTCTGGCTGAAAGTAAACTCGCTGCCCGCCTTCCAGGTGCACGTCAAGATGGATGACTGGCGGATACCTTTCATGAATAGGGAAACTCAAAATGCGCCAAACTGCCTCCGAAGAGCTTATGTATCGGCCAGATTGATACCTTGTCACTTCATCAAATTGGTTGTTATTTCTTAGTGCTATCATGGCTTGATCACTACCTTTATTAACATATTTACATATATATTTTATAGATTCGACGCTATTACAAATTTCAACATTAATGTGTGCTTGAAAAGCGTTTGACAAAACTGGAGAATACGGTACCACCCAACTATTATTTAGAATTATTTCTTGTCCACGGAATCTGACAGTAGCTGTGAAACCACCTTGTGACGGTGATCTTCGCCGGTATTGCGGATACCCATTTTCCCCAGCCATAGTTAGTTCTTTCAGTGCTCTGGGGTATTTTTTTGAGCATTGACCATCTTTCATGCACGGTGATTCCCTGTTTAAGAGGCCACATGGCCCGTGAACCATATGTGTTTTTACTATGTCATGCAAAATCGGATCTGCATTATAGTCCGGAAATTCTGCACTTATGACACTGTCTATAGCATCGGGACGAATTTTTTCTTCCAGCCACAGAAGAATGTGCGCGTGGGGTAAACCACGCTTTTGCCACTCGACGCTATACATAAAACAAAGAGTTGAACCGAAAACTTTCTCCTTTGTAAGTAGATTAATCAAGACTTTGAGTTTTAAATGAAAAATCCTAGCAATAATGTCATGTCTGTCGTATGACGCCTGTCCTGTGAGAAGTGCCTGGCAAATCTCCGTCCACTTTGGATTTGTTGTAAATGTTATAAAAAGGTCCGGCCGGCCGTATTTACGGACGTAACAAAAAGCATCTTGCGTTCGTTCGTGCATATACCGCGGACCGCCTGTGAAACTGGATGGCAAAATAACCAATCGACCCAAGTTTTCGACGTTATTATCTGATTGCATGGCGTCCCGCAAGTGCACGTATTCTTCAGCGCGTAACCGTCGCTGGTTAGTGCGAATATACACTAAACGTTCAGTTTCTATTTTTGCGTACATGTCCACAATAAATTGGCTGAACAAACCACGAAATCGTTGCAAATATACGAAACTGTTTTGCCTTATTTGTAAAAGGTAGGAATAGTATTGTTGAGCAGATATTTTTTTTTGATAATTAGTGACTCTCGTAGTAGGGTTCACTTGGTACAGCCCAAAATTGTACCCATCTTCACCATGACAATAAATTAGTGGATATTGCAGGGCGTCGTAAGCTCGGTGGGTTTCCAAAATGCGTTGAAGGCGATCGTCGCGTGTACGCAACACGATATCACGTCTCTCACACTCCTGGTCGACTAAAACAACTGCAACTTCATCTGCGACGGGTGCATTGTGTCTTCCACGGTGTTCACCCACAGGACGTCTATCGGCACTTATAACAATTTTGAAATCATTGCTGCCTTGTGGAATTGACTCCAATGCAGCTTTGAATTCACGAACGTACTGGTTAACGTGATGCAGCAATTCTTGAAGTTGACCCAAAAGCTCAGCATTGAGCTGGGGAAAATTGTGATTTCTAACATTGAGCTGTTGCGTGTAATCGGATACAAAATAAATTTGGAGAAATTTGTGTTCATTTTCTGGCAGCAAAGATCCAATAAGGTGATAAACTTGACCTTGTACTTTGAAGGTTGGCATGAACGGTCCTTCCGTTATTTGTTTTGCCCCAAAGGAAGTCATTTGGAAAGCACTGTTATATAAACGAATATTATCCAAAAAACGGTTCGACTGGGGATGATCGCCATTCAGGAGACTTTTAAGTAAGTGTGGTGGATCTTGGAAATTTGGAAGAACAATTTTTCCATTTGAGCAGCACATTCCATCTGTCTCTTTCCTCCATTTCAAAGCATGACAAAAATTACAAATTTCTCTCATGTCACCCACGAAAGTAAAGCCAGCATAATTAATTCTAGACGAATATGTGAACCCTGATTTTTCCCTATTGTCCCAAGGTAATAAAATATTTGCATCGTCATTTTCCATGGACTCATCAGCTCCGCTATTTGTTTCTCTATTCATATGGTATCGAGCTCGTTCTATTTCTAGGCGAGATTGACGTTGTTCTGCTGTTTCTGCTCGTCTTAGTTCATCTATTCTTTCCCTTTCAGATGCAAGATAACTTTCATTGTTTCTTTGTACACCTACATAGTTATGTCTAGCTATTTGTAATCGTTCTTCTCTTTGGGAGAGAGATTCAGACTCGCGCGAGAGAGCGTGTCGCTCTCGGTCAGATGACAGACGTGCTTGGCGTTCCTCGATACTCTCTTGAGAACGCAAAGTCGCGGTCCGAGTTCTTTGCGAACTTAAGCGCGACTCCCTTTCTGTGAAAGTCTCTGACTCGCGTGAGAGAGACTGGCGCTCCCGATCAGCAGACAGCCGAACTTCGCGTTCCTGGATATTCTCTTGAGAACGCAAAGTCGCGGTCCGAGTTCTTTGCGAACTTAAGCGCGACTCCCTTTCTGTGAAAGTCTCTGACTCGCGTGAGAGAGACTGGCGCTCCCGATCAGCAGACAGCCGAACTTCGCGTTCCTGGATATTCTCTTGAGAACGCAAAGTCGCGGTCCGAGTTCTTTGCGAACTTAAGCGCGACTCCCTTTCTGTGAATGTCTCTGACTCACGTGAGAGAGAGTGGCGCTCCCGATCAGCAGACAGCCGGTCTTCGCGTTCCTGGATACTCTCTTGAGACCGCAAAGTCGCGGTCCGTGTTCTTTGTGAACTTAAACGTGACTCCCTTTCGGTGAACGTTTCCGATTCACGTGAAAGAGCGATGTGCTCTCGGTTAGCAGATAACCGTGCTTCACGATCTTCTTCCGATTCCTGAGACCTACAAAGTCTCATCCTTTTCGCATTTCGGCTACGCAGCGAAAGGTTAGTTTTTTTTCTTTGAGGCATTTTCAAGGAAAATTAAAGCAATAAACAAAACTAACAACACTTATGACTGAATAGCCTACAAACTTAAAAGATCGGTGCGTCGAACAGTCTAGTGTGACAACGTATCGTCTGTTCGTGGTCGTGACTCAACGAATTGGCAACACTAACTTACTGTATAACGATTGGCACTATTGGATTCAAACTACGAAGTAAATCAAATACAATCTTTACTTCGTACTTCAAACCAATGACCAAAGTTGACCAAACGAAACCAATAAGATAAGCAAATACTTTTTTTTCGACCAATTTAGAAAATCGATAAACCAAGCAACCAAAGAACTTTTACGACACACGCAAGAACTTTTAAGACACCTAACGAAACCCAATTTGCCTAGTAAACACGGTGGACGTCATCCTCGCGCGGAAAATCTTAACACCGCGATTCAGAAAATGACGTCATTTGCACAACGCCATCTATCGGATTTAGATTTCAACTATCAACATTAGTTCTATTTTTAGTCTTAAGATGTCGTTGCAAGTACTATACTTAATTGCGTAACGTAATATTTTACTTCTTGAACTCACTAAATTAATCATATCTTTTGATAGAGTGAACCGATTTCGATGAAACAAAAACTAAGTTAATCCTCAAGTTGCGTATAATTTTTGTATATAAACATTGTCAGCATTGAATTCGTAGATTTTACGTGATGTGCGCACAAACAAACAGACAAACAGACAAAAATTTCAAAAATGATGGAAATGGGTTCTGTTACTTATCTTTTCACACGCTGGCTATTTTTTGTTTCAATTTCTTCAATGTACAAAAATGACTTTTCTACAGATTTATTATATGTATAGATTTGTAATACTTATGCCTTTGAAAATTAGATATTTAACTAAAATAGACACAATGTTACTATCTCAGTGATTTATTAAAACTAAATTAAAATGTGACGAGTTTTCTTGGGGCCCACGCAATGCATTTGCCAAGGGCCTCAGATGGTATAGTTACGCCACTGCCCGAGGCGCTGCAGAAGCGGGGCAACCCCAACACTGCCCTGAACGCGTTGTTGTACTAGATCCGGAGGGCACTGTAAACAGCTTGTGAGTAAGATGCCCATAGATTGCACGTGTATAGGGATGTACAGAAGGCTTTGAAAAGTGTAATCTTTACTTTGCTTTGAACATCGTGCAAACCTACGGGCTATCATATTTGCTCTCTTAGACAGTGCCCTTCGCTCCCGCTCAATGTCGACATGGTCCTTCAGGTCGGCCGTTACCTAGTGCCCCAAGTATTTAAATTTATACACCCGTTGCAATGCCACATCATTCAGACGAACAGAGGGCACATGTTGTGAGCATTTGGCGCCTCCTTGAAAAAACATGTATTGGCTTTTAACAACGTTATACATAAGACCATGGCTGCCAGCGTACTCCTCACACATTTTCAACAGCCCGCGCAATCCACACACCGACGCGCTCAGCAGAACCATGTCGTCTGCATAGCTCAGGTTGTTTACAGTAATGAAAATTCAGTTTTCCTTTTCATCTAGCTCTTGCCAAATTCGGTCGATTGATTTGTGCAACAACTTACTTTCGCGTTCGTGTGTGAGAATGACCTTCAGCAATAGGGAGTTGTTGATGAACGTCGGTTACTTCCAATCTTGGAATGTTTCCGTACAATGACGCCGCGTCTGCAACACACTGGCTTGTTTTTACGGAGACCGAATACGACCGATACGAAGACCGGCCGAGTGCACGTGATGCTAGAGTCGAAGAAGCCACCTTGGAGCATGTTGCAAAGAACCCCAGGGAAAGTAAGCGCAGCGCAGTTAGTGGTTAGGTGTTCCACACATGCTAGTGTGGCGTGTGCTCGACGAAGGTGGTCACCACGTACAGTCTGTTGTCAACATTATCTAACCCACCTTAAAAACAAACGTATTTGGACCCTCTGCGTGTAACATTAAGGTTTATTCAAGTTATATGAGCTTATCAGACAAGTGCTCGAGGATTTGATGAACAAATACAATAATAATACAGACACGCAGATCTTTATAACGTTATCATTAGGTTATATTTTATAACTATTTGTTTTAATATGGTAAGTGTAATAGCTTATTTTAATGATTGAGTTCAAGTAATTCTGGTCTCGTGGTCTGTGTATAAGACTGAGAAAAACAAGTTTCGAGATCAAATCCTGCGACAAAGATATTATTTTGCTTTCAATATAGAATTTATATTCCAAAACTATTTCTTGTATTATTGTAAAGAACTAGACTATACATAAACTTTTTAAAATGGTAATACTTTCACATAACTTGTAATAAGTGGGTAGTTGAAAAATAAGTATTCGTATTCATTATAAAGCTGGTATTCAAATGCTACTATGGAGTGATTATTTAAAATACAAAATAATTTGCACGAGAAGATGGCTGCTCGTGCTGTGCAAGAATAAACTTTATGATAGTATACTATATGGTTCAAATTTTTTAGAATATTGCGTCTAGCATTACAACTAAGATCAAATTTCAATGCGGCTTATAAGAAGATTGTGTTGGTCTTGTGGTCACTAAGGTAGTGCGATGTTCATCGTTGTCTACGTTCGAAACCAAGTTTAACCTAAATTTAGATATTATATTACACTTTTTTACATTTCTTTAGTAGACGACGTAGGGTATTGTCTTTTTAAACGGGCAGTTTGTATAGAAATAAAACTAAAAAAATGCAAGTTTAAAATGTTTGTAGTGGACTGTATGACTGTTTATTTGCTGAAAAGTGGTAAGTACAATGAAACTTCTTTGTGGTGTTGCTCCTGATTTATTGTTCCGTCTCGTAGAGTTGTTGCTTGCTGGAGAGCTGGAGGCCGAATGTGTTGAAGCCGGTTTTTTTTTTTTTGTGGGGCTTCTCGCAGTTCAACCATTGTGGTTGTCGACTGCTTAAACGGTCATGCCCGTGACGGTTTTAATTATTATTGAAGCCTCCAGCCAGGACTTATACTTAAAACTACAAGCGACTACGCTAAGGGCACCCCCTTTGGGGTACGGGCCTCGGCTTAGGGCGTCGCTGGGGGAGGGAAGCAAGGGACGGCTGAATCAGGTTTTGATTACTTGTGGACGAATTTTTAAATCTCAGCGGTGCGTGCTGGCTTGAGCAAAGGGACTGGGGAGATTTTCGTGTCTTATGTCCCCTGTTGTGTTCGGACATGCCGCGCACGACAGGGGGTGTGTGTAGAGTCAGGTTGCTCCGCGACGTGCCTATATTAACTTAGAACACGCCGCGTCACGGGTGTGAGTCGGTGTCGTGTGAATAAGTCATGCGGGCGGGCTTGAAACTATTGGCTCAGTGGCGCGGGCTGGCTCGTGTGCGTACGCGCAGCGGAATGTTGTTGAATTTAAAGATTTTAATTATGCAGATATTTAGTGTATGACGTCGTATAATTGTGTATGGTAAAAAAAAATTTGTGCACGCAACCATTGTGGAGAAATTCACCAAAAACTGATTCCGCTGGGCGAACGTTGTCCTGGCGGAACTTTTTTTAATCCATAGACTTTAGAAGAAAAGAGATGTGTCCAAAAATTAGTGTGTATTTGTGTATGTATGAATAAAAGTAGTGCATGCATAAACTTCGGAGAAATTCAAGTTTCCGCTACGCGAACGTTTGGCCATTAGCTAGTTTTCATATAAAGCGCTTACATAGAGAACTGTAGATTTTTACATACGTTGTTTTGAATTTGTTTATATTTGTTTAAAAAACAGATTTAGAAAAAATCGTAGGGCTTAAAAGATAAAAATATAAACGTAAAATACGTTTATTAAGTCTTAGTTCTTAAAGTATGCACTTTGGGGTCTAGATTTTCACGTTTATACAAACCTTGTAAGTGTCTGCAACATGTTGCCAAGTATCAATGATGTTCCGTTAGTAACTAAAGAGTTATAGGACAAATTTACCATGAACAGATCACTGTTTACAAAGCAGTCAAATATCACGACGTTCTGAAGGAATTGCATGGTAATATGTATGTCAATAATTAGTGTATTCATTCAACTATTCTTATGCAAAATTTCATGTCATTAAATTCAGTAATTAAAGAAAAACAATTATAATACTGACGAAGCATCGAAAACCTACATAACCCGACCAAATTCGGATGGCTACCAAAAAGCGGCCGTGCCATATATCTAAGAAACGTTCTTAACCTTCCAATATAGTATTTATTAATATGGTACAGTTGCGTACACAAGCGTTAGGAAAAAATAAAACAATTGCATTTCTTGAATGAAAAATATTTTTTTAATAATAACGCCACTATCTACGATAAAAACAAATCTTCAATTAACAAGTACTTCTCTATTTAAATATCCGCGTACAAAAATATTTTTAATTACATATAATACTTAATTATGTAATTATAATAACGTTAACAAACGCTTGCAATGACAGCAATAGACTTAAATGTGTTTTAACTAAAATAGATTATGAACTAGGTTTTGCCCGCGACTTCGTTCGCGTGGATGACGAAACTTAGGGTAAGTATAATATTTCGAGCTTCAATAAAAATTAAAATCACATCACATAACTAACCTATTCAGTTTAGATTTGATCAACATTAAAAAAGTGCTTATAAACTAAAACATTGGTATAAAAAAGGTATTTTCAAGAAAATATTCTTAAATGAGTAGCAAATACTGTAAATAACCTCAACATTTCTAAGTAGGTATACCTAATATTTTCTAGTTTCAATAATAAAATCACAGATTAACAATCACAGATCACATAACTAGACTATTTAGTTGTTTAGGTTTGAGAGTCTGCCTAATATAAAAATAAATCAACATTTAAAAAGTACTTATAAAATAAAACTGGCTTCTGACTATCTGTAACGACTGCCTAAGTTCTACAAATGACAGCTGGGACCTACGGCTTATCGTGCTTTCCGAGGTACGAAGGAAACTCGGTATGTTAAGATGGTCACTCATCCACAGACCAACCTTGGCAAGCGTTGCTTAACCTTGAAGATCGACCCGTGCGGCTGTTATTATCTAGCCACGAGCTCTTCGTGCAACATGCCGCTTGTGTGTATGAACTCATAATTACAATCCGGTCACATTAACTTGACGCATCTCTGAAATACTCACATCCCCCCGCTTCCCCCCGCATTCCCTTAGCTCGCCCGGCAGGTGTCAGGTATGGTCAGAATCTTTGTCATAAGTCATAAGTCATTTATTCATAAACAATAAATTGTATCTGAAATTACATGATATAAAAAAAGAAAATTAAATTACATAAGGGAAAAAAATAAACTCTAAATATTACAATAATGCGTATTACATCATATATGGAATTTTGTTAAAGATCTTCCATAGTTTATAGACACTTATTCAACAGGAAAATTTTAAGTTGCTTTTTAAAAGAGCTTGAGTACATAGCGCTTTTTATATCTAGAGGCAACTTATTAGATAACAAAACCGATTGATATCTGGGACTGTGCCTCACAATATTCAAATTAGGCTGTATCTTGCCAAGTATAATGTCTTGTCTACGTGTGCCTTCTCTAATCTCTCGTTCTTCTGCTGTCTCATATTCATGCATATATTTGGCCATGTTACTTAGAAGTACAAGTACATAAATGCTCGGCACTGTAAGTATATTCAGATTTATAAAATGTTCACGGCAACTCTCTCTTTGCGGTATACGGACCAATGTGCGAATTGCACGTTTTTGTAACACAAAGGCTCTTTTGATATTGTAGTCATAACTTTTTCCCCAAAACATTATGCTATATCTAATTTTAGATTCTACCAATGCGAAATATACCATTTTCAATTGCTTAATGCCAATCTCTGTTCTGAGTGATCTTAAAGCATAACATGCGGAACATACTGATGCATTTATAGAATCCATTTCCTTTTTCCAATTTAGCTGGTCGTCTATATGTATACCCAAGAATGTAGCCTCCCTGACGAGAGCAATTTTATCATCTTTCAAAGCAACCTCTAAATCATCCTTATTACGGGCTGTCGTTCGAAATAATAGTATTTTAGTCTTTGCAGTGTTGATTAACAATTTGTTCATAGTAAACCACTCGTGAAATGCTTGTAATGCTGCATTTACAGTCTCTGTTAATTTATCTATATCATTTGCTGCTACTATGGCATTTGTATCATCTGCAAATATAACTATATCAATGTCAGGTAGAATTGTTTTCATGTAATTGATTAAGTCATTAATAAATAAGATAAATAAAACGGGTCCCAATATAGATCCTTGCGGGACACCCATAGTCATCATTACTGTTCCTGATTTATAAACTTTTTTGTAGCCACTCTGTATTTTGTCAATTTCTACGAACATTTTTCTGTTTTTGAGATATGACGAGAATAATTTCAAGGCTTTACCTCTTATACCATAATGTGTCATCTTAGTAAGAAGTAATTCGTGATCTATAGTGTCAAACGCGGAACTTAAGTCAAGAAAAATGCCGGCTACTTTCATTTTATTATTTACTAGCTGTGCCCGCGACTTCGTTCGCGTGGTTGTCGAGAACAAAACAACGTCGTTTAGATAAGAGTATATCACCTTTTTGATGATTTAGATAAGAGTCCTGACTTTGGTATAGTTGATTACGTTAATGCTTCTCTATATACTATGTTAGCGGTGGAATTACCCGGAGCATATACAAAAAGGTTGTTTGGGTTGCTAACACGTGATAGAGAAACATAGAGTTGGCCGTGTGAAAAACAATCAAAAGTAAGGTCTACACCCGCAACGGATAACGTCTGGCCTTGGGCTTTATTAATAGTCATAGCGTAACAGAGGCTTACAGGAAATTGCACACGTTTGAAAGTAAACGGAAAATTATTGGGGATAATGGGTATCCTGGGAATGAAAACAACATCACCGGAGCCGCAACCTGTTAAGATTTCGGCTTCGATGACATTTCGTTGGAGATTTGTTACTCTCAACCGAGTTCCATTGCATAGTTTTGGTGGGCTTAAATTTCTGAGTAGAATGATTGGTACTCCGACTTTTAAATAAATTTTGTGTGCTGGAAGACCTGGTGTATTTAGAGAGTCTAAAAACTCTACTGGATAGTGGGTGGCATCTCCTTCTTCTAAAACCGTGTTAATAGATAAATATTCCCTACTTTCTCCAGAAACATGTACCAATATTTGAGAATTTATTGCTGCTGCTTGGTCGTTGCGAGGTGCCAAAATAGCTCGTTGGCATAGCCAAGCAGCGTCATGGTTCGAGATCTCTGATGGATCTCCGTATACAGAGGAAATGAGTTCCTGCTGTGAGGCAACAGAAGAACACAGGCTTTCGACTAAAGTTACTTTACCTCCTTCTTGAGTCGGGTATGTGCCGTTACCAATTTGAAGTAGTAAATTTGAGAAAACCTGCGCGTTTGCGTCACCTCCCAAATATGCTCGCATATTAAAGCTCAAATTAGTTAATATGACACTACGCCATAAAATAGAGCTCTTTAAACAGGCACCTATTTCATCGGCCCTCGTTCCTCTGGGTATTATAGGGAGTGTCTGCCTGAAGTCTCCACAGAATAGCACCGTTAAGCCTCCCATCGGTCGGTCATTTTGTCTTATATCTCGCAACGTTCTATCTACAGCTTCCACAGCTTTACGATTTGCCATCGTACACTCGTCCCAAACGATAAGGGCGCAATCGCGTAAAACCCTTGCTTTATCACTATTGCGAGACACGTTGCAAACAGGGTTTTCTGTGCGGTCCAAGTCGATTGGTATTTTAAATGTTGTATGTGCAGTTTTTCCTCCTGGTAATAAAGTGGCAGCTATTCCTGAGGAAGCGACGGCAAGGGCAATTTTGTTTTGGCTCCTTATTTGAGCCAAGATAACTTTAGTGAGGAAAGTTTTACCTGTTCCACCAGGTGCATCTAAAAACAGCATTTCTCCTAATGAATGTTCTACACTACAGCATACTCTATCAAAGATTTGACGTTGTTCTGTCGTCAAATTTGAACAGCCATTTCGCAATATTTCTGCTAACTCTTCGGGGTTGTAATTTATTTCAGATGTATACTCCCTATTAATTCGTTCCCCACCAACTGTCGGTGTCGGCAAGCCGTATTGACTGAGGGGGTTCCCTCCTATACTTGTAACTATATCTTGTATAGCCAGCAAAGCCCTATTATGGCAGCTTTCACGTACTTGGTCAGAAGTTTCACTATTTATATTTTGCTGTCTCAAAAAATCTTCGGCAAACGCGTCTTTATATTTTTGCCACAACTGCCCAGCGTCCGATAGGCCACAAAATGTCAACAAAATGGCAAATAAATGGCGCAAACGATGTGGACTATCACTGACGCATGCTTCGGCTAAAGCATCATCCCAATGCTGATCGCCATCTAATAAATGCCGTGCGCGGCAAGCAGCTTGAAATGTGGGATATTCTATATCGTCCACTTTGCGGAGCTCAGCAAAAGAAGTAGGTCCTCGCACTGTGTGAAGAAGAAGGCGTAAATAATAACACTCTGCATTATTTGGGTGCACCGTGTATACTCTTCCAATCACGTGTTCTTTAAAAATGCCGGACTCGCCTTCTACAGCAGTTCCACGTCTCCTGCGATTAAAAACACCTTGCTGCTTGTTATAAGTATAATAATGTGGCACTTCATTGTACAACAGAGACTTAGCGAAATTGTCTCTTTCGCAAAGGCGAAAGAATGCGAGCAAGGTGGTTTGTCTTGGGTTGTTCATTCTTTCTGCCACATTTTCTGGCTGAAAGTAAACTCGCTGCCCGCCTTCCAGGTGCACGTCAAGATGGATGACTGGCGGATACCTTTCATGAATAGGGAAACTCAAAATGCGCCAAACTGCCTCCGAAGAGCTTATGTATCGGCCAGATTGATACCTTGTCACTTCATCAAATTGGTTGTTATTTCTTAGTGCTATCATGGCTTGATCACTACCTTTATTAACATATTTACATATATATTTTATAGATTCGACGCTATTACAAATTTCAACATTAATGTGTGCTTGAAAAGCGTTTGACAAAACTGGAGAATACGGTACCACCCAACTATTATTTAGAATTATTTCTTGTCCACGGAATCTGACAGTAGCTGTGAAACCACCTTGTGACGGTGATCTTCGCCGGTATTGCGGATACCCATTTTCCCCAGCCATAGTTAGTTCTTTCAGTGCTCTGGGGTATTTTTTTGAGCATTGACCATCTTTCATGCACGGTGATTCCCTGTTTAAGAGGCCACATGGCCCGTGAACCATATGTGTTTTTACTATGTCATGCAAAATCGGATCTGCATTATAGTCCGGAAATTCTGCACTTATGACACTGTCTATAGCATCGGGACGAATTTTTTCTTCCAGCCACAGAAGAATGTGCGCGTGGGGTAAACCACGCTTTTGCCACTCGACGCTATACATAAAACAAAGAGTTGAACCGAAAACTTTCTCCTTTGTAAGTAGATTAATCAAGACTTTGAGTTTTAAATGAAAAATCCTAGCAATAATGTCATGTCTGTCGTATGACGCCTGTCCTGTGAGAAGTGCCTGGCAAATCTCCGTCCACTTTGGATTTGTTGTAAATGTTATAAAAAGGTCCGGCCGGCCGTATTTACGGACGTAACAAAAAGCATCTTGCGTTCGTTCGTGCATATACCGCGGACCGCCTGTGAAACTGGATGGCAAAATAACCAATCGACCCAAGTTTTCGACGTTATTATCTGATTGCATGGCGTCCCGCAAGTGCACGTATTCTTCAGCGCGTAACCGTCGCTGGTTAGTGCGAATATACACTAAACGTTCAGTTTCTATTTTTGCGTACATGTCCACAATAAATTGGCTGAACAAACCACGAAATCGTTGCAAATATACGAAACTGTTTTGCCTTATTTGTAAAAGGTAGGAATAGTATTGTTGAGCAGATATTTTTTTTTGATAATTAGTGACTCTCGTAGTAGGGTTCACTTGGTACAGCCCAAAATTGTACCCATCTTCACCATGACAATAAATTAGTGGATATTGCAGGGCGTCGTAAGCTCGGTGGGTTTCCAAAATGCGTTGAAGGCGATCGTCGCGTGTACGCAACACGATATCACGTCTCTCACACTCCTGGTCGACTAAAACAACTGCAACTTCATCTGCGACGGGTGCATTGTGTCTTCCACGGTGTTCACCCACAGGACGTCTATCGGCACTTATAACAATTTTGAAATCATTGCTGCCTTGTGGAATTGACTCCAATGCAGCTTTGAATTCACGAACGTACTGGTTAACGTGATGCAGCAATTCTTGAAGTTGACCCAAAAGCTCAGCATTGAGCTGGGGAAAATTGTGATTTCTAACATTGAGCTGTTGCGTGTAATCGGATACAAAATAAATTTGGAGAAATTTGGGTTCATTTTCTGGCAGCAAAGATCCAATAAGGTGATAAACTTGACCTTGTACTTTGAAGGTTGGCATGAACGGTCCTTCCGTTATTTGTTTTGCCCCAAAGGAAGTCATTTGGAAAGCACTGTTATATAAACGAATATTATCCAAAAAACGGTTCGACTGGGGATGATCGCCATTCAGGAGACTTTTAAGTAAGTGTGGTGGATCTTGGAAATTTGGAAGAACAATTTTTCCATTTGAGCAGCACATTCCATCTGTCTCTTTCCTCCATTTCAAAGCATGACAAAAATTACAAATTTCTCTCATGTCACCCACGAAAGTAAAGCCAGCATAATTAATTCTAGACGAATATGTGAACCCTGATTTTTCCCTATTGTCCCAAGGTAATAAAATATTTGCATCGTCATTTTCCATGGACTCATCAGCTCCGCTATTTGTTTCTCTATTCCTATGGTATCGAGCTCGTTCTATTTCTAGGCGAGATTGACGTTGTTCTGCTGTTTCTGCTCGTCTTAGTTCATCTATTCTTTCCCTTTCAGATGCAAGATAACTTTCATTGTTTCTTTGTACACCTACATAGTTATGTCTAGCTATTTGTAATCGTTCTTCTCTTTGGGAGAGAGATTCAGACTCGCGCGAGAAAGCGTGTCGCTCTCGGTCAGATGACAGACGTGCTTGGCGTTCCTCGATACTCTCTTGAGAACGCAAAGTCGCGGTCCGAGTTCTTTGCGAACTTAAGCGCGACTCCCTTTCTGTGAAAGTCTCTGACTCGCGTGAGAGAGACTGGCGCTCCCGATCAGCAGACAGCCGAACTTCGCGTTCCTGGATATTCTCTTGAGAACGCAAAGTCGCGGTCCGAGTTCTTTGCGAACTTAAGCGCGACTCCCTTTCTGTGAAAGTCTCTGACTCGCGTGAGAGAGACTGGCGCTCCCGATCAGCAGACAGCCGAACTTCGCGTTCCTGGATATTCTCTTGAGAACGCAAAGTCGCGGTCCGAGTTCTTTGCGAACTTAAGCGCGACTCCCTTTCTGTGAATGTCTCTGACTCACGTGAGAGAGAGTGGCGCTCCCGATCAGCAGACAGCCGGTCTTCGCGTTCCTGGATACTCTCTTGAGACCGCAAAGTCGCGGTCCGTGTTCTTTGTGAACTTAAACGTGACTCCCTTTCGGTGAACGTTTCCGATTCACGTGAAAGAGCGATGTGCTCTCGGTTAGCAGATAACCGTGCTTCACGATCTTCTTCCGATTCCTGAGACCTACAAAGTCTCATCCTTTTCGCATTTCGGCTACGCAGCGAAAGGTTAGTTTTTTTTCTTTGAGGCATTTTCAAGGAAAATTAAAGCAATAAACAAAACTAACAACACTTATGACTGAATAGCCTACAAACTTAAAAGATCGGTGCGTCGAACAGTCTAGTGTGACAACGTATCGTCTGTTCGTGGTCGTGACTCAACGAATTGGCAACACTAACTTACTGTATAACGATTGGCACTATTGGATTCAAACTACGAAGTAAATCAAATACAATCTTTACTTCGTACTTCAAACCAATGACCAAAGTTGACCAAACGAAACCAATAAGATAAGCAAATACTTTTTTTTCGACCAATTTAGAAAATCGATAAACCAAGCAACCAAAGAACTTTTACGACACACGCAAGAACTTTTAAGACACCTAACGAAACCCAATTTGCCTAGTAAACACGGTGGACGTCATCCTCGCGCGGAAAATCTTAACACCGCGATTCAGAAAATGACGTCATTTGCACAACGCCATCTATCGGATTTAGATTTCAACTATCAACATTAGTTCTATTTTTAGTCTTAAGATGTCGTTGCAAGTACTATACTTAATTGCGTAACGTAATATTTTACTTCTTGAACTCACTAAATTAATCATATCTTTTGATAGAGTGAACCGATTTCGATGAAACAAAAACTAAGTTAATCCTCAAGTTGCGTATAATTTTTGTATATAAACATTGTCAGCATTGAATTCGTAGATTTTACGTGATGTGCGCACAAACAAACAGACAAACAGACAAACAGACAAAAATTTCAAAAATGATGGAAATGGGTTCTGTTACTTATCTTTTCACACGCTGGCTATTTTTTGTTTCAATTTCTTCAATGTACAAAAATGACTTTTCTACAGATTTATTATATGTATAGATTTTTACTATTGCGTCATCAAGCAAAGTATATATAGCGTCAGAAGTGCCAACACCTTTTTGATAACCGAACTGTCTTTGGTTTAACACTTTATTTACACGCAAGTGAGCTAAAAGTCGTTTTTTTATGATCTTTTCAAATATTTTTGACAGTACCGGTAGCAAGGAGATCGGCCTGTAGTTTTTAGGATCGGTTCTACTACCTTTTTTGTAGACGGGTATTACTTTGGCTACTTTAAGCTGGTCCGGGAAGATAGATTCCTCAATACATTTATTATAAAAATCACACAGAGGCTCAGCTAGCATGGAGATGTGTTCCTTAATTACGGATATTGGGATCTCATCATAACCACAAGAATACTTGTTCTCCATACTTTTGACTATGGTTAATACCTCATTTGGAGTGACAGAAGCAATTGTCATTTCGTAATTTTTTTCGATTGTATACTTTTGTAAAAATCCTGTATTTTGGTCTCTTTCTACTCTAGGTATACATTTGTAGTTAAACTGTTTTGCTAGAATGTCAGTTATTGCTACCGGATCTACTACAATTTCGTCATTGACTTTGAGACGAATTTCCGGTTTTATCGGTTTCTCCTTATTTGTACACTTTCTCACTACTTTCCACACTTCTTTACTTAGATTATTGGAATTATTTATTTGTTCCATTATTGCATGTTTTTTAGCCTTTACCACAATCTGTCTATACAGTCTAACATACTTGTTTTTATAAACTAAGACACTTGAATCAAGGTTGTTACCATTACGTGTACATAAGAACCGTTTCATTTTACTTGATGTTCTAATTCCTTTAGTGATCCACTATAACTGTCTATTTTTCTTGAGGCTTATTTTATAATCTTTTTTTTTATAGCTGTTTTGGAATACTTTTTGAAATGTTTTGAGAAACGAATTTATACCCATGCAACTCCAATCTTTTTCTTTAATACCCTGAACAAATTTGGCACTATTATTACTATTAAAAACTCTTTTATTTGTGACAATAATTGGATACTCATTTCGCGTTGAATTGTTTACATTATCCAGGCGAATATCTGCAAAAATACCTCCATGGCCATCAGCCAAACCATTGTGATCTACAGCACATCCAAGAATACACGAATCGGGCAAGTTGGTAATTATATTGTCAATACACGAATTATAATTATTACGAATGAAAGTAGCAGAATCGATTTGGTGCCTGAAATTATAACACCTTAGCAAACTGAGAAATTCCATGCGCTTTTTACTGTCAACTAGTAGGTCAACATTAAAGTCTCCACATATTATAAATTTCCTGTTAAATAAGTAATCGAGTAATCTCTCCAATTTTTCTAAAAACATATCAAAATTTTTATTTACAGGATTTCGATAAATACAGCAAACATACAATCCAGTGAGAACATCTTTAACACCACATATTTCAAAACATTCTACTCTATATAACTTATTTATAGCGTCAATATTTTCTATTTGTCTATCCACATGACCTAAGATCAAACTACCTCCTCTCTTTTTAATTTTCCTGGTATTGTATGACATTAGTTTGTAGTTGTCTATATTAATTAAAATTGCTGTGTTTTCGTTCAGGAAATGCTCGCTTAAACATATATAGTCTAGCTTTTTATCTAGAGTTTGTACGTACACTTCTAGTTCAGTCTTCTTGTTATTAATTCCACAAACATTCTGATGAAATATGTTTAAGTTACTATAGTCATTTGATACAATGTGATTGACGAAAAAAATTCGATGTTGGTACAGACCCCACCGCCTGAGTTACTAAGGAAAGCGATGAATTTGACTGAGTCTCATCGCCGAATTTGTTTGTCTCAGCTTTATTAGCCCTTTTTTTAAAGTAATAAGGTATAGTACCAGCTTTTAAGTGACTTAATTCACTATGTTCATGACTGTGTATCACATTTAAATCATTACAGTTGTTATCCGCATATTGGAATAGCTTTATGTAATTTTTTAAGTCATGGAAAAAAGTAATTACAGCCTTATTTTTTACTTTGCCTATGTATTTGGAAAACATTTCGTGTGTATATTCCAGATGCTTATTTGTATCAAAAGTATAAGTATATTTAAAAGTCTGGTTGCTACGATATAGAAGTCGATTGAAAGCTTCTATTCTGGTGTTAAATAGATTAACATTCCATTTTAGTTTAAAATTAGGAGAACACAAAATAACATTGGTATGCCTTATATTCTCAAGTTTATTTTTTATGTGATTTACTAATTCCTCATACTTATTTGAGACTAAGAAATCTTTTTCACCTAAGAGAATTATACAATAGTCATATAAACTGTAATTTACAAGTTTTTTTTCTAATGTTTCTAAAAGTTCCACAATACCTGCCTTTGGCATACAATAGTGGCAAATTTTGGCTTTCGGAAAAGTCGTTTCGGCAATACCTAGTATATTATTGACATTATTATCACTAATTATACATAATTTATACGAGTTATGTTCTTTAAAGCTGGAATCGTATTGAGATATTGTGTCTAATGTGTCTCTTTGTACAGTAGTGCAGAAGTGCTCTGTGGTTACTTGGGATGGTAGTTCATAGTAGACAACATCAGGATCCTCTTCAATCGTGTTTGAGACTAATGATGGCATTATGTTTTCGGTTTCTTCATCAGGACTTTGTTGACCATATTTAAAGTTTAACCTTGTTCTAATAAGATTATTACGCTTTATTTTGGCCGAGGATGTCTTTTGTTTTGTGCTTGTACATATGTGTGTCAATTTGTCAATTTTTAGTTTGTAGTCAGTGATTTGTTTGAATTGAGAACTATTTTCTAATAGTAAGTTCTCTATTTCTGTTTCTGCGCTTGCCAACTTTTCCTCAAGTTGCCGTATTTTATTTTTAAGTTCTATTACATCGTCATTAGATTTAAAGTACAAGTCAGGATAGCTTTGGTTAAGATCATTAATTGAGGGTGTCGAAGTAAATGATGCGTACTCATCTTTTTCTGTTAATTCGGCAGCTACCTCCAATGAATCATTTTTAGAAGTAATTTGCTTAGATTTATTTCTCAACGTTATATTATCAGCATATGTTACATTAAAATTTGTCGTTGTAGGACTATTTGTCAAACACTTAGATTTATTGGCCGTTCTCATGCAATTGGCACGGTTATTTTTGCTTGCCATCCTAATATTTTAGTAGATGAGAAATTATGAATATTCAAAAAGAGAAACACTTGGCTGGATTCGAACTCGAGACAAGCTGTTAACAGATCCACATCGGCCACAGTTCTCGCTATGTGAACATTAGTCAATAAGGTGAAATTGGCGGTCATATCTTGCAGCCGCCAATTCTTATTTTTTCAAATTAAAAGCCGTTGACTCATATAACTGTCATTCCACCGACTTTTGCACAAAAGTTTTATCACTTTATTTATGGTTTTCACTGTTTTGGTTCACTGTGTTAGTTTTGACGGCGAATAGTTTTTATGATTCACTGTTAGAATTAGGGGTTTTTGATCAGCACTGTAGAATGTTGTTGTCACTTGAATTTTTGTACGCAGTAACATAACATTAATTTTAAGTTTTTAACTGTATTACGTCACTAATGTTTTGGATAACGCTTTCACTTCGTTATTGTCCTTATAGCTTCACTTTTATCGTATTTATTTGCAGAATCTCGTGGTTATTATATATTTAAACAACTTTTAAACACAGATCAATTATAGAAGACGTGTTCACCTAGTGGGTAGGTGAAACAATTTGTTATCGATACGCTCGTCAATAATTTGGCTAGTTCTCTGTTGTTGTTATATTGTTTTTGGACATTATTATATCGACGCCATGCGTCAAGTTAATGTGACCGAGTTGTACTAACACACACAAAATTTCAATTCAAAAACCGATTAGGTACACAAATTAAACTCTATATCAATAGACCTAAGGTCTAATTTACAACAAAATTGCAACTAAATGAGCAAGTTCCTGTTACTCGGTTTATCCTTACCCAGGAAGGTGGTGATCTTGTTCTGGAAGTTGTGCCAGGTTACCGAGGAGTTGACGATCTGTGAGAGGCCCACATACGTATATCATTACATGTAGGTAATAAACATAAGGTGATTATTTAATAACAATATTTCTTTTCAACATTTCGTTATAATCTGGTCGGTCGTTTAGTAGTTTAGATCTATTCAGTAGTTTGTCTTTAACCAGGAAAAACATCTACTTTGTTACGATTATATTATAATACTAGCTGTGCCCGCGACTTCGTTCGCGTGGTTGTCGAGAACAAAACAACGTCGTTTAGATAAGAGTATATCACCTTTTTGATGATTTAGATAAGAGTCCTGACTTTGGTATAGTTGATTACGTTAATGCTTCTCTATATACTATGTTAGCGGTGGAATTACCCGGAGCATATACAAAAAGGTTGTTTGGGTTGCTAACACGTGATAGAGAAACATAGAGTTGGCCGTGTGAAAAACAATCAAAAGTAAGGTCTACACCCGCAACGGATAACGTCTGGCCTTGGGCTTTATTAATAGTCATAGCGTAACAGAGGCTTACAGGAAATTGCACACGTTTGAAAGTAAACGGAAAATTATTGGGGATAATGGGTATCCTGGGAATGAAAACAACATCACCGGAGCCGCAACCTGTTAAGATTTCGGCTTCGATGACATTTCGTTGGAGATTTGTTACTCTCAACCGAGTTCCATTGCATAGTTTTGGTGGGCTTAAATTTCTGAGTAGAATGATTGGTACTCCGACTTTTAAATAAATTTTGTGTGCTGGAAGACCTGGTGTATTTAGAGAGTCTAAAAACTCTACTGGATAGTGGGTGGCATCTCCTTCTTCTAAAACCGTGTTAATAGATAAATATTCCCTACTTTCTCCAGAAACATGTACCAATATTTGAGAATTTATTGCTGCTGCTTGGTCGTTGCGAGGTGCCAAAATAGCTCGTTGGCATAGCCAAGCAGCGTCATGGTTCGAGATCTCTGATGGATCTCCGTATACAGAGGAAATGAGTTCCTGCTGTGAGGCAACAGAAGAACACAGGCTTTCGACTAAAGTTACTTTACCTCCTTCTTGAGTCGGGTATGTGCCGTTACCAATTTGAAGTAGTAAATTTGAGAAAACCTGCGCGTTTGCGTCACCTCCCAAATATGCTCGCATATTAAAGCTCAAATTAGTTAATATGACACTACGCCATAAAATAGAGCTCTTTAAACAGGCACCTATTTCATCGGCCCTCGTTCCTCTGGGTATTATAGGGAGTGTCTGCCTGAAGTCTCCACAGAATAGCACCGTTAAGCCTCCCATCGGTCGGTCATTTTGTCTTATATCTCGCAACGTTCTATCTACAGCTTCCACAGCTTTACGATTTGCCATCGTACACTCGTCCCAAACGATAAGGGCGCAATCGCGTAAAACCCTTGCTTTATCACTATTGCGAGACACGTTGCAAACAGGGTTTTCTGTGCGGTCCAAGTCGATTGGTATTTTAAATGTTGTATGTGCAGTTTTTCCTCCTGGTAATAAAGTGGCAGCTATTCCTGAGGAAGCGACGGCAAGGGCAATTTTGTTTTGGCTCCTTATTTGAGCCAAGATAACTTTAGTGAGGAAAGTTTTACCTGTTCCACCAGGTGCATCTAAAAACAGCATTTCTCCTAATGAATGTTCTACACTACAGCATACTCTATCAAAGATTTGACGTTGTTCTGTCGTCAAATTTGAACAGCCATTTCGCAATATTTCTGCTAACTCTTCGGGGTTGTAATTTATTTCAGATGTATACTCCCTATTAATTCGTTCCCCACCAACTGTCGGTGTCGGCAAGCCGTATTGACTGAGGGGGTTCCCTCCTATACTTGTAACTATATCTTGTATAGCCAGCAAAGCCCTATTATGGCAGCTTTCACGTACTTGGTCAGAAGTTTCACTATTTATATTTTGCTGTCTCAAAAAATCTTCGGCAAACGCGTCTTTATATTTTTGCCACAACTGCCCAGCGTCCGATAGGCCACAAAATGTCAACAAAATGTCAAATAAATGGCGCAAACGATGTGGACTATCACTGACGCATGCTTCGGCTAAAGCATCATCCCAATGCTGATCGCCATCTAATAAATGCCGTGCGCGGCAAGCAGCTTGAAATGTGGGATATTCTATATCGTCCACTTTGCGGAGCTCAGCAAAAGAAGTAGGTCCTCGCACTGTGTGAAGAAGAAGGCGTAAATAATAACACTCTGCATTATTTGGGTGCACCGTGTATACTCTTCCAATCACGTGTTCTTTAAAAATGCCGGACTCGCCTTCTACAGCAGTTCCACGTCTCCTGCGATTAAAAACACCTTGCTGCTTGTTATAAGTATAATAATGTGGCACTTCATTGTACAACAGAGACTTAGCGAAATTGTCTCTTTCGCAAAGGCGAAAGAATGCGAGCAAGGTGGTTTGTCTTGGGTTGTTCATTCTTTCTGCCACATTTTCTGGCTGAAAGTAAACTCGCTGCCCGCCTTCCAGGTGCACGTCAAGATGGATGACTGGCGGATACCTTTCATGAATAGGGAAACTCAAAATGCGCCAAACTGCCTCCGAAGAGCTTATGTATCGGCCAGATTGATACCTTGTCACTTCATCAAATTGGTTGTTATTTCTTAGTGCTATCATGGCTTGATCACTACCTTTATTAACATATTTACATATATATTTTATAGATTCGACGCTATTACAAATTTCAACATTAATGTGTGCTTGAAAAGCGTTTGACAAAACTGGAGAATACGGTACCACCCAACTATTATTTAGAATTATTTCTTGTCCACGGAATCTGACAGTAGCTGTGAAACCACCTTGTGACGGTGATCTTCGCCGGTATTGCGGATACCCATTTTCCCCAGCCATAGTTAGTTCTTTCAGTGCTCTGGGGTATTTTTTTGAGCATTGACCATCTTTCATGCACGGTGATTCCCTGTTTAAGAGGCCACATGGCCCGTGAACCATATGTGTTTTTACTATGTCATGCAAAATCGGATCTGCATTATAGTCCGGAAATTCTGCACTTATGACACTGTCTATAGCATCGGGACGAATTTTTTCTTCCAGCCACAGAAGAATGTGCGCGTGGGGTAAACCACGCTTTTGCCACTCGACGCTATACATAAAACAAAGAGTTGAACCGAAAACTTTCTCCTTTGTAAGTAGATTAATCAAGACTTTGAGTTTTAAATGAAAAATCCTAGCAATAATGTCATGTCTGTCGTATGACGCCTGTCCTGTGAGAAGTGCCTGGCAAATCTCCGTCCACTTTGGATTTGTTGTAAATGTTATAAAAAGGTCCGGCCGGCCGTATTTACGGACGTAACAAAAAGCATCTTGCGTTCGTTCGTGCATATACCGCGGACCGCCTGTGAAACTGGATGGCAAAATAACCAATTGACCCAAGTTTTCGACGTTATTATCTGATTGCATGGCGTCCCGCAAGTGCACGTATTCTTCAGCGCGTAACCGTCGCTGGTTAGTGCGAATATACACTAAACGTTCAGTTTCTATTTTTGCGTACATGTCCACAATAAATTGGCTGAACAAACCACGAAATCGTTGCAAATATACGAAACTGTTTTGCCTTATTTGTAAAAGGTAGGAATAGTATTGTTGAGCAGATATTTTTTTTTGATAATTAGTGACTCTCGTAGTAGGGTTCACTTGGTACAGCCCAAAATTGTACCCATCTTCACCATGACAATAAATTAGTGGATATTGCAGGGCGTCGTAAGCTCGGTGGGTTTCCAAAATGCGTTGAAGGCGATCGTCGCGTGTACGCAACACGATATCACGTCTCTCACACTCCTGGTCGACTAAAACAACTGCAACTTCATCTGCGACGGGTGCATTGTGTCTTCCACGGTGTTCACCCACAGGACGTCTATCGGCACTTATAACAATTTTGAAATCATTGCTGCCTTGTGGAATTGACTCCAATGCAGCTTTGAATTCACGAACGTACTGGTTAACGTGATGCAGCAATTCTTGAAGTTGACCCAAAAGCTCAGCATTGAGCTGGGGAAAATTGTGATTTCTAACATTGAGCTGTTGCGTGTAATCGGATACAAAATAAATTTGGAGAAATTTGGGTTCATTTTCTGGCAGCAAAGATCCAATAAGGTGATAAACTTGACCTTGTACTTTGAAGGTTGGCATGAACGGTCCTTCCGTTATTTGTTTTGCCCCAAAGGAAGTCATTTGGAAAGCACTGTTATATAAACGAATATTATCCAAAAAACGGTTCGACTGGGGATGATCGCCATTCAGGAGACTTTTAAGTAAGTGTGGTGGATCTTGGAAATTTGGAAGAACAATTTTTCCATTTGAGCAGCACGTTCCATCTGTCTCTTTCCTCCATTTCAAAGCATGACAAAAATTACAAATTTCTCTCATGTCACCCACGAAAGTAAAGCCAGCATAATTAATTCTAGACGAATATGTGAACCCTGATTTTTCCCTATTGTCCCAAGGTAATAAAATATTTGCATCGTCATTTTCCATGGACTCATCAGCTCCGCTATTTGTTTCTCTATTCATATGGTATCGAGCTCGTTCTATTTCTAGGCGAGATTGACGTTGTTCTGCTGTTTCTGCTCGTCTTAGTTCATCTATTCTTTCCCTTTCAGATGCAAGATAACTTTCATTGTTTCTTTGTACACCTACATAGTTATGTCTAGCTATTTGTAATCGTTCTTCTCTTTGGGAGAGAGATTCAGACTCGCGCGAGAGAGCGTGTCGCTCTCGGTCAGATGACAGACGTGCTTGGCGTTCCTCGATACTCTCTTGAGAACGCAAAGTCGCGGTCCGAGTTCTTTGCGAACTTAAGCGCGACTCCCTTTCTGTGAAAGTCTCTGACTCGTGTGAGAGAGACTGGCGCTCCCGATCAGCAGACAGCCGAACTTCGCGTTCCTGGATATTCTCTTGAGAACGCAAAGTCGCGGTCCGAGTTCTTTGCGAACTTAAGCGCGACTCCCTTTCTGTGAAAGTCTCTGACTCGCGTGAGAGAGACTGGCGCTCCCGATCAGCAGACAGCCGAACTTCGCGTTCCTGGATATTCTCTTGAGAACGCAAAGTCGCGGTCCGAGTTCTTTGCGAACTTAAGCGCGACTCCCTTTCTGTGAATGTCTCTGACTCACGTGAGAGAGAGTGGCGCTCCCGATCAGCAGACAGCCGGTCTTCGCGTTCCTGGATACTCTCTTGAGACCGCAAAGTCGCGGTCCGTGTTCTTTGTGAACTTAAACGTGACTCCCTTTCGGTGAACGTTTCCGATTCACGTGAAAGAGCGATGTGCTCTCGGTTAGCAGATAACCGTGCTTCACGATCTTCTTCCGATTCCTGAGACCTACAAAGTCTCATCCTTTTCGCATTTCGGCTACGCAGCGAAAGGTTAGTTTTTTTTCTTTGAGGCATTTTCAAGGAAAATTAAAGCAATAAACAAAACTAACAACACTTATGACTGAATAGCCTACAAACTTAAAAGATCGGTGCGTCGAACAGTCTAGTGTGACAACGTATCGTCTGTTCGTGGTCGTGACTCAACGAATTGGCAACACTAACTTACTGTATAACGATTGGCACTATTGGATTCAAACTACGAAGTAAATCAAATACAATCTTTACTTCGTACTTCAAACCAATGACCAAAGTTGACCAAACGAAACCAATAAGATAAGCAAATACTTTTTTTTCGACCAATTTAGAAAATCGATAAACCAAGCAACCAAAGAACTTTTACGACACACGCAAGAACTTTTAAGACACCTAACGAAACCCAATTTGCCTAGTAAACACGGTGGACGTCATCCTCGCGCGGAAAATCTTAACACCGCGATTCAGAAAATGACGTCATTTGCACAACGCCATCTATCGGATTTAGATTTCAACTATCAACATTAGTTCTATTTTTAGTCTTAAGATGTCGTTGCAAGTACTATACTTAATTGCGTAACGTAATATTTTACTTCTTGAACTCACTAAATTAATCATATCTTTTGATAGAGTGAACCGATTTCGATGAAACAAAAACTAAGTTAATCCTCAAGTTGCGTATAATTTTTGTATATAAACATTGTCAGCATTGAATTCGTAGATTTTACGTGATGTGCGCACAAACAAACAGACAAACAGACAAACAGACAAAAATTTCAAAAATGATGGAAATGGGTTCTGTTACTTATCTTTTCACACGCTGGCTATTTTTTGTTTCAATTTCTTCAATGTACAAAAATGACTTTTCTACAGATTTATTATATGTATAGATATGTCTAGTATAATTTATTATTATAAATTTAAGTAAATATATATAGAATTAGATCAATCAGTAGATATTAACTTGGGTTTATGGTGTCTGTCCAATGTTAACATAACACAATTATTATAATTTATCTGCCTAATAAACTACCTACGTAAATGAATAAGTCTATAGCTATTAATTTATTATAAAATCTTACCTTATATCTGTTATCAGCTTCTCACTATCATTCACTCAATATTCCTACTACATAATTATGTTATGCTTCACTGTTACACTATAACATTAATAACACACTTTGTCAATATTATTATTACAGAGAATTGGCGATGCATAGCAAAACAACAGCGCATACGCACATTGTCCTTGACTGCACATTTATTTGTTTGTGACTGGGGATGAAACAAAATCAGGTTCAAGTTCAACAGCAAACGAATACGCGCGAAAACATATTGCCCTCTCTTTTCTTCAAGGATGACAGTACCGTTTCAAGCGGGAAGCCGCCTATCGCTCGTTGCGCGCAGCGCGTTGTCTATTTTTTCACACAAGAATATTTTTGATCAATTCATAACTACAATACTTAGACTATTTAACTAAAGGATTAAGCGTATCGAACTTCGAACAAAATAATTCTGCATATTTTGGTGGGGTGCGGGGGAACACGCTCACATACATAAGAAAAAAAAATCGATTCAAGAAGTAGTTTTTTTTAAGTTATTAGATTGTTTGATCCACTAAAGTTGCAAAGGGGAACGCTCGTGCATGCCTAGTCTATTGGTTAAATAGTGTAATAAGCTACAATATGATAAATATTTACCTAAACAGTAGTACATACTTACATGTGGTAAATATTTAATTTCCCTAAGGGGTCTATAGTTAGAATCCTGATCCGTGAAATTTTCAATAGAAATTAGCTGTATGAATTTTATTTGTCTTAAATAATATATTTAGATTATATCTCAAGTCTCAAGCGCATACTTAAATAAAGTACCTACGTAAATAGTACCTACTTTCTGTCATAGTCAAATACATTTAAAAAAGTAGGTGTACAAAAATAAATGACCTATAAATTATATCGAAACAACAATTGTGTTATCACCTATACCAATTCAATACCGGTATTATACTGTAAATTTTGGGATGTTACCTAAATATATTGCACGGCCGCTTTTTTGTAGCCATCCGAACTTGGTCGGGTTATGTAGGTTTTCGATGCTTCGTCAGTATTATAATTGTTTTTCTTTAATTACTGTTATATTTAATGACATGAAATTTTGCATAAGAATAGTTGAATGAATACACTAATTATTGACATACATATTACCATGCAATTCCTTCAGAACGTCGTGATATTTGACTGCTTTGTAAACAGTGATCTGTTCATGGTAAATTTGTCCTATAACTCTTTAGTTACTAACGGAACATCATTGATACTTGGCAACATGTTGCAGAAACTTACAAGGTTTGTATAAACGTGAAAATCTAGACCCCAAAGTGCATACTTTAAGAACTAAGACCTTATAAACGTATTTTACGTTTATATTTTTATCTTTTAAGCCCTACGATTTTTTCTAAATCTGTTTTTTAAACAAATATAAACAAATTCAAAACAACGTATGTAAAAATCTACAGTTCTCTATGTAAGCGCTTTTTAAGAAAACTAGCTAATGGCCAAACGTTCGCGTAGCGGAAACTTGAATTTCTCCGAAGTTTATGCATGCACTAGTTTTATTCATACATACACAATTACACACAAATACACACTAATTTTTGGACACATCTCTTTTCTTCTAAAGTCTATGGATTAAAAAAAGTTCCGCCAGGACAACGTTCGCCCAGCGGAATCAGTTTTTGGTGAATTTCTCCACAATGGTTGCGTGCACAAATTTTTTTTTACCATACACAATTATACGACGTCATACACTAAATATCTGCATAATTAAAATCTTTAAATTCAACAACATTCCGCTGCGCGTACGCACACGGCTGGCTCTATCAAGGGACTGGTTGTTTGATTTTGAGTGGGGTCTCGCGACGGTCCTCGGCGGCGAGGACGGAAGGACGACGGTCTGCGTCTTTTTAACGTGCTAGTTTCCCTACGGCTCTCTTGGAGCAGGGTTGTAGCGTCGTCGGGTGTGGTTGAAGCCGGCTACCCAGCCCTCCTTTATACCTGCGCACAACAGCGCAGGTAGTCCTGGACGCGTAGGTCCGACCGGCCAATGCGCGCCGCTGCGATCCGCCGCGTCATGCTCGCGCTTGACCGTCGGACGCCAGACACACACACTTACAAAATAATGTGGGGCCGCTGATTGGCCAGCGGTTGGTGTGGGAGGTGGCTTATTTTTAGAAAGTCCAACATCTGGCTTCCAGATGCGGACTATAGCATGGTACGAGTATTTCCTGCCAACTAACCAAGTTTTAATACTAAATGAATGTATACAATGTTATAATATCTTATCCTACTTACTTATAACATGCATTTAAGTAGTGTTGACATAGATCGGTCCCTACATTTGATCTACGTCCTTAACCTAGACTAAAATAGCACAAAAATACCATTCTAGCTGCTGTATAAATCACATTTATATTCGTACCTATGATGCTTGCTATATAATTTCTTACCCTGGCTGATGAACACAAAGCTACTGAAATTTCTTAATCTACGTTAAATTAACATGCAGCTATGTGGGAAATCTACTGTTAACTGTTTCCTAATACATGCAGCTTATGTCATACGAAAATTGCCGTGAAGCTTGTCTAGTTTTGCGCGATCGGCGCCATGATTCCTAAACTACATGTGGCACGATTCGTATGACATACACTCTGTTAACAAACGACAACACATACATAAGACACCATATAGAGTTATCCTAAGTCTGCCATGAGACCTAATCAACATACAAGATACAGCGTTCCTGACGACTGACTTATTTATAAATCGCCATAGGGCTTAACCATGATTGAAGCCACTATGCGACCTATTTTACATACAATTTACATGGAGTTTCCTACTTTAAACTACCACTGTATAATCCATATTATGTAACTACATAGCTTAATCAGTAAGTTACATTGTTCTTACTTCAATCACCACGCGGGACGCTATTTGCGCATGATGTCGCCCTACTTATTAATTCACCGCGTGGCTGAGATTCATAATCATACTTACTAATAATCTAGTCTACTATTTATTGACTATCATCATACAACAATTCATGAGACACACTTTAACATGGAATCCTAAGATACCTTAGTCTACACGAGTTGTTCTTTGTCTGAGAATAGCCACCGCGTCCCTCCAGGGGGCGCTACGGTCGGCGTCTCGGTTCGGTGACGTCATAGGGCGCACGAAGCTTTAGTACGACTTTACCTTACCTTAACGTGGACCACTCGACTTTAAACTACTTTTTACACTTAAATAGCCCTATTTTGTACTATAAACTAAAATACAGATATTCTGATAGTACAACCCTAGAGCTATCCTACAAAAATGAAAAAAAAAACCCTTATAAGTCCATAATTATTTCCTAAACATTAACACGTATTTACCATAGTTTAGTGTCACTGTTCACACACATCACACATAGTTCGGGGTATGCTCTGCGTCGTTTACAATGTTTATTATTTCATTAAAACACGTAAGATAAAGTAAGTAAATGCTCATATATTTCCAAATTAATATACTTTTTATATTAGTATGCCATATAAACATTAAAAAAGGCATGCTTATGCTTAAAAGTTTGTTATCGAGAAAATGAATTCATCTGTGAAATGCTTTACAAATTTATAGCTGCCTATATGTAGTGAATAAAATAAAATAAAAAAAGCCTTATATTTCTTGCCAATTACATGCATACAGAATTGAAAGAGTAAAAAATTATGAATAAAAATTGAGAAATTAAAATAAATTTAGATTTCATTATTTGTGAATTAAAAATTGCAAAATAATTTGAAAATTTGTAACTTAAAATAAATTATATAAATCAATAATAATAATAAATTAATATAATAGATTTTAAATTATTCATTACACTTTCATTCAATTTTGTGATTAAATAAAACATTTTACATGTGCAAGAACCCCTCTTAGGTGAAGGGCCCCTCTTGCTACCCTTGCCCAGTCCTTGCCGGCTATGTGTGTTATGTCGTCTACCCACCGTGTTAGCGGTCTACCTCTCTTTCTGTAGCCTGCTGGTCCTGGCCACACCGTGGTTCGTATGGTCCATCGGTCGTCAGTCATTCTGGCTACATGACCCGCCCATCTCCATTTTAGTTTCTGTGAGTAACTAAGGGCATCAATAATATCGGTCTTTTTACGGATTATACAATGAGGTATTTTCTGCAATTTGCTTATCTTCATCATGCTCCTCTCCATACTTCTTTGACTTGTCTTTATTTTGCTTTTTACTTTATGCGAAAATTTCCACGTTTGACATGCATATGTCAATGAGGGTAAGAGGCATGAGTTCATTATTTTTCTCTTTAGTTTTATATGAAAATTACCTTTCAGCACTTCCTTAGAACTCCAAAACTTGTTCCAGGTCTTTTGGACTCTTCTGTCTACTTCTTGTTGGTTGTTTAATGCGCTGAATGAAATTTGTTTTGCTAAATATACACCGTGAAATTTAATTGGTTGTTTTCCCGCGGCAGAACGACTTGCCTTAAGGAGTACTTTCGAAGCATAGAGTTAAAGTAAAAAAATAACGATGTTTTTGTTTTAAAATAATTAAAAAAATATTCATCAACTCGAAAAAGTGAGTTACAATAGTAACACTAAACGTAATTGTAGGTACTAGGTACTACTCGCGTCACCACCGACAAAGAAAAGCGATGCACAAAATAATGTTCAAACCAAAATAAACTCTCGCACGTAGTGATACGGCATAAAATAGTTTGCATAGAACAATACAAAAAATCACCGCGAAGCCGACAAAGGAAAGACCGATTTAGAAATGTTCAAAGTAAAATTAGCTCTAGCGTGTAGTGATACGAGCATAAACTAGCCCGCGCGCAACAATATCAAACGAAGCCCTCAGCGCCTAGTTTACCCGTGCGGCTCGCGCGGCTGTGACCCTGACCTACTTAGTTTTCCCGCGAATATCGTACGCGCAGCACGCGTCATCACTGTAAACTGCAATGGATCGACATTACAATTACAGCAATGTGGAGTACGTCGCTATGGTGCAGCTGTATGCTAGGGCTGATTATGACTCCCATGCTGCCCGGCGATTTTACGCAGAGCGGCACCACTTAGAGTCGCTCCGTCTTCGCGGGGTTCTGAACCCCCAAGTCTCATCGCCACGGACGATCGTAGCGGCGACACAGCGGCTACTAGATCATGGACAGTTCCATACACCGGCACATGCACAGGGCAGAGGTCGACCGGCCGTTATTTTGCCAGCGCTCGACAAGGAGATCATCGAGTACTTCGAACGGGATCCTCGCCGAAGTACGCGCCAGGCCGAGGCTAGGTTTGGCGTAAGCCAGTACTACGTCTGGAAACTACTGAACTCTGAAGGACAGCATCCTTATCATTATCGCGGAGTTCACGCTCTCCACGAAAATGACCCCCAGAACAGAATTGCGTTTTGTCAGTGGTTGATTGACAACCAAGATAAGAACATTTTGTGGACGGATGAAGCAACTTTCACGCGAGTTGAAATCTTCAACCAGCGTAACGAACATTTTTGGGCTTTTAATAACCCACATGTTATTCGCGAGTGTGCGCATCAAGTGCGTTTCAGTGTTAATGTGTGGGCCGGCATAATTAATGGCCACCTCATAGGACCGCATTTCGTGGCAGGACACTTAACAGGTGGAACCTACCTGGAAATGATACGCAACATTATCCCGGACTTATTGGACGACCTTCGGCTAGCGGTGCCCATGGACAATCTGTACTATCAGCATGACGGGTGCCCGGCTCATTATCACCGCGCCGTGCGAGAGCACTTGAACTTGGTGTTTCCCCAGCGCTGGATCGGACGCGGCGGGCCAGTGCCTTGGCCACCAAGAAGCCCGGACCTAACTCCGTTAGACTTTTACTTGTGGTCTGAGCTCAAGCGCCTAGTGTATCGTGAGGAACACGAAACTCGCGACGCGTTAGTAGCTGCGATAGTGGACGCTTTTGATATCGTACGTAGGGACAGAGACACCTTATTTAAATTAAAAGAAAACCAATTAAAACGTGCACGATTGTGTGTACAACGGAATGGCTTACACTTCGAACAATTACTCCGTTACCGGGAAGTGTAAGTACCTACTCGTACTTTTGTAAATAGACTAAACTAAACTAACTAACTAGCTAGCTAAACTACTTTTAAATGTTTACATTTAAAAGTAGTTTAGCTGATTAAAATTATTGTAAATAAGTTGATTCAAATTTTGTAAATACGCCTCAAATACTTTTTTAAGTATCTAATTCAGAAAATTCGTTTTCTTAGTTAATTTTTCTTTTTTAATTTAATTTTGTGTTCAATAAATTGCAGATAAAAAAGTATTTATGACGGTCCTAAGCCCGTAAAAGTATGAAGGGAAAATTTGAATAACATGTTGGATAACAGGTGATTGAAAAGCACGTGGGTCAATGGCCCCGTGGCCTTTAATAGTAACACTAGACGTAACATGTATTGTAGGTACTACTGTCGTCGCACGCGCCGCCGCCGTCAAAGGAAAGCGATGCATAAATGGTTAAACCAAAATAAGCTCTCGCACGTGGTGATACGGCATAATAGTTTGCACGCAAAAATACTTGAGAATCCACCGCTAAGCCGACAAAGCAAAGACCGATTTATTAAATGTTTAAAGTAAAATAAGCTCTCGCGTGTAGTGATACGGCATAAAATAGTTTGCACGGAACAGTACAAAAAATCACCGCGAAGCCGACAAAGGAAAGACCGATTTAGAAATGTTCAAAGTAAAATAAGCTCTCGCGTGTAGTGATACGGCATAAACTAGCCCGCGCGCAACAATATCAAAAGGAGCCGCCTTCGAACCTAATCCTTTCGACGGTGACCCTGACCTACTTAGCCCCCGGGTCAACGCCCCGCTGTCGTTCGGCCGTAGATATCGGAAGGTATCACTATTGGTTCGTGATCGCTTTCGAGTTTAGTTTTTCACAATGTTAAATATGCCAGTTTTTGTTTCTAATATTTTATATAACTACGAAACGATTGTATTACATAGACAAAACCATGTCGCTGCGGGAGAACAACCATTTAAATTTCACGGTGTATATAGTTACTCACATACTCTAGTTGGACATCTTCAAGTTTTATGGTTTCGGGTCTATTGTTTGTCATTGCTTTTGTTTTATTTAAATTTATTTCCAAGCCAACTTCCTTGCTAGCTCTATGCAAGGTGGATATCATATATTGTAGGTATTTATGGTTATCACTTAAAAGTACAATATCATCGGCAAACCTTAGATGTGGAAGATAATTTCCTTTGATATTGATTCCCAAATTGCTCCAGTCTAGATTGCTTATGACCGACTCTAGCACTGCTATGAAAAGTCGGGGTGAAAGGGGGTCACCCTGCCTGACCCCTCTTTCTAACTTTATTGGTGGTCCTACGTTGTCCAATTGTATTCTACTTTGGCTCTTCTCATAAAGATCTCTCAGGATGTTTATACACTTCTGGACACATCTATTGGCCCACCTTAGAGTTTAGGTTTCGATGGCCCCTACCGAAATATGATTGCTAGATTGAACAAAAACTGTTGATGCAGTTTTAAACCTGATACATTTTACCATCTTTTTCGATCGTATTGTTTTAAATTTGAATTCAGAATACCATACGACATGGAGCTACGCCTAACAAGTTGGATATGCGCCTTGTTAAAGGCAATTGATTTTTGAATAAAAAACATGTTTTATCAAATAAAGGTTTAATTTAATAACGCGTGTTGCCTCCATGGGCATCTACGACAGCTCTCATACGATTAGGCATAGAGTTTATCAACCGCTCTATAAAATTTTGAGGGATCATCTCCCATTCCTCTTCTATGGCAGTTTTCAACTCCTGCATCGTCTGGGCAACTGGCTGACGAACCCTAACACGTCTTTTTAGCTAGTCCCACATGTGCTCAATGGGGTTCATGTCTGGGCTTCTGGCTGGCCAGTCCATAACTGTGATGTTCACATCCCGAAGATATTCCCTGACGATGCCGGCCGCATGGGCTCTTGCATTATCATGCATAAAAAGGAAATTTGGGCCCACATAGTCCGCGTATGGTATCACGTGAGGTTCTAAGCACTCACGAATGTACCTTTCAGCATTTAATGTTGGCAGCCGTGGTCCTGTAACAACCTCAAGTTGAGTTTTGCCGCTCGCGGATATACCGCCCCAGACAGTCCATGAGCCACCGCCATAAGCAACCCTCTCTTCAAAGCAGCATTGTGCGAAACGCTCTCCCTTACGTCGGTAGACCTTCTTCCTTCCATCATTGCCATGTAACACAATTTTAGACTCATCAGAAAAGAGTACACGGCTCCAATCTTGCTGTGTCCAATTTAAATGACTACGTGCGAAATGAAGGCGCGCTGTTCGGTGGGCTCGCGTTAGTTTGGGCCCATTAGCTGGCTTGTGTGGTACCATGTCGCGTTCTTTTAACCTTCTCCAAACAGTTCGAGCGCTCACAGATACTCCGTGGAAGTCGCGAAGTTGGTTTTGTATCTCAATGGAGGTAAGGTGACGATTTCTCAAGCTGGTCGTCACGATGAATCGATCCTGCCTTTCAGTTGTGACCCGAAATCGTGGCCTTCCTTGGCGACGAACAAAGCCGCCAGTCTCTAGGTACCTCCGATAAACATTTCGGACCACAGATCGACTTAAATTAAGTTGAGCACTCACGTTTCTTTGGCTGTGTCCGGCCTGAATAAGTGCCACAGCTTGGGCGGCGACTTCAGGTGAAGTATCCATAGATTATTGATAGAACCTCACCTTAATGTTAAGAATAAGTAATGTTTGTTGCAAAACCAAAGATATCAATCACTTTTTCAAGAATTAAATCCAAGTAAACCAATAAAACCAAGTTTTCTTAGTATTCGATTGTTTGATATCAACAAACAGGCTCCAAATTGTCTTTTGTTTCTTTAAATTCTGTGTTCGAAATTCAAAAAAAGACTATTGAATGAAATTGTGAATGTGCCAGGTTTAAAACTGCATAAAAACTTTTTGCTCGACCTAATATAAAATTCTGGCTAGGATCAAACGAAACTGAAAATACAAGGTGGGCCAATAGATGTGTCCAGAAGTGTATATCTTTGGTTAACATTTTGAGTGAGTAGAGTTTGCCAAATTGCTGAGTGTGATATTGTATCGACCGCTTTTTGATAATCGATGAAAGCAATGTAGAGCGGTCTCTGGAATTCTTGATACTTCTCAATAACCTGTTCCAACGTGTGTATATTGTCTGTAGTGCTGTAACCTTTTCTAAAGCCTGCTTGTTCTATTGGTTGTTTACTGTCCAGTATTTGGCCTATTCTCTTTTCTATGATTGAAGAGAATAGTTTGTATATAGTTGGTAACAGGCTTATAGGTCGGTAGTTAGAAATATCTTTTGAATTTCCTTTTTTATATAATAGTATTATGTTTGCTTCCGACCATTGCTTGGGGGTGGAACAACTTTCAATAATCATATTAAAAAGTTTTGTTAGTGGTTTTGCCAGTAGAGGGTGACTTATTGTTATGACTTCATTTGTTATTTTGTCTGGGTCTGGGCTTTTTTCTATTTTCATCTTCTTTATTTGTTCGATTATTTCAATTTTTTCTACAGGATTTATCTCACCAGTGTAGTCATTTTGGGGAGCAACCACGTAAAACGATTGAGTCTGCGTAGAGCAGCTGTATAGGTTTTTGTAGTATTTCGTTGCAATGTTTAAAATTTCATCTCTGTTATTGTGTATCTTTTCTTCTCCTTGTAACCTTTCTATCCAGTGTTTGTGTGTCTTTAATTCTTTAAATGCTCGTTTCAAGCTTCCAGTTGTGTTTACATGTCTCTCTATTGTACGTGACCTGTAGGCGATATAATCCTGCTTTATATATCTGCTGGTTAATTTGTAAAGAGCTTATAATTCATTTTTCATACTCCGGGTTTTAGGTTTAGTGTTTTGTAGCTCGTGTCTTCGTTGTATTAACTGCCTGGTATGGTCAGTAATTACAGACTGTTTCTTGGTTTTTATATTACGATTATTGGCGCTTGATAAGCTGGTTTCTATGATATTTATCAATTTGTCGTAGTATTCTTGTGATGTGTAGTTTGCTTCAACCTGTAATAGACTTTTCATATTTTGACTCAGAGTAGAGAGAAATCTGTTCCTCGGTTTTGAGTTGGTTATTATAATTTTTATTATTATAACTTGCTCTGCTTCTTTTTGACAAATTAGTTTTAATTTTTATTCTTATCGGTCTATGGTCTTTTGGAGGTATGCAGAACAGAGTGTAAAGTCCCACAAACCTCCATTGAAAAGGGAGGATCCTCCGACCAGACGGGTGTTTGTGACTGGTCCGGGCAACTGCCCGATACTTGATTTCGGGCGGTTGTATACGTTCAAATCGCGCGGAGAACTCTGCTTGCGCGATGTAGGAATTTTGCTGTTCTAGTTCATATGTAGCGTCATAGATGTCGCTACATCACTCCCCTCCGGAGATCGGAGATCGATTGTTCTCGATGAGTCGTTCATACGTGATGCTTGCCGGGCCAGTGGAAGGTTGGTTCCAGTGAGTAGGAACCGGCAGAGCCGCATAGTTCACGGTGAGTCGGAACTGTCTGCGGTGATGCCCCAGTGAGTCGGGGTGTTGTTGTCCCACGTTGGGCGTGTTGGGCGCGTTTGGCGTGCTTGGCGCGTTGGGCGTGCTGGGCGCATTGGGCGTGCTGGGCGCGTTGGGCGCGCTGAGCGCGTTGGGCGTGCTGGGCGCATTGGGCGTGCTGGGCGCGTTGGGGGTGCCGTTGGTACTGGCTGGCTGTATGACTCGTTGCTCAAGAGCTTTGAGGAAGTGATGATGATGACGTCACGCTGAACTAGCTGCACGAAGGCTGCGCTGACGATCACGTCGGGGTCACCAATTTGGAGGTATGCAGAACAGAGTGTAAAGTCCCACAAACCTCCATTGAAAAGGGAGGATCCTCCGACCAGACGGGTGTTTGTGACTGGTCCGGGCAACTGCCCGATACTTGATTTCGGGCGGTTGTATACGTTCAAATCGCGCGGAGAACTCTGCTTGCGCGATGTAGGAATTTTGCTGTTCTAGTTCGTATGTAGCGTCATAGATGTCGCTACAGTCTGATGGATATTCTACATTTAGAACTTCAATATTTTGTATGTTCTGAGGGAAGTTTGATAGAATATAATCCAGTTCGTTTTTTGTTTTGCCGTCGGGAGACCTCCAGGTCCATCTGTTTTTTGGTTTTTTATCAAAGAAAGTATTAATAATTGACAGCTTATTTTCATACGCAAATTCTATCATTCTTTCCCCTGGAGCATTTCTGACTCCATAGCCATATTTTCGCATTATTAAGTGTTCCTCGGGTCCAGGGACACCAATTTTGGCGTTGAAGTCTCCCATCACTATAATCTTCCTATTACCTGCTCGTGTTAAAGCATTATCTATGGTTTTATAAAATTCTTCTAGTTTATTTTCATCAGCACTTTCTGTTGGGGCATAGACTTGTTTAATAGCAAGTTTGAAATTGTTTATATTCAGTGTTAACAGAGAGACACGCTCTGATATCCCTATTATTGCCTCTACATACTTTTATAGGTATTTTTTTATAATGAAACCAACTCCATAGAGTTCTGCGGTTTCTCCTACAAATTGAAATATAAAATCCTCATATTCACAAATTAAATTTCCAACTCTCCTCACCTCTGATATACCCATAATAACAAATCTTATATTTTTCATTATATCTACAAGCTCTATTAGTCGCGCGTGAGATGAAAGGCTCCGCACGTTATATGTTATAATGTGGAGTAGTTGCTGTTCTGGAGGGTTTTGGTCGCATATCTCCGCAGTGACCAGCTGTACTGGAGATGTTTGTAGAGGGGCTCGTGCTAGTTCCTACTTTTTAGATGTCTCCGTCGAGTGGTGTTGATTTGGGGTTAGATTTATCTGTAGGGCTGGTACATCCCTTTTTGACATCAAGAATGTGCTAATATCTGTCTTATTCTTTTTGTTATTATTTTGACTTATTATTTTTTGGGTGTTTTCCTTTGGTGATTGAGATAAAAGTCGTTTTTGCTTTCTATTTCCATTGTTTCCTTCTTTGATAATAATTTTATCGTATTTTAAATATGCTTCTTTTCCTTGGTCTAATAGCTGTTTGAGTTCTTCTCGCAGTTCTTTACGTTTCTGTATAAGTTTTAAAGGAAAGTCATCCGATACATAAATATCAAATTGTTGTAATAATTTCTTCTTTTTTATAACTTCAATTTTTTTGCTCAGCGAGGTAAATGAGACTATGATTGGTCTAGTTCTTTCCCCTTTTTTACCTTTCCACCAGATCGAACTAATCTCTTGAGTTGAACATTTAAGATTCATCTTTTCATTTATAACTGTAAGTATTGTTTTTTCCAAGTCCCAGTAATTGTTTTCACCTTCTCGTATGCCAAAAAATACCAGATTTTTCTTTCTTATTTCCTTCTCGATAACATCGATTCTTCTCTCTTGATTTTCTATCTTCTCCTCCAAATTCTTGTATTTAGTTTCTAAGTTTTGAAACTTTTCATTTATATTTGTATTTATGTTTATCGTAATATTTTCCTCTATAATTTTGAACTGTTGCTTTTGTTCCAACATTTCTAATTGTATTTGTTTGAGTATATTCGTAATGTCTTCCATGATATTAAATATGATGTTTTGACAGAAGGCTTTGTATACGTACTTGTAGTGACACCTATCGGATATTTTGCAAGTTACATGTACATCGACAAGTTCGATCTTGGTGTCGTAAGGATCAAAACTCCAGCGAGTTGTTTATGATGTAGTTGTCTTGGTTTCCGTAAGATGGCACTTTTTACTATTAATATGGTGATGACTTTTATTTTTTGGTATGACAAAAAAATCTTCTTTTAAGCACTTTTGAGGTTATAAAGTTAATATTTCAATCTAAAACGCATCGCTCACTATTTGTTTTTTGTTCTTATCTACTCCACACACGCGAAGTCCGTTTTTATAAGCGTTCTATTGTCTATTTGGCCTTCTTTAATGAAGAATGCCGATAGTACGGCACACTTGTTCTTTCTTTAAAAATCACTCGTAATGTTGGTTTTTCACTATGTCTTTTTTATTGTCTAGATGGAATAACACTCAACTTATTAGATTTTTCACTTTTTCACTTCTTTTAAACACTGTTTTATTTTAAAAATAATTTCTACACGGATACGAAGTGAACGGTGGCACTGCAGCGCCCTCTCCTCTTCTTATCGTAGTGAATAAACATGTTATTTAAATAGAAAAAATCTATTTATAACAATAACATCACCACATAATCTGCAACATTTTAATGGTTTAACAATCAATCCATTGAGCATTTACTTACATGGTGTGTTTAAATATACCTACTAGATGAACTAGTAGCGGAGTGGCGCACCGTCCCCTGCTATAACTTGTTGTAAGCGGCTACGCATACCGCGCACCATGTTCCAACACAAATCTTTGCCTCTCATGTGCTCCCAAGTCGATGTCACGACCTCAGCCAAGTTGTGTTTGTTTCGCACTTCCGTTGGGTCCCAATTTAAAACCATTTGACCCCATAGATTTTCTATAGGGTTCAAATCAGGACTTTTAGATGGGCAATCAATAACTGTCACACCTTCTTGAGCAGCTAACCATTCCCGCACAATGCCTGCTCGATGGATGGAGGAGTTATCGTGCATGAAATAAATATGTGACGTTGGATAGGCAATTCGCACAGTCGGCAGCATGACGTCACGCAGAATCTCCAAATACAAACTGCTATTAAACCTACCACCAACTTCCACCAATTCACCAGGTCCCATGGACGACATCCATCCCCAGTAGCCCAGGGTTATTCTACCGCTGGTTCTACAAGGTAGCAGGCACTTCTCGTTGTAACGTTCTCCTTGCCTCCGCCATAAGATTTTACGTCCATCTATGTCCGATTTAAATGATTTTTCATCAGTGAAGATCACAACATTTTCTTCCCAATTAAAATTTAAATATTCCTGGGCAAAACGGACCCTTTCTGCACGATGAGCAGGTGTCAATCCAATTTTCTGTGCCGGTTTATAATTCTTTATCCCAGCAACGTGTAAATGCCTTCTCACTGTTTCCACTGAAATATTGTGGTTTATTGCGGTTGCACGAATGGGCAAAAATGGATTTTCAACGTGACTTGAAACAATAGCCCGGTGGCGTTCGAATTCGGGACTATACTTAATGGCTTTTGCTCCTGGACGAATCCGCTGAATATTTCCATTATCTCCATAACGTCTTAGCCATAGCCTGACCGTATTTCTCTAAAACAAAAATAAACATTTTTGGAACCGTGTATGTAACTTGTAAGGAGTGAATGTAATAAATGATAAATGATAAATGATGTTTATTCAGTAAATAGGTTACAAGGAACACTTTTACACGTCAATGTTTTTTTGTCAGTTTAAGCTAGATGAGGCCGGTGTTTCCTAGCTGACTACCCTGAGAAGAAACACCGAAACAAACTCAGAGGTCAAAGTCTCTTTTAGTGTTCAAATCCATACAATGTGGACTGGTTAGATCCTATGAGAACCATGTACGTTTATGTCTGGGATGCTTTATGAAGAAAGCAACACACGAATTCGAGTGGACCTGTCCAGACAGTGCAAGCATTTGTCAGTCATCGCGAAGCTCAACTCAGAACTCTGAGGTGCTCAACGAACCGACGAACAATACCAAAGTAAGGACATTTGAGTAGGCCGCAAAAAATACTCAAACTGCCAGACAATCATAAAATCTACATGAATATAACGACATACATAGTTCTCGCATTCACATTATTCTATATGAGGACCATGCAGCTTAGTGTCTGTAGTGGTCTTTTGAAGAAAGAACCAAACATATTTGAGTGGACCTGTCCAGTCAGTGCAAGCATTTGTCAATAGTCGAATAGCTCAACTTAATAACCACTAAGGAGCTCAATGACATGACGAACAATACCAAAGAAAAGACATTTGGGTAGGCCGCAAAAGTACTCAAACTGTCAGACAACGTTGAAAATTACTGTAAAAAGGAGGAGAAAATAATAATAATAACCCACATAGTCCTCACATTTACAATAATTAAGTAATCAAAAAAAAATAAAAATATAATACTTTACAAAGTAAATATTTGTGTCAAACAAAATAGTAATCATAATATGTCAATCAAAAAATAAAAATAAATATAATACTTAACAAAGTATTCAAGTCAAAAAAAATAATAATTATAAAATGTCAATAAAAAAAATAAAATAAAAAATATAATACAATACTATACAAGTATTCATGTCAAAAACGAATATTAAAAAAAAAATATATATATAAAAAATTTTTCATCAGTAAGTAGTACATATGAAAACAATGGCTCATGTATATCATTGAAGCAGCTCAATCCCACGCCTTTTTGTCCTCAAGAAAGTCATTAATTGTGTAAAAAGCTTTCTGGCATAGCTTACGTTTAATAAATGATTTAAATTTATTTATGCTTAGTTCTTGAATTTGGCTAGGAAGTTTATTATAGAAACGTATACATTGACATCTAAACGAACCACCTATTTTTTTCTTGAGCCTGGTTTTTGGTACAATAAATTTGTGTTTGTTCCTAGTATTTATGCTATGGATATCACTGTATCTTTTAAACAGATTAATATTTTTATGTGCATACATGAGATTCTCATAAATATATTGAGAGGGAACAGTCATAATATTAATCTCTTTAAATTTGTCTCTGAGGGAGTGTCTGGGACTTAATTTATAAATTGCACGAATAGCCCTTTTCTGTAAAACAAAAATTGTCTGAATATCGGCGGCATTTCCCCACAACAGAATGCCGTACGACATCACACTATGAAAATAACTAAAGTATACTAAACGAGCTGTCTCTAAATCAGTTAAACCACGAATTTTCCTTACGGCGTATGCTGCAGAGCTAAGTTTTTTGGACAGTTTATCTATATGGGGGCTCCACTGAAGCTGCGCATCCAAAGTTAAACCTAAGAACACTGTGGAATCCTCGGGTTTCAACTCTTTACCCTTTATTGACACACTAGTGTTCACTTGTATTACATTGGGTAATGTGAACTTTATGCATTTTGTTTTTTTCTCGTTAAGGAGAAGATTATTGACATTAAACCAGTTAACTACAGTTGAAAGAGCATTATTTACATTATCAACAACCACCTGCTGACGTTTGAGTTTAAATAAAAGTGAAGTGTCATCTGCAAACAGCACTATATCATGTTTATCCTTTATGAGGTAAGGCAAGTCGTTGATATAGATTAGAAACAAAAAAGGACCCAGAATTGAGCCTTGAGGAACCCCCATTCTGACTACAGACCCGGAAGACCTTTTGCCGTTCACATCAACTCTCTGAATCCTATTACTCAAGTATGAAGTAAGAAGATCCAGAGAGGCGCCCCGGACTCCGTAGTAGTGCAGCTTCCTGATCAATGTATCATGGAGAACGCAATCGAAAGCCTTAGACAAATCGCAAAAAATGCCCAACGCATCGCATTTATCTTCCCATGCATTATAAATGTGTCCCAAAAGTTCAACACCAGCATCAGTTGTTGAACGAAAAATAAAAATAATGGTAAAATAGCCAACTACGCGTTCATTAATCACAATAAATAAAATAAAATAGGTATAAAAAAACACTTACTGCTATATTAAGTCGGCGACCAATCTCTCTAATTCCAACATTCTGCTCATGTAAAAGTATTATTTTATGTTTGGTATAGTCGTCAAGTAGAGTCCGGTTCCGGCTGTCTTGACGTAAACACGTAGTGACATCGAGCTCTGTGTATAATAAGAACATAGTGAAAATACGATTCTATCCTGTGTAAAGACATTCAAATCTCGTACGTAAAATACCACTGTGCATTATAAACAATATAAACTGAGTGCTGTGTAGCAATAACATTTTCAAGTGAACAAAAACAGAAAAGGCTTTTTAGGTTATCTGTCAAAGTGTCATATGGAACATACATAACTAAAGACTATTGACAACTTCAGTGGAGTGTTGTCACAGTAAATAAATTTGAATAAGTAAGAAAACTTCACAAGTACAACTCTAATAAAGACGAAATAAAGTTCCGTTTCACGAAAACTGACAAAAAATGGACCTTCAAATGTTATTCGACCAAATTAAACTTGAAATGTCAAAACAAACTTATTACATAATTGCGCAAATTGATGAAAAATTAATACCATTTACACGAGAAATACAGGAAATTCGAGCAGAAAATGAGACATTGAAAGAAAAAATATACCATCTGGAAAAACATAGAAGAGCAAACAACATAATTCTGTATGGAATAAAGGAAAGCGAAAAAACATTGGCTAATCTTATGGAAATAGTGAAAAAGAAAATCAAGGAAGATTTAAATATTGCAATTGAAGGCAGAGATATAAATACAATATACAGAATTGGCAAAAACGTCACGAAAAATGAAAAAGGAAGGCCCATACTCGTATCTTTTGTTAATAATTGGATAAAAATCGACATTATGAGGAACAAGAAAAAGTTTAAAAATGCTTATGCCTCAGAAGACTACCCAAAGGAAGTCCTCGACAAGAGGAAAGAATTACAGCCAAAACTTGAAGAAGAAAGAGAGAAGGGGAACTATGCATTTATAAACTATGATAAACTAATTATCAAAGAGAGTAGACCAGGAAATGAGAAACGTAAGAGAGACCAGTCTATCTCTCCCAATGCAATAGAACAGCCTCGTAAACAACAGCTCACAAAAAAGACGAATAGAGTAAACGCATTCGATGTGATGAGAAATAGAAGCAATTCCCTCAACGTCAAGCCTACTGAAAACTCGACTCCAGGAGGAAAAGCATAGGATAACGTCATCAGCCACCGGAACAACACAAGTAATATAATAAAATAAAATAAAAATAAAATAGCCTTTATTGCTGTTTCTTTCTTACAATTAATAATAAATAAATGCCTACTTACTAAAAACTTAATTGATTAAATTATAATCTAACTTGAATTTACTAATCGGCAACTGGTTGTTTGTGTGGAACAGCTTGTCTGTCGACATAGGCCTCCTCTAAAGATTTCCACGTATTCCTGTCTCTTGCTGAACGGGTCCATACCGGACCAGCTATTTTCCTTAAGTCATCTTCCCACCTTTTGATTTGTCTGCCTCTATTTCTTTTGCTATCTCTTGGATACCATTCTGTTACTAACTTAGTCCATTTCTCTTTACTTTCTCTTAACATATGTCCCGTCCATCGCCATTTTAGTTGTCTGTAGGCAGTGAGTGCATTCTTAAATCTTGTTTTCTTTTTAATTTCTTGCAGTTTCACTCTATCCTTTCTTTTTATACCTAAAATACTCCTTTCTATTGCATTTTGACAGACTTTTAATTTACTTTCTTGTAGTTCTGTTAACGCCCATGTCTGGCACCCGTATAATAAGCATGGCATTATGCATATTTCATATACTTTCTTTTTTCCTTTCATTGGCATATCTTTATCCTTCATTATTTCACTAAGAGACCAAAACCGTTTCCAAGTATTAGTTATTCTTCGTTCTATTTCTTTATTCATGCAATCTTCTGTAGATATAAGTTGTCCTAAATATATATATTCATTTACATATTCTATTTGTTCGTTGTTTATTGTTAAGGTTTCTGTTTTTGTTTGTTGGGAATTCGTCATAACTTTGGTTTTAGTTAGGTTCATTGTCAGGCCGGCCTTAACACTTTCATCGGATAATTGCTGCAACATCAGTCCTAGGGTTCCTGCGTCCTCTGAGAACAAAATCAAATCATCTGCGAAGCGTAGATGGTTAAGATTTTCGCCATTTATATTGAGGCCATTTTTGGTCCAGTTTAGATTCCTGAATATCATCTCCAGGACAGCTGAAAATAATTTTGGTGATATAGGATCTCCTTGACGTACACCTCTTTTAATAGGAAATTCGTTCCCAGTATATTCAAGTTTAACTTGTGCTTTGCTCGCTGTGTATACGTTTTTAATTATTCTTATGTATTTTGCTTGCACCCCTTGTCTTTTTAGAGCGTCCCATATATACTCATGTTCCAATGTATCGAACGCTTTGTTAAAGTCAACGAACCCTATGTAATATATTTTATTATATTCTCTATATTTCTGTAGAATTTGTCTTAGAGTGTGAATATGATCTATAGTTGAGAATTTACTTCGGAAACCAGCTTGTTCCTTTGGTTGGTTTTCTTCTAGTGTATTGGTAATCCTGTTTAGTAGGATTTTTGAAAATATCTTATAAATATTGGACATTAAACTGATCGGTCTGTAGTTTCCTATATCGCCCTTGTCTCCTTTTTTATGCAGTAGTATGATTGTCGATTTAGTCCAGTCTTCCGGGATGATTTCTGTTTCTAAGATTTCATTGAACAAATCTGTAAGTCTTGGGGCTATCACTGGTAACGTAGTTTTTAGTAGTTCATTTGTGACTAAATCTGAACCAGGTGCCTTATCTAGTTTTTGTGTTTCGATAGATTTTATTGTTTCTTCCTCTAAAATTGGTTTAATCTCCTCTTCATTTACTGAATTAAATTCTTTTATTACTTGTTTCCCTTTACGACTTTGGTATAGATTTTGGTAGTATTCAGTAGCAATTCCTAGTATTTCTGGTCTTTTGCTGGTCTGTCCACCATCTTTATTTTTCATATTTGGAATCCAGTCTTTTTTGTAATTCATTTCTTTTAGCGCCTTCTTTATTCCTCCTGTTTTTTCTATATGTTTTCTTAATGTTGTTAACCTTTTTGATTTAGTTTCCTTTCTTAGTTGTTCGCTAATCTTTTTGCTTATTTCTGCTATCTTTTGACCATTATTATTATTATTTTTGCCTTGTTGTATAAGTTCTTTCCGTTCTTGTAATAATTGCTTACTTTTAAATGATATCATTGTCTTACTATTCAAGTTTACTTTTTTAGTTTCTGCTTTTAATTGCTTAAGCAATCTATCGTATTTTTCTTGAGTCGTTATACATTCTTTTTCCCCGACTTGCAAGGATATTTCGAGGTTGTTCAGAAGTAAATCAGTGCTACCGGTGCATTCGATGGCTTTCAAACTGTTGTGAAATTTTCGTGCTCTTTTAGCACGTGTCCCTGATAGTTTTGCTCTAACTATTCTATGATCTGAGTTAAAATTAAAGTTGCTTAGTATCGACAAATCTTCAAAAACTTTTACGTTGTTGGACATAATATAGTCGATCTCATTTTTATACCGGCCATTAGGAGACATCCAGGTCCATTTTTTTGATGGTTTCTTCTTGTAAAAACTGTTTAGGATGCTTAATTTATTTTCAATAGCAAAGGATACTAGTCGTGAGCCGTTTTTACTTCTATTGCCAAATCCATGACTTCCTATGGTATATTCTTCGCCTCTTTTTTGTTTGCCAATCTGTCCATTAAAGTCGCCCATAACTATTATGTTTTTGGAGGCATTTGCAATAGTGACTCGTAGGTCTTCGTAAAATTTTTCGATCTTTGCTATGTCTTCTTTTCTATTTGATTCGGTAGGCGAATACGCCTGGATTATAGACCATACTTGTTCTTCCTCACCATCTACAGGTAATTGTATGTTTAGAAGTGCAATCCGTTCTGAAATACCTCTTATTTCTTGTATGTTTTTGGCAAAGTTTCTTTTAATCATGAATCCGACTCCGTATAACCCAGGCGTCTCCCCAATATGGTGTAGTATGTATTTTCCATGGTCTTCTATTCTTTCCCCAAATCTTCTCACTTCACTAATACCAGTTATGTCCCATTTTATTTGATCCAGTGCTAATTCCAGTTCTTGCAGTTTTTCTGTGGTTCCTAGTGATCGACAATTTATAGTTGCTATGTATATATCGTTATATTTCTTTTTCCTGTTATTTTTAATCTTTAGAGGGTCGTGGTCATTTTCCCCCACGAGGACCAGTCGGCTTGGGGGAGGTTGGTGGTTTCTAATTATTTGGTTTTTTATATTAGTTTTTTGTATTTTCCGGTTGCCGATATCTAATTGTTATTGCTTGTTATCCGCCGTACAGGAAGAGAGAGAGTTGGATCTGCCTCTCATGACATCAAAAGCGTTACGCCTGTTATTTATTGATGGCGTCCAGACTTGTTGTTTCTTTTTTTCCTGTGTATTGTCTCGCGGCGATGAAGATAATTCTCTTTTTCTTTTCTCATTGGTTAGATTATTTTCCTTTACTACAAGCTTGTCGTATTTAAGATATGCAAAATTTCCTTTCTTTCTTTCTTCCTTCAATTTAGTTTGTAACATTTTTCTCTTCTCTAGAACTTTTTTAGAATAATCCTCTGTGATATATATATCTTTGAAATTTTTTCGGACTTTCAATATCTCATTTTTTTTCCATAAATTGACAAAGGAAAGTAGAACAGGTCTCGGTTTTCCATCTGGGCTTTTCTTACCGATGCGATAAATGTTGTTTATTTCAAAATCCCCAATGCTTACATTTAAGTCTTTATTAAATATCTTCTTCACCACTTGTATTAGTCCCGACGTAGATTCTTCTTCCTCTCTTAATCCAAAAATAATAATGTTGTTTTGCTTCTTTTCTCTATATAAATACTCCATCTCTTTCTCAATGTTTATTAATTTTATTTTTAAATCTTTATTTTCTGCTTTAATAGGCTTTAGTTTTTCATCCATTTTTTCCATGATTGAATTAGTTATAGACTCTTTCAGTTCAGCCGTCTGTTTCTGCATCTCGATTTTCATTTTTTCAAATAGAATTTGAAATTGATCTTCCATGTTTATATTTTAACTTTGCGTATTATGGAACGCAGCGGTGGAATGGTAATTTTCGCGTTGGCAACACCAATGCGATTAATGACACTGGCACTGTCGACTTGACAGTGACAACTATGATGTTGCTATTAATGTTTTATGGCAAAAATTCTAACCTCAATCCGGTAGTCGCTGGTTCTTATTTAGTTGTAATCTGTTTTATTTTCACGATTATTGCACCAGAATCAATAGTTCCACAATTCCACAGCGTTTATAATTGTGTTTTATACTATTCACCGTGTCCAACAGTCACTAAATGTTTTTTAAGCACAATAAGTTTGAGGACTGCACTGCAACGATGTTTTCGTTTCGAGCACCGGGACCGGGAAATCACGGGAAACACAAGTAACGTAGTCCCAAATAACATTAAAAACTTAACATTCCCCAACCCGACTGGTCATCGTGGGGAGTTAGACCGTCACCCTCCACTTAATAACAAAAAAAAAAATAGACCGACCACGAACGACGGTGTTCCTGTTTTGTGTCTTCGTTTTTTGACACCGACTTCCGAAATTAAAGTTATTTTGCACTTTTTTTGGAAGTCGGTTCTATTTTTTTGTAAAAAAGTTTTTTATTTTTCCCTTTTTAGTTGTGGTTCCCCATTAAACTGTGTTAACAATTCATAGACATACGATAGCAGCAATCGCGGATGATTTGCTGTCAATTTTTGAAGAGTTCCGTTGTCTAACTCCGAAACCCATCATCAGATCTTTTTGAAATTTAAATGGGACCATTTCGGTATAAACCCCTTTCGAACAAAAAAAGAATTTTGCAAATCCGTCAATATATGACGGAGTTATGAACGAACATACATAAAAAAAAAATAAAAAAAATACAAACATTCGAATTGAAAACCTCCTCGTTTTTCGAAGTCGGTTAAAAAGACAACAGCATATTAAAATCCCTGAAAGTATGCACTTACAATGTAAGATCACTATCATCTACAGAAAAGTACCTTGAACTGAACCATGCTCTAAAAAACATTAAATGTGATGTTTTAGGACTCTCAGAAGTCCGGAAAATGGGCTGCAAAATCGAAGAGCATCAAGATTACATTTTCTGCTATATTGGACAAACCAAAGGTCTACATGGAGTGGGGTTTCTAATTAAGAAAAAGTTCAAAAATAACATAATTAATTTTATAGGTATCTCTGAAAGAGTGGCTCTTTTACAATTTTAGTTAGAATGTTTTTCTAGTTCAATTATTCAAGCATATGTACCCACAGAGAGATCACCCGAGGACGAAACTGATCATTTTTACAAAGACATTGAAACTGCACATGCACTAACTGAGGAAAAAAGTTATAGTGATGGGAGACTTCAATGCGAAAATAGGAAGTCCTAAAATAAATCATTATCCAGTCTTAGGTAAATATGGTTTTGGATCAATAACAACAGCGGAGACCGTCTTATAAATCATGCTTTCCAATACAAATTGTCAATAATGAACACGTTTTTTAAGAAAAAAGAAAATCGCAGATGGACGTGGTTATCGCCTGATCAAAAAACAAAAAACGAAATTAACTTTATAATGACTAACAACCCCAAACTAATAACAAATATTGAAGTACTAAGCACGCAGTTTCCTTCTGATCACAGGTTATTAAGAGCAACAGTACCATTAAGTCACCCAATAAAGAGCAGAAAAAGCTTTGGAACATCAATCAACATTCCGAAAACTGACATCGAAATTAAAAAGTACATCACAAATCTACAAACAAGCATAGACAACAAAGAAGAAAAAACTAATATCCAAACTTACTACAACTTTCTGGAAGAAAGCATAAAACACAGCCTGAAATCATGTAAAGAAATTAAACTGAAACAACATAAAATATTTAGCGAAGAAACAACTCGATTAATTAAAAGACGCACCGAGTTAATACATACAAAAAATAAAAACAAAGATATGAAAGTGGAACTTAGTAGAATTTTTAAAGAAGCTAATCGATCGGTCAGGAAGGACTACAGTAAACATAGACAAGAAGTCATCAGAAGAAACATTAATAACTTTAGAAGTACTAAAAAGCCTATAATGAATTAACTACACACAAAATATGGATACAGAAACTCGAGCAAAACTCAGAAGAAACAAAATCAAGAAAAGACGTTGTAAACCATGCAACAAATAAAGTTAATAAAGTTTTATTCTATTCTATTCAACAAACTTCTACAAGGAGCTACACCGGAAAAGAAATATCAACGAAATCGAAATTGTAGACAAACGCCCAGCTAATAACATTAAAAAAGAAAACCTTGAAGTATATGAATAAAACGGTTAAAAGCTGAAAAGAGTCCTGGCCCAGATGGGCTATGTAATGAAGTTCTTAAAATAGGAGCACCTATCTTAACCCAACATCTATCACTGCTATTTAACATGGTATTGGATACAGAAACCGTTCCAAGCCAATGGTGTAACTCGGACATAATTCTACTTTTCAAAAAGGAAACCAGCTGGAAATAGGTAACTACAGACCATAAGCCTTCTAGCAAGTACATATAAACTGTTTTCATCAATACTTTTAAAAAAAATAACGCAAGACATTGATAAACTTCAGCCAAAAGAGCAAGCAGGCTTCCGATCAGGATTCAGCACAATGGACTACATACAGACTCTGGAGCAGATCATAGAAAAATATCGTGAGTATAACAGACCTCTGTATGTGGCTTTCATAGACTATAGCAAAGCCTTCGATAGCATCAGCCACTGTTCGATCTGGAACGAACTGCAAAAGTGGACCAAAAATATATTAACATCTTGAAATATATTTATGCAAACAGTACGAGCAAGGTTAAGCTAGAAGTCAGAGGAAGTGAAATAAACATGGAACGAGGAGTCAAGCAAGGAGACCCTTTGTCACCAAAGCTCTTCATTAAAGTGCTCGAGCAAAACTCAGAAGAAACAAAATCAAGAAAAGACGTTGTAAACCATGCAACAAATAAAGTTAATAAAGTTTTATTCTATTCTATTCAACAAACTTCTACAAGGAGCTATACCGGAAAAGAAATATCAACGAAATCGAAATTGTAGACAAACGCCCAGCTAATAACATTAAAAAAGAAAACCTTGAAGTATATGAATGAAACGGTTAAAAGCTGAAAAGAGTCCTGGCCCAGATGGGCTATGTAATGAAGTTCTTAAAATAGGAGCACCTATCTTAATCCAACATCTATCACTGCTATTTAACATGGTATTGAATATAGAAACCGTTCCAAGCCAATGGTGTAACTCGGACATAATTCTACTTTTCAAAAAGGAAACCAGCTGGAAATAGGTAACTACAGACCATAAGCCTTCTAGCAAGTACATATAAACTGTTTTCATCAATACTTTTAAAAAAAATAACGCAAGACATTGATAAACTTCAGCCAAAAGAGCAAGCAGGCTTCCGATCAGGATTCAGCACAATGGACTACATACAGACTCTGGAGCAGATCATAGAAAAATATCGTGAGTATAACAGACCTCTGTATGTGGCTTTCATAGACTATAGCAAAGCCTTCGATAGCATCAGCCACTGTTCGATCTGGAACGAACTGCAGCATTCAAAAGTGGACCAAAAATATATTAACATCTTGAAATATATTTATGCAAACAGTACGAGCAAGGTTAAGCTAGAAGTCAGAGGAAGTGAAATAAACATGGAACGAGGAGTCAAGCAAGGAGACCCTTTGTCACCAAAGCTCTTCATTAAAGTGCTTGAAAATATATTTCGAAAATTAGATTGGTTTAAGAAAGGAGTGCAAATCAATGGACGATACCTAAACCATCTAAGATTCGCTGACGACATAGTCATAATAGCCGAAACTTCTAGGGATTTAGAGGAAATGATGAGGTCACTGGATCATGAAAGCTCAGAAATTGGTTTAGAAATGAACGTGAGTAAAACGAAGATAATGACAAACAACCAAAAAAGACCTATAGTGATAAAAGGAAATAACATAGAATATGTCAACAGTTACATATATTTGGAAAAGCAATTATCATTCAATAAGTCCAGTAACGAAGAAGAAGTAACACGAAGAATCAACATAACGTGGAAAAAATTCTGGTCACTGAAAGAAATTTTAAAAGGAAACTACAGTTTGATTTTAAAAAAGACAGTATTCGATACATGTCTCTTACCATGCTTACTGTACGGCTGCCAGACTTGGGTTTATACCAACAAAATCAAGCAAACAATTAAATGTACCCAAACAGCTATGGAAAGAAGCATGTTGAAGCTCAGGAAAATAGACAAAATAAGAAATAAAAACATTAGACAAAAAACAAAAATAACTGATGCACTTAGACTAAAGTGGAGGTGGGCTGGACATATCACACGTTACCCAGACAAAAGATGGACCATAGAAGCTACACGATGGAAAGGTCCACAGGCAAAGAGGAATGCTGGTAGACCGTTGCGACGGTGGGCTGATGACATTATCCAGGTGTCAGGAAACAACTGAACAAATACAGGCAAGGACAGAGATTTATGGAAAAAGCTGGAGGAGGCCAAAAAGGGGTCCATATTTCAACAAAACAAAACTAACCATACTAACAACACACAATATGTAAATTTACTAATACCCTACTAACAACATTTGTAATGGAAAGAAGAAATATGGATTAAATGGCTTTTTTATTTTATTATTATTTATAGTCGTCAAGTTGCGACATGATGCTTTATTACAGCAAATTGCTTAAAAATACTTAACGAGTTAAACGATTTACAAATGTGTGTGCGCAGTCACTGCTATTAGGCGTAGTGTAACTTTTGTTACTTAGATGAATTTATGGTAAGTAAATATGGTTTACTTCGTATTCAACCATTCATGGTAAATATAAATTCTGTGAACTTAAAGTTTTTTAAATTACCCACCCGTTTACAAGATTAGGCGAAAATCATATTCGTCGTTCTTTAATATTGCAAGCAATATTGTAGAAATGAAAACAAATTAAAAAAGAAACTGATGTGGTGGACTGTGTTTTCGAACCCACATGCTGTTCGTCGTCAATCCAGCATCAAACCGCTAAGCCACAAGAACTTGTTGGGAATACGCGAAATTAAAGATTGGGTTGTAATTATGTAGTGTGACTTAAAAGCTTTTCAACTTTAATGTTAACGAGATAATGATTAATATACTGCCGGTGGCTCCGACTATGTTGGGTGGGTTTACCTTAACGTTACGTGTTAAAGATCAAATTTGCGTGTCTGTGTTATTATTGTATTTTTGTTCATCGAGTCCTCGAGCACTCGAACACACAGCACACACTGATAAGCTCATATAAGTTAATAAACCTTAATGTTACAGGCAGAGGGTCCAAAGTCGTTTAATTTTAGGGTGGGTTAGATAATGTTGACAACAGACTGTACCATAACAGGCCCACCCAGGAGTTGATTGCCGCGCATTTTCAACTGTGTGTTAGTTTTTGTGAAAGGTACCGCTACCGCTTCCCCGTTTTGGGGCATGTGTTATGGACGGACGTGCATTTTATGTGAACTTTTTGGCACAGATAAGATAGTTACTTTTTGGCACAGATTAGATAGTTACTTTTTGGTGATGTTACAATCATTTACAGAAAACTCGTAGTGTAAAACTGGTGTTAATTTTATGAATTGCGATTTTCGTGATGTGAAAATACTTATTTGTCCTTCGTCAGCTGTAACACAATTTACTTATGATGTCCAATGTTTACTACGCACGAGCGCTTGCGCTGATCGCACAGCGCATACCAGGAGCGCAGCAGTTTAGAGGAGGTACGTAAAAAAGGTTCTTGTACCGTTAGTGCGGTTACACATTTGTTTTCATATTGAAATTATCGCTATGATTGATGAAACAAAATAACATTAAAAAATCGGTATAGTCTATTTTGATTTTTGCTATTGTATTTGTACTTCATATTAGTTATAGAACATCATCCTAAAATATGACCACACCTTTCCGTTACATCCCTATATAATTACAGACCTATAAGCATGTCATGTCATACCTTTATAAAGTGTTGTCTTCGGCATTGCTGACTGCATCCAGAGTTCGTCAGCATAATAAAGGAATATCTCCGTAGAAACAGCAAAGCCAGAATTAAACTGGATAGTACCGGATCTGCTTTTAAGATAGAGCGGCGACTGTCACCAAAATTATTTATAGCTGTCCTAGAACAAATATTTAGTTCGTTGACCTGGAACGACGTGGGCCTGAACATTTATGGAAAATATCTATTTCATTTAAGATTTGCTGACGACCTTGTCTTGCTCTCCGAGGACCCAAACGAGTTACAGTATGTGCTGGAGACCCTCAATCAAGAAAGCAATAAAGTGGGCACTGCACGGAAACAACAATAACGCTAAACTCTACACCTCCTGATTGGCATCATTGTTGACAATATTTGTTGCATTAACATTCGACTCAATATAATTATTATTTCCATTCCCAGGAAACATCCCTATCGGTACTAATAATTCTATGCACATTTCCTTCTAAGACGAGGCATTCTGACAAAAAGTTTAAAAATAAAACGTTACGTGTCCTTCATATTAAAATGGGTGATAAAATAAAATAAATGTTAGATTGTATGATCTAAGACCAAATGTTTATAATAGAAAGATTTTATCCTGGAAAATAATCCTATCGATTAGTACAGTAAAATAGCGAGTATATATTTTTTTTTTAATTTTTATCTGGTTCGATTCCCGGTTTAGGTAAGCTTTTCGACAAATCTGTGAAAGCAGCTTTGTTTGTTTTTTAAAAATAATGGAATGTTTCCTTTAAGTATGATAAATTAGAAGTAGTTTCCCTTCAGGGCCCATTGATATTTTCCACCCTGTATATAGGGTGATTGGTAATCAGTGACCGATACATAAACACGTGACTGTACTCATGACAACAACTCGGTTTAGACTGATATTAGGTTATGTTGTAATACTTAAAAATAATCAGATTCGTGTAATGGAGCACTATTTTTGCAAGGTCTTTGACGTTTCTTTTTCCTATTTGATCTGGAGCGAGTCTGTCAATTAACTTAATTTATTGGAAAAACTTGATTAAAGCACTAAATCATTTCTCGAGGAGTTAAAGGGACCAGCGTCAAGTTCAAATGCTTTAAGCATAAGAATTAAGACGCTGTAAGTACTACTTTGGATTTTTTTCTAAAGAGACTCTAACTTTAGACATGGCATTCGTGAGCCTCACCAAGCTTTCTTATTGTCGACAGGGTTCCTAGGTTCCACTTAAGTTTTTATGAAAAAACCTAATAAAATGGTCGGATCTTAACCTCACTTTATCTTTGGAAGAACAATGCGGTCTTAGCAAAAAGTTCGGAACACAGACGTCCACGTGTCCAAGGATGATCAGGATTGTGTGACCACAGCTGCGATATTGCTTGTGGAATCTCCTCTCTGGACCTTAATCATCGATCTTCGAACGATTGGGTAATAGTTGTTCATCATCAATTGTAAGTGCTATATACAATTTTTTGTAGACTCATGAAACTTAGTCTAGTGTGATGCAGTGTTAATAATAAATGTGAGAAGTGAAGACCAAATCTACGGACTATTATTTTACCACAAACATTCCTTATGCAATGAACCTGTAGATTGGCAAATAGGGTCTACATGTAGAAAGCTAACTCTGACGCTAGATGGTGAGAGGAAAAATTTCTTTACAATTGGCCCCCAACGTGAGGCATGAGGTATGTTTGAGGTAATAAGGTTAAGCTTAATTAGTAATCCTTAGTTAATGATTTTCTTCAAGGTCAAACATTTTGACACAATTGTGGTTAAAGGCACATTGTTTGATAATTTGAAGTTGCCAATATTAAGCTCTAATACTTATTAGTTAACCTTAAATAGTGTTTAATTTAATGGTTAAAGTTATTTAGTATTAAACATATTACTGTTATAGTGTTTAAATTGAGGTTAGAGGCACATGGTTTAAATTTGAGGCCGCTTATATTGAACCTTGGCACTTAGTATACATATACTAAGTGCCAAGGTTCAATATAAGCGGAATACATATTCTTAAATTTAATTGTTACAACTTGTGGTAAATTTGTTACACTTACTCGTTGTACTATATAATATTAACTTGTTAAGAAACTTAAGATAAAATTCTTTTGTTAAAGATGGATAAACCAATATGGATTGATTACCTTCTTAAGGAGGAACTTATTCATGAATTAAAGTACTTTAATGTTTCAGTCGATCCAAATGCATCCGGAGAGATCTGCAGGCGGTATCGTGGTCTGTGTGGCAGCTTCAAGCAAGAGGACTATCCGACACCTATGGTGTCCGATGAGGTACGCTCGTGTTCGGAACCAATTGCTAAGACCGCATTGTTCTTCCAAAAATAAAGTGAGGTTAAGACCCGACCATTTTATTAGGTTTTTTCATAAAAACTCTAGTGTAACATAGGAACCCTGTCGATAATAAGAAAGCTTGGTGCACCGCATATTAACTTTTGTTCGTTATATTATTCTTCATCTAAAGTTTAATAATAAAAACATGAACCATTTTTGGTCATTGGCTTTTGCATATGTCAGTCTATTTGTTTCGGTTAATCTCAGAATCGGTTCAACCGTTTCTGACGGGACTTTCACGGTAGATAGCTGACTTTAGGAGTAACTGAGTTTTATATCGTCAAAAAAAAAAAGAATTAAGGTTCCACGCAAATAAAATTAAAAACACGAAATTGACATTGGTGCGGTTTTACGATTTTGACGCGGACGAAGTCGTGGGCAACAGCTAGATAAGATAAGATTATTTATTTGCTAAAAACATGTTTTAAAACATAGTAATGGTAAAAAATAGTGTGAACAAACATAAAGCTAGCTAATTCAAAATAAAGAACGAATTTTGTTTTGGTTTGATTTCATACGGCGTGTGATATTTGCGCCAAAGTAGCGCGAAATTAGTGTTAAAACACGAAACTTGCGACTCATAACTTTCAAATAACTTCTTTTACTATTCTGCTTACATGCATTCGATAACACAAAAAAAGTCACATTTTCGCAATTAGCATACACAGATCTGCCTAGTTCCACTTGATAGTAGGTCATCATCATTCGCCTGCCCTTCTCCCAATTTATTTGGGGTCGGCGCAACATGTCTATTTCTTCCACACTTCTCTATTAGTCGGCATCTCTGTAGTCACACCCTTTTTACCCATATCATCTTTCACACAGTGCATCCATCGTTTCTTTGGCCTTACCCTACTTTTATAGCTATCCACATCCATACACAAGACTGATTACGACATTTTCTTCATTCCTCCGCATCACATGCCCATACCACTATTTTTCAGTCAGTCAGGAAACTATATTTGAGTCATCATCTTCCTGCCCTTATCCCATGTTACTTGGGTTCGGCGCAACACGTTTTTTTCTTCCATTCTGTCTTGTCAGCCGTCACGCTATCACTAACTCCCTTTTCTTTCATATCACTCTTCACACAATCCATCCATCCTTTCTTTGGCCTCTCTCTCCATCCATTCACATTTATATTCATAACTCTTTTAGTTACATATGTTTCATCCCTCCTCTTTACATGACCATACCAAGATAAGCGGATCCCTTTCAACTTTTCTGTCACTGGCGCCACTTTTAAACTACCTCTAATGTACTCATTTCTCACTTTATCCATTCTCGTTACTCCACACATCCATCTCAACATTGTCATCTCCGCCACATGCAGTCTTTTTTCATCCGTCTTTTTCACAGCCCAACATTCTGACTCATACAGTACGACAGGTCTAATCACGGACTTATAGATTTTCTCTTTTAACTTAAGGTGCATCCGTCGGTCGCAAGTTGTTCCAGCGACCTGTCGCCATTTCATCCATCCCAGGGACTCAAACTGTAACCGCTATAAGTGTTTTTAACACTGTTTTTTTCAAACTGTTTTAAAAAGAAACCTTTATAAATGTAACAGAAACAATGATGTTACCGAATCAAAGTGTAACCTTTTATATCTGTTAATAAGTGTTAATATGTGTAACAGAAATAAGTAGCTTTAGCATGGTTTTAGACATAATTGCACGGTATGGCAACAACGCGCGCGACGGCGCGGCGTTGAGGCCGACTACACGATCATAATATTGCAGTTGCGATTCCTACTTCCTATCGTGCGCGCGCCATTTTTAGGGTTCCGAACATCCGAATGTAAAAACGGAACCCTTATACTCGTGCGTCTGTCTGTCTGTCCGTCTGTCACAGCCAATTTCCTCCGAATCTACTGGCCCGATTAAGTTAAAATTTGCTACACAGGTGTATTTCTATGACCCTAACACGGACAAGTAACGTAAATAAATTTGGAATATGGGCGTAACTCGTGGGAGGAAAATTGGAAAATTTAAAAATAAAGTTTTTCAAACTGTACCTGCGACATATCAAATTAAAGGGCTGATTGTGAGGGTCTCAAATATTTTTTTTTCATAATTTTAAAATAAACTGTTTTAAAGTTATTAAAGAAAATAAACGAAAATACACCACGTAAACTGAAAATGTTATAGTTGTAACGCTAACATTTCTTTAAAGCTTGAGGCGTGAACGTCTTTTACACTGTTTTAAGAGGCCGTATACGAAATTTCACCGATTTCGCTGATTTACGTGATTTTTAAGTTAAAATAATGTATTTGTAAAGGTTTTAATACACAAAATGAAAGATTATTTCAATTATGATCTAATGTATGAGCTAGTTTTTTTTATTTTTATTATAATTACGATTAATCAACCACAAACCGACGACGGTTTTATGAATTATTGCTGTAAGGCGTTTAGAATATCACATAATTACTTTTTTTTTTTTATGTTTGATAGGTTCGCGTTTGACCACTATCTCACCTGATGGCAAGCGATGATGTGGTCGAAGATGGAGCACGCTTACCTAGAAGTAACCTATTCACTCTTGACTTAAAGACTCCCAGGTTATAGCTATCAGGAAACACAGACTCCGGTAGGGAATTCCACTCTCTAGCTGTACGCACAATGAATGTTTTCTCAAAACGCTTTGTGCGTATGGATGGAATGTCTACCATGAACCGGTGGCACTTCGCCGTACGTCTTGTGGTCCTTTGATGAAACGGGCTTGGCGGAATCAAATCATGCAATTCCGTAGCACACTCCCCAAAATGTAATCGATAGAAAACCGACAGGCTAGCAACTCGGCGTCTATGTTCAAGACTTTGGAGTTTCGACTCAACGAGTCTATCATTGCCGATGATCCTCTTGGCTCGTTTCTCAATTGACTCAAGGGCATCAAGCTGGTATTTGGCAGATCCGTCCCAAAGATGAGAGCAGTACTCCATACACGATCGGACTTGCGCTTGATAGAGTTGGAGCAGCTGTTCCGGCGTGAAGTATCGCCTCACCTTTGCGAGGATCCCCAACTTTTTGGCAGCCACTTGAGCCTTTGCCTCTATGAAGGGACCAAAATTGAGGGTAGATGTTAAAGTAACACCAAGAAGATCAAGTTGATCGGTTATCGGCACGGTCACACCTCGGAAAGTTGGAGCCGGGTGAAATTGGCTCCTTTTAGCAGAAAAAAGACACGCCTGGGTTTTAGAAGCATTGAACTTAACCAGATTGGCATCGCCCCATTCAGAGACAGCCTGCAAGGACAAGTTCAAGCGCCCAACCATGGCCTCGCGGAGAGACCGGACTTGAGACCCACTAACTCGTGCGTCAGCCACGTATCTCTCGGCAACAGTGCTGTCGTCTGCATACCCAAAGGTACCGGGTTTTAGCAGATCGTTAATATGCAGCAAAAACAATGCTGCCGAGAGCACCGACCCCTGAGGAACACCGGCATTAATAGCCAGCAGTCCGGATTTACGGAATTACGAATCGTTTTAACGTATAAAAGGTATGAAAAAATTTGAATTTATTGTTGCAAAAGTCGTTTATATAATGTATGAATCACTTTTTACAAATTTTATAAAAAAATGAGTAAAAAAATATTTAACTTAGTCAAATTTTAGTGAAAATGGGCAAAGAATTGCTTTTGATTTTGGCTATTTAGAACTCTCGTTCGTAAAATTTAAACAGCAAAAAATAAACTCCAGTTACGCTGGTATTATATTATCTGTGCTTCAGTTCACCATCAATCCATTTCTCAAAAAAAAAAAAATTAAAAATTACAAAAAATTGGTAATAAAAAATCTATTAAAACAACCCAAATCTCGACTTATAATACGCAACACAAGCTTCAAATCTAGCTCATTCATTAGATCGTAATTAAAATTATCTTTCATGTTGTACATTAAAATTGACTAACGACTAATTGACTGAACTCATAGAAATGCATAATTTTGACTGTAAAATCACGTAAATTAGTGGAATCGGCCAAAATTTCGTGTCCAAGCCTAAATATTATAGTAGTAGGCACGCATAAGCCTCCAGAGGACACGGTGGAGCATACGGTGGAGGTCTGGTCCGCTTGGGCGGAGCACCGCCGTGTCCTCGTGGATGCGATAGGCGGCAGCGGCTTCTCGCGTCCGGCCCTGGTCCAGGCCATGGTACGGAGCGAGAGGGAATGGGAAGCAGTCTCCTCCTTCTGCGAATCAGTAATGCTTGCGAAGGAGGAGGCTTAACGGGTGAAGGAGGCTCAACGGCATGGCCCTAACGCCCCCAGTCGCAGCGACCGCAGGAGACGCCCTGGGCGTCGGGGCTCACAGGACGATCTCCGGCTACCATAGACGCGGGCCTGCGGACGGCGAATAATGGGTAGCTCGCCGTCCGATCTGCACCAGGCCAGAGAGTCGACGGCACATAGTGTCCCACGCGTGTCTCAAAGAGATGTATGTCAGCCACCACTGACGGGGCTCATCATGGCCGATGCCTGCATGCCAAGGGGTCGCGGATAAATTCACTCAGGCAAGGAAGTAACAGAGGTGGGTTTTAGTCAGTAAGAGTCTGACACACCCTCCTGCTCCACCTAGAGCGGGAGAAGGAGAAGTCTTAGGATTTCCGACCAAAAAAAAAAAATTAGATTGCTGCTAGCCTGCCCCCAAAAATATAATACAAATACTAATTAAAACATAAATACTTATGTATCTAAGTTTTAATTAGTATTTTTAAGTTTGTGTAAAAGTTAGACTTAAAAAGATTTTTATTTTTTTATAAGCCATTTAAAAAATATGTGATACGTTCGCCCCTTTGCGCGCGAGTCCAACTCGCACTTGGCCGGTTTTTTAAAGAAAGGATTGATTGATCCATTGCAGCGAATATTTTAAATAGTTCGAGTACGTGTTTTGCGGATATAACAGACGGCGCGCGGCGACTGGATTGCGACTGTCTAATAGTAAATTTGGCAACGTCGCCTTTACCTGTTACACTTATTAACACTGTTAACACTTTTATATCTGTTACAGATATATTACGGTTACACTTTTGTAAGTGTTTTGGGTTAACACATTAAGAAACACATATAAAAGTGTAACATTTTTGATTCTGTTATCCATTCAATATGTAACACTTATAATTCTGTAACCTTTATGAAGGTGTTTTTAAGTCCCTGATCCATCCTGAGTTGATCCTGTGCGTTACGTCTCGGCCTATATCGCCATCCGCCTGAACAAGCGACCCGAGGTACCGAAAGTCGGAGCAGATCGGTATAGGCGTTCCGTTGAGAGCTACAGGCATAGGACTGGAGAGACCGCCGAAATCGCAGAACAGATATTCCGTTTTGGTTCTGCTCAATTTCAGGCCCACACTCTCCAGTCTTTACCACCACGTCTCCAATATGCTCTGGACCTTTGAGGCGCTTTCGGCAACCAGCACAATGTCATCAGCAAACAGCATACACCAGGGAGCCTCTTCCTGGATGTCCGACGTCAGAGCGTCCATTATCATCAGGAAGAGGTAAGGGCTGAGAGCCGACCCCTGGTGCAAACCGACCGCTATACTGAAACTGTTAGTAGTGCCCACTGCAGACCGGACTCGGGTACTGCATCGACTGTACATCGCTCTGATCAACTGCACATACTTCCCAAGCACACCTTTCTCCTTAATGGCCCACCACAGAATCTCTCGAGGCACCCGGTCATATGACTTTTCGAGGTCAATGAACACCATGTGCAAGTTTTTATGCACAGCTCTGTATTTTTCGCAGAGCTGGCGAATAGCGAAAATGGCATCCGTTGTACCCCGACCAGGCATAAAACCGAACTGGTTTTGTGAGATTTCACTCTCTTACTTAGTATTATTCAGTATCTAGCAGAATTTTTTATAGAGAGTGAGGGTTAAGTAAAGAACAATGCTAGCAATCCCACACACTGAACTTTTCTGTTGTATCAACAATCAGTCTTCAATACTTTAAGCAGAAGTGTTTGAGAAATTTGGCAGTAGGAGTGTGCTCTCCAGAGAGAGCAACTACTCAGAGGTGTAGCATATTGTGTTTATGCTACTCAAGAGGGCACCGACAGGATGTGTTTTGTTTCATGTTTTGGTAAGTGCGTGTTGTCACAGCAGTCGGCCTGTTCGCTTAACTAATAATTAACTAACTAATACTTACGTTGCCTGTCACTGGCTCTTCGTTTCCTCGATACTTCTTGCTCTACTTCCACTTCTATTTTTTTAATCTCCATTAAAGGCAGATCATCTTCTGAGCTTGACTCAGACTGTTGTGCTGGCATATCTTCTATGTCTGAAAAGTTTTCCAGTTCGAACTCTGCAAGTAAACAAAAACAGTGAAAAGTTAATTGTTCATACATGTGGCAGTATAACTAGGAAATTATAAGTATCAATATTGAATAAGATTTCAATTCTATGGCATTAGTAGTTCCTGAAATCTCCAGCTGTGTCAGACAGAATGACGAAGCAACAGCCTATAGGTAGCTTTTATGCATTTTGGTTTGGAAACTTAAAATTATATAAAACATCTAAATAGCAAAATTTATTAAATATTTAGATTATTTTAGTATCTACTACACTGAAAAGATAATTGTGGTAAAGCTAGTTTCTCATATTATAAGATATGCTTTACATTTATTTTGGTGCTTGCTGGTAAGTCTAGATATCAGTTGCTTTGAGCTAAGGGGTTTAAAACCAATCTGGGTCGTTTTTCCATCATTAACAGAATGTAGGTTCACTTTAGTCGCCTGTCACGCTGACCCAGTGTAAATATTGATATGTCTCACTCTTTACATAAAGTCAAGTCTGTCTTGCATGGGGCATTATCACAAAAGTAAAAAAAGATTATTGTAGTTTCTTTTGTCTTTTTTACTCACCAAACAAAAAAAAACATTAAGATTTATAAAAGGTTGGTCTTTTTTCTTCTTTTGTTGGTTGGCACAACGTCGAACAGAATTGATTGGATTAACCAAACAAAACCAGCACTAATTAGTAAGTTTTCATTTGTGTTTGTATGTCAGGTTTATCTAACAATAAACTGTATGGTAACAATCTATTGTTACGTCGAACGTATTTCACTGGAACGTTCGAGAATGTAGTCGAAGTTTCCAGAAGTTTCCACTACGTTCGAGAACATTCCATTGTGGTACTGTGTAGAAGTTCATAGATGTTTCTAGAATATTCCAGTATAGGATAGTTCGACAATGTTCTAGAAACTTCCATGACTGTATAAATAGGCCGGACGGCAGGCGAATGAGTCAGGATCCGCCAGTTGCCACTGTGAGCAGCCGTGTCCGCACGCTGCTCCTCCGTTCGGCCCGCTCACATCCACCGGTTCTCCCTGTGTGCTGTCGTAGGTGCTGGTCTCGGCCGGCGCTTGCGGGAGTGCGCAGGGGAAGCCGCCCCGTTGCCACTCGGTGGGGTAACCCACCGTAGCGGTCGCGGAGGCAACTCAGTCTCCTTTAAACTGTGTTTCGACATCTGAACATGCCGCCGAAGGGGAAGTCCGGTGCCCGCTCACCGCCGGACCGTCCGGTGACGGGCCGGACGCCGCCGCCCCCTGCAAGAGGGGGTGCGTCGCCCGGCGCACCACCGGCCGCACAATCCGCCGCCCCACCTTCTACCGCAAGAACGGCCGCCACCGGCCCGCCGACGTCACCAGCGACTGCGCGCGTTTCGCCGGCGCCGTCGTCGAGCCGGCAGCCGGCCGTCCCGGTCCGTCCTCCGGCCTTTCGTCCCGTGCCTACGCAGGCGCCGCTGCCTGCCGCGTTGGCGAGTCGGCCGCGCGCCCCGGGCGTGACACGGCCCCCCCCCCGCCCCCCGCCCGAGCTAGGGGGCGCGCGCCGCCGCGCCGACCGCGCGCGCTGCGGTACCGCCTGCTAGGCCCGCCCGCACGGAGCCCCGAGCAGCCATATCCTGCCCTAACATAGGGCCGCGGGACCCGCGCCTCGCCGCGCGGACCGCGGGCCCTACCGCGCCAGTGCAGCGTGGCTCGGCCCCCGTGCCGAGCGCGACTGCGCCCATGTCGCGCCCACGCACCGCTACGCCCCTGGCTAGGGAGGTGGCGTCGCCACTTTCCTCGCCGGCGCCATCACCGCCGCCGACACCAGCTCCGCCGCCGCCGCTGACAGCGCACGTTATCGCGGTGAGCAGCGGCGCCCTATCACCGTCGCCACCAAGGGTCGCCGCCCAGGATTCCCCGGCGGTATCGGCGTGTTTTTCCCCTCGCGAGAGCGAGTGGTCAGACATGTCGGCATCGTCGGGCGAGTCTGACGCGGAGGAGGCCCATTCCCGGTTCCCACTGCCGCTTCCGCTGGGGCTTGAGCGCGTGCCCCCGCCCGCAGCTCGCCCGCAGCGGAGGCCTAGGAGCCCGGAAGAGGAAGAGGATGCGGAGGAGGCGAAACGGCGCCAGCTGCAGCGCACACCGCGCAGGCGCAGCGGGGCTGACGCGCCATCTTTCGCCTCCGCCGCCGCAGGCGTCACGGGCGGCACGAGCCGCCCCCCACCCCAGCAACATCAGCAGTCCCACCCTACGGCTGCCACCGCCCAGAGCGGAAGCGCCAAGGGTGCCCAGAAGAAGGCACGCTACCCGCCGTTGGTAGTTGAGAGGCTGCCGGACTGGCAGACCCACTTCAGGGTCCTGCGCGATTTGCTGGGTCGCCCTCCGAGTGCCCGCCCTTATCAGGGCGGCATTCGGTTCCTTCCCGGCGACGAGAAGGAATTTAGGGTGATCCAGCGCTATCTGTGCGACCTGGAGAGGGATGCCGGTCTGGTATGGTTTTCATACTCCCTCCCTGCCGGCGGAGCGTGCCTTTAAGGTGGCCATACGCGGCCTGCCGGTCAACACCGAGCCGGCCGCAATAGAAGAAGACCTGCGGGGGCTCGGCTTCGAGCCCCAGTATGTACGGGCCATTAAGGCTCGCGAAGGACGTCCGGGCTGCATATACCATGCAGTCCTTAAGCGCCAGCCGGACGTCCAGCGCATATATGACGTCACCACCATCCTGCTGATGGGTGGCGTCAGGGTGGAGGGATGGCGAGGCAAGAGGGGGCCCGCCCAGTGCCACCGCTGCCAGCGCTTCCGGCACTCAAGCCACCAGTGCCACCGCCCGCTCGCCTGTGTGCGATGCGGAGGTGGGCACGTCGCCCGAGACTGTCCCCGGCCCCGTGAGGAGCCGGCAACGTGCGCCAATTGTGGCGGACCACACCCCGCGTCGCACCGCGAGTGCCCCGTCTTCCGCCGGGAGACCGCCAACAGGCGAGCGGGCACGGTGGCGCTGACAAGCACAGCACCCCGCCCGGCCGCAACAGCGGCCCGGGCCACGAACGCGGAAGACCATGAGGCCTGTGGCGCCTCTCTGATGGCGGCCGCAAACGGGCCGAGTGGAGCAGCTGCCCCCCTGCCTGGACGCAGGAAGAAAAGGAAAAGACGTGGGAGGAAGCCCCCTCCCCCCACCGACAACGCAAACCAGCCACACCAACCCCAACACTCCGCACAGGGTGCGAATCTGCCAGGGGCGGCCTCCGTAACAGAGGTCGTCCCTACGGTAAAGGTTCGCACCATGTGCCCCCGCAGCAACCTACAACAACGGACGCCAGAGGGCGCCACCGCTGCTGTTGGACCAGCCGCAGCCATGCGTCCACACCACGCGCCACTAGGCGCCACTGTGGCCGCCGTCACGCAGCCGGAGCTCCATAAGCGGGCCACTGGCCTCCTGCTGGACTTGATTAAGGCCATCAGGAGGGGCCAGGACCCGCTTATCACCGTGCTGGAGGGCATGGTGGCCATCCTGGCCCTCTATCAGGGCGGGACCGCCGCCAGCAGCCAGCCAGCAGCACCTGACACCGAGTAAGTCGTTTTCACCTACACGCGACTTGCTCAAACAGGAACACTACACAAGCAGTACATGCACTGTGCGCGACGTGTTCTAAGTTAATATAGGCACGTCGCGTATCGCAAGCCAGACACACATGACTCCACACACATTGTGTACTCACGCGCTGTATGTACCTACATACAGCGCTTACATGGGCGGCGTTACACATACAATGCCGCCCACACATACATCTACGACCCCGCGGTCCGGACGGCAACCGGCTAGATCTGGAAACCGGGCGGACGGGGGCCACTCACTAAATACTGTAGGCTCACTGTAAGCCGGCGGCTGTGAGCTGGTCGTCATCCGCTGGGCCTCCCACAGGGAACTGTGGGTCTCACCCGGCGGTGACAGACCGCCTAGCTGCCGTGAAAACATGTTCCGAGCCTGCAGTATCACACATGGGCGAATGCTGTGAGAGCATCGGCAGGTGTAGTTCTCCCACCTGCCTAGTAGGCTCTTATGGCAGTCGCCCAAGGCATCCACACCCATGTTAGGTACCCCCTCGAAGCGCCCGTTTTTGCGGGTGACAATAGACACCGCGTTCTAGAGGGCCAAGCCCTGATAACGCCCACCACACACCCCCTTCGGGGGGGGGTGTAGTGAACGTCAGCAACGAATGAGTCAGTCTGATTTCGACTACGGATGCGAACGGATGCGAATACAAGCGATTACGAAGAGAATAGTGTTTATTAGCGAATTAGTGTTTGTGTTTATAAGTTGTTGAGTTAATAAAGGATATTTAGTTAATTAATTGTTGTAAAATAATTTATCCCATACCCAGCTCGTAACAAATTGGTGTCAGAAGTGGGATAAATTATGCCAATTTTACCAAAGGACGACACGGAGGGTATTCGTACAAGGAGTCAACGGCAGCAAGACATGGATCAGAGGCGGTTTGGAGATTCCCCGATACAGACGCCGGGTGGTGCTCAGCCTGCGACAGAGTCAGTCGCTGGCCCATGTGGAGTTTCTTCAGTACCAGCGGTGCCAGACTTGTCTGCGCTAATGGTGCTGTTGCAGGAACAGGCTCGTCGTCAAGAGGAGCAGGCCCGCCGTCAAGAGGAGCAGGCCCGCCGTCAAGAGGAGCAGGCCCGTCGGTTGGAAGAGAAGCTTCAACAAGATAAAGAGGAGCAGGCCCGCCGCCAAGAAGAGCAGGCCCGCCGCCAAGAAGAACAGGCCCGTCGGATGGAAGAGAAGCTTCAACAAGATAAAGAGGAGCAGGCTCGCCGCCAAGAAGAGCAGATGCTCCTCATAAAAGACCTTCATTCAACACTTGGCAAGGAGCTCCAGGTGATGAAGGAGCAGGATCACCAGCATGAGAATCGTATCTCAGAAGCTGAAGTTCAGATTGCTGGGGTGAAGAAGGCTTTAGGTGAACTTAGGGCTGGAGACGGGGTTGTGCCCTCAGTGGTTGCTGCACCTTCACCACGTGGATTTAAGGTGCCGCCATTCGACGGAACATCTTCATGGTCGGCCTACAAAATTCAATTTAAAGCCGTTATGAAGGCGAATGGGTGGACCAAAGAGCAAGCTATGACCGCGCTCACCTTAGGACTCCGAGACCAGGCCCTGACCATACTTGAGGCTCTTGGCAAGGATGTGACCTACGAACAACTGCTGGAAGCGTTAGAGTCCAGATACGGCGACGCTCACTTGGAGCACGTATTTCGCGCTAAGTTAAGGGATCGCGTTCAACGTAGTGCCGAGAACCTACAGCAGTGGGCCTTGGAAGTTGAAAAGTTGGTTCGGAAAGCATACCAGTCCGCCCCTGCACTCATCAATGGCAATCTGGTACAAGCGTTCATCGACGGAATACGTGACTTGGAAGTTAGAGCCGCTGTAAGACTTGGGCATCATGAGACACTGAAGGACGCCTTGGCCCATGCCTTGGAAGTAGAGGCAGTGAGGCAAGACCATCGAACACATCGTATCAGGGAGGTTGTGGCATCACCTGTACGCGATCGTCCCCAAGGATATAGCCCTAGATGTTACACTTGTGGAGAAAGGGGTCATCTTCGGTCAAGATGTCCAAAGCGCAGCTCACTGAGAGAAGATCAATCCCAGTAAGAAAGGGCAACTGATACGACTGCCCAGCAACAGCAGGGAAACGAGTAAACGCCAGGACTGGGAGGCGGGTGCTGGCTGGTATTGAAAGAGCCCCGAGGATCTCGATCTCACAGGCCCATGACGGAAACAGCTTGATAATCAAAGGCGAAGTCAACGGAAAACCATGCAAACTGACGTTGGATACTGGAACTTCTCACACGGTTGTCAATTCTCACCTAGCAAGTCGGTTCCTTGGGGACTTCTTCAATAACCACGACCGTATACAATTACTGACAGCTACTGGTCAGCACATAATCGTCCGAGGCAGGAAGGAGGTGGAGTTAAAATTAGGTAACAAGATCTATCGGCATAATGTCATCGTGGCCGACATAGTGGACGATTGTATCCTGGGATTAGACTTCATGCGGAAACATCGTTGTGATATCGACGTTGATCAAGGAGTATTGAAGTGTGGTACAGAGGAAATCTTCATGGAAGGTGTACCATCAGGAAAAGTGTTCCGCTTGACATTTGACGTGACAACACTTTTGGAAAACTGCGATTTAACGGAAGTAGAAATGGATAAGGCTAAGAAGATGTTACTTCAGTACGCCAACTCTTTCTCTACAAATGATGCTGACATAGGAAGAACAGGACTGGTTCAGCACAAAATTAATACTGGCATCGAGTTACCAATCCGTCAACGACCAAGAAGATTGCCGGTTGCACGTGAAAAGGAAGTGGAAATGATGATTGAGGGTATGGTGAAGGATGGTGTTATAGAGCCTTCATCGAGTCCATGGTGTTCTCCTGTGGTCCTGGTGAAGAAAAAGGACGGCAACACACGCTTTTGTGTGGACTATCGACGATTGAACGACGTCACGAAAAAGGACAGTTACCCACTGCCTAGGATCGACGACACATTGGATACACTGACTGGAATGAGGTGGTTTACCACGCTAGACCTGAAAAGTGGCTACTGGCAAGTGGAAATAGACCCTAAGGATAAGGAGAAAACTGCATTTTCAACAGGAAAGGGGCTATGGCAGTTTAAAGTTATGCCATTCGGATTGTGCAATGCTCCTGCGACATTTGAAAGGCTAATGGAGCAAGTACTTGCTGGATTGATCGGAGACGCATGTCTTGTCTATTTAGACGACATCATTATTGTGGGCCGTACATTTGAAGAGCATCTTCAAAACCTCAATCGAGTGTTGTCAAAAATCCGGACGGCAAATCTTAAGTTAAGTCCGAAAAAGTGCTCATTTTTTAGACGACAAGTAAACTTTTTAGGACACATAGTTTCGGAGGAGGGTGTTCAGACAGATCCGGAGAAAATCGTCGCCGTCAAGGATTGGCCAGTTCCGAAAGACAAGACGCATGTCAGAGCATTTCTGGGTTTGTTCTCCTACAAAAATTTTGCCGACATTGCAAAACCTCTACACAAACTCACTGAGGAGAAGCAGCAATTCTGTTGGGACGAGAACTGTAACATCGCATTTCAGGAATTAAAGAAACGTCTGTGCAATACACCTATTCTGGGATATCCTGACACTGAAAATGACTTCATAGTTGACACAGACGCAAGTAATACTGGAATTGGAGGCGTGTTGTCTCAACGGAAAGGAAACCAAGAAGTTGTTATAGCTTACTACAGCAAATCTTTATCCAAAACAGGAAAGAAATTACTGCGTTACGAGACGGGAGCTACTCGCCGTAGTAAGGACATTGCAGCACTTCAGTAAATATTTGCTTGGACGGAAATTCCAATTGCGAACTGACCATGCTGCATTAAAGTGGTTATTACAATTCAAGAATCCAGAAGGACAAGTGGCAAGATGGATCGAACTACTACAAGAGTTTAACTTCGTTACTGAACATCGTAGTGGGAGAACTCACGGTAACGCAGATGCACTGTCTAGAAGACCTTGCCCAGAAGATTGTAAGCACTGTACCAGGCAAGAGACTAAGGAGGCAGCTTGCTCAGCAAAATGACACGGACCTCAAACCGATCTTCGACTGGATCAAAGCTGGTGCTCCTTAACCCAAGTGGAGTGATGTTGCGGCGTTGAGTTCAACCACGAAAAGTTATTGGGCACAATGGAACAGCTTGGTTATCCTGGATGAAGTCTTGTGCCGTAAATGAAAAACGCTCGAGGAGACAACTGTCATCTACAAATTGTTGTCCCCAAAGCCAAAGTACCGGATGTTTTACGGCTATACCATGATGGATGTTCAGGAGGACATATGGGGATAAAAAGAACTCTACTGAAAATACGAGAGCCATTTTACTGGATCCATTGTCGAGAGGATGTTGAGGACTGGTGTCGCAAATGTACCAGTTGTGCGGCTGTGAAAGGACCTCAGACACGCAGCAGAGGTGCTTTAAAAGTATACAACGTGGGAGCCCCCTGGGAACGGATAGCACTAGACGTTGCAGGACCATTTCCGGAAAGTGAAAACGGAAACAAGTACTTTATGGTTGTTATGGATTACTTCACAAAGTGGCCAGAAGTCTTCGCCATTCCCAACCAGGAAGCAATACCAGTCGCAGATAAATTGGTTCAGGAAGTCTTCTGTCGTTTTGGAGTACCCTTGGAAATTCACAGCGACCAAGGGAGGAATTTTGAATCACAAGTTTTCCAGGAGACTTGTCGACTGATGGGTACTCACAAGACCAGAACCACTTCTTACCATCCGCAATCTGATGGAATGGTAGAACGTTTTAACCAAACGTTGGAGAGATATCTGGCAAAAGTTGTGGAAAGCAGGCAAAGGGATTGGGACAAGCACATACAGTCATTTCTTCTGTCCTACCGTAGTGCAGTTCACGAAAGTACGACTGTGACACCAGCCTTCGCGAACTTTGGAAGGGAATTACGGTTGCCTGCAGATTTAATCACCGGAACCCCCCCTGATGCCCCACGCAGTGTAACCGATTATGCGAATGACTTGCGTACCAAGTTGAATGATGTATATGAGCATATCAGACAATCCGGCCAACAAATGTCTGATAAGATGAAGACCCGATACGACCGGAAGGCAAACAATAGAGGTTTTGACGAGGGTTCACTGGTGTGGTTGCATAACCCAGCGCGCAGCAAAGGAAAGTCTCCTAAATTGCAAGCAAAATGGGATGGACCATACCGAATCGTGACCAGGATCAACGATGTCACCTACCGAATACAGAAGGGCCCACGAGGTGCGCCTAAGATTGTCCATGTAGACCGTTTGGCGCGATACTACGGGACTAATGATGCTCGGGACGAGCATGTCTAAGGAGGGGGCAGTGTTACGTCGAACGTATTTCACTGGAACGTTCGAGAATGTAGTCGAAGTTTCCAGAAGGTTCCACTACGTTCGAGAACATTCCATTGTGGTGTTGTGTAGAAGTTCATAGATGTTTCTAGAATATTCCAGTATAGGATAGTTCGACAATGTTCTAGAAACTTCCATAACTGTATAAATAGGCCGGACGGCGGGCGAATGAGTCAGTCTGATTTCGACTACGGATGCGAACGGATGCGAATACAAGCGATTACGAAGAGAATAGTGATTATTAGCGAATTAGTGTTTGTGTTTATAAGTTGTTGAGTTAATAAAGGATATTTAGTTAATTAATTGTTGTAAAATAATTTATCCCATACCCAGCTCGTAACACTATCTAAATAGAATCTGTTTTGTAACTGTATTTCCTACTCATATGTTTAAGAGGAGCTCGTGGCTTAGTAATAACAGCCGCATGGGTCGATCCATCAGGTTAAGCTAAGCTTGCCGGGGTTGGTCTGTGGATGGGTGACCATCTTTACATACCGAGACTCCTCCGTGCCTCTTAAAGCACGTTAAGCCGTTGGTCCCGGCTGTCAATCGTGGATCTTTGACAGTCGTTACGGGTCGTCAGAAGCCCGAAAGTCTGACAACCAGTCTTACCAAGGGGTATCGTATTACCCAGTAACTGGGTTGTGGAGGTCAGATAGGCGGTCGCTCCATGTAAAATACTGGTATTCAGCTGCATCCGGTTAGACTGGAAGCCGACCCCAAGATAGTTGGGAAAAGGCTAGGCAGATGATGATGATGTTTAATGCATGCCCTGACAGCCTTTAATTAAGGCTACTCTATATAATGTAAAACTTTGAGTACTTTAACATGTATATTTGTTGATTGTCCTTAAGGTGAATGCTCCAGGGTAGGCCGCGAAATTCAAATTTTCTTACGTTTTTTTGGAATTTGCAGGTCAGTATCAGGTTGTATATTGGTCAAAATTTGATTCGCAGTTCGCAGTCGTAGCAAGTATATATGTATAGAATTATAATAATAAAATTCAAATCATCAATACATCTCTCTCAGTTAGAATTGATGCCAAAGCTAACTCTGAAGCTAGACGGTGAGAGGAAAAATTTCTTTACAATTGGCGTCCAACGTGAGGCATAAGGTTTGTTTGAGGCAATAAGGTTAAGCTTAATTAGTAATCCTTAGTTAATGATTTTCTTTAAAGTCAAACATTTTGACACAATTGTGGTTAAAGGCACATTGTTTGATAATTTGAAGTTGCCAATATTAAGCTCTAATACTTATTAGTTAACCTTAAATAGTGTTTAATTTAATGGTTAAAGTAGTATTAAACATTTTTTTTTTTATGTTTGATAGGCTCGCGGCGTCGTCGTCGTTGGAAACATATTACTGTTATAGTGTTTAAATTGAGGTTAGAGGCACATGGTTTAAATTTGAGGCCGCCTATATTGAACCTTGGCTTGCCTTAGTGTATGTATTCTTAAAATTAATTGTTACAACTTGTGGTAAATTTGATACACTTAGTATTGTATAATATTAACTGGCTAAGAAACTTAAGATAAAATTCTTTTGTTCAAGATGGATAAACCAATATGGATTGATTACCTTCTTAAGGAGGAACTTATTCATGAATTAAAGTACTTTAATGTTTCAGTCGATCCAAATGCATCCGGAGATGAGATCTGCAGGCGGTATCGTGGTCTGTGTGGCAGTTCAAGCAAGAGGACTATCCGGCACCTATGGTGGCCGATGAGGTACGCTCGTGTTCGGAACCAATTGCTAAGACCGCATTGTTCTTCCAAAAATAAAGTGAGGTACGGATCCGACCGTTTTATTAGGTTTTTTCATAAAAACTCTAGTGGAACCTAGGAACCCTGTCGACAATAAGAAAGCTTGGTGCACCGCATATTAACTTTTGTTCGTTATATTATTCTTCATCTAAAGTTTAATAATAAAAACATGCACCATTTTTGGTCATTGGCTTTTGCATATGTCAGTCTATTTGTTTCGGTTAATCTCAGAATCGGCTCAACCGTTTCTGACGGAACTTCCACGGTAGATAGCTGACTTTAGGAGTAACTGAGTTTTATATCGTCAAAAAAAAAAGAATTAAGGTTCCGCGCAAATAAAATTAAAAACACGAAATTGACATTGGTGCGGTTTTACGATTTTGACGCGGACGAAGTCGTGGGCAACAGCTAGATAAGATAAGATTATTTATTTGCTAAAAACATGGTATAAAAGATGGTAATGGCATAAAATAGTGTGAACAAACATAAAGCTAGCTAGTTCAAAATAAACAACGAAAGAAGGATGGCCAAATCGTACCCGACAACGAAACGATGGCCTCCCAATACGCCATATTTATGAAAAATACCCTTATTTTTTAAGGTCATAGAAAACACAAGAAATATCTCAATAAGTAGCCACAAAAAAAAGTTATCCAATTTTTTTGTTTTTGTAACTTTTTCTAAATTATTTAGAATAATAGTTTCAGAACGCACCTCTTGACGATTCATTTCGCGTTTGATTATTCAAAGACTGTAATTATTCACGTTTTTCTGAAAAGTTTTAACTGTAATTCTATTCAATTAGTTTAAAGGCATCAAATCAACGAATATGCTGATATTATGTATTGGATTCTTGTCATAAAAAATAATTATGTTGGTGTATAGTAAGTAGTTTTGTTCAAATGCGTACAACGGAACGTCATTTGTCATCGACAAGTTATTTAATCTGTCTGTGGTCATCGTTCATCGACCCGCGCCATTGATTGACACCCGGCATTGAAATTATATTCTCTTTGCCGGCAATCATTCGTATTCGCATCCTATTCGATTTACTTGTTGTGAATTGTGATAAGCACTTGTGCTATTTTGGATTTCCTTCTGTTGTTTTTATTATTCTGATTCGATTGTTCTGTGCTTTTGATTTCTGGACACCGATTTTGTTTCTTGGATATTTGTGAGAGAAATCATGCAGACGCCACAACTAGCCCTGCGATTGCTATGTTTTAATTGTAACATACGCATTGATACACTTCGCCGCCATCTCGTTTTTGATCTTGATACGAGAGTAATTTGTAAGATCTGCGAGAGGAATTCTTCAATAATAGTACGTATTTATGCCTACTCATTTTAGTACATATACCAACATTAACCATCACACAATCATATAACAACTCTATTTTTATTTTAGATCACTGAAGAAGACTACATATTATGTGATGCCTGTAAACAATTGGCAATGCAGCATGTCAACTCCGAATTAAGTAATGAACCTGGTGCCTCATCTTTCCGTGGCCACATGCATGTTTGCATACTTTGTGGAAATTCTCTGCGGAGCCGTAAACGTGACCTTATTGTGAGAGAGAATCCATCTCAGTTGCTACAAGCAATACACATTGAACTTGAAAATAGAATTGCCCCACGGCAGGTAATTATGATCTTTTTTATTGTTGTCCTATGTTATAGTGAATTCATCACTGCAATCTAATATTGTTTTGTAACAATGTTTTTATTTCCTTATGTTTAATAAATAATGAGCCCAAAGATTTATAATAAGACAATGCTGTATGGTTGTTTCAGGCAACTTCATCAGACCATTTTTGTCATCCCTGTTGGCTGAGACTCAAGAGAGTTGCAATGCATAATATGTAGCAAAATATTGAGCAGCAGGCAGAGCCGGAGCCAGAGTCTGAGCCGGAGCCAGAGCCAGAGCCGGAACCAGAGCTGAAGCTAGAGCCTCAACCCCAAGGGTCGGTGTTTGGAGACACCGACCAGCAAGCTGACGAAGTACCCAGGGTGATTAGTTTATCGCAGTATGGACGAGCGGCTAATACTGCAGCACATTGTGTTTTTGTGGTTGGCGAAACAGAGATTTGCATAGAATTTCTGACCCTCCAAGAGCAATAACTCTAAGCTAAAACAAATATTACTACACTACAATGGACAATATACTACGACAATATCAGAGCCAGCAGCATTCCTCGATGGTGTAGTGATAAGAGAGGATGATGAATAAAAAGTATTTTTGTCAAGCCTATTTCTTTCATTTAAGTACTCTACCAATATTATACTTAATTTACTCCTGTTAACAACCATTACTCAATTTGTCAATATTTGTGCAACTTGAGCATTGAAGACTGAAAGGCAGTAGGTATCTAGTGACTAACTCTTCAGCCAGAATTGAAGTTGTCAAACCACAAAAAAGGCTTGGAAGTCTTTCAAGAACCACTTTACGTGTGATGTTATACCAGCTTTGTTGTCTACACTATACGTTGTGCAAGTTAGAGCAATATAGGTGTAGTTTTCATTTAATGATCGATGGACAAACAAAGAGTTGGTGCGCTTTGCTACAAGTCCTATTTTTTGGGTAATTCTCTGAGAGAAATCGAAATAAATAGAAACGAGATCGCTAATTACCCTTCTCGCTTATCGCTAACTAGACTCATAAGCTACGCCGCAGTCGGGTAGAAGGTAGTTGTAGATTCTAACCTCAAAAGTATTGTTGACGTTATTATAAAAATTGTGGTTATTTAGAAATAATTTTCAAACGGGATAGTATTTACGACATAAAAACAAACCAATCTAGCTATAGTTTATTTTGGGACATGAAAAATAAAAGTCGAGTCCAACTCCTATAGAAATTTGGCCATTCTTCTTTGTTTTGGTTTGATTTCATACGGCGTGTGATATTTGCGCCAAAGTACCGCTAAGTGCTTACATGCATCCGATAACACAAAAAAGTCACATTTTCGCAATTAGCATACACAGATCTGCCTAGTTCCACTTGATAGTAGATCATCATCATTCTCCTGTCCTTCTCCCTAGTTATTTGGGGTCGGCGCAACATGTTTATTCTACCACACTTCTCTATTAGTCGTCATCTCTGTAGTCACACCCTTTTTACCCATATCATCTTTCACACAGTCCATCCATCGTTTCTTTGGCCTTACCCTACTTTTATAGCTATCCACATCCATACACAAGACTGATTACGACATTTTCTTCATTCCTCCGCATCACATGCCCATACCACTATTTTTCAGTCAGTCAGGAAACTATACTTGAGTCATCATCTTTCTGCCCTTATCCCATGTTACTTGGGGTCGGCGCAACACGTTTTTTTCTTCCATTCTGTCCTGTCAGCCGTCACGCTATCACTAACTCCCTTTTCTTTCATATCACTCTTCACACAATCCATCCATCCTTTCTTTGGCCTCCCTCTCCATCTATTCACATTTATATTCATAACTCTTTTAGTTACATGTGTTTCATCCCTCCTCTTTACATGACCATACCAAGATAATCGGTTCCGTTTCAACTTTTCTGTGACTGGCGCCACTTTTAAACTACCTCTAATGTACTCATTTCTCACTTTATCCATTCTCGTTACTCCACACATCCATCTCAACATTCTCATCTCCACCACATGCAGTCTTTTTCATTCGTCTTTTTCACAGCCCAACATTCTGACCCATACAGTACGACGGGTCTAATCACGGACTTATAGATTTTCCCCTTTAACTTAAGGGGCATCCGTCGGTCGCAAGTTGTTCCAGTGACCTGTCGCCATTTCATCCATCCTGAGTTGATCCTGTGCGTTACGTCTCGGTCTATATCGCCATCCCCCTGAACAAGCGACCCGAGGTACCGAAAGTCGGAGCAGATCGGTATAGGCGTTCCGTTGAGAGCTACAGGCATAGGACAGGAGAGACCGCCGAAATCGCAGAACAGATATTTCGTTTTGGTTCTGCTCAATTTCAGGCCCACACTCTCCAGTCTTTGCCACCACGTCTCCAATCTGCTCTGGACCTCTGAGCCGCTTTCGGCAACCAGCACAATGTCATCAGCAAACAGCATACACCAGGGAGCCTCTTCCTGGATGTCCGACGTCAGAGCGTCCATTATCATCAGGAAGAGGTAAGGGCTGAGAGCCGACCCCTGGTGCAAACCGACCGCTATACTGAAACTGTTAGTAGTGCCCACTGCAGACCGGACTTGGGTACTGCATCGACTGTACATCGCTCTGATCAACTGCACATACTTCCCAGGCACACCTTTCTCCTTAATGGCCCACCACAGAATCTCTCGAGGCACCCGGTCATATGCCTTTTCGAGGTCAATGAACACCATGTGCAAGTTTTTATGCACAGCTCTGTATTTTTCGCACAGCTGGCGAATAGCGAAAATGGCATCAGTTGTACCCCGACCAGGCATAAAACCGAACTGGTTTTGTGAGATTTCACTCTCTTACTTATTATTATTCAGTATCTAGCAGACTTTTTTATAGAGAGTGAGGGTTAAGTAAAGAACAATGCTAGCAATCCCACACACAGAACTGTTCTGTTGTATCAGCAATCAGTCTTCAATACTTTAAGCAGAAGTGTTTGAGACATTTGGCAGTAGGAGTGTGCTCTCCAGAGAAAGCAACTACTCAGAGGTGTAGCATATTGTGTTTATGCTACTCAAGAGGGCACCGACAGGATGTGTTTTGTTTCATGTTTTGGTAAGTGCGTGTTGTCACAGCAGTCGGCCTGTTCGCTTAACTAATAATTAACTAACTAATACTTACGTTGCGTGTCAGTGGCTCTTCGTTTCCTCGATACTTGCTCTTCTTCCACTTCTATTTTTTTAATCTCCATTAAAAGCGGATCACCTTTTGAGCTTGACTCAGACTGTTGTGCTGGCATATCTTCTATGTCTGAAAAGTTTACCAGTTCGAACTCTGTAAGTAAACAAAAACAGTGAAAAGTTCATACATGTGGCAGTATAACTAGGAAATTATAAGTAGGTACTAATATTGAATTAGATTTCAATTCTATGGCATTAGTAGTTCCTGAAATCTCCAGCTGTGTCAGACAGAATGACGAAGCAACAGCCTATAGGTAGCTTTTATGCATTTTGGCATGGAAACTTAAAATTATATAAAACATCTAAATAGCAAAATTTATTAAATATTTAGATTATTTTAGTATCTACTACACTGAAAAGATAATTGTGGTAAAGCTAGTTTCTCATATAATAAGAACTACTTTACATTTATTTTGGTGCTTGCTGGTAAGTCTAGATATCAGTTGCTTTGAGCTAAGGGGTTTAAAACCAATCTGGGTCGTTTTTCCACCATTAACAGAATGTAGGTTCACTTTAGCCGCCTGTCACGCTAACCCAGTGTAGATATTGATATGTCTCACTCTTTACATAAAGTCAAGTCTGTCTTGCATGGGGCATTATCACAAAAGTAAAAAAAGATTATTGTAGTTTCTTTTGTCTTTTTTACTCACCAAACAAAACCAGCACTAATTAGTAAGTTTTCATTTGTGTTTGTATGTCAGGTTAATCTAACAACAAACAGTATGGTAACAATCTATGTAAATAGAATCTGTTTTGTAACTGTATTCCTACTCATATGTTTAAGAGGAGCTCGTGGCTTAGTAATAACAGCCGCATGGGTCGATCCATCAGGTTAAGCTAAGCTTGCCGGGGTTGGTCTGTGGATGGGTGACCATCTTTACATACCGAGACTCCTCCGTGCCTCGGAAAGCACGTTAAGCCGTTGGTCCCGGCTGTCAATCGTGGATCTTTGATTATCGTTACGGGTCGTCAGAAGCCCGAAAGTCTGACAACCAGTCTTACCAAAGGGTATCGTATTACCCAGTAACTGGGTTGTGGAGGTCAGATAGGCAGTCGCTCTATGTAAAATACTGGTATTCTACTATACCAGCTACTATACTCTATATAATGTAAAACTGTGAGTACTTTAACATGTATATTTGTTGATTGTCCTAAAGGTGAATGCTCCAGGGTAGGCCGCGAAATTCAAATTTTCTTACGTTTTTTTGGAATCTGCAGGTCAGTATCAGGTTGTATATTGGTCAAAATTTGATTCGCAGTTCGCAGTCGTAGCAAGTATATATGTATAGAATTATAATAATTCAAATCATCAATACATATCTCTCAGTTAGAATTGATGCCAAATGTCATAATTTCATGAAATACTTACATTTGGAATTAATTCTAACTGAGAGAGTTGTATTGATAATTTTAATGATTATAATTCTATAAATACATACGTGCTACGCCCGCGAATCAAATTTCGACTTAGATACAATCCGACACTGACCTGCAAATTGCAAAAAACGTAAGAAAGTTTGAATTTCGCGGGCTACTCTGGCGCTTCCACCTTAAATAAATACATTTTCAGGCATTATTTACTGGCTTATTCCCACAGCTTCACCCCTGTGGTCTGTCCCACAGGAACCATGCATTTACTGCTACAAAATGTAGTATTAACCCTCAGTGACCACCACTGGAGTTGAAAAACAATTTTTTTTCTTTTAAATTAGTATTGATTAATCATTTAATTACTTGTTCTTAAAAACATACCATCATTTTGATGCTCCTCCTTTGGCTCAATGACATCTTCTGGTCTCACATAAACAGCTGGTAACTCTTCTTCAATATCATCACTTTCTGTTTGACATTCATCACCTATACTTACATGCACCACAGGTGATTGAATAAACCCATTAAAACACTCTAAGTGGTCTTGGTTCATTAATGGTTTTAGCTGTAAAAGATAACATTAGTATTAGATGGGTAATGGGCAGTGCCGGTTTTAGCACTACCAGCGCCCTGGGCGAGATTTCTACGGCGCCCCTTAAGGTGAAAGCTCCAAGAAAGTCCTTTCTTGAGGACAAAAAGGCGTGGGATTGAGCTGCTTCAATGATATACATGAGCCATTGTTTTCATATGTACTACTTACTGATGAAAAATTTTTTATATATATATTTTTTTTAATATTCGTTTTTGACATGAATACTTGTATAGTATTGCATTATATTTTTTATTTTATTTTTTTATTGACATTTTATTATTATTATTATTTTTTTTGACTTGAATACTTTGTTAAGTATTATATTTATTTTTATTTTTTGATTGACATATTATGATTACTATTTTGTTTGACACAAATATTTACTTTGTAAAGTATTATATTTTTATTTTTTTTTGATTACTTAATTATTGTAAATGTGAGGACTATGTGGGTTATTATTATTATTTTCTCCTCCTTTTTACAGTAATTTTCAACGTTGTCTGACAGTTTGAGTACTTTTGCGGCCTACCCAAATGTCTTTTCTTTGGTATTGTTCGTCATGTCATTGAGCTCCTTAGTGGTTTTTAAGTTGAGCTATTCGACTATTGACAAATGCTTGCACTGACTGGACAGGTCCACTCAAATATGTTTGGTTCTTTCTTCAAAAGACCACTACAGACACTAAGCTGCATGGTCCTCATATAGAATAATGTGAATGCGAGAACTATGTATGTCGTTATATTCATGTAGATTTTATGATTGTCTGGCAGTTTGAGTATTTTTTGCGGCCTACTCAAATGTCCTTACTTTGGTATTGTTCGTCGGTTCGTTGAGCACCTCAGAGTTCTGAGTTGAGCTTCGCGATGACTGACAAATGCTTGCACTGTCTGGACAGGTCCACTCGAATTCGTGTGTTGCTTTCTTCATAAAGCTCATCCCAGACATAAACGTACATGGTTCTCATAGGATCTAACCAGTCCACATTGTATGGATTTGAACACTAAAAGAGACTTTGACCTCTGAGTTTGTTTCGGTGTTTCTTCTCAGGGTAGTCAGCTAGGAAACACCGGCCTCATCTAGCTTAAACTGACAAAAAAACATTGACGTGTAAAAGTGTTCCTTGTAACCTATTTACTGAATAAACATCATTTATCATTTAAGGTAGCCCGCGAAATTCAAATTTTCTTACGTTTTTTGGAATTTGCATGTCAGTGTCTGGTTGTATCTAAGTCAAAATTTGATTCGCGGCCGTAGCAAGTATGTATTTATAGAATTATAATCATCAATACAACTCTCTCAGTTAGAATTGATTCCAAATATAAGTATTTCATGAAATCATAACATTTGGCATCAGTTCTAACTGAGAGAGATGTATTGATGATTATAATTCTATAAATACATACTTGTTACGGCCGCGAATCAAATTTTGACCAAGATTGGAGATCCTTAAGAGTTTATAGTACCTCAAATGGCTTAGCATGATCCTCCGTTATATCGATAATACTGCAGCATTAATTTTGAAGTAAATATATGGTACACGTGAGGATCAATGTTAAGTCCTATGTTTGACAAAAACACGATTCCATAAAATTTTCTCGATACAAAAAAATCCCAAAGTTACCTTTAAACCGATTACTATAAACCGCTGGTATTCAAAAAATACTTAATATTAGATCATGAAACTTTGCATACTAACTGAACTAACTATAAAACAGGTCTTATGTTTTTTTTAAATTACCATTATTTTCACCATAAAAAAATACCTAACCTATCGGGCGTCTTGTTGTGCCCTGCCGCTCGACGCCCCCCTACTAGAGGTTTGGAATTTTGAGTATCGGTGAAATTCACCGGTGATTAGGCGATCTCCGGTGATTAACCGGTGATCTCCGGTTGATGCGTTGGAATTATGAGCCTATAATAAAACTGAATATTGTTTGCTAAATCGGTTTGCTTATAAAAAAAATTGAGTTTTCATTCATTTTTTTATTAGTTAAAAATGGTATACAAACATAAAAATGACGGTTTTGACATAAAAACATAACATTTCGACAACGTCATTGCGCAACATGAAGTATGTTGCGCAATGACGTTGTCGAAATGTCCTGAGGGTGAGAATGTAACCTGTTGCTGAGAATACTCTTTCTGATTTAACTGAAGCAGGTACAGTTAGGTATTTAAAAGCTATCATCTTTAAAGGCAGATATTTGTAAAATTTCGAAAATTCCACCACATTATCCCAGTTATTATTAAATATATATCTGAAAAATCGGTTTCTATGTACATTTTTAAAGTATTAATTGCCGCAGCTGACGATAATAACTAAATATAAAATAAAAACCGGCCAAGAGCGAGACGGACTCGTGCGCAAAGAGTTCCGAACAAATCATAGTATTTCGGTTTTTTTTAACTGCCTCCACTTTTTAAGTTTTCCTGTAATCTATCAGTAAAGAAATAGTTTCTGTATTTTTATGAAAATTTTAGACAATGTGGTTTCGGAGATAAGGGGGAATGGTCATTTTTCATCTATTTTCTTAAATAACTTCAAAATTATATATTTTAAAATTATGAAAAAAATATATTCGAGACCCTCATAATTGTGCCCTTTCATTTTATATGTCGCACCGACACAGTTTAAAAAACTTTTAATTTTCCGATTTCCACCACAAAAGCGACTCCCATATTCCAAATTAATTTATTTAGGGTACACGTCCGTGTTTGGGTCACAGATATTCATGTGTGTACCAAATTTCAACTCTATCGGTCCAGCAGAATCTAAACAACTTGGCTGTGACAGACTGACAGACAGACAGACACACAAGTAATCTCCGGTACTCACTGCTCCGGTGCAAACCTCTACCCCCTACTCAGTCACGTTTCGGCTTTCGAATGGGAGAGCTGTTTCGCTTGCGCTCAGAGCACACATTACGCAACAGGACGACGTAAAATTCAAATATTGTACGAGTAGTACTTAGCTACACAGTGTTGGTGCAATGGGAAATAACCGTAATAAAAATAAGAAGCGAAAGGGTTGGCGTAAAGAAACTGGAAAACATGATAAACGTAATGAAGTAAGTATACAGCAAACTATCTACTTACAGTATTAGTGATTACAAACATGTTACGTTTGGTGCAGTGGCTAAGTGATTGGCTGCTTAAGGCTGCGTATGGAGTCGCAGGTGTTTCTGCATGTGAAGATTTGTGTTTGTAAACGCACCGTTCACGATTCAGGAGAAATCCAGGTGTCCACTTTTTTTTTTTTTTAAAACAAATTGGAAAAAAAAGGGTGTCCAGTTTTGTAAATTGATAAAAAGTTCCCTTTACAGGTTTGTTTTTGTTTTGACAATATACAACAAATAGGTATCTATTAAGTCGTAAGGTTTGAGAAAGGTGACGCTTTTTGCGAGGAAAAAATCCGAAATTGAATCAATTTTACAAAAATGCTTGCCCGAAATTATAGACCCTAGAAAAGCAAGATCAATGCCTTTACGTCAAACATACATTTAACTTTTTTTTTTATTTTACGCTACAACACAAAAAACCTTAATTCTACTGAACAATTGAAGTCACTTTTGTCACAAAGGTGCATTACAAATATAATGGCTCAAGATTGTTTATTTAGTCTCGACACTCGTGCTACACTGTTTGCAATTTGTATGTGTAGATATTTTCATCTTTTACCTTAACTCGGGCATTTAAATTTTGTGAAATGGCTCTTAAGCTGTTGGTCCCAGTCGTCACTTCTACATCTTAGACAGGTGTTCGTCAGATAACCAGTCTTGGCAAGAAGTGTTGTCAGACTTTTAAATTAGATGTTAAGAGAATTATATATGTTGAAGAATACCTCACCTCATAATCCTCATTCATCATCTGAGCAAACAGCTCTTCAGCTTCCAGACATTTTCTCTGGAATCGGCAGAATTGCTTTAGTTTAGTGCAGCAGAAGAAACATACAAGCATCGGTCTATTGTCTGTGGTTATAAACTGAAACAAAATTAGTCATAAATTAATTTAATTCATTCAAATGTTCTATTCCAAGTCCAAGTGGAAGTCTGAACCTGACACCGCTGCCTGATAAATGTGTGGAAATAATAGGTGAAATATATGAGCATGTGATGCAGAGGAATTAAGAAAAGGTAGTGAGGAAAGATTACAGTGTGAATGAGGATGGCTACGAGAGGAGGGGAGACCAGAGAAACCATAGATAGACTATGTGGCAGATGATGTGTGTAGACAGGATGATGACAACTAATAGAGACGAGTGGAATAAATTGGGAAGTGCAAGAGGATGACACTATCCAAGCCAATAGTACCTACTATCTACTAGGTCAGTATTACTTTCTGTACGCCTCTTCTCATACAGAGAAAGCATTAATTCTGTCCAATACATGGTATCACAGAAATTATTATCTCTCCATATTACAAAACACCTGGTCGATTCTGTTAAAAACTCACCGTTAAAACTTAGGTGGAGTGAGCATGAAGTGAATTGTCATTCCACCTTGACTGTATGGGTTGACAGCCCACTTCACCTAAGTTTTCATGGTGAGATGTTACAGAATCGACCGGCTGTTGGTTGCCGCAACTGTCTTTCTCTTAATCCGCGAACTCTTCCTAAATTATGCGACGGATTTATATACTGTTTTCACGATTATAAAGAGCGATCAACGAGGAAGGTTTGTGTTTATAATTTGCACACATTCCAAGCCGGAGCGGGTCGCAAGTTCACTATAAGTTTAGGAACATAGTGTAAGATTATACTATGTTCCTTCACTGATGTCAAAGATTATCCTAGGAGCTGAGAAGAACCCTCTCACCAAAAAATATTTTTATGTAGTATCAACTTACTGGATTATCAGTCAGTCTCTCGTACAGTTCATGCAAGTTCTTGTTGACAACAACATACATGCGAACATTCTGCGCTAAACATACTCTACACATTGATAGCTTTTCCATATTTTTCTCAAGAAATATCAGGTTTAGTAACTTATTGCAACAAATATTAATAAAATATTATAATGAAATACGAAATCAATGAATATTCCACAAGCCACAACCACCAAAGAGAGAGAATAAAAGTCCCGTATTATTATTATTCTATTCTTTCGAAAATATAAATAATTTCACAACCACCACAGATAAACATCAACAGTTTCTTTTTTTTTTTGTTTGGAACAGGCTAAGGTCAGAGACTATGCTGCCTAGTTATCAGTAGTAGATTTTTATTTAATTTTTCGATTATAATGCAGATGTAACACATTTTAACGTTTTTGGCAACAAATAAGTCGAGTTAGACTTTCCGGCCGCAAACTTCGCTGAGTTAGTCAAATACTACAATAAAATTCTCAGCTCCATTTTATCGAGATCACGCCTGTTTCAATGATAAACAAATACACATACACATTTGTTACCAAATACTGCAAAAAACATTAGAATGTGTTACATCTGAATTCTAATGAAAAATGAAAATAAAAAGACGCTACTGATGAGTAGGCTGCATGGTTTCTGACCTTAGCCTGTTATAAAAGGAACAAAAAGAGGTTTTTGGCGGGCTTTTTGCGAGTGAAGTTCAGTGGCTGTTTTAATTATTCGCCTATTGATTCCTAGTGGATATTGTGATGTGAAATTGGCGAAGTTTTGTGTCTCAAGTGTCTTCGCAACTAGACAATTTGTGGAATCATTGAAACAGGCGTGATCTCGATAAAATAGAGCTGAGAATTTTATTGTAGTATTTGTCTTACTCAGCGAAGTTTGCGGCCGGAAAGTCTAACTCGACTTATCTGTTGCAAAAACGTTAGAATGTGTTACATCTGCATTCTAATCGAAAAATAAAATAAAAATCTACTACTGATAACTAGGCAGCATAGTCTTTGACCTTAGCCTGTTCCAAACAAAAAAAAAGAAACTGTTGATGTTTATCTGTGGTGGTTGTGCACAGACTAATTTAGAGATGGGCTTACGTTAAAAAAAAATAACACTGATGCTAATGCTAAAAATAATTAACAGTTAAATTTAGCAGTTATTTTTAGCAACTGTTAAATTTCACAGACAGATTTCCTTCATACTTTTCACGGGCTTAAATTTAGCAGTTATTTTTAACAACTGTTAAATCTATGCACAGACGATTTTTAACGTGGTTAATTCTCATTTCCTTCATACTTTTCACGGGCTTAAAATTAGCAGTTATTTTTAGCAACTGTTAAATTTATGGACAGACAGATTTATAACATAATTAACTCTCATTTCCTTCATACTTTACACAGGCTTACGACTGTCAACTTTTCTGTTGGTGTATTTAAAATGAGAATCAATTTATTTACATCGATTTCTTATTTATAACTGTTTTTCTGTATTGTGTGTGCGTGTTGTTTACTGTTCATCTTCCTTTCTTTTGCGGCCTGGAGTAGTGGAATAAAGCGAGACAAATATATATCCTTCCGTGTGTGGTGCGGGGTAGGGTAACACCGCGCAGAGTACTTGACACCGCTGGCGGCCACTGCCACTAGCTATTATTTATTTGTGTTGGTGACTATGAAATGTGACTGTTAAATATAACAGCTAACTCAGAATTTATTTAACAAGTGTTGACACCATAGATTATACACTTGTTGACACTAAAACGCCACTACCTATTATTTTTGTGACTGTGAGTTGTGACTGTTAAATTTAACAGCTAACTCAGAAATTATTTAACAGGTGTTGACACTAAAAAAATTAACAGTGTTAATTTAGCAGATAATTAATTTTAGACCCATCTCTAGTTGACACTAAAACGCCACTACCTATTGTTTTTGTGACTGTGAGGGTTTTTTGGCGGGATTTTGTCGAGTGAAGTTCAGAGGCTGTTTTAATTATTCGTTTATTGATTCCTAGTGGATATTGTGATGTAAAATTGGTGTTGTTTTGTGTCTCAAGTGTCAACGCAAATGGACAATATGTGGAATCATTGAAACAGGCGCGATCTCGGGAAAATGGAGCTGAGAATTTTATTGTAGTATTGACTACCTCAGCGAAGTTTGCCGAGAATGCTGACTCGACACATTTGTTGCCAAAAATACTGCAAAAAACATTAGAATGTGTTACATCTGCATTCTAATGGAAAAAAGTATAAATACACTACAAGGATAAAACTGAAGACGAGGCTTCGGCCTTACTTACTTTTGAACAAGAAGGATTAAACTGAAGACGAGGCTTTGGCCTTACTTATAAACAAGAAAGATAATAAGCACTGAAGACGAGGCGGTATGGTCCAAGACCTTAGCTTGCCCATGAAGGGCGAAGGAAAAAAAAAAAAATTGTGACTGTGAGTTCCATTGACATATGAGTTCTGACTCAGTTAACTCAAAAATTATTTAACAGGTGTTGACACTAAAAAAAAATAACAGTGTTAATTTAGCAGCTTAGCTTGTGGAATACATACATTGATTGCGTATTTCATAAATATTTGTTGCAATAAGTTACTAAACCTGATATTTCTTGAGAAAAATATGGTAAAGCTGCCAATGTGTAGAGTATGTTTAGCGCAGAATGTTCGCATGTATGTTGTTGTCAACAAGAACTTGCATGAACTGTACGAGAGGCTGACTGATAATCCAGTAAGTTGATACTACATAAAAATAATTTTTGGTGAGAGGGTTCTTCTCAGCTCTTAGGATAATCTTTGACATCAGTGAAGGAACATAGTATAATATTACACTATGTTCCTAAACTTGATAGTGAACTTGCGACCCGCTCCGGCTTGGAATGTGTGCAAATTATAAACACAAGCCTTCCTCGTTGTTCGCTCTTTATAATCGTGAAAACAGTATATAAATCCGTCGCATAATTTAGGAAGAGTTTGCGGATTAAGAGAAAGACAGTTGCGGCAACCAACAGCCGGTCGATTCTGTAACATCTCACCATGAAAACTTAGGTGAAGTGGGCTGTCAACCCATACAGTCAAGGTGGAATGACAATTCACTTCATGCTCAATCCACCTAAGTTTTCACAGTGAGCTGTTAACAGAATCGACCAGCTGTTTTTAATATGGAGAGATAATAATTTCTATGATACCATGGATTGGCAAGAATTAATGCTTTCTCTGTATGAGAAGAGGCATACAGAAAGTAATACCGACCTAGTAGATAGTAGGTACTATTGGCTTGGATAGTGTCATCCTCTCGCACTTCCCAATTTATTCCACTCGTCTCTATTAGTTTTCATCATCCTGTCTACACACATCATCTGCCACATAGTCTATCTATGGTTTCTCTGGTCTCCCCTCCTCTCGTAGCCATCCTCATTCACACTGTAATCTTTCCTCAGTAACTTTTCTTCATTCCTCTGCATCACATGCTCATATATTTCACCTATTAATTCCACACATTTATCAGGCAGCGGTGTCAGGTTCAGACTTCCACTTGGACTTGGAATAGAACATTTGAATGAATCAAATTAATTTATGACTAATTTTGTTTCAGTTTGTAACCACAGACAATAGACCGATGCTTGTATGTTTCTTCTGCTGCACTAAACTAAAGCAATTCTGCCGATTCCAGAGAAAATGTCTGGAAGCTGAAGAGCTGTTTGCTCAGATGATGAATGAGGATTATGAGGTGAGGTATTCTTCAACAGATATAATTCTCTTAACATCTAATTTAAAAGTCTGACAACACTTCTTGCCAAGACTGGTTATCTGACGAACACCTGTCTAAGATCTAGAAGTGACGGCTGGGACCAACAGCTTAAGAGCCATTTCACAAAATTTAAACGCTCGAGTTAAGGTAAAAGATGAAAATATCTACACATACAAATTGCAAACAGTGTAGCACGAGTGTCGAGACGAACTAAACAATCTTGAGCCGTTATATTCGTAATGCACCTTTGTGACAAAAGTGACTTCATTTGTTCAGTAGAATTAAGTAGCGTAAAATAAAAATAAAAGTTAAATGAATATTTGACGTAAAGGCATTCTTGCTTTTCTAGGGTCTATAATTTCGGCCACGCATTTTTGTAAAATTGATTCAATTTCGAAAACATTTTCTCCTCCCAAAAAGCGTCACCTTTCTCAAACCTTACGACTTAATAGATACCTATTTGTTGTATATTGTCAAAACAAAAACAAACCTTTATAGGGAACTTTTTATCAATTTACAAAACTGGACACCTTTTTTTTCCAACTTGTTTAAAAAAAAAAAAAAGTGGACGCCTGGATTTCTCCTGAATCGTAAACGCAACGTAAACAAACACAAATCTTCACATGCAGAAACACCTGCGACTCCTTATGCAGCCTTAAGCAGCCAATCACTTAGCCACTGCACCAAACGTAACATGTTTTCCAGTTTCTTTACGCCAACCCTTTCGCTTCTTATTTTTATTACGGTTATTTCCCATTGCACGAACACTGTGTACCTAAGTACTACAATATTTGAATTTTACGTCGTCCGGTTGCGTAATGTGTGCTCTGAGTGCAAGCGACACAGCTCTCCCGTTCGAAAGCCGAAACGTGACTGAGTAAGGGGTAGAGGTTTGCCCTGGAGCAGTGAGTACCGGAGAATGACCGGTTATTCTCCGGTGAATTTATTCGGTAAAAACACCGGATATTAACCTATTGATCACCGGTTTTATTAGAGCAGTATTTTTTTAATATAGTTGATTTTAATAAAAGGAAGGTTTATGATTTAATATTGTTTTTAGGGTTCCGAAAGTCCGAATGAAAAACAGAACGCTAGGATTACTTGTGTGTCTGTCTGTCTGTCAGTCTGTCACAGCCAAGTTGTTTAGATTCTGCTGGACCGATAGAGTTGAAATTTGGTACACACATGAATATCTGTGACCCAAACACTGACGTGTACCCTAAATAAATTAATTTGGAATATGGGAGTCACTTTTGGGGTGAAAATCGAAATATTAAAAGTTTTTTAAACTGTGTCGGTGCGACATATAAAATGAAAGGGCACATTGTGAGGGTCTCGAATATTTTTTTTTCATAATTTTAAAATATATAATTTTGAAGTTATTTAAGAAAATAGATAAAAAATGACCATGCCCCCTTATCTCCGTCTGAAACCACAGGGTCTAAAATTTTCAAAAAAATACAGAAACTATTTCTTTACTGATAGATTACAGGAAAACTTAAAAAGTGGAGACAGTTAAGAAAGAAAGAAAGATCTACTAACACTATCGATAAGGGTTAAGACTTAAGTTAACAAAATCATATTGTTGTGTATGTCGTTAATTTGTGGCAAATAAATTCTTTTTTCTTTCTTTCCTTTCTTTCACGAGTCCGTCTCGCTCTTGGCCGGTTTTTATTTTATATTTAGTTATTATCGTCAGCTGCGGCAATTAATACTTTAAAAATGTACATAGAAACGGATTTTTCAGATATTAAATCATAACTGGGATAATGTGGTGGAATTTTCGCAATTTAACAAATATCTGCCTTTAAAGATGAAATAGCTTTTAAATACCTAACTGTACCTGCAACTTCAGTTAAATCAGAAAGAGTATTCTCAGCAACAGGTCACATTCTCACCCTCAGGACATTTCGACAACGTCATTGCGCAACATACTTCATGTTGCGCAATGACGCTGTCGAAATGTAATGTTTTTATATCAAAACCATCATTTTTATGTTTGTATACCATTTTTAACTAATAAAAATGAATGAAAACTCAATTTTTTTTATAAGCAAACCCATTTAGCAAACAATATTCAGTTTTATTATAGGCTCATAATTCCAACGCATCAACCGGAGATCGCCTAATCACTGGTGAATTTCACCGATACTCAAAATTCCAAACCTCTAGTAGGGGGGCGTCGAGCGGCAGGGCACAACAAGACGCCCGATAGGTTAGGTATTTTTTTATGGTGAAAATAATGGTAATTTAAAAAAACATAAGACCTGCTTTATAGTTAGTTCAGTTAGTATGCAAAGTTTCATGATCTAATATTAAGTATTTTTTGAATACCAGCGGTTTATAGTAATCGGTTTAAAGGTAACTTTGGGATTTTTTTGTATCGAGAAAATTTTATGGAATCGTGTTTTTGTCAAATATAGGACTTACTCGTAACATTGATCCTCACGTGTACCATATATTTATTTCAAAATTAATGCTGCAGTATTATCGATATAACGGAGGATCATGCTAAGCCATTTGAGGTACTATAAACTCTTAAGGATCTCGGTAAACGCATGGATATCCAATCTTGGTCAAAATTTGATTCGCGGCCGTAACAAGTATGTATTTATAGAATTATAATCATCAATACATCTCTCTCAGTTAGAACTGATGCCAAATGTTATGATTTCGTGAAATACTTATATTTGGCATCAATTCTAACTGAGAGAGTTGTATTGATGATTATAATTCTATAAATACATACTTGCTACGGCCGCGAATCAAATTTTGACTTAGATACAACCAGACACTGACATGCAAATTCCAAAAAACGTAAGAAAATTTGAATTTCACGGGCTACCTTGGAGCTTTCACCTTAAGGGGCGCCGTAGAAATCTCGCCCAGAGCGCTGGTAGTGCTAAAACCGGCACTGCTCATTACCCATCTAATACTAATGTTATCTTTTACAGCTAAAACCATTAATAAGCCAAGACCACTTAGAGTGTTTTAATGGGTTTATTCAATCACCTGTGGTGCATGTAAGTATAATTGATGAATGTCAAACAGAAAGTGATGATATTGTAGAAGAGTTACCAGCTGTTTCTGTGAAACCAGAAGATGTCATTGAGCCAAAGGAGGAACATCAAAATGATGGTATGTTTTTAAGAACAAGTGATTAAATGATCAATCAATACTAATTTAAAAGAAGAAAAATTGTTTTTCAACTTCAGTGGTGGTCACTGAGGGTTAATACTACATTTTGTGGCAGTAAATGCATGGTTCCTGTGGGACAGACCACAGGGGCGAAGCTGTGGGAATAAGCCAGTAAATAATGCCTGAAAATGTATTTATTTAAGGTGGAAGCGCCAGAGTAGCCCGCGAAATTCAAACTTTCTTAGATAGATTGTCACCATACTGTTTGTTGTTAGATTAACCTGACATACAAACACAAATGAAAACTTACTAATTAGTGCTGGTTTTGTTTGATTAATCCAATCAATTCTGTTCGACGTTGTGCCAACCAACAGAAGAAGAAAAAAGACCAACCTTTTATAAATCGTAATGTTTTTTTTTGTTTGGTGAGTAAAAAAGACAAAAGAAACTACAATAATCTTTTTTTACTTTTGTGATAATGCCCCATGCAAGACAGACTTGACTTTATGTAAAGAGTGAGATATATCAATATCTACACTGGGTCAGCGTGACAGGCGACTAAAGTGAACCTACATTCTGTTAATGATGGAAAAACGACCCAGATTGGTTTTAAACCCCTTAGCTCAAAGCAACTGATATCTAGACTTACCAGCAAGCACCAAAATAAATGTAAAGTAGTTCTTATAATATGAGAAACTAGCTTTACCACAATTATCTTTTCAGTGTAGTAGATACTAAAATAATCTAAATATTTAATAAATTTTGCTATTTAGATGTTTTATATAATTTTAAGTTTCCATGCCAAAATGCATAAAAGCTACCTATAGGCTGTTGCTTCGTCATTCTGTCTGACACAGCTGGAGATTTCAGGAACTACTAATGCCATAGAATTGAAATCTTATTCAATATTGATACTTATAATTTCCTAGTTATACTGCCACATGTATGAACAATTAACATTTCACTGTTTTTGTTTACTTACAGAGTTCGAACTGGAAAACTTTTCATACATAGAAGATATGCCAGCACAACAGTCTGAGTCAAGCTCAAAAGGTGATCCGCTTTTAATGGAGATTAAAAAAATAGAAGTAGAAGAAGAGCAAGAAGTATCGAGGAAACGAAGAGCCAGTGACACGCAACGTAAGTATTAGTTAGTTAGTTATTAGTTAAGCGAACAGGCCGACTGCTGTGACAACACGCACTTACCAAAACATGAAACAAAACACATCCTGTCGGTGCCCTCTTGAGTAGCATAAACACAATATGCTACACCTCTGAGTAGTTGCTCTCTCTGGAGAGCACACTCCTACTGCCAAATGTCTCAAACACTTCTGCTTAAAGTATTGAAGACTGATTGCTGATACAACAGAACAGTTCAGTGTGTGGGATTGCTAGCATTGTTCTTTACTTAACCCTCACTCTCTATAAAAAAATCTGCTAGATACTGAATAATACTAAGTAAGAGAGTGAAATCTTACAAAACCAGTTCGGTTTTGTGCCTGGTCGGGGTACAACGGATGCCATTTTCGCTATTCGCCAGCTGTGCGAAAAATACAGAGCTGTGCATAAAAACATCCACATGGCGTTCATTGACCTCGAAAAGGCATATGACCGGGTGCCTCGAGAGGTTCTGTGGTGGGCCATTAAGGAGAAAGGTGTGCCTGGGAAGTATGTGCAGTTGATCAGAGCGATGTACAGTCGATGCAGTACCCAAGTCGACTTCGATGATCGAAGATCGACTGAAACATTAAAGTACTTTAATTCATGAATAAGTTCCTCCTTAAGAAGGTAATCAATCCATATTGGTTTATCCATCTTGAACAAAAGAATTTTATCTTAAGTTTCTTCACAAGTTAATAAAGTGTAACAAATTGACCACAAGTTGTAACAATTTAATTTAAGAATACATATACTAAGTGCCAAGGTTCAATATAAGCGGCCTCAAATTTAAACCATGTGCCTCTAACCTCTATTTAAACACTATAACAGTAATATGTTTAACACTAAATAACTTTAACCATTAAATTAAACACTATTTAAGGTTCACTAATAAGTATTAGAGCTTAATATTGGCAACTTCAAATTATCAAACAATGTGCCTTTAACCACAATTGTGTCAAAATGTTTGACATTAAAGAAAATCATTAACTAAGGATTACTAATTAAACTTAACTTTATTACCTCAAACAAACCTCATGCCTCACGTTGGGCGCCAATTGTAAACGGACACGTAACGTTTTATTATTAAACTTTTTGTCAGAATGCCTCGTCTTAGAAGGAAATGTGCATCGAATTATTAGTACCGATAGGGATGTTTCCTGGGAATGGAAATAATAATTATATTTAGTCCGAATGTTAGAATATCAAAAAATATAGGACATGTATTTTTGCTAAAACAAACCAATAAAAAATGATAAACATAAAACGTATCAAAGTTCAAGAGTAAGGGCTCGTTACGTACCTTAGTGGTATAAAGTGTCGCACATCGTGACGTTGTAGGCTAGGCTATGGTTAAAACTGCCAAATCACGAACACCGTTGAGCTTTAAGAAAACGTTTATTAACAGTCTTTGAGCACAGATGTACAGTTACAAACAGCACGTAGGTATAGAGGAAGACACGAAGAAAATAGAGAAACTAAAGCAAGCACTGTGACAACACGAGAAAATCTAGATTTAGGCAAAAACATATAAGCATGAGCGATTAAACGCGAGGAAAAATTGTGCGCGCATTCGCCGTCACAGCAGGTAGGGCACTGCTTAGCGTTATAGCATAACCGAGCGATCGCGGATCAGCTGTCTCACACCGCGGCGGAGATGCGCGCCCGCAGGCGGTGAGGTATACAGTCGACGCGCTTGGTTAGGGTGCAACCTTCATACGACTAACAAGAGTGCGTCTTTGTTATTGGTGTCGCTACAACGTCACGCGAAATTTCAACACACTGTGATTGAGTATCGCGTGGAGCCAAAGACGATTTTTGAAGTTTCCTACCAATAAACAGGCTAAAGGGTATAAATTGAAAGAGGTCAGGTACACACAGGCTGCTGGGAGCCAGGAGATCACCACACTGTATCAGTAGCAGTCGTATTTCACCAGGTTTTTAGTGGTTAGACCGCGCGCGTGGAATTGTGGCGGCCGGCGTTGAGTTCAAACCGTCAGATGACGGGAGTGATGCAATGTCGTTCACTTACAGCGGGGAACGAGTAGAAGTGGCGGTAAATTTAAAACAAGGAAGGGACTAGGAAAACACCCCAAAACCTGTTCATATCCCCCCACTTGAAATCAACCAGGGATTTCACAAGATAAGATATATGAAGTTCGAGACTTACGGCTTATGCGGATTCATTTGTCATCATGCTGCTAGGTGTTTAAGTTTAAATTGAGCTGATAAGAACAAAATAAGTTTAAATGTAATGTATAAGTTACAATATAATATACTAGACACCGAAAAATGGTTAAGTGTTATAAGTGCGTAAAACTAGATGGAAATACAGGCTGTAAGGGACAAGATACCGCAAACTGCCCGAAAAGGTTACACCTAATGCCACTAACAAAATTATGGTAGTCATTAATCTCGGTAATGATTGGTTACAGAAATTGATATTTTTAAGCGCGCAATGTATTGCAAACAACGCGATCTCAACGCGACGCAATCGATGTAGGCACGCGCGAGCGCGTAGTACGTACTCGTAGTTACCTGCACGTCTTACACACACAGACACGGGCGCGCGACGAGTGGCGCCTCGCTCCGCTTGTATGAATGTACCTACAAGGTCGAACCAAAGTTAAAGATATCTTTGAAATCAGCTGCGAGAGCAGGTACAGTCAAGTCGGTAATTTAGGCACCATTTTATAACTAAAGTTGTGTGAATATTTTAAGAGCTCTAAGGTACCTACTACCTACCTTGTTTGCTAATTAGCATAAATGCAACAACAATGTTAGCGCCGTCTACTGTGAAGGGAATGTAAACAAATGTAGGTATGTCTTTGTTTCTCCTAATGTAAATACACTTTCAAAGTAGGTACTTTGTCACTATAATACATTTACGTTTACTACAAATGAACACCTTAGTATTTAACGCATTTATCGAATTAGATTTTGCGAGATAAGATGAGCGTTTAGATCCGCTGCTTTTTTGCCTACTAGTCGCGGCCGAAGACATCTTCTCTTCAAGGTTACGAGGATTAGTATTATTATTGATAATAGATTTTGAAGATAAATGACTAGTTTCTAAGATTATAACATAATCTTGAAGAAACTTTAACAATTCACAAAATGTAGGTATTTGTGAAATGTTTTTTTGAGTTTCGAAAGGAATACGCGTGTCCGAGTCATGGCTTGGGTTGCATGGCTAACTCCATAGTTTATATTTTACTACATTAACAAATTCTTCGCGAATTGAATGTTTTCGAGTATATCTCGCCTTGAACGACGGTCATAGATTTTGATAAGTCATAAAGGATTTGGATATCACGATAAACATATTCGCGTTGAGAATGAAGAAGCTTAAGTTTACCCTCCTCCATTTTGTTTCGTACGTAAAATAAAGATAATAAGAGGTATACAAATACGAACCTAAGTTGAGATTTATTAGGTGTAAATTGATACCTTTAGGTGAAATAGTTACGTAATAATGTTTGTTAGTGTATAATTACTGTTAGTTGTTATATATATTAAGATTACAAACAATAAATTACGTGAATTTCAGAAATTATTGTGATATAACTTGACTAAATTACGATGACCTCTAAATCCGCATGTTACACGGCGAGTATGACCAACACAATTTTAAAAATACTATAAAACTGCAAAAAACTAGCAAATGTCAGTTTTCTATTGAAATTAAACCTTAGAATGCCTGAAAAAACTGTAATCTACAGGTATTCGCGCTCGAAATGGACCAAAAATACGATTGAGTATCGCGTGGTGCCAAAGACGCTTTTTGAAGTTTCCTACCAAGAAAAAGGCTAAAGGGTATAAATTGAAAAAGGTCAGGTACTCACAGGATGCTGGGAGCCAGGAGATCACCACACTGTATCAGTAGCAGTCGTATTTCACCAGGTTTTTTGTGGTTTTACCGCGCGCGTGGAATTGTGGCCGACCGGCGCGGCGTTGAGTTCAATCCGAATCTGCTTCTTCACGCCGTCAGATAGCGGGAGTGATGCGTTGTCGTTAAATCACAGCAAGTAACGAGTACAAGTGCCGGTAAATTTAAAACAAGGAAGGGACTAGAAAACACCCCGAAGCCTGTTCACACTGTATCGTCCTCGTGTTTTGTTTACGTAGCAAAAGAAAGAATATGTGTCCAATATTTTTTTGTTAATCTACTTACGGAGTAATTAGTTTTTTGTTAGGAAACTACTGTATTAAATAATTTTCTTACCCAAGTCTTCAACAAGGTAGGTGCTTAGAGATAAATTAGCAAGCTTGTACTTTATAGAATGTATTTGAACGTTAGAGTTCTAAGAAAATGATAAGAAAGTGAACAGTTCTAGTATAGGTAATGTTGATTAAAGCTCTTGTGTACTAAACATTAGATTTCATGTCTAGATACCTGTCTTGTACAATAGACGAGTGTGAAACCTAGTGTTTCTTGGAGAAATTCTTTTTTAACTTTGACTGTTTCGATTAGTAAAATAAAATAGAGTTTATTTTTTAAATTTTTAGCTGGTTTGATTCCCGGTTTAGATAAGCTTTTTGAAAAATCTGTGAATTTAGTTTTATTTTGTTTTAAAAATAAAGGAATGTTTCCTTTAAGTAAAATAATCTATCTTAAGGATTTAAAGTAGTTTCCCTTTAGGGCCCATTGATATTTTCCACCCTGTGTATGGGGTAACTAGGATTAAGTTTAACTATTTTGTTATTTCTTGCAAGAAATTAAAGGCTTCTTTATTTTTATTTTATTTTATTTATATGGGGTGACTGGTAATTAGTGACCGATACTTAAACACGTGATTGTACTGACTGTTGTCAACATTATCTGACCCACCCTAAAATCAAACGACTTTGGACCCTCTGCCTGTAACATTAAGGTTTATTTAATTTATATGAGCTTATCAGACAAGTGCTCGAGCACTCGATGAACAAAAATACAATAATAACACAGACACGCAAATTGGATCTTTAACACGTAACGTTAAGGTAAACCCACCCAACAAAGTCGGAGCCACCTGCATTATATATGTTTTTGTTAAGCTATTTTAATCATTATCTCGTTAACATTAAAGTTGAAAAGCTTTTAAGTCACACTACATAATTACAACCCAATCTTTAATTTCGCGTATTCCCAACAAGTTCTTGTGGCTTAGCGGTTTGATGCTGGATTGACGACGAACAACATGTGGGTTCGAAAACACAGTCCACCTATACATCAGTTTCTTTTTTAATTTGTTTTCGTTTCTACAATATTGCTTGCAATATTAAAGAACGACAATTATGATTTTCGCCTAATAACTTATCTTGTAAACGGGTGGGTAATTTAAAAAACTTTAAGTTCACAGAATTTATATTTACCAAGAATGGTTGAATACGAAGTAAAACATATTTACTTCGTGAGGTAGATCATAAATTCATCTAAGTAACAAAATTTACACTACGCCTAATAGCAGTGACTGCGCACACACATTTGTAAATCGTTTAACTCGTTAAGTATTTTTAAGCAATTTGCTGTAATATAGCATCATGTCGCAACTTGACGACTATACCAAACATAAAATAATATTTTTACATGAGCAGAATGTTGGAATTAGAGAGATTGGTCGCCGACTTAATATAGCAGTAAGTGTTTTTTTATACCTAATTTATTTTATTGATTGTGATGAATGAACGCGTAGTTGGCTATTTTACCATTACATTCACTCCTTACAAGTTACATACACGGTTCCAAAAATGTTTATTTTTGTTTTAGAGAAATACGGTCGGGCTATGGCTAAGACGTTATGGAGACAATGGAAATATTCAGCGGATTCGTCCAGGAGCAAAAGCCATTAAGTATAGTCCCGAATTCGAACGCCATCGGGCTATTGTTTCAAGCCACGTTGAAAATCCATTTTTGCCCATTCGTGCAACCGCAATAAACCACAATATTTCAGTAGAAACAGTGAGAAGGCATTTTCACGTTGCTGGGATAAAGAATTATAAACCGGCACAGAAAATTGCATTGACACCTGCTCATCGTGCAGAAAGGGTCCGTTTTACCCAGGAATATTTAAATTTTAATTGGGAAGAAAATGTTGTGATCTTCACTGATGAAAAATCATTTAAATCGGACAAAGATGGATGTAAAATCTTATGGCGGAGGAAAGGAGAACGTTACAACGAGAAGTGCTTGCTACCTTGTAGAACCAGCGGTAGAATAACCCTGGGCTACTGGGGCTGGATGTCGTCCATGGGACCTGGTGAATTGGTGGAAGTTGGTGGTAGGTTTAATAGCAGTTTGTATTTGGAGATTCTGCGTGACGTCATGCTGCCGACTGTGCGAATTGCCTAACCAACGTCACATATTTATTTCATGCACGATAACTGCTCCATCCATCGTGCAGGCATTGTGCGGGAATGGTTAGCTGCCCAAGAAGGTGTGACAGTTATTAATTGGCCGTCTAAAAGTCCTGATTTGAACCCTATAGAAAATGTATGGGGTCAAATGGTTTTAAATTGGGACACAACGGAAGTGCGAAACAAACACAACTTGGCTGAGGTCGTGACATCGACTTGGGAGCACATGACAGGCAAAGATTTGTGTTGGAACATGGCGCGCGGTATGCGTAGCCGCTTACAACAAGTTATAGCAGGGGACGGTGCGCCACTCCGCTACTAGTTCATCTAGTAGGTATATTTAAACACACCATGTAAGTAAGCTCAATGGATTGATTGTTCAACCATTAAAATGTTGCAGATTATGTGGTGATGTTATTGTTATTGTTATCTAGTTTAAATTTGGCGCCTTATTGTGTTCATAGAGACGTGTGCTCTTAATTGTCTGTGACAACCTAGTATGTTCTTTTTTTTATACATCTGCATCTGTGGTACTGCCGTCTGTAAAAAATTGTCTAATGCAAGTAAAACTACAGTTAAATAAAATAAATCAATATATATCTTTCAAATCTCAGTTTTAATCCAACAGGTTATGGGCCCAGTATGCCCAGATATTGAAAGAATATACCGATTGAGTGAATAGTTTTGCAACAAATTCAATAAAACCTCACGTTGCATATTACAAGCATCAGTTTTTGCAAGAAAATCATGGGCTCGAACAACAATATGACCATGATAGAAAAATTGACCGGCAGAGATAATTTTGCAAGCTGGAAGTTTGCAGTCAAGACATATTTAGAACACGAGGAACTATGGGAGTGCGTATCAGGTACCGATGAGCACAATCCAAGAAAAGACATGAAAGCAAAGTCAAAGATTATCCTATTAGTGGATCCGGTAAATTACATCCACATTCAGGAAGCCAATACTGCCAAGGAGGTATGGGATAACCTCTGTAAAGTTTTCGACGACTCGGGCTTAACACGTCGAGTTGGATTGCTACGAGATCTCATTACGACAACGCTTGAAAATTGTCAAAGTATTGAAGAATACGTGAACAAAATTATGACCACAGCACACAAGCTTCGAAACATCGGGTTCAAGGTCGACGACGAGTGGCTAGGAACGTTGTTACTTGCTGGACTCCCCGAACAATACAAGCCCATGATTATGGCGATAGAAAGCTCCGGTGTCGGTATAACAGCAGATTTAATAAAAACAAAATTATTACAAGAGGTCAAAAATAATGATCCAAGTGTATTCCTTGCAAACAAGAGCAAGTATAACAAGCAACATCTTAAACAAAATAAACAAACAAAAGGGCCAAGATGTTACTCGTGTAACAAATATGGACATATCAGTAAAGACTGTAAAGTGAAAAATAACAAGAAGCAAAGTGATGACTCTTTTGTAGCCGTTTTTTCAGCCACATGCAGCTATGATTCTGGATGGTATGTGGACTCAGGTGCGGCAAAGCATATGACCATGAATAAGGAATGGCTTTATGATGAAGTTCCATCTCAAATCAAAACCATCCGTGTAGCCAATAATAAAGAACTGAAAGTTGAGTCCTGTGGTAAGGTGAATCTATATGTTAAAAGTAAAAATGGATCTACAAACAGAATACAGGTAAAAGATGTTCTCTATGTACCAGAGTTATCCACGAATCTTCTCTCAGTCAGTAATATAGTCAAAAATAAATGTAATGTAAAGTTTGACAGCCAAGGTTGTTATTTGTATAACACAGAAAATGTTGAAGTAGCAATGGCAACACTTGTTAATAATATGTACAAGCTGAATGTTGTCTCCGTTCAAGCATTTATGTCAACAAATACTAATGATGATTTTTATCTCTGGCATCAGCGACTAGGTCATCTGAACTACAATGATATGAAGAAGCTAAAAGATCACACCGAAGGAGTGAGAATACCTCAGAGCAGCGGGCTGACCTGCATCCCATGCATTAAAGGAAAACAGGCGAGGTTACCATTTCCAGGTGAAGGTTCCAGAGCAAGTCAACGGCTAGAAATCGTTCACTCGGATGTGTGTGGACCTATGGAGGTGAAGTCTCTCGGAAATGCAAGGTATTTTCTCACATTCACTGATGATTTCTCTAGAAGAGTGTGTGTCTTTACTATAAAATCAAAGTCAGAATGTCTAGAAAAATTTAAGGAATATAAATCATTTGCTGAAAATAAACTTAATACTAAAATCAAAACACTTCGAACTGACAATGGAACTGAGTACACAAATAGGAACTTTACTGAATACCTAAAGTTACATGGAATTATACACCAAACATCAACTCCATATACTCCACAACAAAATGGTCTTTCCGAGCGTATGAACAGAACATTACTTGAAAAAGCCAGATGTATGTTAATAAATGCTAACTTACAGAAAAACTTATGGGCCGAAGCAATCAGAACTGCTGCATACATCACCAACCGTTCACCGACGCGAGCACTAAACTACAAGACACCAGAGGAAATATGGAGTGGCTGTAAACCTAACTTGAGTCATATGAGGATATTCGGCTGCGAAGTCATGATGCATATACCTAATGAAAAATTGAAGAAATGGGACTCCAAGTCATGTAAGATGATTTTTGTTGGATATTGCGAGGACTCTAAAGGGTATCGACTACTTGAACCCAAAACAAAGACAGTAACCAGAAGCAGAGATGTAGTGTTTCTAGAAAACTCTATCAAAAGAGATACAGTACCAGTTTCCTTATCAAACACTGAACAAAAACGTGTAAGTACAAGTAGTCTCCCTGAAAGTAGTGACTCCAGTACAGATCTGTCTACTCATACTGCAGTGGAAACAAGTAACACTGATGATGAGGAATATGTGCCAGAGAAGTCAATTGAAATACCCCAAACATCCAACATCACACTTCGTCCTCGTAACAGACCAAACCCAGCAATGAAAACTGAGTCCTATTTATTTATGGTTGAAGTACCACAGACATATGAAGATGCACTTTCCTCCAAGGACTCTAAGATGTGGATAAAGTCCATTAAAGAAGAATTAAAGGCGCATGAGGACAATGGCACTTGGGAGCTAGTAAACAAACCAGACAATGTGAGGCTATTAGATTGTAAGTGGGTGTTTCGTGTGAAAGATGAACCAACAGGTCTTAGGTACAAATCTAGACTCTGTGCGAAAGGCTATGCCCAGAAGAGCGGCATAGATTACACTGAAACATTCTCTCCGACAGTCAGATATGACTCCATTCGCTTACTGTTGTCCCTTGCAGTTGAAAAATGCATGACTATAATACAATTCGATATTAAAACCGCCTTCCTGTATGGTGAATTGCAAGAACAAATTCATATGAAACCACCTGAAGGACTCAATGTTGAAAATAATATGGTTTGCAAGTTAGTAAAATCATTGTATGGATTGAAACAAGCACCTCGCTGCTGGAATGCTAAGTTCAACTCGGTCTTAAATAAATATGGTTTTGTGAACAGTCATGCAGACAAATGTGTGTATGTTAGTTCTAATAGAGAAGTAAAAGTATATCTCTTGCTTTATGTTGATGATGGACTTTTATGTTCTACCAGTCCAACAATCATTACGGAAGTCCTGGATGATCTTCAAAAGGAATTCTATGTTAAGATTTGTAAAACTTCAAATTTTATTGGTATACAGATTGAACAATGTAAGGATTACATTTTCATACACCAAAGAAAATATATTGAAGAATTGTTGTCAAAATTTGACTTGGATAATGCTAACCCAAATAGTATACCAGCTGATCCACATGTTACACTACAGAAAAGCACAGTGCTGGAAAATGAAAAGTATTTCCCTTACAGAGAAGCAGTGGGATCACTTATGTTTGCTGCCATAGTCACTAGACCAGACATAATGTATGCAGTGAGCACTGTTAGTCGCTTCCTCAACAGCCATGATCAAAGTCACTGGAACGCAGTCAAGCGAATCTTAAAATATTTAAAAGGGACAATTTGTTTAGGCCTTTGTTTCAGATTAAATGAAAACAACACTCTAGAATCTTATTCTGATGCTGATTATGCCAATGATCCTGTGACAAGGCGATCAACCACTGGTTATGTCTTCATGAAAAACGGAGCTGCCGTCACATGGAACAGTCAACGACAAACAACAGTTGCATTATCAACCACTGAAGCAGAGTTCATGGCCTCATGTTGTGCAACCAAAGAAGCTCTCTGGATTAAACAATTACTGTTGGATATAGGTGAATATAAACAAAATTGTATAACAATTAACATTGATAATCAGAGTGCTATATGTTTAATTAAAAATTCTGAATATCACAAGAGGTGTAAACATATTGACATAAAATACAATTTTGTAAAAGAAAAGTATGCTCAAAAGATAATAGATCTTAAGTACATTAGTACTGATAATCAGTTAGCTGATATTTTCACAAAACCTTTGCCTAAAGCTAAGTTCGAGTACTTTAGAAATAAGTTAGGTTTGATTAAAAATCCAAAAGAATGTAAAAATTAAAAAAAAAAAAAAAAAAAACTGTACTGTTTGAAAACTATGTCAGAGATACTGTCATTCAAATATTTTTTTTGTCTATGTGCAATGATGCTAATATGCAATTGACTATGATAGTAATGTACATAGTCTATGTATACATGTGTATATTTAAATCAACTAAGTAGAATAAGGCTATAATTTAGAGGGAGTGTTATCTAGTTTAAATTTGGCGCCTTATTGTGTTCATAGAGACGTGTGCTCTTAATTGTCTGTGACAACCTAGTATGTTCTTTTTTTTATACATCTGCATCTGTGGTACTGCCGTCTGTAAAAAATTGTCTAATGCAAGTAAAACTACAGTTAAATAAAATAAATCAATATATATCTTTCAAATCTCAGTTTTAATCCAACAGTTATAAACAGATTTTTTCTGTTTAAATAACATGTTTATTCACTACATATAGGCAGCTATAAATTTGTAAAGCATTTCACAGATGAATTCATTTTCTCGATAACAAACTTTTAAGCATAAGCATGCCTTTTTTAATGTTTATATGGCATACTAATATAAAAAGTATATTAATTTGGAAATATATGAGCATTTACTTACTTTATCTTACTTAAGTGTTTTAATGAAATAATAAACATTTTGAACTTGCAATTTTTTAGTTTTATTTTTATACAAACTGCCCGTTTAAAAAGACAATACCCTACGTCGTCTATTAAAGAAATGTAAAAAAGTGTAATAAAATATCTAAATTCAGGTTAAACTTGGTTTCGAACGTAGTCAACGATGAACATCGCACTACCTTAGTGACCACAAGACCAACACAACTCTTATAAGCCGCATTGAAATTTGATCTTAGTTGTAATGCTAAACGCAATATTCAAAAAAAAATTGAACCATATAGTATACTATCATAAAGTTTATTCTTGCACAGCACGAGCAGCCATCTTCTCCTCGTGCAAATTATTTTGTATTTTAAATAATCACTCCATAGTAGCATTTGAATACCAGCTTTATAATGAATACGAATATTTATTTTTCAACTACCCACTTATTACAAGTTATGTGAAAATATTACCATTTTAAAAAGTTTATGTATAGTCTTCTTTACAGTAATACAAGAAATAGTTTTGGAATATAAATTTTATATTGAAAGCAAAACAATATCTTTGTCGCAGGATTTGATCTCGAACCTCGTTTTTCTCAGTCTTAAACACAGACCACGAGACCAGAATTACTTGAACTCAATCATTAAAATAAGCTATTACACTTATCATAGTATAACATATAGTTATAAAATATAACCTAATGCTCAAATTTGCGTGTCTATATTATTATTGTATTTGTTCATCACATCCTCGAGCAGTTGTCTGATAAGCTCATATAAATTAAATAAACCTTAATGTTACATGCAGAGGGTCCAGTCATTTGATTTTAGGGTGGGTCAGATAATGCTGACAACAGTCTGTACTCATGATAACAAACAACTTTTACTATGGGACCAAACCTGAAATCGCGAAAAAAAATAGGCAGTACAGTACATTTTGACCAGTTCTGAACAGCAGATTTTTTTGGCGATTTCAGGTTTGGTCCTATTGTAAAAGTTGTTTGTTATCATGAGTACAATCACGTGTTTAAGTATCGGTCACTAATTACCAGTCATCCTATACAGGGTGTAACGGAAAGGTGTGGTCATATTTTAAGAACTGTATCTGCCCATCGATATGAACAACTTTCTTCAAGAAAACCTGATGAAATTCTCAAAAAAAATTTTTACCTCCCATACAAATATTGATCAGCTGATGATAACTTTGTATGGAACGTCCAATTTTTTTTTTGGAAATTTTCAGTTTTTTCTTATAGAAAGTTGTTCATATACATGGGCAGAACTGGTTCCTCAAATATGACCACACCTTTCCGTTACACGCTGTATATAACAAAGTCGGGTGGACACCATTTATAACTCAAGAACGGCTGGACCGATTTTAATTATCTTTGATTTGTTGGATTCGTCTCCGCCCCGAATAGCAGAAAAACTAAAAAATCGAAAAAAAAACACGAAAAAAAATATGAAGAAAATTAATATTTTCATACATTTTTTATGGAACGAAAAGTTATCTCAAAGAGAATGAAAGGAAACGATTTCTTGATGGTCACAACACTTGGATTGTTCCATATTTGCCACTACTTTCCAAATCATTCAAAGCACATTGCAACGTGAAATATTGCAATTTAGTGAAATCCATCAAATACATTTGCAAATATGTCACGAAAGGTAGCGATATGGCGGTTTTTGGCAATCAAATTTCTAATACCAACGATGAAATCACGCACTATCAAGTTGGTTGGTATGTGAGCTGCAATGAGGCGATTTCGCGTGTATTCTCATTCCCCATTCATGAACGTCCTCCCAATGTTGTACATTTGGCGATGCTTCTGGAAAATGGTCAAAGCGTTTGCATCAAATGTTGCGCAACTTGCAGAACTACCTGCAGCAACCACATTGACTAATTTCTTTTCGTTTTGCTAAAGCGATCCATTTGCACGAACGTTGTTCTGCTCTGAGCTGCCACATTACAAATATATAAGTATGTTTATCAGTTGTCTAGTACCCATAACACAAGCTCTGCTTAGCTTTTGACTAGATGGCGTTGTGTGATAGTTGTGGAATATTATTATTATTATTATTACACTTGGAGCGCTTCATCGAAGAAATTTCAACGTCGGCAGCCGCAAGGCGATGCGTTTCCTGATCATTCGGATGTGCGTTCTACAGATGATCTTTGTCGCCTTTCTACAGAAAGTCAGTTCATCCGAAGTTCATGACAAATGCTTCTATTTGCAGTTTTTGCCGGTGAATTTCGATTGAATCGACACCATTTCAATTTCTTCAAACTTTCTGTAGTGTGTCCAACATTTCGTGCTGCATGTCAACAGCTCAATTTGCTTGAAAACGATACGCATTGGGTCATGACAATTGCTGAAGCAACTATTTCTGCATCTCCAAGTCAGATACGCAAATTATTTGCCATTATAATTAGTTAGGTCCTAGGTACCAGTAAGATATTTTACATCGAATCCGTGTCAGTTAAGGGAATCCTGATTTCGAGGTAAATGAGGATATATATAATCAGGCTTTGCTTTTGATCGAAGACATGTGGTACCTCATGTGCGGCAGTTTGTTACTCAAGTTAAGAATGCCAACGTGGAATGATCGCTTTTTATCGAGCTTTGGAACGTGAACTTGAATTAGATGGACATGCATTGAAACTGTCAGTATGACCGAATCCTACCACTGTTGAAGCCTAACAGAAGGAAATGTACAATAACTTAATGAAGGCAATTAATGATGGAAATAGTAGCTTATTTTTCTTTGATCCGCCCGGTGGAACTGGAAAGACATTCCTCATATCATTAATTTGGGGCGCTGTTCATGCAAGATCAGAAATTGCTGTACCAGTTACTTCTCCTGGGATAGCGGCCACATTGCTAGAAAGATGCTGAACGGCTCATTCAGCGTTGAAATTGCCATTAAACCTTCAAACGACTGAACAACCGACTGCAACACTGCGAAACACTCAGCAAGGCCAAAGGTTTGATTGCAACTAAAATCATCACTTTTTTTTTTGGTATGAATGCACAATGTGGAGTCTTTGGTTGAAATTAATTAATTAATTTATTTTATTTATTTATTAAACTTTGCACAAGTAAGAATTACTGTACAATGGCGGAATTAATGCCTTAGGCATTTTCTACCAGAGTGGTGCAGAGACGGAATGTGGCAGGTGCAACTTAAGGGAAAGAATAAACGGAAAAAATACATACTTAAATACATATATACAACAAAATTAAAAATGTAATTGAGAAAAACGAAAACAACGAATCAGCGTTGTGATGATTTTTCCAACTCCATGCGAATGTGTTCACGCGCCTTCCACTTAAAAGAGAACCGACTGGTTGCCGTCCTGATGTCCTTAGGGAGCGCATTCCATAGGACATGACCACCTGGACATGGAAGGAAGAATGGACAAACCCAGCGGTGAGAGGGACATCGTAGAAGACGATTATTGGTTGAACAAAGATTAGATAGAGAAATTAAGTGTCCCAGATAAATATAGTCTTTGACCCAATCAAGAGGTGTAGAGTTTAGCGTTATTGTTGTTTCCGTGCAGTGCCCACTTTATTGCTTTCTTGATTGAGGGTCTCCAGCACATACTGTAACTCGTTTGGGTCTTCGGAGAGCAAGACAGGTCGTCAGCAAATCTTAAATGGGATAGATAGTTTCGATAAATGTTCAGGCCCACGTCGTTCCAGGTCAACGAACGAAATATTTGTTCTAGGACAGCTATAAATAATTTTGGTGACAGTGGATCCCCCCTGTCTCATACGCCGCTCTATCTTAAAAGCAGGTTCGGTACTATCCAGTTTAATTCTGGCTTTGCTGTTTCTGTATATCTCCTTTATTATGCTGACGAACTCTGTATACAGTCGGCAATGTCGAAGAAAACACTTTATAAAGGTATGACATTAGGTCTGTAATTATATATCAAAGTAGGATCGCCTTTTTTATTTGTTTTCTAAACAATTACACACTCACATATAACCGCTTTCAGACTTACCCCATACAACACACTTTCATACACTCCTCACTATAAACCTCTACCTACCTGATATAAATAATATTGTATAGTTAACATCAGAATGAGTGATCTACTGTTTTCAAGGATCTGTATCAACCCATTATAAGTACCTACACTGTTCTTCAAGATACAGGATAATATCCTAGTTTGAAGGACAGGGGTCGTATTTATGTGAAATAGCCACTACCATGTAATTTCAATACTAATGTTACCTATTGTCTAATCTTTTTATGAAATAAATGATTACTTACTTAACTTACTTATTACCTACAACTTAGTTATGTCTCAAACTAGGATTTTTTATCTGAGCCTGAGCCAACCGTTGCGTCCCGCTTTTTTCCTTTTTTCTCGTTCAAACCCTCACTGCTCCTCTCTTGTTAGTTGCGTATGTATGTTTACTAATGATTTTTGATTTGCCTAACTTCGACCTGGCTTTTATACTTCAGACTGTGTGAATATCTTTTTTGTTTGACCTGTGCTTTGAATCTTGGAACTTTGATTGTGCTTTGTGTTTTGAACTGCGTTGAAATGATTTCAAACATGAAAAACTTGGGTCATGTGTCTCTTGTCAACACACATTAAATCGTAGTAACAATCGCCAGAGAAGATCTACTACACTAAATGATGAATTTATGCAAACACATGTATATTTTACAGCTTATTTTCTTGAAGTCAGAAATATAAGAGAGGTCCTTGATTATTAAGAGGAAGGATTCAGTCGCGGAACCGACAAGCCCGGATATATTATACGTATTTGTTGCTAGAGGAGAATGTCCGCGAATGTGAAGCTATAATAGGACATTACTGCAGCTGTATTGTGGGAAAAAGAAATCTTGGCTGCTGTTCACATGGGGCAGATATCAGTCCAATCTCAGTCCACCAGCTCCTTTTTACCCAACTGCGCGACGCAAGGGAGGAATGTGTTTATCAGCCTAAGTATGTTTGTTCCTTTGTGGCGCTTTAGAGACCGAACTTGTGGGCCGGTTTTGATAATTCTTTCGTCAATTGATTCGTCTTAATCTTGCGAGTGCTTTTAACGACATGAAAGTAATCAAAATACAATATGGCGACGACCAGATGTCATATTGTGTAAAAGAATGAAAGTCGACGAACTATATTGAGGGGTATCAAAATAAAGGGTTCGAGGAGGCGATTCCAAAACTATAACTCAATAAAATATAGAAAATAAAAAAATGAAATCATTTTCGACATCTTACCTAAAAATTTTATGGTCTAAAAAAATTTAATATCTTCAAAAAAAAAATCCCTATTGTAAAAACGGCTAAAATGTTCCTAACAAGTCACTTTAAAAAAATCGCATGTATTTTTTCTGGGCTTTAAAAGCAATGTCTCTGTCAGTGGAGTTGCCCCAGAAAATGATTCCGTACCTAATGCTAGAGGCCACATAAGCATTATAAGCTATTTGCACTGTAATGCGGTTAACTGTTTTAGATAGTTTGTACAGAGCATACGCATATTGTCTAAGCTTCTTTGACAAAGCGTCGATATGATGTTACTATCTATGTAAAGGCCCAGAAATTTTGTGCTGTCGCTTTCAGAGATTGCTACGTTACCATATTTTATATTAAGTTTCGGATTATTTGTTCTTTGATTAAATGTCATTACTGTAGTTTTGTCAAGATTTATTTTTAAAATATTATTAACTAACTAATTTATTATGTTTTTAAGATAGTCGTTTATGTCATTTTCAAGAATATTAATGTCATTATTAGAAAATAAAATGGTGCTATCATCAGCAAATAATACCATCTGGTGTTTACTGACCTTAGGCATATCATTTATGTAAATGTTAAATAATGGAGGGCCAAGAGTGCTACCTTGGTGAACACCATAAGTAGTTTTTTCTTGGACGTGACCGGTATGTTCTTTTAACTTTCGAGCTCGCACATAGTCTATCAAGCGTTGTGATTTGACTGCGATCAGAGGGATAAGATTGTAATAGGTTTAGTGCAGTTTCTCTAATCTCTGATTTTGTTATGATGTTGGGAAATAAATTAATTTAATTAAGAATGACGTTTTTGCAACGTCACACTAGTAATACATGAAAAAGAAAGAAAGAAAAACAAAGTAAAAATAATTACAAGTGTCACAATGGGCGGTCTTATTGCTTAAAGCGATCTTTTCCCGACGACCCTGGATGGAGAGGAATAACACACAATAACAGTAACTTTTCTCTTTACTATTTAACTGTTTTTGTTTATTTACAGAGCTCGAACTGAAAAATCAAAACAACTATTCAGACATAGAAGATATGCCAGCACAACAGTCAGAAACAAGTTCAGGAGATGATCTGCCTTTAATTGAGATTAAAGCGGAAGTGGACAAAGAAAAAAAAGAATCAAGGAAGAAACGAAGAGCCAGTGACACACAACGTAAGTATTAATTAGTTGAGTGATCAGGCCGACACGAGGTGTGACAACAGCTGCCCAGGGGTTGAGGATAAATTTGAAACAGAGTTACCTCGCCCCTGGGCACTCAGGACAGAGAAGGAACAGGGGTGGGTTTTAGTCAGTAAGAGTCTGACACACCCTCCCGCTCCACCCTAGAGTGGGAGATGTCATCGGATGATTTCCCACCCACTACTACTACTACTGTCTGTGCCCAAAATCCTTAAAAACCAAATGCATTAAAGCGGGACCGATTAAAAAAATCTTAAGTACATGGCCCTACCGTGTACTTTTTTTTTTTTTTTTTGGGGCTGGGAAATCATCCTATGACTTCTTCCGCTCTAGGGTGGAGCGGAAAGGCGTGTCAGACTCTTACTGACTAAAACCCACCCCTGTTCCTTCCTGCCCTGAATGCCCAGGGGCGAGGTAACTCTTTCGAATTTATCCTCCACCCCCGGGCAGCCCCAACGTGTACTTAAGATTTTTTTAAATCGGTATGCATCGGTTTTGGAGGGGCGGGGTTCGAGGGGCGGGGTTCGAGCTGCGGGGAGAGTAGGACGTTTGGTGGAACCTCATTGTGTTCAAGCGAGCGTGCCATTTTAGTACGCAAATTGCTTTGGATGGGACAGCATCGTGGGTTTGCTGCTTTGGTACTGCTGTGTAACCAGTGGCTTCCAATGCACGAACCCTACGTATCTTTTGTCCCAACCTGTATGTGCTGATGTAAGGAACCATTTAGAAGTACCCCCATGTCTGGGTAGCGTTTGGTCCACAGAAAAGTAAAAAACTGTTACTGTTCTATGGTTTGGTCCAAACGCGTTTCCTTGCTGACTATATTTCTGTCAAAAGCTATGAATGCAGTTGGCAAATATTCGAAAAGAGAATGACAGTAAACCTTTATGTAAGTTATGCCGTGTGATACTTATAATGTTTTTTTGCAAAATAGAAACAACTCTTTACTTGATTCGTTCACATTAGAGCCTACTACTTACTAGATTTATAATCACAGGGTCGCCCATTACGAATATAAAAAAACTACACATACGAGGAAGGAATCTAGAAGAATTAAATACAGAAGAAGAACAGCAAAAGAAACAAAGAGACACGGAAGTTATCCAGAACACTCGATACTGTACGTCGAAACTTATTCCGGTATTCAAAGAACCTGTAACTTATACAAAACCTAGAGTTAATATTAGTATTGCTAACACTGCTTTAGACTCAAATTGCCGTAATAATTATAGTAAAAATTTGTTAAAGTTTAAAATATTGAATAAAGGCATTGGCAGTAATAATTTAAACAGACATCGAAGATTTTGTGAAGTAGAAAATCGTTTTAAATGTGATATATGTCAGCGTAGCTTTAATAGAAAACCAAATTTAGAAAGACATATTCGTACCCACACTGGTGAAAAACCTTTTAAATGTGATGTCTGTCAGAGATGTTTTAATAGAAAGCCTCATTTAATGGGTCACATTCGTACGCACACTGGTGAGAAACCTTTCAAATGTGATGTCTGTCAGAAATGTTTTCATAGGAAGCAAGAATTAACACGGCACATTCGTACGCACACGGGTGAAAAGCCTTTCAAATGTGATGTCTGTCAGAGATGTTTTAGTCGTAAAGCAACTTTATTAAAGCACATTCGTACGCACACTGGTGAAAAACCTTTCAAATGTTATGTCTGTCAGAGAGGTTTTAGTCAGAGAGAACCTTTAAAAAATCACATTCGTACGCACACTGGTGAAAAACCTTTCAAATGTGATGTCTGTCAAAGATGTTATTATAATAAGCAAAATTTAACAAGCCACATTCGTACGCACACTTGTGAAAAAGCTTTCTAATGTGATGTCTGTTAGAGATGTTTTAATGAGAAGAGTAATTTAACTAGACATATTCGACTAACACACTGTTGAAATACCTCACTAGTGTGGTACATGTCGGCACAGTAGTATATTATAGTCTGATTTGCAATTTACAAAACATAGTTGACGTCGCCGCAATGGGGTAAAAATCTTTCAAATGTGATGTCTGTCAGCAGAGAGAAGCGTTATTCAAAATAATATATTCGTACACATACTAGAAAAAACCCTAGGGGGTAGGGTAATGTTAACATCGTCTGATACCTTTGATTTAAAGTAAGTTTAATTATGAATTGAATTTTTACTTTGAAAAGTATTTATTTGGACATTGGTTAATTGTATGTGTTAATGATTTTTAAATAAAACTACAATAGATAACTTTTGCCATAAATATAAGTTCATGTTGTTTAATTGAATGACATATGTTATAAGTAACGATAATTATCCTACTTCCTATTAATATTATAAATGTGAAAGTTTGTGAGTGTGTATGTTTGTTACTTCTTCACGCTCAAACGGCTGGACAAATTTGGTATGTAGATAGCTTATAGCCTGGATTAACATATAGGCTACGTTTTATTCCGGTCTAGGCGAGTAAAACCGCGGGGCGTAGCTAGTAAAAGTATCAGTGTGTTTGTCATTTAATCTTGCCAGTCCTGCGTATTCAGTATAATAATGCTTTCAGAATGTTGGGATTGCCGCGCCATTGCAAGTGTCACAGATAGTTCGCAAATGTGCGTGTTGACGGCTTCCACGCTATAGTGCGTAAGTAAGTGGCGTCATTATTTCAAAGACTGCGCGGTAGCACCAACAGCATTTTGCAAATGATTGCATCCCGCCATGACTGTCCTATAAATGCACACTTGGTGGGAATAGTTACGGTAAGGTTGTAGCGGTTTTTACTCAATAGATTATTATAATTATTGTAGGAATTTTGGCGTGATTTGTAATGAATGAAATATTTGCTGATACAATTTTATAATAATTATATTGTAACCGTTGAGAGCACAATGACAAGAGGGAAAAAAGATGGAGGAAGGAAGCAGTGCCACCCGTGTTAAGTTGAAAAAACTAAAAATGGTTGCGTTCCATTACATTATACATTCTAACAACCCTCCTATGGAACACAACCTCATTTATGTTACACATTATAAATGTTGATCATCCCCCCCGCCCCGTACACTGTGTTGAGTGGATGTGTTTTTTGTGCTCGTGAACATTTAATTACGAAAAGTTAGTCTAAAGTGCAGTATTTACTTTAAAAGTTACATCAATACGTGTGCAACGAAACACTTAGTAAACAGTAAAAAAACTAGAATTGTGTATAAACTATTACGGGAGATCTAAACAAAAACATTATAACATTTTTAAAAAAGTGATCGTTGCAAATTTCTTTGTCCCTGTGTCGAAGAGTACTGACCTTTGGACTGGTCATTGACACTCGCTTCATTACCACAACATACTAGCACCAGAGCGACTAATTCGCAACAAATATTTAAGCTTTGGTGGTCAAGTGGCGTAAGACGCCTGCCAGCGGTACAAGCCTCCTGCCCGGGGGTGGAGGATAAATTCGAAAGAGTTACCTCGCCCCCGGGCACTCGAGGCAGGGAGGAACAGGGGTGGGTTTTAGTCAGTAAGAGTCTGACACACCCTTCCGCTCCACCCTAGAGCGGAAGAAGTCATAGGATGATTTCCCACCCCCCAAAAAAAAAAAAAAAAAGCGGTACAAGCCTGCGGTCGCGAGTTCGAGCCCCGCAATCTGCAATAGTTTTTGTGATAGAAAAAACTTTTTAACAAAAAATTCAACCCAAGAAAAAGAACTAAAAAGCAAAAATAAATTAATCTTTTAAGTCTTGAGTATTGAGCTTATTTGTTTGTTTGGCGCCGACTCAAAATTAGTTTATATAAAATTTGATATTTTATGTAGGTAAATAAGCACAATACCTACTCAAGACTTAAAAGGTTAATTTATTTTTTGCTTTTTATTTCTTTTTCGTTGGTTGAATTTTTTGTTAAAAAGTTTTTTCTATCACAAAAACTATTGCAGATTGCAGGGCTCGAACTCGAGACCGCAGGCTTGTATCGCTGGCAGGCGTCTTACGCCACTTGACCACCGAAGCTTATACAGCGTGGAGAAGACAATACGACAATAAATGAAAACACGGACAATACTAGTTTATAAGAATAAGTTTAAGCTATCAAAAATGTCCTAACATCGAAAATAAAAAAATAAAATTTTCAAACAAACTAAATGGCATAAAACTAGAAACGAAATAGAACACCATTTATAAATATGAGTTCACTAACCTGTCGTAAGAGCGGCAACAACGCGCGGTCCTGTAGCGACTTGATTTTTTAGCTTTTAATTATGGATTAATGCTCAGTAAAATTACACTGAATCACAGATTATTTAGCACAGCCCAAACATTGACAGCAAGTCTGTACTGGTGCGAAGTCTCCCGTCCTAGACGCGGATTCACGCGGCTCCAGTAACGAAGATTCTGTCTGTTCCATAAACCGTTCCTTGTAAATGTACTTTAATCAGTCCACATCACATTGTACAAGAAATCCGGATTCTCGAAATGTTTATTTTCAATCTAGCGACATAAGTTTTCCCTAACTGGTTTGTCTCTAGGTAACAATGCATGCAATTTCTTGTATTTATACGGCTTCCGTTTGTCGCGTTTTAAAACTTTAAGAATGGTTGTATGGTCAACACCTGACCTGCCCTTCGCGAACTACACGTTGGGTTGCGTTAAAAAAAAAACACGAAAACGAGAACGAGAACGTCTTGAGGTATGCGAGGTCTAATTTCGCACAATTCACTCACTGTTTAACTAAATACCTATTAAAACGTTACGTGTCCTGTCACCAAAATAAAGCGTCCAATTTCGCACTAAAACCGTCGTAAATGAATTTACAAATTTAAACACGAGCGGCGGGGAAGTACCTACACGAAAGTTAGCGGCTCCTACAAAGCGAGGACGCGTGACTCTTCACAGGACCACGGCGACACACTAAGCTAAAGTAAAAGTAGTAGCAAATTTCTTCAAGAAAGCGAAGTAACAAACGAAACTAGATTTATCTCTTTCGCACACACTAAATTTTCTATTAATATTATGAGTGCATTGCAATTTCCGCATTCGTTACTTTCTTATCCAACTTTGATGACACGCTTTATGACTCTTATTACTCAGAATTAAGGTATAATTTTCACTAAATCAGATGAAAATACTAATTTGGCGAAAGTGTTTAAGTAGCGAGTTGGCAACGTGACTTTAATGTTTTGATGTTTATACCGATGTGGGTCGTTAACCTGACAGTGTTTCCCTATTATCAAATACATCATGTAGCAAATGTAAAAATGAAAAATAATTTCCTGTGACTAAACTACTGGGTATATTCAAATGATTTTTTGTATGTAGACTGAGAACGTCTTGAGGTATGCGAGGTTTAATTTATTGTCGTATTGTCATCACCACTCTGTATATTTGTAGCGAATTAGTCGCTCTGGTGCTAGTATGTTGTGGTAATGAAGCGAGTGTCAATGACCAGTCCAAAGGTCAGTACACCGACACAGGGACAAAGAAATTTGCAACGATCACTCTTTTAAAAATGTTATAATGTTTTGGTTTAGATCTCCGGTAATAGTTTATACACAGTTCTAGTTTTTTCACTATTTACTAAGTGTTACGTTGCACACGTATTGATGTAATTTTTAAAGTAAATACTGCACTTTAGACTAACTTTTCCTAATTAAATGTTCACGAGCACAAAAAACACGTCCACTCAACACAGTGTACGGGGAGGGGAGGGGGGGGGGATGATCAACATTTATAATGTGTAACATAAATGGGGTTGTGTTCCATAGGAGGGTTGTTAGAATGTATAATGTAATGGAACGCAACCATTTTTAGTTTTTTCAACTTAACACGAGTGGCGCTGCTTCCGTCCTCCACCTTTTTTCCCTCTTGTCATTGTGCTCTCAACGGTTACAATATAATTATTATAAAATTGTATCAGCAAGTGTTTCATTTATTACAAATCACGCCAAAATTCCTACAATAATTATAATGTAATCCTTCCATGAGGTTCCCAGGATATTGACCAGTTGAGGTTACCTCCAATATTCTAAAGACGTCTTTTCTTCAAAGTATCTCAGGGTGCTGAAAATCGTAATTAACCGTCAACGTCCAAAAGGCCCCAGGGTGCCGATCCGATTAGCGCGGTTTCAACCTCTATTACTAATTAACTAAAGGTCATATTCCTGTGGAAATTTTTATATACTCGGAGAGTGATAGTATCGTAGTTTTACAAACATTTCCATAGACAAATACTGTTTCGAAAAAAATTAAATAAAGTTTTATTTGCATGTTTACGTTTGTGAATGGCGGACGAAATTTTGCTAGAATTGTGTGTTTTAAACAGTTTTGTGTTTGTTTATGTGTTATGTTGCGTATATATTTATTGCTGTGTGATTATTACGTCGTTATAACATCGGTTTAGATAAATATTTTGAAGTAATATTACGTAATAACATTTTTATCAAGGTCAACCGATTTTATTCGTATTGTTATTGTGAGCGTGAATGATGTGAGCTTGTATGTGTTATTCAAAGTTTGAGGGTAAATATTTATTCTAAGGTAGTTATTATATAGTATTAGAAAAAAAACGCAACACAAAACGCAACGCAAACGCAGAAACGCAATTTGAAAAAGCAGTTACTTTGTTTTGTTTCCGTAATATGAAGTTTGAGTATGAATAATAGGAAAATATTTTATCGGACTGTACAAAAAAATCAATGTTATTAGATTACGTGTCTATTCATAGTGTAACATGCAAAATTTCGTGTAGATTGATACAGTGGTTTTATCAGAAACCAACTTATCACGTGAACAGACACTATTCCCGCCAAATCGTTTATAACAGCATTTGATTAGAATTCAACTCTCGTAACACAAGTATTGTTTACATTTTATTATAAGGTCTGTTTATTCAACAACCCAAAAAAAAAATACTTCAAGTACCTCGCACCAATAGAAGCGTCAGCGATCCGTTTTATGTAAACAAAGTCGTAAACATGTCAATGGCGGGAAACAGCGCGGGTGTTGACGGATGTTGTCGGATGGGGCGGTTTCGCGCGTTAGGATGTTCACAGGTTAAGTGGTATCTGTCACTAAAACCAGTTTTTTATATCTAACTTCTATTGTAAAGGAAAGGTATGGTTTCCATCATCAGCTCAGTTTCATGATGTGATGATCCCTAAATGCAAATACCTGATAAAGTTATTAAAAGTAAACAGAAACAATATTCGTGCCAAATTTTCGAGGTTTTCTCTCAATTTTATCAGGATTCCATGATCAGATCCTAATGTCCTTGACATGGGACAATCCTTGAGGTATTTTATTTTATTTGGGAATAAATCAATCGTACATTTTATATTATGTCTAGATACACAGTGTGATATAAGTCAATGTACAATCCACTACGTTTCCACAAGTTACTGGCTTATTTTAGATACAGTTTAGGAAAAATTAAATAAAATGAATATAGGTCTAACAACAAAACAATAAAACAAAATCTCTCTTCAACACAGAATTTTAAAATCTAATATTTAATACATACTTAACTAATACATAATATTTAAACATTTTGGGCAATGTGCATAATATTTTTTTTTTTTTAATTTATGTTTAGATAGGGCAAATACATCAATATCGTTAAAATTATTATTGTAAGCTTGAATCAATCTCTGGAGCGGCGCTCTCTCTCCTGAATTTGTTCGACAGGGAGTTGTAGCAAATAGTGGGTAAGAGCGCGCTTCTCGTCTCATTACTGTTCAAGGTAAGTACATTATAGCAAGTTTTACTAATCAATTCAGAGCAATCAAACCCATTGTGTACAAGTCCATGGTGCATCATTCCTTGGAGCAACAAGCGTCTAGAGCGTAATGTCAATAATTTAAATTTATTTAAAGCGTTATTATAAGATAAACGTTTCATGCGACGTGTACTGCATTCTACTGAGGAACTTACGCTGAACTCTCTCTATTGCAGTCTCATATTTAATATAACTGGGATCCCAGATCATACAAGCATATTCAACTTGTGGGCGAACTAAAGAATTAAATAAATACAGATATGTAGGTATACCCTATCTATGAAAAAAAGAATCATCAAAATCGGTTCATAAACAACGGAGTGAGGGCCGAACATACGTACAGAAACGCTAAACGTGCCCACAATTTTCGAGGTTTTCTCTCATTTTTATCAGGATCCCATTATCAGATCCTAATTTCCTTGACATGGGACCACCCTATCTAACAAAAAAATAATCATCAAGATCGGTTTATAAATGACGGAGTGAGGGCAGAACATACACAAAAAAAAAACATATACGGTCGAATTGAGAACCTCCTCCTTTTTTTTTCGTCGGTTAAAAAGTGTTTTGAGCATTGTACATAATTAATTATGTACAATGCTCAAACCACTTACAAAGAAGTATTGTGAGCAAAATACAAAATACGACAAATAAATTACGGGAAGTACTGAGTTCCAATAGCCCTGTGGTGAACGTGAAGGAGCACCTGCAGAAATTGTGATAGCAACATTTTGGGAGTCGGCAATAGCTACAACCACCCGTGACGACTACAACACTTATTCTAATTATTATGACAACCTGCATTGTCAGCTCAATTCGGTTCCGACAGCTAATAGCTAATAAAGGCTTGTACCCATCGCAGCCAAGCTCTTTAAAGGAGTAAAATGGACAAATCTCTCTGATACAAATATCAGCGCAATGATGGACACGACTCCACCTAATTTTATATCTACGCGTAACAAGAGATTAAGGGAAGAGGATTTACCAGAAGAGTTTTCCAAATTTAGAAAATAAATCAAGGAAATGTTCTCTTCGTTTATCTCAACTCAAAAAAGTGAATTGAAAATAATTAAGGATATCCAGATAACAAATAACAAGGTCGAAGCTGTCATCACTCATCTATCTCAGCAAAACGATGAGTTTCGGAAGAAAATAGAATCTCTTGAGTTACAAGGATAAAAGGATCGCGAGTACATTGCCATACTGGAGGATAAGATTGAAGATCTGCATAGAAGCAATAAATAAACCTGCATCGAGCCAAATAAACGTCCCTAAAAAGCATCAAGAGAATAACGTTGACTTGGTAAACATGGTCACAAACTTGGAAAAACACTTAAGCATCGAGATCGACTCACGCGACGTCAAAGATATTTATCGACTGCCTAGTAAGAAAGAGACTTACTTAAACCGCGTAAATCACTTCTTCGTGTTTATTGGGAAAACATTGGCGGATGAAATCATGACCCTAACTAGGCAAGAATATGGACCTGCTTTTGTCCCCTTAACCAATCTGTGTTTTGAAACGGGTATATTTTGTAATGCGCTGAAACGATAGATTGTCACACCTGTGCACAAGGGTGGGGACAAGAGCGATGTCAATAATTATCGACCGATCTCCGTCTAACCTCAATTTCAAAAATAATATATTTTTTTTAATTAAAGGCTTGTCAATTATTTGAACAAATATAACCTTCTTTCAGATTCCCAGTATGGTTTTCGACAGGGTCGATCAACTCAGGATGCAATTGTAGCTCTAACGTCTAAAATTACAGATAAGGTAAAAAACGCTTGCGACTTAGTTGGGTTCAGTAAGAGTCCAAAAATCTTTTGGACTCTTACTGAACCCAACTAAGTCGCAAGCGCTCATTATTGGTGGCAGATACATGCTCAGCCTTTTAGATCACCAGTCTCTCCCGCCGGTAGTATATGATTCGGTGCCCATATTGTACTCGAAAACCGCTAAAAATCTAGGCGTCCATATGGACACTAACCTCTCTTGGGAAGTACATATTGCAGATGTTAGTAAGAGGGTCTTCTATTCTTTTCAGTCTCTTAAACGTCTCCAAAAATTCTTACCATTTCACACTAAGGTCACTCTTGCTCAATCTCTTCTCCTACCGCTAATAGACTATGCGGATGTCTGTTTTCTAGATGCTACGGAGGTACTCCTAAATAAACTCGAGCGACTGCAGAACTTGTGCATCCGCTTCATTTTTGGCCTCCGCAAATACGACCATGTGTCGGAGTTTCGGACCAAATTGAGGTGGCTGACGATTCGGCGTCGGCGAGATACCCATACCCTATCTCTTCTCTATACTATCCTGCACAATCCTTTTTCTCCTCAATACCTTCGTGAACGGTTTGAGTACTTCATCCCGAGGGGTAAACCCTGTCGCACTGTCAATTCTCTTCTCCTTCGTACTCCGCGTCACACTTCCAGCCGCTATAATGGCTCCTTTTCTGTTACTGCAGTGCGTCTCTGGAACTCTCTCCCACACTCACTACGCGACAGTCCTTCTCTAGATGTCTTCAAGAAGAAAATCAAAGAGCACTTCCTTTCAAATTGACATAATATTAGTATATATTGTATTTATTAGTATGTAGGTATATTATACATTTGGAATTATTTATGTAGGTTTATATGTTTTGTGCACTGGATCCTACCCTCAAATGTGATCTCTCTCTATCACTCAAAGGTTTGCTGGGAGAAAACTCAACATTGAGTTAAGCTCGCCTTTGTACATGCATTGTGTAACCACTAAGTACTATGTGAAATTTTTGGTGTACAATAAAGAATTAAGGTAGACAGAGGATATAGATGCGTCACGGTGTTTATGGACTTGAAAAAAGCTTTTGACACCGTATCTGTTCCCATCCTTGTGCGGAGACTTGAGGCTATAGGGGATAGAGGTAAAGCACTTTCTCTTTTTGCAAGTTATCTCCAGGGTAGGACACAACAGGTTAGGGTTGGCAATTCGTACAGCAATGAGGAAGAGGTTATTTTCGGTGTTCCACAGGGCTCCGTGCTCGGCCCGCCGCTGTTTCTGGTGGACATTAACGAACTCTGTAACCTACGAAACAGTGGAGGGAAAATCTTCTCATATGCTGACGATACGGCTATTGTCTATAATGGCGACACATGGGAAGAAGTCCGTGGTAAAGCCGAACAGGGGTTGGTTTTAGTGGATGGGTGGCTCATGGCAAATCTGCTGACCCTCAATATTGCCAAAACCAATTACATTTGTTTCTCTCCAAGTGCTAGGTCTAAGCCAGGAACTAATTTCAATATCCGTATCCATACCTTTGCAAACAGCTTGGAACAAAATTGTGACTAAACAAGTGTCGTCTACAAGGTACCTGGGAGTCATAGTCGACGAGTGTCTAACGTGGCATTCACAGGTCGAGGTTATTATGTCGCGGGTTCGTAAATTTATATGGATTTTTAAAAATCTACGACATGTGTTGCCTCCAAGGACACTCAACGACATTTATAAGGCACTTGCGCAGTCGGTAATCATATACTGCTTACCAGCTTGGAGAGAGGCCACCACGGTCAAATTTTTAGAGCTAGAAAGAGCCCAAAGGTCACTTTTAAAGGTTATGTATTTCAAGCCGTTCAGATTTCCCACAACTGATTTATATAAAATCACTGGTCTATTATCAGTAAGAAAGCTATACCTTTTAAACCTTGTACTCTATCTACATAAGCATATTTCACTTAACCTGAAAAGACAATCTAAAAGGCGGAAATACATTGTGGCGTCAGTATGTATGCCAGTCGGCCTTCATATATAACAAAGTTAACGCAAAACTACATTTTCACCTCGAGGTCTCGCCGAAATGCAAATTAATAATAACAGAGTGGTTAAAATCCCTCACATAATTACGATGAAACAGAGCAGATATTAGATAGACTTGCTTGAATTTTTCTCTTATTTATTATAACATATAGCACTATCTGTAATACAAACACACCCACACACACACTACCACACCCACACACACACTACCACACACATAGTTACACCCAAACACACACACACATTGTCACATGTACGAGGTGCATTCAATAAGTACCTAGCCTCATCGCCAGAGGGCGCTCTAGTTTCAAAAGAGTTTTACCACAGTGTAGCACATTCTTTTTTAATTCTTTTTTCAAATTTTCATTCCAATCCCTTCATTTGTTTTAATTTGACAACTTATGGAAGCGAACGTGTCGATCGGTTTTACAAAAATGGAAAAAGAGCAATATCGTTCGGTGATTCGATTCCTATTTTTGGAAGGGAAAACGCGCATCGAAATCAAAGAGCGCTTGGATGCTGTGTACGGTGACTCTTCTCCATCGATGGCCACCGTCAAGAATTGGTTCAACGAGTTTGCACGTGGCCGTACGTCGGTTTTTGATGAACCACGTCCAGGTGCACCGAAAACAGCTGCTACGGAGGAAAACATTAAAAAAATCCATGATCTCGTATTGGCAGATCGCCGATTGAAGGTTCGGGAGCTAGCTGAGACTGTAGGCATTTCAGAAGGAACAGTGCATCATATTCTTCACGAGGAACTCGGCATGAGAAAGCTGTCGGCGCGATGGGTGCCGCGTTTACTCACACCAGAAAACAAGCGCAACCGTGAGACCACATCGGAGACGTGTTTGGCGCTGTTTAAGCGGAATCCAGCGGAGTTTTTGCGTCGTTTTGTGACCGTCGATGAAACCTGGATCCACTGGTACACACCAGAGACCAAGGAGCAATCAAAACAATGGATCCAGACCGGGGAACGTGCTCCAAAGAAGGCGAAAACTGTAAAATCGGCCGGAAAAGTTATGGCCACCGTTTTCTGGGATTCACAAGGTGTGATCTACATCGATTACCTCGAGAAGGGTAAAACAATTACAGGGCTTTACTATGCCGATTTATTGGGCCGATTCGACGCCGAATTAAAGAAAAAACGACCCCATCTGGCGAAGAAAAAAGTGCTGTTTCACCACGACAACGCACCGGTTCACACGTCTGCCGTTGCCATGGCCAAATTGGTCGAATTACGCTACGAATTGCTGCCCCATCCACCGTATTCTCCAGATTTGGCCCCTTGTGACTTCTTTCTGTTTCCTAATCTGAAAAAATCACTCGCCGGGAATAGATATGGATCGAATGAGGAGGTTATCGCCGCCACGGAGGCCTATTTTGCAGAGTTTGACAAAAACTATTTTTCGGACGGGTTAAAAAAGTTGGAGCATCGCTGGGCTAAGTGTATCGAACTAAAAGGAGACTATGTTGAAAAATAAATTGCCACTTTTCCAAAATTTTCGTTTACTTTTTGTAGGCTAAGTATTTATTGAATGACCCTCGTACCTACTAAATACTCTATAAATCTTAATTTTGAAATCTTAATTTTGATTGGCAATAAAGCATGTTCTTAGTTTTGATACTTTGACTTGAGTTTTGAATTTGTTTTTGATTTTATTTTTGATTTAGTTTTTGATTTTATCTTTGATTTTGTTTTTGATTTTATTCTTGATTTTTATTTTGATTTTAACTTTGATTCTGATTTTGATTTGGATTTCGATTGTAATTCTGATTTTGCGCGTCGACGGGGAGGATGCCGGCCGCCGAGCGGCTTAGAACCTCGAGGCCCACCGGCCTCTGATAGGGTCCCAGCTCCCGGCGGAAGTGTGCAGCGCATGCGATGGACGCAATCCATCAATGAAAACGTCATGCGCTCATACTATGGGGCTACAGAGGGAGGTAACAACCTGACCGCGTACCGTGTTCGGATGCTCTCTTTGTTCCAGGTGCTTGAGCCAGCCGTCAACGTTTCGGCCCAACGACTGTCGGATCAGGTGTGGGTCATCCTGCGTAATCATATGTTGGATTATACTGTACTTGATCGCCCCCGAACTGAAATGGGTAGCCTTGTTATTGCCCCTCCGTCGCAGACTGTGTTACCAGTTGTGGTACCACCGTCCAACCTGTCGAAGAAAACCTGTCGAGGTTGAGAAAGTGTCTCCGAGGAGCTGCCAAAGATGCAGTCGCAGCCTTACTTATTTCTGCGAGTCCACCGTGCTATATCATGTCAACTTTGGAGTTACGTTTTGGTAATGCTGATCTAATAATATCCAAGATAGTGCAGGATATCAAGAAATTGCCTTCAATTTCACCAAACTATCATAATGAAATCGTGCCATTTTCAGTTAAAGTGCAAAACCTTATACAAGCAGTGCGAACAGTTGGACGCGAAGAGTACTTACAAGGTATGAGCATTGTTTCAATTATATTGTCCAAGCTGCCTACAACACTGTTATCTAAATGGTTTGATTATAGTTTCCCACTTATCACCGTAGGGCAGAAATCTCGTATGATCATTTTATTTATTTATTTATTTATGCACACACAAAAACAATTACACGAGAAAAATGAACAAATACAGATAAAAGAGCACAAAGGTGCTGCTTATTTCAAAAGAAATTTCTTCCAGCAGACCTGCGACTGGAAAGTTGGTTGAGAAATGTAGACACAGTGTGTATAAATAGATATAGAAATATAAAATACACTAGAATACATAAATAATTCATACATAAAATTTCTTTAATTTATCTGATTTCTTGCACGATGAGGCCGTAAAGATATCAGTTACATCAAATATCTATTTTACAAGTCCTCGCACTGACCAAAATAAAAACAATCATCATAAAAACAAAGATTGTTCCGGCAATCGATCTCAAACTATATTATTGCAAACAGATGATTATACTGATAACTGTAAATTTTGACGTACGTCAAAACATAAATTAACTGAATGTAAATAATTCAAGGAGGCGTTGCGTAAAACCAGATGGGAATTCATAAAACGTAACGGGGTTTGTTATAAATACCTACTCTCGCGCCACGCACGAGATACATGCTCAGCACCACCTTGCGATAAGAACAGCTGTGGCGAGGGGCATCACAATCTACTTCACTACGTCGGAAACAAGTCAAAAATGACACTGGATGCAGCCAGGTTCCGGAGCCGAAGTCATCAGTACCTGTGCAGACGCCAACGACGGCAACGTCGCCGATATCCTCCGCCGATAGTACTCAAACAGTGACGCATATAAACGCGAGTGAAAACAAAGTGTTACTTAAAGTCGTACCTATACGTATACTTAGTGCTAACGGTGTGTTAAGTGCAAACGCCCTCCTTGATGACGGATCAACCATCTCGCTTATCAGTGCGGGGTTAGCGAGGCGCACGGGGCTTCGTGGCCGCTCAGAGACGATGCGAATTCGCGGAGCCTGGTCTGACGATGAACTGGTGTGTAAAGCGACCATCGCGAATGTTACATTATCAATCTATATCACAGTGAGTGGTTCACGGGGCCTGTTTTTTTATACAAAGAGGAGTCCTTGTGGCCTGCTGACGTCGCGAACCCCGACATCGACAAAGACGAAGGGAGTTTAGAGTGTGTAGCTGTGATGCATGAGCCTACATGTAACTTACCTGTTCCTGAGCCGCAGCGGTTTTCCTCCTGGCTTCACTTGCTGCGAGCCACGGCCGTTATTCTGAAATTTATTGACAGATGCAAGAGACTTACCGGTGAGATTGACTGCGATGCGATGGCTCGAGCTGAGATTCTGTTGCTGCAAAACAACAAATGCCTGCAAAGGCGCAGGCGGAATCGTTCTCCACCGAAATATCTGCAATCAAAAATGGAAAACACATAATATCACGAGATAGTAAGTTACTTACCTTGTCACCGTATCTAGACGAAACTGGTTTACTTCGACTCGGTGGCCGCATCAATGCTGCGTCAGACGTGGACCTAGAAATGAAGAGACCAATTATATTAGATGGAAAACATGACATAACGCGTCTTCTTGTCCGGTACTTTCACATTAAGGCAGCACACGGGAACCAGAAAATGGTCGTCAATAACCTAAAACAGAAATTTTGGATTCTTAGAATACGGCCAACAGTTAAAACGGTCGTTTTGAATTGTATGCTTTGCCGCATAAGGAAATGTAAGCCTCAAGTACCCAGAATGGGTGACTTACCTCATGCTCGAGTAGCACATCACCAACAACCATTTTCATTTTGTGGCCTGGACTTGTTTGGTCCAATGGAAGTGACTGTGGGCAGAGGAAGGCAGAAAAGGTATGGTGTTTTGTTCACCTGCCTAACTATACGAGCGATTCATATCGAGCTTGTTCCGTCACTCACGTCACACTCTTTGATTATGGCGCTGCGACGCATGGCAGCACGGCGAGGATGGCCCTGTCATCTATACTCGGACAATGGCACCAACTTAAGAGCAAGCGATAAGGAGCTGAAGCAATCAGAGCAGGCACTTAATATAGATGCTCTCAAGGCCGTCGGCGTGAACAACGCCATGCAGTGGCATTTTATACCCCCCTCAAGTCCTCACTGGGGTGGGGCCTGGGAGAGGTTGATTCGAAGCGTCAAAACATCACTTCGAGTTATAATGAAAGAACGCGCCCCCCGCGAAGAAGTGCTGCTTACCCTGATGGCGGAAGTGGAAAATATGGTAAATAGTCGTCCGTTGACACACGTCTCCGTGAATCCTGAAAGCTTAGAATCTTTAACTCCTAACCATTTCCTTTTAGGTAGCTCATCCAAATCACCTGTCATTGGGTATTTCGATGATTCCGACATGTGTCTACGCAAACAATGGAGAAAGTCACAAGCGTTAGCGGATATGTTTTGGCGTAGATGGGTGAAAGAGGTTCTCCCTGACTTACTGCCTCGACGAAAATGGAACGAGGAGGTGAAACCTTTGCAGGTAGGGTACGTAGTACTAGTGGCTGATCCTAACAGCCCCCGTAGTACCTAGCCAGGGTGTTGTTCAGAAGACATACCCAGGAAAGGATGGACGAATCAGACTGGTCGAAGTGAAGACCAAGACTGGTGTCTGGAAGCGACCTGCAGCCCGCGTCGCTCGTATTTCACTTGTTGAGGAGTGCTGAGCCAGCACTGGGGGGGGGGGGGAATGTTAGCGACGCGCTCATATTTTTAAGATTTTCCTTTTAGTAGAAGTACATAATATGTATCATAAGTATAGAGGTATGGGCCGCTGGACCCCCACCCGACACGCCGGCAGTTGAGTCCGTGCGAGCAATGCAAGCGGGTGCTTTGTAAAATTTACCTTGTTTTAATTTATCTGTGCATAGCAAATATAAGTCGTCTTAGCTACCTTCTAGTTTTACTTCGCCGATTATCACCTACTACATCTACAATTATAATTCTATAAATACATACTTGTTACGGCCGCGAATCAAATTTTGACCAAGATACAACCAGACACTGACATGCAAATTGCAAAAAACGTTAGAAAATTTGAATTTCATAGGCTACCCTGGAGCTTCTACCTTAAGGAGATGCGACAATAGGTTTTTAATTGTGTCTGCTAATGAGGGGCTGTACGGGTTAAAAAACATTCGCTCAGTTTGAAGAAAAAATAATTTGAGTGTGTATTGTATGAACCTTTAATTTAGCTTTAATGATTTGTTAAGGGCCTACTCCCCATAAGTAACGCCCTCATTGAATAAAAATTCGTGTCTTAGCATAGAAAATAAAGATTAAAGAATCCAAAGTAGTAAGCAAAAGTGTTAAAAACAGCCGTTTTTGGTACTTTTGCTTACTACTTTGGATACGAAATGCTTTGAGTCATGCTTCCACAACGTAAAAATACCTTATCCTCTTTGTAACAAACGCAACATTTATTCTTTATTTTCTACGCTTTGCTCTGATTTTTTATTTAATGAGGGTGCCACTTGGCGGTTATATACGCCTTAAACTTGGGTATTTAATTAATGACTTGTGTTTAATGGTATTCATATACGTGTAGGTATTATTTAGTAAATGAATATATTATTAGATAACTGAAATCGTTTTTCTTTTTAATCTAATTTAATAAACCAACCAAGGCAGGGAGTGATAACTTTTTATGGCCCGAATAAGGCTCACCAGATTTAACTATAAGCACTGACGGCCTTAGGGAGTGGCGAACAGGGCAACCACTCGGCGCCTCGCTCTTTCCTCACGCAATAACTCCGGTAGAAAATAAAGCTAAGAATATTTGAAACTTTTTATTTTATCCTACCTAAAAGTAGTAGTAAAGGTTTTCGATAGAAGGATAAGTATCGAATTCCTCAAAATCGATGACACGAGATCGGTTCTCAGTTTTAGCTATTCTTTCTTTTGAAAATGACGTAGCCTAACCTTTTGCAGTCTAAGCCCTTTCATTAGATTATTGAAAAGCTGTAAACATCATTTTCAAATCCGTGTGAATGTCTTTTATGGCATTTTAGTTTTTAAGGTACGAATTATTTGTGTAATTATATACACACAAAACACTTTGAAGAGAAAAGAACAAAATAATACAGATAGAAGAGCACGAAGGTGCACATCACTGGCGTATGTATAATTGTTAATTTTTAAAAATCTCGTAATGCAGTATTTTAAACACAAAATTTATTTAGTACTTATTTATGTCTTTTGAATTTCTCGTCTGTCATCAAAGATACCCATTTATGATTCACATATTTACAAAAAGAACAGGGCCTCGCAAAGATCTGCCACACGGCGCAATCTGGCTATAAGCTAACTGATTCATGCTGGTTCAAAGCCGTCATCTTCTTCATGTTAGGTTCCTTTAGAAACTTACATGAAGGAGATGACGGTTATAATCCTGCAGACAGAAATAAGAGCTCCACGATCGTCGTCAGCACATTGGCGGCTGAACTTAAAGCAAATAATTTTACAATTTTCCACAGCCTAGCCTCTGTCAAATATACCTACGCAATTAATATTGTAATTTTTGACAAATCAGTCTTAAGGTTGGTCGAAAATAAATTCGATGAAAGATTTTTATTGTTTATTTAAAACAGGTTTATTGAGTCAGGGTCATTCCAGTAAGTATTATCAGTAGTTAGGTATATATCTCATAGTTACCTGAATAGAACAAAGTAGTAATAAACAATAGAAATATTTCGTAAAACACACAGTAATTACTTTTCTTATTATGTGCACATATCACTCATAGCAAACAAGTTCCTTATCTAAGGAATGTGGCGATTTATATTCGCACTGATCACTAGACCACACAAGTAGATTTTTCATTCGGCTCGAAATTCGACCATGTTCCTTGGTGATACGGTTTAGATTTGTTTGAAAGGGCATAGTTAAACTTAAAGAGGTGTTTCTTCGTATGGGTTTATTTCAATACAAACTAGCTACTTCGTTGAACAGATTTAGAAGGATCGTTTTCTTACACATAGATATAAGTATACACATGCATACAGTATTGTTTTAAATGGTTTGAACATAGGGCATTTTAGTTCTTAAGGTTTTTATCATTTGTCTAATTATATACACACAAAATACTTTGAAGAGAAAAGAACAAATACAGATAGAAGAGCACGAAAGTGCACATCACTGGCGTGTGTATGATTGTTAATTTTTTAAAATCTCGTAATAAAATATTTTAAACACAAAATTTTTTTAGTACTTATTTATGTCTTTTGAATTTCTCGTCTATCATCAGAGATACCCACTTATGATTCACGTAATTATCTATTTTACAAAAAGAACAGGGCCTCGCAAAGATCTGCCACCCGGCGCAATCTGGCTATAAGCTTACTGATTCATGCTAGTTCAAAGCCGTCATCTTCGGTTATAACCCAGTAGACAGAAATTAGAACTCCACGACCGTCGTCAGGACATTGGCGGCTGAACTTAAAGCAAATAATTTTACGATTTTCCACAGCCAAGCCTCTGTCAAATATACCTACGCAATTAATATTGTAATTTTTGACAAATCAGTCTTAAGGTTGGTCGAAATTAAAAATCAATGAAAGGTTTTTATTGTTTGTTTAAAACAGGGTCATTGAGTCAGGGTTATTCCAGTTAGTATTATCAGTAGTTAGGTATATATTTCATAGTTACCTGAATAGAACAAAGTAGTAATAAACAATAGAATGCAACAAAGAATTTTATAGTCCTTGTTATTATGGTTTCTAATCCCTTTCTGAAAATTGCAAACAAAGCGCGTCCTCCAATTGAGCTTCTCACGATTTCAAACAATAGCAATTTTCTTTGTTTTAAATTGTACGCCGAAGTTAAAAACTTTCTTTATATGACTCATCAGCTATTCATTCCAATTATCAGTTAAGCTAGTTCATAAAATCGTGTCATGCAGAGAATTATTTGTCAGTCTGTCGTTGGCTTCATTCACAGTCAGACTGTTGTCGACGCAAGTCGTGTCGCAAGTTCATAATACTAGTATTTGTGGAGATTCGTGGTGTTTTTCTTTCATAAAGAGTGCTTCAGTTTTTAATTATTTTGTTCCTCAAAATGCCTTGTTTAGTAATCTTTAATAACATCTTCATAACGGGCTTTGAAGGCAAAGATGTGTCATCGTTGAAACATGATATTTCACAAAAACATGGTGTTCCGATAGAAGACCTATTCGCTACGCTCAACGGGAGGCCCGTGTCTGATAGCTACGACATCACAGCGGCTAACAATGTTGTTAGATTAGCTACGAGATTCGGAGGGAAAGGACGGTACGGATCTATGTTACGTCCTATTGGAGCGCAAATTCAGAAAACTACGAAACGCGAAGCTTGCAGAAACCTATTTGACCGTCGATTACGTGACACCAATGAAGAGAAAAGGCCTAGGAAGTGGTTGGAGGGGCAAGAAGACAGGGAAAAGGAGGCAGCTGAGAGAGAAATAAAGAAAATTGAGAGGCTTATAGCAGAACTAAATATTGAAGTGAACTTGGATCCTGCGTATGAAAAAGAGCGTAAAGATTTACCAGATCGTGAGAACTCGACTGTGGAGGCTGGATGGCAGGCCGCCGGCTCTTCAAACACTTTGAAACGGAAGTCGGACAAAGAAAAAGCCAAACCGAAGAAGGCCAAGCTTTGGATTGATGCGGAGTTGTCCGATTGCTCATCACTGAGTGAAGATGAAGAGGAGGAGGAAAATACTGCAAGTCCTGGACAGAATGTGTCCACAGACAATAGAAATGAGTCTTACAGGGCTTCCACAAGCAGTAAATAAATTTAATTGTTGTGCTCGTATGGATGTGTGTCCAAGGAGACTATGAATTTAAAGTGTTTTAGTTATAAGTTATAATATGTTTGTGAAATAATCAAGCAAATTGAAATTACTAGAACCAGGTATAGTTTTTGGTACATAGTGATTAGTAAATAATAATAATTATTATAATTATCTGTGTAACTAATAAAATGAATAATTTTAACTTTTAATCCGATAGGCCCCTCGCGTCTCCTTAAGGTGAATACTCCAGGGTAGCCCGCGAAATTCGAATTTTCTTACGTTTCTTTGCAATATGCAGGTCAGTTTCTGGCTGTATCTTGGTCAAAATTTGATTTGCGGCCGTAGCAAGTATTTATTTATGGAATTATAATCAATAAAATTATCAATACATCTCTTTCAGTTAGAATTGATGCCAAATGTCATAATTTTATAAAATACTTACATCTGGCATCGATTCTAACTGAGGGAGTTGTGTTGATGATTTTAATAATATAATATAATAATATTCCACAACTATCACACAACGCCATCTAGTCCCAAGCTAAGCAGAGAGCTTGTGTTATGGGTACTAGACAACTGATAAACATACTTATATATTTCTAAATACATAAATATTATAGATACATTACAACCAGACACAGAACAAATGATCGTGCTCATTACACAAACATTTGTCCTGGGTGGGAATCGAACCCACGACCTCCGGCATAGCAGTCAGGGTCACTAACCACTAGACCAACAGGCCAGTCAAAATTTAATGATTGTAATTCTATTCTATCTATTTTAATGATTATAATTCTATAAATACGTACTTGATACGGCCGCAAATCAAATTTTGACCAAGATACAACCTGACACAGACCTGCTAATTGCAAAAAACGTTAGAAAATTTGAATTTCATGGAGATGCGACACTAGGTTTTTAATTGTGTCTGCTAATGTAAACGGGTTAAAAAACATTCGCTTAATTTTAAGAAAAAATATTTTGAGTATGTATTGTATGAACCTTTAATTTAGCTTTAATGATTTGTTAAGGGCCTACCTCCCCATAAGTGCCACCCTCATTGAATAAAAAATCGTGTCTTAGCATAGAAAATAAAGATTAAAGAATCCAAAGTAGTAAGCAAAAGTGTTAAAAACGGCCGTTTTTGGTACTTTTGCTTACTACTTTGGATACGAAATGCTTTAAGTCATGCTTCCACAACGTAAAAATACCTTATCCTCTTTGTAACAAACGCAACATTTATTCATTATTTTCTACGCTTTGCTCCGATTTTTTATTCAATGAGGGTGCCACTTGGCGGCTATATACGCCTTAAACTTGTGTATTTAATTAATGACTTGTGTTTAATGGTATTCATATACAGGTAGGTATTATTTAGTAAATGAATATATTTTTAGATAACTGAAATCGTTTTTCTTTTTAATCTAATTTAGTAAACCAACCAAGGCAGGGAGTAATATCTTTTTATGGCCCGAATAAGGCTCACTAGATTTAACTATAAGCACTGACGGCCTTAGGGGGTGGCGAACAGGGCAACCACTCGGCGCCTCGCTCTTGCCTTACGCAATAACTCGGGTAGAAAATAAAGTAGTAGTAAAGGTTTTGATAGAAGGATAAGTATCGAATTCCTCAAAATCGATGACACGAGATCGGTTCTCAGTTTTAGCTATTCTTTCTTTTGAAAATGACGTAGCCTAACCTTTTGCAGTCTAAGCCCTTTCATTAGATTATTGAAAAGCTGTAAACATCATTTTCAAATCCGTGTGAATATCTTTTATGGCATTTTAGTTTTTAAGGTAGTAATCATTTGTCTAATTATATACACACAAAACACTTTGAAGAGAAAAGAACAAAATAATACAGATAGAAGAGCACGAAGGTGCACATCACTGGCGTATGTATGATTGTTAATTTTTAAAAATCTCGTAATGCAGTATTTAAAACACAAAATTTATTTAGTACTTATTTATGTCTTTTGAATTTCTCGTCTATCATCAAAGATACCCATTTATGATTCACATATTTACAAAAAGAACAGGGCCTCGCAAAGATCTGCCACCCGTCGCAATCTGGCTAGAATAATAATAATAATAATCATTTTATTTCAGAAAATGCAATAATTTGTTAGTAAACATTAACCTTAATAACTATGTTAGTATGTACACATGCAGGTTAGATAAATAATGGACGTGCGGGCAATCAAATTTCCCCGCAATGACACTCAGGAGACTGTTCGAGCTGCCCCGGACCCTCTGCAGCAGCGAGGCGGCACGCTTACGTCTGATCGCTGCGAAGCCATCAGTGTGCGCATCAGCAAACATTCCCGAAGCACTGCAGAAGCGTGGCAGCCCCAGCAGCATCCTGAATGCATTGTTGTATTGAACTCGAAGAGCATTGATGGCTTTCTGCGTACAACCCGTCCAGAGGCTGCACGTGTAAAAAGTCTGACAATATGCTTTAAAAAGCGTCACTTTCACTTCACACGTGCATCGAACAAACCTACGGACAAGCATGTTGCATCGAACCGCCAATGCTCTTCGTTCCCTTTCTACATCTAGATCATCTTTCCTTCTCTCTCGACTACCGTGCGGTCAACAACTTATTGATTTGTGTCCCGATTTTTAATTCGAGTTTCACTGCAAAAGTAATTGTTGTGATAGATTTTTGGCAGTACTGTTGCTAGACTATCAGTGGTTAACATTATTTAAAGTGACTATACCTATATTGTGCGGATTTGTGCAAAATATTCATAATATAACCAGATATTTGGTAACAACCGGAAAAAAAATATAAGTACCGCCAAAAAGTGACAGTTTTCGGCGCTGTTTGTTTTGATTCTACATATAAAGGATGATTCACGTTACACCGTGCGGCCACCGAGCCTCGGCCGTGCCCCGGCCGGGGCACGGCCTGGGCACGTCCACCGGGCTAGTCATTCATGCTACACCGGGCTGTCACCGTGCCGCCACCGTGCCCCGGCCGGGGCACGTCCGGGGCACGGCCGAGGCACGGCCGGGGCACGTACGGGGCACGGCCAAGTATGGATCAGTTCATACAAAAAGTATACTATAGATATTTGACCGTGCAATTGTTTGACCGGCAATTGTTTCCCGGCCGGGGCACGGCCGTGGCACGTCCGAGCCCGGTGCACACGTTCATGTTACACCGTGTCGCCACCGGGCCGAGCCCTGGCCGTGCCCCGTCCGTGCCTCGGCCGTGCCCCGGCCGCGGCCCGGTCTAGCATGAATCACTTCATACAAAATGTATGCAACAATCTTTGACCGTGCCCCGGCCGTGCCACGGACGGGGCACGGCCCGGTGGCGGCACGGTGTAACGTGAATCATCCTTAACTCACCATGCCACTGAGGCGTACACCACCTGGCACGCCTGCTAAAGATGATAAAGAAGGAACTAGCATCTGTTTTCGAGCGATATCTCAATCGGGATCTACGCCAAATCTTTCCAGTGTCGACAAGGAAAATATCACCACTCGGCCTAAACGTAAACGGGAAGAGGACCCAACCTGTATGGAAGAGATTCGCTTATTATTATCCGCGGCTGTTGCGCAATCCGAGTCTAAGTTTGCGGCCTTACAGGCATCGATATCTGCCGTTATTGCCCAAAATGAGGAAATAAAAAAAAACACAATTTTCGTGTCTAAACAATATGACGATATGTTGGTTAAAGTAGAACAGCTGGAAATGGAGCGTATAGCTGATCGTGGCCTTATTCAACGCCTGGAAGAGACGGTAGAAAGTCTGGAGCGACGGGTATGTTCCACTAAAGTCGAAATAAAAAATATACCGAAAAAAAAAGATGAAAGCAAAGAGGACTTGTGTGAGATCGTGATGGCGACGGCGAATGCTCTGAACACACCGATTCAGCTTCTAGACATCAAAGACGTTTTTCGCGTAAACAAGAAGGATCACTCATCAGCATCATTAATAGTTGTAGATTTTCTTGGTCTACCAAGGCAGCTATAATAAAGGGAGCAAGGCAGTTTAATATTAAAAACAAAGGAGACAAGTTGAATACAGCCCATCTAAAACTAGAAGGCCCAGCAAAACCAGTATACCTGTCTGAGAGATTAACCTCAAAAAGTCAGCGCTTATATTATCTCGCGCGAAATTTTGCCAAAGATAATGGCTTTAAGTTCTGCTGGACATCATTTGGTAAGATATTTTTCAGACAAATTGAAGGAAGTAAGCAAATTACTATTAACAGCGAAGCTGACATTAATAGACTTCAACAGAATAAGTGACTAGCTTCATTTTATGAGAATACTGCGTTCATTGTATTATTTTTGTTCTTGTTAGACATATTTATAAAACTAGTTATAAATCACTACTCATTACCTCACACGAAACCATCAAAACAAAAATTACACTGTAACACCTAAAAATAGAATAAATTTGGTTTCGTGGAATGAAGCGTTGTTTTGCGAGTTGACAGATGACAGATTGTCGTTTGACGTAGCTTTTTCCAAGTTGATCTGGAGCGAGTCTGCCACGTTAAACTTTATTTATTGGATAAGTTCTTAAAAAGCACCTATGATGTCTCGAAAGGTAGCTGGAACCAGAGTTAAGTTCAAATGCATTAAGCATTCGGATGTTGGACGCTGTGAGTATCTTTTTTGGGTTTTTTTTCTGTGCTGATGCTAAGTCTTAAGCGCGTGGCATTCAGGAGTCTCATCAAATCTTTCTATTTGTTGGCAGGGTTCCTACGTTAGATTTAATTAATTACTAAGGACAAAACTATATAAAATGGTCGGATCATAAAACGGTTTCTGAACATAAGCACCCACGTGTCCAGAATTGCCCAAGATTAGATGACCACGGCGTAGATGCCGTTTGAGGACCTCTGAACTGGACCTATAATCTTCAAAAGATGGGTAAAAGTGTTTCAACATAAATTGTAAGTTAAACATACAATTTTCTGTAGACGGAGTGCTATCTAGTGTGGTGCAGTTTGAAAATAAACGTGATATATGTGAAGACCAAATCTAAGGACTCTTATTTACTGCATGCATACCTCATGTACAAAACCCGAAGATAGGTAACAGGGTCTCAGGCCAAAAGTATCTCTGACGCTAGCCGGTGGAAGAAAAAATTTCTTTACAATGTACGCCCAACGTGATGCATGAGGTTTGTTTGTAGTAATATGGTTAAGATAGATTAATAATCTTTAGTTAATTCTATCAGGTCAAGTATTTTGACACAATTGTGGTTAAAGGCACATGGTTAGTTAATTTGAAGTTGCCAATATTAAGTTCTAATACTTATTAGTTAACCTTAAATAGTGTTTAATTTAATTGTTAAAGCTATTTACTATTAAACATATTACTTTTATAGTGTTTAAATTGAGGTAAGAAGCACATGGTTTAAATGGTAAGCCGCTTATTGAACCTCAACACTTAGTGTATGTATTCTTAAATTTAATTAATACAACTTGTGGGTAACTTTGTTACACTTAATATTATATAATATTAACTTGTTTATTAACTTATATAATGTTAACTTGTTTATTAACTTATATAATATTAACTTGTTTATTAACTTATATAATAGTAACTTGTTAATTTAACTTAAGAATAGAAACTTAAGATAGATTTCTTTTGTTCAAGATGGATAAACCAATATGGTTAGATTACCTTCTTAAGGAGGAACTTATTCATGAATTAAATTACTTTAATGTTTCTGCAGATCCAAAGGCATCCAGGGACGAGGTTCGCAAGCGGTATCGTCGTCTATGTGGTCTCTATCGGAGGGGTAGCATCAAGCAGGAGGACTATCCGGCACCTGCGGTGGCCGATGAGGTACGCTTATGTTCGGAACCGATCGCTGAGTTGTGCCGCTTACATAAAGAATCATCTGCGGATGATAGTAAAGTAGTTAAACGAGTCTTAGCTAGATCTCAGTATTACCTATTGAGAATTTCTCGGGTGATTGATACTTCACCGGAGTTATTAAAACTTTAAATTTTACTTAATTACTTTATTAGTATATAAACTTCTCAATTCTCTTAGTAACTAGTGATACCAACTTTTATAAATGTGGGATATTTACTCAAATTTATTTATTGATGATCCCACAGGCGCCCAACTTAATTAAATAAAAACTCAATTTAACTTTTATTCATTGAATCCTTTTAAATGGATTCACTTATGGAATTATATGTTTAATTCACATATTGAATTGGTTATAGGACATCTTATGGTTTGTTCACTGAAAGATACATGATAAATGTATCTGGTATATTGAATATCCAAATTTGTTTAGATGGACAGTTGAACCCCAATTCGTTTATTTTATTAACAATTGGCTAGGATGCTCGTAAGTCTGTCCATTAAAAGATACACGATAAGTGTGTCTGGTATATTGAATACCCAAATTTGTTCGGGTGGGCAAATAGTCCTCAATTCACTCTTAGATAACTAAATTTAACTTTTATTTATTATATTTATAATTAACTTTTGGAATTGATTATAGGACATCTTAAGATTTGTTCACTAAAAGATACATGATAAATGTGTCTGGTATATTGAATATCCGAATTTGTTTAGATGGATAGTTGAACCCCAATTCGTTTATTTTGTTAACGGTTGGCTAGGATGCTCGTAAGTCTGTCCATTAAAAGATACACGGTAAGTGTGTCTGGTATTGCATACCCAAATTCGTTTAGATGGGCAAATAGTCCTCAATTCACTTTTAGTTTTTGGCTTGGGGTTCATGCTTAAATTGCTCCCAAGCCAATACTTATGAAATTTGATTAAACAGTTTCTGATAATCCCGTTTAATTAAATTATCCTTAATGCTTTTGAATTTCAAATATATAGAATATGACTTTTGTAAATTACTTAACTACAAAGTTAAACTCAATACATTGATAAATCACAATCACTTAGATTTGTGATGTGATATTATTTTCTTTAGGAACTTGTTGTTATGGTATTACTGTTACTTACTAGGATTGGAGATTGAGGGTAATAAAATAAAACTTAATACTTACTCATTGAATCTCAATTACTTGAATAAGAGATTAATGTTGTCAAAACTAAATATTTATTTTTTATTAGTTTTGAAATAGTTTCTTGTGAATACTTGATACTTCTAGTATCTAGTAGTTATTTAGATTTAAAATTTATAGATACTTTGGAATAACAATACTCTGTGTTAAGGAGTATTGATTATTTAATTATACTAAACTTATTAGTAATTGTATATCACAAATACTTAGATTTAAAATAAGTAATTGTGTGATACATTAAACTTAAAACTTTATTTAAATGTGTGCAGACCTACATACAGACTTTTGTTAAGGAGTATTGGGGGTTATGCATACCTTCTCATCCTGTTTCTTGATTTTTATTTGGTACTTAATACTTAATTGAAAACTTAAATTGAATTGGTACTTACTTATATAGTAGTAATTTAATCTTTGTGTCTGAGGGGAATCTTGATTCGGATTTGGTTCGAGATGCCTCAGCTTCTGCCGAGGGTTTTGGTGAGATTCTAAATGTACATGGCATTGTAGTCTTTAAAAAAAAAAATTTTTTTTTGAGTAAAAAAAATTTTTTTAACCGGGGTAAGGTGTATTGTAACACCTAAAAATAGAATAAATTTGGTTTCGTGGAATGAAGCGTTGTTTTGCGAGTTGACAGATGACAGATTGTCGTTTGACGTAGCTTTTTCCAAGTTGATCTGGAGCGAGTCTGCCACGTTAAACTTTATTTATTGGATAAGTTCTTAAAAAGCACCTATGATGTCTCGAAAGGTAGCTGGAACCAGAGTTAAGTTCAAATGCATTAAGCATTCGGATGTTGGACGCTGTGAGTATCTTTTTTGGGTTTTTTTTCTGTGCTGATGCTAAGTCTTAAGCGCGTGGCATTCAGGAGTCTCATCAAATCTTTCTATTTGTTGGCAGGGTTCCTACGTTAGATTTAATTAATTACTAAGGACAAAACTATATAAAATGGTCGGATCATAAAACGGTTTCTGAACATAAGCACCCACGTGTCCAGAATTGCCCAAGATTAGATGACCACGGCGTAGATGCCGTTTGAGGACCTCTGAACTGGACCTATAATCTTCAAAAGATGGGTAAAAGTGTTTCAACATAAATTGTAAGTTAAACATACAATTTTCTGTAGACGGAGTGCTATCTAGTGTGGTGCAGTTTGAAAATAAACGTGATATATGTGAAGACCAAATCTAAGGACTCTTATTTACTGCATGCATACCTCATGTACAAAACCCGAAGATAGGTAACAGGGTCTCAGGCCAAAAGTATCTCTGACGCTAGCCGGTGGAAGAAAAAATTTCTTTACAACACCCAGACTGCTCAATAAGAATTATTTTTTACATACACACATCCGTACATTCTCTATGTTGTAGTTCTTCTGGTCATTCCTACAGTCATAGTTCACCCGTAAAACCTTTCAAATGCTTTAATATTTATATTATTGTATACCTAAACAACATAAAATCGCGACAATTGATAATATTTTTCTTCAGTGATTGACTCAACCAACGTCATTTCTACTGAACTAGATACGAGTAACATAAGCGTAGCCTCAGCCTATACCTGTGACACCGATGCATGCAATACGCTTAATAAAGAACTGTCCTACGTCTCTGAATATATTCTCACAAAACATTCGCAGCATATACAAAAATACAGACGGCTTATTGGCTCAGTTATCTAGACTGTCTTTTGAACCTGATCTAATCATTTTAACTGAGTGTTGGTTGAGCGATCATAAACCTATTCCTAATATTGAAAACTATAATTATCACTACTCCCATAATTGCCTTAATCAGAATGACGGGATCGTTATATACGTCAAGAAAAATATAAAGTACAAGATAGTGGAACCTGAACCAATAGGAGCCAATTTTCTCACAGTAGAATTAGATCCGGATATTTTTATTTTGGCTGTTTACAGATCACCATCAGTTCGCTGTATAGATAGTTTTTTAACTTCTATTGAAAATATTGTTCGCCCACTATGCTCAACGAAAAGAAATGTCATACTTGTCGGCGACATTAATATTGACATTAAAAACAATAATACTAATAAGAATAGTGCACCTTATTTGAACTTATTAGCTGAATTAGGTATGATACCGGGTCATCTATATGCGACAAGGCTGAACAATTGTCTCGATCACATTATTTTAAAAACTATTTCCCTGCCTCAGTGTTTGTAATCGACTCCACAATAACAGACCACGCCGCAGTAATACTAAATATGAGCCTTACACAATCTAAGTTAAATAAAGTAACAACTTCAAAAAAAATTGATTTCCAGGGATGTATAAACTACCTCGAGACAGTAGACTTTTCCTACATAACTCCCATATCTGATGCTAATGAGACCGCAACAGTCTTTGTCGAACAATTATCGAATGCAATAAGGCGGAACTCAAGTACTTTCCATATCCCAAATAAAAAGAAAACTCTTGAACCCTGGCTAACCCCTGGGCTTTTGCGTTGCATTCGAAACAGGGACAAACTTCACAAAAGTATTAAAAATAATCCAGACAATATTACCCTTGAAATAACATATAAGAGATACCGGAACTTCTGCAATTCATTGCTGCGAAGACTTAAGAGACAGTATGAAAAATCTTTACTGCGTAGTGCTAAAACTAACAAGGACTCTTGGAATGCCATTAAAACAATTATAGATTATAAAAAACCCAAGACATCATCTGAGGACTTGTTGTCCTCCATTGATAACGCGGAACAAGAGCTAGAGCATGTCAACAAATATTTCTCTAATATTGGCAAAAAGTTAGCAGATGCAGTGGCTGCCTTAAGTGACTCCAGCTCTGCGTCAGACGACTTTCACATACCTCGTCTTGCGAATTCTATCGTGTTTCTTCCACCGGATGAGGCAGAACTGGAGTCGCTGATACTGGGCCTTAAGAATAATTGTTCAGCTGGCTGGGACACAATTCCGGTTAAATTACTTACTCGTAAGTTATCTAAACACATTATAATCCCTCGTTTAATGAGACTTTTTGAATTGTGTTTCTCGCAAGGAGTATTTCCGAAAGTTTTTAAGCGGGCACTTATCACTCCTGTTCATAAGGGTGGGCCTCGACACGAAGTCTCAAATTATAGACCTATTTCGGTGCTGACATCACTCTCCAAAATATTTGAAAAAGTATTGAACAGCCGACTCATGAAATATCTTGAAAAACACAACATTTTATCAAACTGTCAATTTGGTTTTAGGTCGGGGAAAAGTACTGAAGATGCCGTGTGTACATTAACGGACTATGTTACTACACAGGTTGATTCCAAGAAAAAACTTCCTTGTGGACAAGTTAGAACGCATCGGTATTCGTGGAAATGCGCTCATGATTATGAGAGATTTTCTAAATTGCCGTACACAACAAGTTAGAATCGGTAATTATGTGAGTGCCCCTGCTTCAGTGGTTTATGGGGTCCCACAAGGCAGTGTTCTTGGCCCAAGTCTCTTTTTAGTTTATATAAATGATCTGTGTGAACAAAAACTTCTAAATGGAAAAATTTTTACTTATGCTGATGACACGGCCCTAGTTTTCCATGGTGATTCATGGGACGAGGTCAAGCAAATAGCTGAGGTGGGACTTAATCAGATCAGTCGATGGCTTAACACAAACCTATTAACTTTAAATCTTGCAAAAACCACATACCTACAGTTTTCGTTTGCCAAAATTACACCACCAAATGTTGATCTCAAGGTACATACTTGTAAATACTCTCCTAACATAGATTGTTCATGCCTTTCAATAAAAAAATCGACCGACGTTAAATATCTTGGGGTTATACTGGATGAAAGATTGAGTTGGCTTCCACATATAGACATGATAACAGCTCGTACTAGGAAGCTTGTATGGGTGTATAGACATTTGAGGCATGTTGCCGACTTTGAACTACTACGGACTGTTTACTACGCTTTAGCTCAGTCAGTTCTTGGATATTGTGCTGTTGTATGGGGAGGGGCGTGCAAGACCTTAGTGATACACCTAGAAAGAGCACAAAGGTCTTTATTAAAAGTCATGACACACAGGCCATATAGGTTCACGAAAACCTTGTACGAATCATGCCAAGTGCTTACAGTAAGACAACTGTATGTACTGCAACTACTCATTAAGCAACATAAAATTACCCCATATAATACTTCAGATTACCACAAAAAGCGTACTATCAGAGACGTTTCTCCATCATTGAAGTGCCATACAGCATCTGCCAGGCGACAGCAATGCTTCATGTCTATATACTTATATAATAAGATAAATATAATAATTAACTTCCACCCCCTATCGCTTCGTGAAACTAAAATATCACTAAGGCAGTGGCTACTAGGTTTAGACTATGACCAGACTGAAAAATTGCTACCCTGAACTCACTCCATTTTAGGAATGCCATGAGTAGGATAAATGTACAGCATACTCGTATTCACACATAAAACATCATAAAACACAAAATTTAATACTCCTACATCAACACTACACTACACACTAATACTCTACAGATAAACACACCTATATCAATTTGCATCTTTTCTTTTACTTTTGTGACAACAAATGGGAGAAGACACTGCCTCCTGTAACACAGGTCTTTTAACCTAGCTCAGGCGGCAGGGACTTCATAGGTCTTTTGTGTTTTTTTATGTGAATAAATTATTATTATGTCGTTTATTAATTTTTTAAACATATTAAATACATTTTTAAATATTTCTTAAAAAAGAATATATAAAAAACATTTAAAAATATAAAAAATAGTAGCCCACCGGTATCGGGAACAGGGTCCAAGCTACCGGCGGTCAGGGCTCCAGAGAGAGGAACCGCCTGACAATGCGAGCCGTGTCCAGAAGTACTGCTTTCTGAATCAAGCCCTTGATCCAGCCGCCTAACGAGAGCCTCCTGAGGTGTTGATCGAGGCTCGTGGCTATTAAGCCATTGGCTGACACGACTATCGGTACAATGATCGCTGAGTCCACATCCCACATGTCGACAACCTCGCGAGCCAAGTCAATATACTTGATTTGTTTATCTTTCTCGGCTTTCACGAGGTTCTCGTCATGTGGGACGGTAATGTCAACAATCATTGCACGCCTCTCGATTCGGTCCACCACCACTATATCAGGCTTATTGGCTAAAATAGTCCTGTCAGTGATGATGGACCGATCCCAGTACAATGAGATATGACCATTATCGAGAACTGGGTCGGGCGCATATCTGTAGTACGGCACTTCCGATTCCACAAGAGAGTACTTCAGAGCAAGTTGCTGATGGATAATCCTGGCTACAAGGTTGTGCCTATGCAAGTACTCACCGTTAGCTAGACGAGAACAACCAGAGATTATGTGGCGGATTGATTCTCCCGGACGATGACATGCCCGACATATGCCAACCGTGCCGTCCTTCACAATAAATCTCCGGTAATTTTTCGTCATGATAACTTCGTCCATAATTGCACAGACAAAACCTTCGGTTTCCCCAAAGAGGTCACCAACACGCAGCCAGGCTACGGACGCTAACTGGTCTACATCGGGCCCATGTAGTGCCCGGAAAAAGCGTCCGTGAAGTGCCTTACTCTGCCATACTTCTCTGCGATCGTTAGTGTCAAGCACTAGAGGTTTGCGCCAGTTCTCGTTAGCCAAGGAGAGTGGAGTAAGGCCCTTGTCCACTGCCACTACATCTCGATGCATACCCACGTCAGCAGCTAGGAAATATTCCCTTAGACTGCATACCTCGCGGTTGTGGAGGGTCTTAGCATTTAAAAAGCCTCGGCCTCCACACTTCCGCGGGATATACAGTCTCATCACCGACGAACGTGGGTGATGCATTCGAAATGCAGTCAGCAGTGTACGGACACGCCTATCCAGGGCGTCAAGTTCTGTTTGAGTCCATTTGAGTACGCCGAAAGAGTACATCAATACCGGCATGACCCAACCGTTGAAGGCGCGCACCTTGTTTCCGCCCGATAGAAGGCTATTAAATACCTTCTTCAGGCGGCCAAAGAAGCGCTCCTTCAACGATTGCTTCATGTCAGTAACATTGATACCTAACGCTTCCGACATACCCAAATACTTATAGGTTTCGGTTGGAGAGAGGGATCTCAGGTTTATGGAATCCGAGAGTTGAGTACCCACGGATTCCACAATCTCCCCTCGCTTTACATGCATGACCGCACATTTGTCTACACCAAACTCCATCCTGATGGCACTACTAAAGGTTTTAGTTACCTTCAGTAGCTCCATCAGTTGCAGGTTGCTGGGGGCAAAAAGTTTCAAGTCATCCATGTAAAGGAGGTGAGATATAACCTGACCACCTCTCTTCAACCGATAGCCTAGCCCTGAATTCTCCAGCAGTGTGCTTAGAGGATTCAAAGCTAGGCAAAACCAAAGCGGACTGAAACTGTCACCCTGGAATATACCCCGCTCGATCCTTATCGGTTCGCTATTCCTCTGGATTTGTCGACATCCTGGATAGCGAAGGACCGTCCTCCATTGCCCCATACATGACATCATGAAGGTGCGTAGCGCTGCATCAACTTTATACAATTCTAGCACCCTCATGAGCCATGTATGAGGAACTGAGTCATAGGCCTTCTTATAGTCTATCCAACATGTCGACAGATCCTTTCGGAAACGTCGAACCTGTTGGCTAATGGTCATATCTATGAGGAGAAGCTCCTTAGTACCGCGGGACCCATTCCTACATCCATTTTGAGAGGCCGACATGATACAGTTACTATCTATATGTGTGTTAATCTTAGCTCTCAAAATGGATGTAAGAACCTTATAGACCGTCGGTAAACACGTGATCGGTCTATAATTTTTAGGTTCCGCAGTACTACCTGATTTATGGAGCAGGTAGGTTATTCCTGTAGTTAGAAATTGGGGCAGCGACCCTGACTCTAAGGCAGACTGGATCTGAGATGCCAAGCGGGCATGCGACCTCGTAAACCATTTTATCCAGAAGTTGTGCAGCCCGTCCGGACCTGGAGATTTCCAGTTAGCTAACGGACGGACTGCACGAGCTATATCTTGGGGGCTGATGATAATTGCCCCCATTTCTGGTATTGGATCGCACGCGCGCTCAACATCCCGAATCCAATCGCCCTCGGTATGACAGACAGGCACCGACCAGATGCTGCGCCAGAACGAGTATATGGCGTCATCATCCGGTAGGTGCGTATTAGTCACACCTTGGTCCGGTCGCTCCCAATCCCTATACACCCACCTTTCATTACTTCGGAATGTGCGATTCTGGGTGTATCGTTCCACTCGCCGCTTATACCTGCGAATACGGTTTGCCCATGCATATACTTTCTGCTTCAGGAAGTCGATGCGCTCTGTGACACGGGACATATAGTCTCGGGAGCTGACATCAGTCCCCGAAAACGCCCGTCTCACAAAGCGCATCACTCTTATTGTTATTATTATTATCTTTGAGGCCCGCGGTGACAATATGGCCGAGATATTTAAATTGTTGAACACGATTCAAGACACTACCTGCCAGTCTAATAGGAGGAAAAATTACTGAGGATTTTGCTCCAAAAATAAGAACCTCACTCTTTTTGGCATTGTAACTCAAACCGTGCTCCCCAACATACCTCTCACAAACATCCAATAGCTTTCTCAAGCCCGCGACTGACGGGCTCAATAGTGCCATATCATCGGCATAGCTGATATTATTGAACGCTACTCCATCAATATAACAACCCGCCTGCAAGCTACTCAGCTCGCTAATGAGACCATCTATGTATAGGTTAAACAATATCGGAGAAGTCAAACCACCCTGTCTGACTCCACACTGCAACCTATACTCATCAGAACTGGCCTCAGCCCAACGCACGCCGTTCACCTGATGACCATACCAGTACCTAAAGATTTTTATAATTTCCAGTGGTATATTTGCTTTGCTTAACTTACCCCACAACTTGTCATAATTGACATATCAAGGAAGCAAGAAAAGACAGGACTCTGATTATCTATGTAATAGCTTACTGCCTTTTTAAGGCACAATATAGCAGTCTCTGTTGATAGCTGCTGAGCATCATGTAAGGTAATATTTCGCTGTAGAAAGGTGTTCAAGAGACTATCAAAAACTTTTGCGACAATCGTTGCCAGAGAGATCGGTCTGTAGTTTGACTTATCCGATATGTCACCAGTTTTATTTTTAATAATAGGTACCACTACAGTTTTCATCATGTCACTGGGCAGATAGGAATGCGAGATACAGAAGTTGTACAGCAACGCTAAGACTCGGGGCAAATGCTTACCAGCGTGTCTTAAATGCTCAACACTGAGCCCGTCGTGACCGGGCGACTTACCACTTTTAATCTGAGAAATTGCATTTTTTACCTCTTTAGCTGTAAATCTTATGGTAAGACATTTTGGTATCGACGGCGCGGTACTAAATTCAATGTCACCCGATGACGGCGGCGGTCCCAGTGGTGAATTAGTTACAAATATATCTTTAAACATGTTAGATATGTCAGTGACGTCAGTAAGCCCATCGACACTCACCGGAAGGACAGTTGCATGGTTCATGTTTTTAGTGCATTTCCAAAAATCCCGAAAATTATTTTTGTTGTGATGCGATGCAATCCGATCCATAACTATTTGGTCCTGGTGGTCCTGGCACCATTTCAGTTTCGAGTTGAACACAATTCTAGTTTTCATCATATTATTGTACACTTCACCGTGTGAAGGTTTACCTGCTGACACCCATAACAGAAAACCAAGTCTGGCCTCCCGATGAGCCCCACTAACATGCCGATTCCAGCCTTTAACATAGCCCCCTTTTCTTTTGCACGGCGGTCCATCAAAAGAAGCAATTGCTGCGTTGCTCAGACTCATTATTAAATTATTATACAATTTGTCAATTACTAAATGATGTTCTAATTTATCACAATTCATGTCACAACAATTTTGAAAGTCAATAGGAAAATCAATACATTTTAAATAATCATTACATAATTCATTATATAAGGTCAACTGTTGAATATGTCTATTACCCCATAAGATTTTATTTGATTTACTGTTACAGTTATTCCTAAGATTTAACTTCGGCTTAATAACATTTAAATTACAATAAACAAACAAAGGAAAATGGTCTGACCACGTCACATCATATTTTACATTGACACTAGTAACTGACTGAAAGGCAGACTCCGTCACTACACAGTGGTCGAGCCATCTTTTACACCCATGAGCCTCGCTCACGAACGTATAAGTATTAGAGTCAGTACCTAACATATTTATGTCCGCACACACCCACTTTTGTTCCATGCAAAAACTATTCAACTCGTTACCAAATAGTTCATTAGAATGGGAATTAAAGTCACCGAGAATATATGAAGATCCTACCTGGTGCTCCTCAATGACTGCGCTAATTCGACTCAAACAGTCTGTGAACTCACTCAGATTCTCTGCACAGTTGGTTGGCATATAAACACTGAACACCATGATTGATCTATCACATAACACTATTTTTATCGCTGAGATACGCACCGAATCACAATCAATCACTGATACATTCGAAAACGAGCTTTTCTTCCACAATAGTGCGACCCCACCATAAGGCCTACCATGTAGTAAGCCCGCTGACGTGTCCACCGCCGACGTCCCGGTGTAACCAAAACCAGAGTCAATTCCACCAAGCCAAGCCAGGTCATGAGGCATAAGCCAAGTTTCCTGCAGTGCTATGACATCTGCCGATCCACATAATATCCTCACGCTATCTATAGATCGTTTGACTGATTTACAGTTAAAACTAACCATGATACACTGTTTATTTTGCATTGAACTCACTTTGCGGTTTCGTTATCGCTAATCCTTTTATTTACAATGTGTACAAAACGACGGAATGAAATTCCATCGGGCCATAGTTTTGCATCCATGAAGACATTTAACTTTACTCTAGGGACAAACACTTTATACGCGTCATAATCTCTTTGTCTCTTCACATTTATCCTCTCTATGGAGATTTGTACACCAGTTTTCTGCTGAATATAGCTAGAAATATCTTCTGGTGACGCATTTTTGGCAACATTATTAATGAACAACGGAATTTTAGTGTCCGCCGCCCGGAATTTGACCTCTGGTTGTAAGCTTGCCTCTCCCCTGGAACTAAGAAATTTATTTCTGTATCTTTTCCTCTGCTTTATTTTCCATTCTCCATCTTCATTTCCCAATTTCCATACACCTTCTTTACTTGCAATTTGAGCATAGGATTTTATCTCAGGATGGGGGTCTATGTTGTTGATGTAATCCCCTCTAACGCTAGTAGACATATTTTGCACCGGTGCCGCAACGGGTTTCGCCGTCTCAACGTTTCTTTGAGATTTTGTTTTTGAACTACCCTCAATCACCTGATCATCCATCACTTTATTTTCTGATTGTAAAATTGCATTTTCAATCAATGATTTCGTTGCGCTTGCATTTTGGTTACTGCGTGGTGAATTAGCAGCGACTACCATGTCATCTACCGTATTTAAAAGTGCACACTCACTATCGAACGCATCCATGTATTTCACACTACCTTCAGATTCATTTTTGTTATCTTCGATGATTTTTAAGTTCGTAAAATCGGTTTTCAACGAGCATATTTCCTCTTTTTTGGCAAAGTTTTGTTTGATACCAATTATCTCCTGTTGTAGCATTACTATATCCTTGAGTAATCTTGTGACATCCACATGATCAAAAGTTACCGGCGGAAGCATATACAAATTACGTGCCACAAAAATAGGGAGTTCCTCTGTATCTAACTGTCTCATTAATCCCACTATATCTTCTAAGTCTCGTTGTGATTTCCCCTCCTTTTTCCTTTGAATCTTGCGCTTAGCAGTTTTAACGGACTCAAATAGAAGATTTTTGGCCGTAACAATGTCCTCTTCTGAGAATGCACTATTACATATCAAAAAACAAAAAAAAAAAAAAAAAAAAAAAAAAAACATATACGGATCAAGCTCACTGCATCCATTACGTCCATCTTATTTTGGATGAACGATAGCAGTTCATTTGTCACTATATTGCAACTGATACATTTTACGACATTCGATGCCATAATTACAAAATATCACCGAAAACAGTGCGTATAATGGCCTGGGCCATTAACTTGCACTGGCTTAAGCTTACTGATTCATGCTGGTTCAAAGCCGTCATCTTCTTCATGTTAGGTTCCTTTAGAACCTATCATGAAGGAGATGACGTTTATAATCCTGCAGACAGAAATTAGAGCTCCACGACCGTCGTCAGCACATTGGCGGCTGAACTTAAAGCAACTAATTTTACAATTTTCCACAGCCTAGCCTCTGTCAAATATACCTACGCAATTAATATTGTAATTTTTGACAAATCAGTCTTAAGGTTGGTCGAAAATAAATTCGATTAAAGATTTTTATTGTTTATTTAAAACAGGTTTTTTGACTCAGGGTCATTCCAGTAAGTATTATCAGTAGTTAGGTATATATCTCATAGTTACCTGAATAGGACAAAGTAGTAATAAACAATAGAATGCAACAAAGAATTTTATAGTCCTTGTTATTATGGTTTCTAATCCCTTTCTGAAAATTGCAAACAAAGCGCATCCTCCAATTGAGCTTCTCACGATTTCAAACAATGGCAATTTTCTTTGTTTTAAATTGTACGCTGAAGTTAAAAACTTTCTTAATATGACTCATCAGCTATTCATTCCAACTATCAGTTAAGCTGGTACTAAAATCGTGTCATGCAGAGAATTATTTGTCAGTCTGTCGTTGGCTTCATTCACAGTCAGACTGTTGTCGACGCAAGTCGTGTCGCAAGTTCATAATACGTAATTACGTAATTTGTGGAGATTCGTGGTGTTTTTCTTTCATAAAGAGTGCTTCAGTTTTTAATTATTTCGTTCCTCAAAATGCCTTGTTTAGTAATCTTTAATAACATCTTCATAACGGGCTTTGAAGGCAAAGATGTGTCATCGTTGAAACGTGATATTTCACAAAAACATGGTGTTCCGATAGAAGACCTATTCGCTACGCTCAACGGGAGGCCCGTGTCTGATAGCTACGACATCACAGCGGCTAACAATGTTGTTAGATTAGCTACGAGATTCGGAGGGAAAGGCGGGTTCGGATCTATGTTACGTGCTATTGGAGCGCAAATGGAGAAAGCTACGAACCGCAAAGCTTGCAGAGACCTCTCTGGGTGTCGATTACGTGACATCAATGAAGAGAAAAGGCCTAGGAAGTGGTTGGTTGGGCAAGAAGACAGGGAAAAGGAGGCAGCTGAGAGAAAACAGAAGCTTGAGAAACTTGAGAGGCTTGAAGCAGAACCAAAGATTGAAGTAAACTTGGAACCTGCGTATGAAAAAGAGTGTAAAGATTTACCAGATCGTGTGAACTCGGCTGTGGAGGCAGGCTGGCAGGCCGCCGGCTCTTTAAACACTTTCTTTGAAACGGAAATCCGGACAATGAAAAAGCCAAACCGAAGAAGGCCAAACTTTGGATTGATGCGGAGTTGTCCGATTGCTCATCACTGAGTGAAGATGAAGAGGAGGAAGAAAAGACTGCAAGTCCTGGACAGAATGTGTCCACAGACAGTGGAAATGAGTCTGACAGGGCTTCCACAAGCACTAAATAAGTTTAATTGTTGCGTTCGTATGGATGTGCGTCCAAGGAGACTATGAATTTAAAGTGTTGTAATTATAAGTTATAATATGTTTGTGAAATAATCAAGCAAATTGAAATTACTAGAACTTAGTATATTTTTAGGTACATATTGATTAGTAAATAATAATTATTATTATCTGTGTAACTAATATGTGTCGATCTAAAGTTTTGCAGAATAAAATGAATAATTTTAACTTTTAATCCGATAGGCCCCTCGCGTCTCCTTAAGGTGAATACTCCAGGGTAGCCCGCGAAATTCAAATTTTCTTACGTTTTTTTGCAATATGCAGGTCAGTTTCTGGTTGTATCTTGGTCAAAATTTGATTTGCGGCCGTAGCAAGTATTTATTTATGGAATCAATAAAATCATCAATACATCTCTTTCAGTTAGAATTGATGCCAAATGTCATAAATAGGTTTAAATAGGCAGCTAGATTTGGTTTTAAGTTCAGGTTTTCACGGTGAGGTGTCGGTAGTAGCGGCGGACGAGCCGCTCGTGCCGGTCGACCCGTATCACCCGCCACTCGCGGTCCGCGTGCTGCCCGCGAGCGCTGCAGCCCCCTCTGCGTCCCCCGCTTGCGCGCCCGGTTCACATGCACGTAATATTAGACCGCGGTAGAACTTTTACAAAGCGGATTATTAATTGCTGTATTCAAAGATAATTTCGATTGATTGGAGAAGCATGTATGAGATGAGCGATTTAGAAGCAATTTTAGATTTATTTTACACTACTCTGAATAACATTTTGGATGACTGTGTTCCCAGGAAAAAACCTAGTTCAAAGTCGCGGTACAGTTATCCGGAATGGTACACGAGCGAAATAATAAAAGATTTAAGAACTAAAGCTAGACTTCACAAGATATTTAAAACAACTAAACTTGGTAGGGATTATGAAGAATATTCTAAATGCAGAGCGCTTGTTAAAAAAACTATAAAAACAGCTCACGAACTGCATCAACATAAAACCCAATGTCAGTTTGCTAGAGATCCTAAGTTATTCTGGCAATACATACGATCAAAGAAAAGTGCGGTAGGCAAGAAAACTGTTATAAAAGATGGTGAGTATTTATCGGATGACGAGTGTGCTAAACAGTTCGCGAAGTTTTTTGAATCGGTTTACAGCGATCAGCCACCGCGGTTAGACGCTCATGCGGCGGCGGCGGGAGCTGCGAACAGTGCGCGGATACAACTTAACGCTCTGAGTCTGGAGGACGTCAGATGTGCACTTGAGCGCCTGAAGCCGAAGCGTTCAGCGGGCCCGGACGGTATACCGGCATTTCTTTTTAGAGATTGTGGTAGGGTGCTTGCAGAACCTCTACTTTATATTTTTAATATGTGTCTTCATTCGACGACGTTCCCCACTCAATGGAAGATCACGCGTGTCATTCCTGTACCCAAAGGTAAGGCGGGATCGGACATAACTGGTTATAGACCGGTGGCCGTGCTGTCGACACCGGCAAAGGTGTTCGAGTCTGCTATCCAACGCTGCATGCAGGAGCAGGTGCGCGGACAACTGGCTGACGCGCAACATGGGTTCCGGCCGGCGCGCAGCACTGCCACCAATCTGCTGAACTTTATGGCGCAGGTGGTGCCAGCGGTAGATGCTGGTGTGCAGGTTGATGCTGCTTATTTTGATTTTAAAAAAGCTTTCGACACCGTCGACAATGACATCTTATTAATGAAGCTCGCAGAAGTCGGCTGCACACCACATCTATTGCACTTCTTCGCCAGCTATATGCAGGATAGACAGCAGTACGTAGATTATAATGGGTGTGAATCCGACCCATATTACACCTGGTCCGGTGTGAGCCAGGGCAACAATTTGGGGCCTCTCGAATTCATCATAATGATAAACGATTTGCCGGAAGTCGTCAAACACGGCACTTGTTTATTATTTGCGGATGACCTTAAGTTGCTGCTCGAGGTTAATAGTAAATCCGATTGCGAACGATTGCAGGCGGATATAGATAGGGTAGTGGAATGGAGTCAGGACAATAAGCTTTTCTTCAATGTGTCGAAGTGCTCGGTGATAAGTTTTACGCGCGCGCATACCCCACTAGTACACGAGTACGTAGTGGGCGCTGCGCCTATGCAAAGAGTTTCTGAGGTACGGGATTTGGGGGTTCCTGTCACTCCTGAACTGTCGTTTCGTGATCATATTACGAGGATTTGTAAAAGAGCGTTTAGAAACTTGGGATTTATTCTGAGGCAGACAATGCACTTCACTAACATCGCAACAGTCAGGGTCCTGTATGACGCACTTGTCAGGAGTCATCTGGAACATAGTGCTGTCATATGGGCTCCGTATGAGGCCAAGTACTCGATAATGCTGGAACGCGTACAGAACAAGTTCACGCGCCACTTGTACAAGAAACTATATGGGGTATATCCGTTTTACCCGTTGACGTACCCCACTCTGTTTGTGCTCGGTATGGTCGGGTACAACCAACTAAGGGTACGACGAGAATTCACGCTTGTTTCGTATCTGGTTAGGTTACTTCGTGGCATTGAGCATAACCCAGGAGTGCTGCAGCGCCTGAGTTTGTGTGCACCGGACCGCTATGTGTGGAAGCGGCACCGCCCGCCGCTGCTGGCCGTGCCGACAGCCAGAACCAACCTTCTCGCCAAAACACCATTGACACGCGCAATTCGGGTTATTAACGATCTTCACGTCAAGAGCGATGTATTTACATGCCATATGAGTGAATGCGCAAAGTTATTGTTGTTTATTTTATTTTATAGTGTAGATTAGATTAGGCTTTATGTTGTTGTTGTTTTTTTATATTTTTATATTTTAAATATTGTGATTTTATATTTAGGAACTTAGTATAGTGGTTATTATTATTAGATGTTATTATAAGTACTACCAGTTTTTTTTACGTTTTTCATAGTTTTATATTGTAAATAAGTTAATTTTAAGACCGCGCTATCGCATTAGGTATAAACCTGTAATGATAGTTGTAAGGGAGATTTTAATAAATAAATAATAAATTAAAAAAAAATTATGAAATACTTACATTTGAAATACTGACACAGACCTGCAAATTGCAAAAAACGTTAGAACATTTGAATTTCATGGAGACGCGACAATAGGTTTTAAATTGTGTCAGCTAATGTATACGGGTTAAAAAACATTCGCTTAATTTTAAGAAGAAATATTTTGAGTATGTATTGTATGAACCTTTAATTTAGCTTTAATGATTTGTTAAGGGCCTACCTCCCCATAAGTGGCGGCCTCATTGAATAAAAATTCGTGTCTTAGCATAGAAAATAAAGATTAAAGAATCCAAAGTAGTAAACAAAAGTGTTAAAAACGGCCGTTTTTGGTACTTTTGCTTACTACTTTGGTTTCGTAATGCTTTGTGTCATGCTTCCTCATCTTTTTATGGCCCGAATAAGGCTCACTAGATTTAACTATAAGCACTGACGGCCTTAGGGGGTGGCGAACAGGGCAACCACTCGGCGAATAGGTCTTCTATCGGAACACCATGTTTTTGTGAAATACCACATTACAACGATGACACATCTTTGTCTTCATTGCCCGTTGTGAAGATGTTATTAAAGATTACTAAACAAGGCATTTTGAGGAACAAAATAATTAAAAACTGAAGCACTCTTTATGAAAGATAAACACCACGAATCTCCACAAATACTAGTATTATTAACTTGCGACACGACTTGCGTCGACAACAGTCTGACTGTGAATGAAGCGAACGACAGACTGACAAATAATTCTCTGCATGACACGGTTTTAGTACCAGCTAAACTGATAGTTGGAATGAATAGCTGATGAGTCATATTAAGAAAGTTTTTAACTTCAGCGTTTAGCAGTTTTTTTAGCAATTTAAAACATAGAAAATTGCTATTGTTTGAAATCGTGAGATGCTCAATTGGAGGATGCGCTTTGTTTGCAATTTTCAGAAAGGGATTAGACACCATAATAACATGGACTATAAAATTCTTTGTTGCATTCTATTGTTTATTACTACTTTGTTCTATTCAGATAACTATGAAATATATACCTAACTACTGATAATACTAACTGGAATAACCCTGACTCAATGACCCTGTTTTAAACAAACAATAAAAACCTTTCATTGATTTTTAATTTAATTTCGACCAACCTTAAGACTGATTTGTCAAAAATTACAATATTAATTGCGTAGGTATATTTGACAGAGGCTTGGCTGTGGAAAATCGTAAAATTATTTGCTTTAAGTTCAGCCGCCAATGTGCTGACGACGGTCGTGGAGTTCTATTTTCTGTCTACAGGGTTATAACCGAAGATGACGGCTTTGAACCAGTATGAATCAGTAAGCTTATAGCCAGATTGCGCTGGGTGGCAGATCTTTGCGAGGCCCTGTTCTTTTTGTAAAATACATAATTACGTGAATCATAAGTGGGTATCTCTGACGATAGACGAGAAATTCAAAAGACGTAAATAAGTACTAAGAAAATTTTGTGTTTAAAATATTTTATTACGAGATTTAAAAAAATTAACAATCATACACACGCCAGTGATGTGCACCTTCGTGCTCTTCTATCTGTATTTGTTCTTTTCTCTTCAAAGTATTTTGTGTGTATATAATTAGACAAATGATAATAACCTTAAGAACTAAAATGCCCTATGTTCAAACCATTTAAAACAATACTGTATGCATGTGTATACTTATATCTATGTTTGTGTAAGAAAACGATCCTTTTAAATCTGTTCAACGAAGTAGCTAGTTTGTATTGAAATAAACCCATACGAAGCAACACCTCTTTAAGTTTAACTATGCCCTTTCAAACAAATCTAAAAAAAAAAAAAAAAAAAAAAAAACCGAAACCAAACCGAAAAAAAAACCAAAACCGTAAATCTAAACCGTATCACCAAGGAACATGGTCGAATTTCGAGCCGAATGAAAAATCTACTTGTGTGGTCTAGTGATCAGTGCGAATATAATCCGCCGCATTCCTTAGATAAGGAACTCATTTGCTATGAGTGATTTGTGCACATAATAAGAAAAGTAATTAAGGTGTGTGTTTACGCACAAGATTGGAATTTCTTTAAGAAAAACTCATAGAAAACTTGAAATCTGTATAATTGAATTAATATACTCGTAGATTATTCTTTTGCGGAGCCGAAATGATGAGTCCAAAATTTTCTAGCCAACCTGCACTACCTCCAAAATAGTGAATATCAACAAAATAATTGCTGTAGACGTAAATCACAGATGTGAGGAATTGCTCCCAAAATTAAGCAGGCGCGAACATAAAGCTCCCCCCGTTGAAGGACGTAGATCTTCAACCTTGAAAATCTTCACACGTAGGCAGGGGGCACAGGCGAACCAGAGATCGACGCACGCAGCCCTTGGTTGTGTTGATATCTGCGACTCGAGATATGCCGTCGGGTCCAGGGAAGAGTCTGGTTACACGTCCGAGGCGCCAATTTAGTGGTGGTGTATTGTCTTCTTGCAAAATGACAAGATCTCCGATGCTTAGCTTCTTAGCGTTAGTCTTCCATTTGGTGCGTTGCTGAAGTTCGGCGATGTATTCCCTTTGCCAGCGCTTCCAGAAGTTTTGCCTTATTTGTTCAAGGCGAGCGTATCGATTACGATGAGTTGTGTTGCAGTCGTCTTGAATTACTGGAGTTGGCAGCGCATTGAGTGGTCTGCCAATCAGGAAGTGCCCTGGGGATAAGGATAGGAAATCGTCAGGGGATGAAGACATTGGACACAAGGGGCGACTATTTAAAACTGCCTCTACTTGTGCGAATAAGGTACCTATTTCTTCGAATGAAAGATGGGAATTTCCCAAGACTCTTTTGATATGATATTTAGCAGACTTTATTCCAGCCTCCCAAATTCCACCGAAGTGAGGGCTGTAAGCAGGTATGAATGAAAATTTTATTCCTTCCCCTGTTGCAAACTGAGAAAGAGAATCGTTATTTAGCTTTAGAAAATTATTAAGTTCCTTAGCAGCGGCAACGAAATTTCGTCCGTTGTCAGAACAAACCTCCGCTGGTCTGCCACGGCGGGCAACAAATCGACGAAATGTCATAATAAAAGCTTCTTTAGTCAAGTCACTGACTGGTTCTAAATGAACGCATTTGAAACGTAAACAAATAAATAGACATAAGTAGCATTTTACTAACCTGGCACCTCGTCCCTTGCGATTTAATATAAAAAAAGGACCGGCGTAGTCAATTCCGACAGATTTGAAAGGAAAGTCAACGGAAACACGATTTATTGGTAAATTGCCCATTTTTGGAGATATGGTTTGCCCACGAATACGCACGCAAGTAACACATTGCCTTACAACGCTTCTAGCTAACCTTCTTCCGTTTATAGGCCATACTAATTCTCTGACCGTTGCTAGCATGCAATGCAATGCACCCGTAGCATTAGCTGTGGGCCAGCATGTAAGTTTCGTAAGTGTTCGTATACAAAATAAAGTTTTGTTACATAGTGAGAAGAATCCAAAAGTATTGGATGTTTTTTATTAAATGAATAATTAGAATTATGTAGTCTCCCCCCAACTCTTATTAGATTAGTGGTGGGCTCAAAGAAAGGAGACAAACTTAATAATTTAGATTTAGGCAATAATGATAATTTTGATTGAATTCTTTTATATTCAAGAGGAAAAGATTGTTTCTGTGAAACTCGACAAATAAAAATAAAGGAATTACTTAATTCATGCACTGTTAAAGGGCCAAATAATCGATGAAGCCTATTTGATCGTTTTGAATTGTGTAAAAAGCGTAAAACATATGCAAAGGTTCTTCGTGTTCTTTGTAATTTAGAAAAATTTGAAAATACCTTAAAATCGAATGTAGATTCAGGTAAATTAATGTAATGGCTTTTTATTTCAGGTAAATCAATGCCTTCATTTTGATGTAGCTTAGGCCATTTTGATTCATCTTTGTGTAAGAAAGGCGGGCCTTGCCACCACATCAAATTATCGCGAAGGTGATGAGCGTTTACACCTCGAGAAATTAGGTCAGCGGGATTAACGTCAGTGGGAACATGACGCCAATCCTGGCGATTAGTAAGATCTAAAATTTCAGCTATTCTATTAGCTACAAAAGTTTTTAACTTACTTGGGTCATTGTTTATCCAGCATAGTACGATATTAGAATCGCACCAATGCGTAATTTTTGTTGGTCTAAGTCTTAAGGACTCGGTAACAGATTGACGTAAATTAGCTGATAACAACGCCGCGCAAAGTTCGAGGCGAGGTATGGTGGTGGGCTTTAAAGGAGCCACCTTGGATTTCGAACATAATAACCTCACCGTCACCTCATCGTTTTCGTTCAGCGTTCGCATGTAGATACAAGCTCCGTAGGCAACTTGTGAGGCATCGCTGAATGAATGTAGTTCTATGGATTTTGGTGAGTCACCGATTACTCTACGTGGAATATGAAGATCTGCAAGCAACGGTAAGTTATTTGAAATTTCATTCCAGCCTTCCTGTATATCTTCAGGTACTGGTTGATCCCAATCAACTCCCTTGACCCATAACCTTTGAATCAATATTTTAGATTGAATTATGCATGGGCTTAATAACCCAAGTGGATCAAAAATACGAAGTGATTGCGACATTATAAATCTTTTTGTAATTATTGTATTATTTATGTTATTATTTTTTACAGGAAAATTGAACGTGTCATCACTTGGATGCCACCCTAGACCAAGAGTACTAGAGGATTCACTCAAGGTAAGTTTTTCTTTTGTATTCATTTCTATATTATGGAATAATTTAGGTAAATTAGTTTTGTATTTTCGTAGGGTAAAACAAGCTGCAGTTAGGGCATAAGAGAGTGCCTGTTGTATATATATTAATTGATATTCATTGTCTGACCCGGTAATGACGTCATCAACGAAGAAGTCATTTTGTATTATGGTTTTAATTAACTCGTCATCACACTCTTCTCCTACCTGCCACAGACATTTAGTACTAAGATAGCTGGCACTTGCAGTACCGTAAGTGACAGTATCTAATCGCAAAGTTTGGATGGGATGCGACTCATCTTCTCTCCATAATATTAATTGAAGGTCACAATCACTTGGATCCATAGCAATTTGTCTATACATTTTAGCTATGTCTCCAGTCAAAATGTACTTATATTGACGTGCTCTAATTAGAATGGAGAATAGAGAATTTTGCAGATTAGGCCCAACCAATAAGATGTCATTTAGAGAGTAGCCAGAGGTTGTAGGAGTTGAGCCATCAAAGACTACTCGAATCTTGGTGGATTCACTTTCCTCTTTAAATACAGCATGATGACATAAGAAGTATGAAGTATTGGGTATTGCAACAGGTGACTCTGAGAGATGTCCTAAGTTTGAATACTCACGTATAAATTCAACGTAATGTGACTTTAGTGTCGGATTTTTTCTAAATCTTTTTTCAAGATTTTTGAAACGATTTTTAGCTTGGTTATAAGAATCACCGAGACAGTCGGGTGAGGCCTTTAGTGGTAACTTCACTCTGAATCTGCCATTACTCAAACGAGTTGTGGTTTGGTGAAAGTGTTTTTCACATGTTATTTCGTTGGGACTGAGAATCCTTCTTTGAGGAAGACTCTCGAGGTCCCAGAATTTAGTGAGCATTTCATCCAAATTGTTGTTTGGAACAATTGCATGATTGCATTGAATATTTTGATTGTATTTTTGTGTATTGATAGGGCCGGCTATAAGCCAACCTAATTTAGAATTTTGTAATTTAGGATTATTTGGGCCTAGGGAGCGTTGTCCGCTAACTAGTACCTATATCCCAGAATATATCTGCCCCAATGAGTATCTCAATGGAGGCAGGTTCATTAAATTTAGGATCAGCTAATATAATACCCTTCGGTATTTTCAGTTGATGTATATCGACGGAAATCTTTGGAATGTCTCCGGTAAGTTTGTTGAGAACATAGCAAGACAACTTAACTTGGTAAGTGCCATGGATTGATTTTAGGTGAATAGCACAGCTTTCTAATATTGTGTCACATTGATTATTTCCTATTCCTATAACATTTAATGCATTTAATGGATTGCACGTTAAACCTAATTTTTGTTGCAGGGATTTTGTAATGAAAGTGGATTGGCTGCCACTATCTAACAGCGCACGAACCCTTTCGGTTTTGTTATTTAGAGGGTTGTGGACTTCTATAATAGCCGTAGACAAAAATACATGACCATTACCTTGCTGAGAGAAATTCACTACGGTCTCCACTTTACCATCGTTATTTGCGTTTGTTGCGTTACAGTTAGCTGATACGCTAGGATCGTGAAGAAGAGTATTATGCTTTTGGTTGCACTGCCGACACGAACCCATGCCGCACTCAGTCGCAGGATGACCTTGGCGTAGGCAATTTGTACACAACTTATATTGGGATACGCAGGACATTTTCTCTTGAATGGATTTTGATTTAAAAGTTGGACAATAAATCCTATGATTTCCATTGCATACTACACACAGATAAACAGTTGAAGAATTATTACGAGCTTGTGAAGTAGATGCAAAAACATTGGTATTTTGATTACGGCTTGATTTATTAAAAGAAGATTTATTTTTATTTGATTGAGATTGATTAGACGAGACACTTGGGTTTTGTTGTGATTTAGAATTATTGTTATTATTGTTTATAGATTTATTCTGATTAAATGATTCTATTACATTAGCGCGATTAATTAAGAATTTATTAAATTGTTCTAAAGTTGGCACGTCATTCACGCAATCTATCGTGTTGCGATGTTCTTCCCATTTTAGTATGGTCCGACTATCTAATTTAAGCAACAAAATAAATATCAGCAACATGTCCCAATGGTCTGTAGGTAGACCTAAACTCTTTAAGGCTCTTAGATTTTTAGTGACAATATCAACCAAACACCGAAGAGACCTATCTGATTCACGCGTGATTGGTTGAATATTGATCAAAGAATCTAAGTGGTGATTTATGAGAATTCTTTTGTTATCGTATCGTTCGCAAACCTGTTTCCAAGCCTCCTGGTAATTAGCCGAAGATACCTCGAGATTTGATATGACACGCGCAGCGTCACCATCCAGATATGAAACCAAATAATGAAACTTATGTATATCTTGAATGCGCTCATTTTTATGAATCAAACTAAGAAATGTATCCCGAAATTCGGGCCAGCGGAAGTGTGATCCATCGAACTTGGAAATTTGTATTTGAGGTAATCTAAAACCCACGTTTTGATGATCCGAATCCGCATTTACAAGGATAGATTGACGGCGCTTACCATCTTCATCACTACTATATTGTTGTAGTTCAGTTTTGGCTACAGCTATATTTTGAACTATATCTTGTTCAATGCGTTCTCGTTCATCAAGTTCTACTTGAATATTTGGAGCATTTAAAACTTCAATCTCTGTCTGCAAGTCGTCAAACCTTGTCGACAATCCTTGAAACTTAGTTAACCTTAAACTCAATTCCGCAAGTTCTATATTCGATAAATCAGGTAATGTACAAATTTTATCTAAATAGTTTTTAAATTTGTCCTTTAATTGAACTACGTTTTACCTGTAATTCTCTTAAAGACACCTTGGCCGAGGATTTATCGACACCCTCATGCGTCATTTTGAAATGTAAATCGAATAATCAAACGTATAACTTTAGTATTATACTTCAAACAAATGGAATCGAATATAGCGACAATGTCTGAACGGAATAGAAAAAGGAATAAAAAATTGATATTCTCACGCTCCTCCCTTCGGTGGAAATCCCTGGGAAACTGGTCTCGGCTGGCTGCAGTGCCTCACTCAGCAAATGGGCAATGATGGCTGCAGCATCAAACGAGTTGGCCCTCAGGATAACGCCTGAAAATTTCGGCAAATCGGCTTAAATATAGGGAAAATACCGAATATATCGAGATAGGAGTATGATAATTAGGACTAAGATATATTTTACTTATGAGTAAGTACGTTATTTTGCAACTTAATAAAAAAGACATGAATTTGGAAAGATACTCGTAAGTGCAATACAGTTTTATAATGGACGTGTATGTAGGTACTTTTACCTATACACTTTTTTGGCACAATAAAACCTATAAACGTAAGGATATAACACAAATAAAGGCAAATAATTGGAGTTGAGGTGTTTTAGAATGGATTATGTATGGAATTTGGAAATTGGTTGTACTTTGGTGGAAAAAACGGAACAAAGGAAGGCACTTAACTTCGTGGCGATTATGACTCCATGGAATTCCGGTACGATCTTTAGCTGATTCGTTGGCACGGAAGACCAGTCTGGCTGCTGCTATTGTAGTAACCTCCAATTTTCGTTCTTCTTATATCGTCGAGTATGACGCAACCCATGTACTACGTTACTGGTACTGAATTTTTGAAGTTGCTGTCCTGTCACGGTCGCCAAATTTCTTGTTTACGCACAAGATTGGAATTTCTTTAAGAAAAACTCATAGAAAACTTGAAATCTGTATAATTGAATTAATTTAGATTATTCTTTTGCGGAGCCGAAATGATGAGTCCAAAATTTTCTAGCCAACCTGCACTACCTCCAAAATAGTGAATATCAACAAAATAATTGCTGTAGACGTAAATCACAGATGTGAGGAATTGCTCCCAAAATTAAGCAGGCGCGAACAGTGTGTTTTACGAAATATTTCTATTGTTTATTACTTTATTCTGTTCAGGTAACTATGAGATATATACCTAACTACTGATAATACTTACTGGAATGACCCTGACTCAATAAACCTGTTTTAAATAAACAATAAAAATCTTTCATCGAATTTATTTTCGACCAACCTTAAGACTGAATTGTCAAAAATTACAATATTAATTGCGTAGGTATATTTGACAGAGGCTAGGCTGTGGAAAATTGTAAAATTATTTGCTTTAAGTTCAGCCGCCAATGTGCTGACGACGGTCGTGGAGCTCTAATTTCTGTCTGCAGGATTATAACCGTCATCTCCTTCATGTTAGGTTCTAAAGGAACCTAACATGAAGAAGATGACGGCTTTGAACCAGCATGAATCAGTAAGCTTATAGCCAGATTGCGCCGGGTGGCAGATCTTTGCGAGGCCCTGTTCTTTTTGTAAATATGTGAATCATAAATGGGTATCTTTGATGATAGACGAGAAATTCAAAAGACATAAATAAGTACTAAATAAATTTTGTGTTTAAAATACTGCATTACGAGATTTTTAAAAATTAACAATCATACATACGCCAGTGATGTGCACCTTCGTGCTCTTCTATCTGTATTATTTTGTTCTTTTCTCTTCAAAGTGTTTTGTGTGTATATAATTAGACAAATGATTACTACCTTAAAAACTAAAATGCCATAAAAGATATTCACACGGATTTGAAAATGATGTTTACAGCTTTTCAATAATCTAATGAAAGGGCTTAGACTGCAAAAGGTTAGGCTACGTCATTTTCAAAAGAAAGAATAGCTAAAACTGAGAACCGATCTCGTGTCATCGATTTTGAGGAATTCGATACTTATCCTTCTATCAAAACCTTTACTACTACTTTTAGGTAGGATAAAATAAAAAATTTCAAATATTCGTCAGTGCTCATAGTTAAATCTAGTGAGCCTTATTTGGGCCATAAAAAGATATCACTCCCTGCCTTGGTTGGTTTATTAAATTAGATTAAAAAGAAAAACGATTTCAGTTATCTAAAAATATATTCATTTACTAAATAATACCTACCTGTATATGAATACCATTAAACACAA